>CM060904.1:743451577-744651577 GCA_030737815.1 Allium fistulosum | reverse complement strand
ATATTAAATAACATGGGTAGAAATTGTAGATGGAAAGGTTGTAACTCCAAAATTCAATAGACAATTAATGTGCAATAATTGATGAGTTACACGAAATTAAATTGATTAATGAGACCACTAAGGAAATTAATTATGGGAAGATAAGGATGACGTTAAATTGGTAAATTTGAACAAGTACATAAATGTCTTTAGGAAATGTCAGTTAGGTTAACAACCATTTAATATAGACAAGGTTACATTTATGGAGGTAATGAATAAAATGTTAGGTATTAATTAAATATTATATGGCAGAATTTTGATAAAAAAATTCATACGTGAGATATAAAGAAGGAATGAAACAAGCTTCTGTAAGATGTACATTAATCGCCGAAAGAAGATAACCAGATTTTTAAGAGGATTGAGTAGGAAAGTTCAAAGGAAATAACCAAAACTAATTTTTAAATCCTACAACATGAGGAAAAATTTTGATAAAAAAGTTTTTGAAAACTCCTTGAATGTTTTGAAAGAGCCTTTCAAAAGATTAGTAAATGAAGACTTTATGTATTATAAGTAGAATTTTTTTGATAGAAAGTGATTTTAGATGGATTTAGAAATATACTACCTTTTGTTTTGTGAAAAGTTTGGAAAGAAGATGTAATTTTAAAAGTGGTGAAGTATTTTAAAAAAAACAAAATGGCGGATGATTTTTAAATGTATATTTGATTACTGAAAAGTTGAAAAAAAGAAGGTTTTTATTTGTTAACTTCTCAATTTAAAATTTGTTGAATTCAAAAGTTTTCAACTTCTACGTTCTTCTATTTTTATATGATTTCTTCTAGTTTATAAATTTAGACGTTCTTTTCCTTAAAATTCTTTTTAATAGGGTGTACAAATGGAAATTGCACTTGATTGGAATAGGAAAGTAGAAAATAATGGGATAAGAATATTTGATAAGATAGGTAGTAGAGACATTCCCATATAAGGGAATCTAGAGAATAATAGCAGAATTTTAGGTAGTAATAGAATTAATTTTTTTAATCCAATGATAAATAATATAGGAGTGGAGTAACAGAAATAAGATAGAAGTTACCTTTGTCTACTCCATTTTTCCATTGTTTAAAGTTTTAAGAAGGTACCTTTGAAAATTGAATTGATTTGGATTGTAATTAATAAATGAGTTTGATATTTTTGTACAAGAAAAAGCATCTATGCAAACATGAAAATTATATATATATATATGTTTTTCCTATTTGAATTAAAACTTTTTGAACAAAAATATTATTGGAATTGACAGGAAAAGGATTGCGAAAGATTTTAGGAGTCTTGATCAAAGTTATAAAAAGTATTTGGTTAAATGATAATATATTTTGAATAATAAAGAAATAGATGTTGATGTGTATTTTAAAATAAAATGTCTTGTAACCAAAATTTTTTTTGGAATAATAAATTTCTAGTCTATTATTCTGGAATAAAATTGAGTATTGAATGTTTTGTGTTAAAGATCTTATTTTCAAAAAGAGTAAGTCTTTGTTATAGTAAGGGAAGTTTTTCATAGTTTCTTTTTGAAAACTAAGCAATTTTCGAATACTATGACTTAAAGTCTTAACCTTTAAAGGAATAAGTCTTTGATGATGCAAGTTTCAAAAAAGAGAAATTATTTTGCTCCTTCTTGGAACTAAACAATTCTGAATTCATGATAAAGGTTTCTAAGTTTATATTTTCAAAAAGAGATATTTTGAATTTTGTACTTTATGTTTGTGAAATATTAAGTTTTACAAGAAATATAGTAATAAATGTTTATTTTGAATTTAACGAAATAAGTTTATTTGTATAAAAATAGTTTATTATGTATATTGCTAAAATTCTAGTTTTATAAAGAATAGTAAAAAAACAAATTTTTATAGAGTGGGTAGGATTCACTACCTAGGTAGGGCAAAAAACGCTTTTTTGGATATGGATAAAATAAGAATAGAGTGCACAACTTAATTTGGAAATTAGAAATCGGTCCAAATCCTCTGTTTGAAGAAGCTGGTAGAAAGATATTTCAAATCTATAATTAGATTACAAATTAAATTACCCTAGATAACTTAAGATGCAAATTTCTATGTTTTAATTTATTTGGAGCAGTTTGTGTGTAATTTCCATAAATTGCCATATTCCAAAATAAATTAAAAGCATGTTGGTTAAATTAACAAAGGATGCAACAAAAAGGGAAAGTGATGTGTAGGATCTGGATATCTTTCCATTTATTTAAATGGTCTCTATCGATAGAAGAAAGAAATAATTCTTTGTAAATTCAGACAAAGCAAAAAAATCTCATTTTTGGCTAATTTATTGGTGATTGTAATGGTAGTCCTTTTTTAAGGATAGCTCTAATAAATTAAAATGCGGAGGTAAGCACTCTAGTTTTAAAAATAGTAAATGCGTTTAAGCACTTTAAAGGAGAAAAGTAAGAATATATAAAAATAGCATATATTACGACTATATGTGTATAAATTAGCAATTAACATATTAGGATTTACGGACATTAATTACAAATTTAACGAGCAATTAATTTGTAATTAATAAGAGGAAAAAGGAACCTAATGGGGACTGATTGGGAAAACTTAATGTGGCATTTATGGGAGATTTGAATCTACGTAATGGATAGATTTTGAAACCCGAGGATGGTTATAGGGATTAAATAAGGATTGATTGGGAATGGTCCAATTATGATAGTAATGATCAACTGCTATGGATATATTAATTAAAGTAATGGATGACCACATTTATTAGAAACGAAAATGAAAAAAATAAGGAAAATGGGTAATAATGGAATGACATGTTAAGAAATACCCATCTTAATTTAGTAAGGAGTGCTAGGACCTCAATACCATTTAGATCTGGTGATAAAAGTGAACTTGCAGCAAGAATTTTTTTTCAACTTTTTGGGTTGTAATCGCTAGTTGTCTCCCTTGGTTGTTATAAAAGTGAATGTTGTGGTGTATGATATATCCCTATTTTATTCTTGTGTTGATTTTATGAATTAGATTAAACCACTTGATAGATCTATATATATTAGGAAGAAATGTAAGTAAGGAGACTTTATGGGAATGCTCAACTAGTGATAAACATAATTAAGACTCGAAGGTAATGAGGAATTAAGTTAGCAACCTAAAGTAAATAAATTTTTCAATCCCAAAACTTTGGAAATTTGAGAAAAATAAAAGTTAGCTCATAAAATGTTATAGAGACATGCGAAGAGAATTTTAAATTGGACAAGGATGGAAAGGAAGGTAGAAAAAAAATTACTCGCTAGGAGAGAGAACCTTTTATTCCCTTTTGGGCATTAGGGCCATAGTGTCTCTAACGTAGATTCATATCAAGGAGGTGGTTTGACTTCCTAGAATTTTGGAGGAGTTTGGTAGCAGACTTTGGGAACATTGTTAGCTTTAGGAACTTTGATAAATCTTAGCACCGCTTATCATTCGCAGACCGATGGACAAAATAGAAACTTGGAGGATTTGTTGAGAGCTTGCAATATGGACTCTGGAAGACATCAGACGTGGCACTTACCCTTAGCAGAATTCACATATAATAGTAGTCACCAATAGAAGATTGGTATGGTACCCTTGAAACACTTTAAGATAGCTATGCAAATCCCCAAATTATTGGTGTGACACTACCGAAAAAATTATACACGGACCAGATTTGAATTAAGAGACTTCAGAAAGTTAGAGTTTGTTACGCAGCGTGTGAAGGTCATGAGCTTTGAAAAGTTAGAAAAGTTGGCACTACGGTCTATTGAGCCTTTTCCAATATTGGGGAAAATAAGAAACCTATAAGTTGATAGGAGTCCACGACCTTTTTCATGTTTTGCATTTGAGAAAATACATTCATAGCGTAGAAATTGTGATAGAGCTTAATTAACTGGGGGATATTGATACGGAGCCAATAACGTCTCGTGCCACTGCATGCAATGTGGAGCATGGAACTAGGAAGCTCCACAATAAATAAATTAGTTTGGTTCGAGTACAATGGGGAGAAAGCCTGATAGAAGGCATAAGAACTTCTCGTCTTAAGCTTTTCTCTGGTTAAAATTTCTATCTAATAGGATTTTGGTTGCATTGTGGTTTATAGATTGGATGGTAGGAGATAGTTGTTACACTTTTGCATCATCAATTTACACTAATGTAGAAGTTTTTATGCATGTTTAGGGTATTCACATACATACTTGCGTGACACAATTACACAGTCATGCTAGGATTGAGCTCATTTATAGCATGTTGTAGTATAATCACATTGCAATTTGGTTGAGTAGATGGTTGTGTTGATAAATTTGTTGTATAACATGGATGTTATTACATGTTACGCTGCTCGCCTCTTGAAAAGATTTCATGGAAAAAATCCCTATTTTCTTGGGTTTTATAACCTGGTTGTATAACAATAACAACGTATTAATCGTGTAGTGAATTAGATAATATGTAACGACCCACCCTTTTGGACGGTTCAAATCGACAATAACCACACATGTCAAACTCAAACCATTCAAAAGGGAGGATTGTTATAGGGTATAAGAAAAAGAAGAGAAAAGAAAGAAAACAAAACACAGAATCTCACAGCGGACTGAAAAATATAATAATCAAATAAACAGTTCATGAAGCTGTTTACAAATAACATTTGATTACACTTTACAACACAAATCAGAGTTATACATACAACAGAAAATAAATAAATAATAAAGAGGAATAGCATGATGTAGTGGAATAAATATAATAAATAGAAATAGTATATAAATCTCTGTCTTCGTCCTCCAGAAATTAAATGGTCTTCAATACACTGAAAATCTCAAACTGACCCGAGCGTAATAAAAAGACAAAACACTCGAGTCGGAACTAAAAGATCTTATGTAAGTTAAATAACCAATAAATAAATATGAGTGCAATGGCTTCAGAGATATTTACGGGGTTTTACATCTCCTATCCAGTGTCTAACATGAGTGCAATAACTTAAGAGATGTTCGGGATTACCATCTCCTAAGGATCTGTTAAACTATTTACTATGTAGTAATATATGCTATTATAATATATCTATCAATAAAGTAAAGTATTAAAAAAGCATTAAGGCGTTACCTATATCCCCCTTAACACACTTTTTATATAAATGTCGCAGTCTATACAGATACTGTAAACTCCACCGTAAACTGGTGGGCTATTAGGGAGAAATCCATAGGTGCGACACAAACCAAACTCATAATGGGAGCGATAAGGCATGTGACAAGGCACGCGAGGCAATGCTAGGGTAGGATTCTACCGTTTTCAGAACCGGGCTAGTGGTAATGCATAGCAGCTACTACCGCCCACCTCGGAACACACTCCAAAAATCAAAATCGAGTGGTGGCCACCAAATCAATCACAAAGCAATAAATATGGTATCGAAGAAGCATGTCCGATTAGAGGTGCGACTTCACTTGGCCTAGGTATAGCTCCTGTTTTAGTCACATCAAGCTGAATCGAGGGAGTCAGGGCTACGTTAATACCTCATACAGAATCGTTCGCCAAGCCATCCTACTTCGTTTTGGAATCTCCACCACGTGCAGAGTTGTTAAAGTGGTTTTCGGTATTGGCAAAGAGTATGACAATATCTGATCCCTGTCTCTTTAACAACCAAACGCTTATTTCACACCAGATGGTTCTTTTACATTTCCAAAACCGATTCCTATTTGATATCGAAATATCATATTCAATTCAAAATCATATCACTTTCAAAATCATATTCACTTTCAAAATCATATTCTTTTCGAAATCATATTCCCTTTAAAAATCATAACCATAAGAATAGGTTAAACCATCATATCAAAATATTCGCTTTTATATCAATTAAATCTAAATCATAACAATTCCAACTTAAACAGTTTGATTATCTAAAAGTAATATACATACATACACACACACACACACACACACACACACACATATATATATATTGGAATAGTCATACATTAAAATAGCTTATATTTAAAAAAAAAGGTTATAGATTAAAATAGTTTATATGTTAGAAATAGTTTATATAATAAAATAGATTATATATTAAAAGAGTTAATATATTAGAAATGGTTTATAATTGTTAAAATAGTTTAAAAATAGTTTTAATAGTCTAATATAGTTTATTAGTTTAAATAGTTTAAGCGTTTTAAAACAGTTAAAATAGTTTAATATAAAGGGTTTGATTAATGGAAATGGTTTATATAGTAAATAGTTTGAAAATCTAAATAATCTAAAATTTTAAAATATTAGATTTTTAAACAGTTTGTATTAAAATAATTAATTTGAAAATAATATCAAATCAAACTGTTTCTTTCATTTCAACAAATCTGGACCATATCCCGATTTCAAATCAACAAACTCAATTTTAATCTTTCAATTCAAATTCTCATTAAAACCATTCAATTTATATCGATATCAAATCCATATTTGAAATACAAATTTAAACCACTTCAAATTCAATAGATTTCCAAGTTTAAATATTCAAACATTTACAATAACTCAAATTTTGATAAATTCCATTTATATTTCAAAATTTGTAACAACCCGTATATTTGTACCATTTAAATTGACACACATGTCAACTTAAATAGTACAAAACACGAATCATTAATGCAGTATATGTATATAAATGAGAATCATCATAGAATCACAAACAGATACAATATAACAGAATAACGCAGTGGAATTACAATAATGTCATAATAGTATTTCATGAAGCTACTAAGTAAATACAACAATGTCTCAAGAAAATGGTGAAATAGAAATACATAGATGTCCGACACAAGTATCAAAATAGAATAGAGCAATACTGATAAAGATAAATGATAGTCTTCAAAGTCTTCAACTTCCAAGCAGCACAGCAACAGAAATCCTCATACTGACCCGAGCATAAGCACAAACAAACACTCCAGTCAGGACATATATTCTTATACAAGATAATATGGCACAAATTTTGAAATACTAATAACTCAAAGATGAATGGAATGAACATCTTTCAGGATCCGTTAAACTATCTATATATAGTAGTGTACGCTAAGTAGATAATGTCTAACAGTAATATAAAGTATCAAAATAGTGTTAAGACGTTACCATTATTCCCCTTAACACATTTATATAGCATCATAGTCTATACAGCACTGTAAACTCCATCGTAAACTAGTGGGATATCAGGGAGTACTCCATAGGTATAATACAAAACAAATCGTAGTGGTCGCGCATAGGGATACAAGTATGACAAGGCACATGAGGCAATACCCAAGGTAGTGAAACTACCGTTTGCCTGATCCGAACTGGTGAGAACGCATCACCGTAACGATCGCAACACCGCGATACAACACTCCAAATTCAAGGGTGCGCACCAATCAAAAATAAGTAATGAGTAGTATACGAAGAAGTGTGTTTGCTAGAGGTAGCTAACCTCATTGGCCCGACACGACTCCTGTTTAAGTCATTTCCAATTTGACACAAGTATGAAAGTCATCCATTATCCTTCTCTTTCTTCAATCACCAACGTACATCATTCCAACCACTTCATTCTGGATCACACTCCACGTATAATAGTTATTAAAGTGGTATTCGGTTTAGACAGAGAGTATGTCCCTAACCAATCCCGGTCTCTTTAATAACTTCATAATTATTACACCGATTGGTCATTTAATAAATTTCATAAATCAAATCAATTCACTTTAAAATTCGAAAGCCAGCATTCCATTTGACTTTCTATATCAATTTCCCTAATTTATGTTTCAAAAATTTCAAGTTTCCAAATTTCAAATTTCTACTTGATTACACAATTCAACTTCTATTTGATTTAAAGCAATTCAAAAATTGATTTAAATTTATATATGGATTTCATTCAATAATTATTTTAAATTAAATAAATTCAACATTTCAAAACAATTCCAATTAAATTTCCAATTGATTAAATCATTCACTTAAGTTTACCTACATTATATCCAAACTTATAAATTAAATTAAATTGAATTCGCCAAATTAAATTCTTTAAATTACAAGTTTTGTATTAATTTCAATAAATAAATCACAATTTATTTCTTATTAAAGAAATTCAAATTCACTTATTTACTCATCTAATCAAATAATCACAAGTTAAATTTCTTCGGTAAACAAGTTACAAATTCGTTTAATTATTAAATAAATTTACAAAAACTTAAATCAACAATTTATTTAATTTTTAAACAACATACTTCATCAAACATTTTTTAAAATTTATTTCAATTTATCAAATATTTAACATTTTAAATTTCACTAGAATTTAAAATTCCAAATGTAATTAAAACCCTTCATTTTCTTTTAAATTGAATCTTTATTTTATTTTTATTTTAAATCAAATTGTTCGACCAATCGGGTTTTTATTTAATCCTCTATCCTAGGTCAAGTGTCTATTTAGGTATTTATCATTTCAACCTGATTCCATTTCAATTCAAAATCAGAAACATAGTAAAGGGAACTTGCAGTGTGATAACTGGGATGGTGTCAAAGTAAATAAACAAGCAATAACAAAAATCAATTAACAACACAATAATTTATTTAAATAATCCGAAATAATCGTATTAAATTTACATTATAATTTCATGTAAATTAATACAATTATTTCTAGAATCTACACTATCATTTTGTGTAGATTAAAGATTATTACGCTATTATTTCATGCAATTTTACACTCGTTATCTACTTATTCAAGTCCACACTTCATCAATTTATATGATATGAAATTTGTCTACATTGTTTCAATTGTCGCTAACTATATTTCTACGTGTCAACTAATTAGACATTTCAAAGGTTATACAATGCGGATTTTTAATTTAATCAAATTCAAATACATATGTCAATTTCAAAGTGTTAACTACCATACGTCTAATTCAAGTGTATATTATCTTTCACTTCATGTGTTAAAATTAAACATTCAATATTAACACCAAAAAATCTTCAATATCATCAACCAAACTTGATTTATTGTATAATAATATAAGTCGTGAAATTTATTCACCTTTAGGGGTTAGGGAAAATGAAGGACGAAGCACGAAGAGGCACGAAAAGACTTGACTCAAACGCAGCACAAACACGAACAATCGAACTAGCTGCGACCATCGACATGAAAGAAATAGTATAAATTTTCAATATAGACGTTCATATATATATAAAATCATATATATACATACTCACCAATCAATAAAGACGAGAAAGGAAAAGCTGAGAAGTGAGTGCTGCTGCAAGGTGGAAGCTTCAGATAGTTGATGTACAACAACAGGGAAGAGAAATTGGTTACTACCCTTACTCATACTACAACATATATACACTACTATATATAAGCAACAGCAAAAGGAATATGGTTTTATGAAAGCACAGTAAACATCTTTTTTTTATAAAACAAATATCAGACTGTTCAATATATACATGCATGCAAACTTCCTTCAAGCATTCTCGGCATGGACTGGCGACGGCGAGGGGAAGTGCAGGCGAGGGGCAGGACGACGGAGGTGGTGTGCTGGAGTAAGGGGACACACGGTTGTGGAGTTCGGTTGCGGCTGGTGTTGCGCCCGGTCGGAAGGCGACGCAGGCTAGGGGGAGGGCGACGAAGTGAGGTGGCGCGTGTTGTTCAGGTGGGGCGCGATGAAAGTGGACGGACGGAGTGAGGTGATGTGCGATTCAATGGGCTAAGTGGCGAAGCAAGGTCGAAGGGGTGGTGAGGAGGTTAATTAGATTCTTTGAAAATATGACATTTGAAACCAAAAATATATATATATATATATATAAAGAGAAGAAGAGAAGTGTCAGAGAATATGCTTACCTGATAGAAAGATTTCTTTGCAAACGAAAGTGGAGGTACAGTGATTTGAATTATGTAGAGATAGGAATATGAAGGGATGAAAGTAACAATTGGACAGAGAATAATTTTTTGTGTGAATTACGAGATATCCTGCATATTTCCCATGATATCAACCAACAGCCAACCACCTAATAAATTTTCTTCAGCCAATATTTTATTTTCAAAATTTGAATGTATACGGGCTGTCCACTTTGGGCTGAATATTCATTTAACCGGTCTGCTTGGAACGATTAAATTAGTGCGACGACTTACGTCGAACTCCGATTTGTACAAATGAATATACCAATCTGATCGGCGCGACGAGGCGCTTACAACGGTACACAGATATTGACGATACGACAGTTCTATCAAAACTCATATTTTTACGCCGATTAAATTAGTCATTTGACAAACAATTGAAATGAAACAGACGACAACAGAATTAGACGAAACAGAATGTGACATCTCGATTAGATAAATTTTTACAACATCACTGTGTAAAAAAATTTAGATTCGGAAGATGAAAATTTATGCACTTTAAAATGAACTGATATACAATAAAATATGAACGAATTTTACTGCGATATTTTATGATGAAACTTTTCCTATATCCATAACTATCTTGACGCATTTTATATACGAAGTTTGGACGCTAACTGAGAACGTATATAAATTTCGAATTTTATATTAAAATAATGGATTCAAAATTTTAAACTGGGTCGGAAATTCAGGGTCGGAAATTCAGGGTCGTTACAAAATTCAACTTTAAAATTTCAATTTAATTTCTTTAAACAATTCAATTAAACCGATTTCCATTTTCAACGTTTAAAGCTTGGATTTTTAAAATAATTCAGTTCATACAAATATAATTTTATTTCATCTAAAATAATATCATTTAACTGGATTCAGAAATTAAGAATTTAAAAATCATTTAATTTAACTAATCCGGTGTCCGTATATAATTTTCTACTCTACGGTCAAGTGATACGGATGTATATCATTTCAACCCGCAATAATTTAAATTTACTGGTATATATCATTTCAACCCGCAATCCCGAAAAATTCAAAATCCATAAAATCGCTCGAGCCTATCATTTCAACCCATAACGATTTTTCCCTAATCTATAAGACCATTCGAGTATGTATCATTTCAACTTATAGCGATTTACTAGTAATAAACTAAGGAAACTTGCAATGTGATAACAACGTATGAATAAACATACATCCAAACATCCATCACAATCATCATTCAAATCAACCAATAAATAATAACAATTAACTAGTTATCATTAACAGGTAGTTAACTGGCAATTTAAAATTTAATATTAAATCAAATGGCAATTAAATTCAATAAAATTCAGTTTTAATTGAAATGATAATTTAAATATACCAAACAGCAATTAATCAACTTCTAATCACATCATAAATTTAATCTAACTAACAAGAAAATTTAGTAATCGTGAGTGGGTTAAAACACTCCCCTTTGATTTCAAATCGATTTAAAATCCAAATTAGGCCCAAAAATCTAAAAATTTTAGATTGTAGCCAAAACAATTCCATAATGTCCGGAATTTCGATATGATCGCAACGGCGAAAACTGCGTCCAAATCCGAGTTCATATGTAAAAGTTATACGAATAAGTAGGTGTAAAATTTAAATTTACATAAAATATAAAATAAAGGGCAAAAACGTAATTCTCACCACTAATCTCGACGACGTCTACATGAACCGCCGCCACTTCCACTTGCAATCACCATCTCCCATAAGCTCGCCCCTTCGATCAGACAGCTGCGCCGCGACGCCCCTGCCCAGGCGCACGCCTCTTGAGGTTGCACGACCTCCCCTGACCAAGGAACGAACAGCCGCCGCCTATAAGCTTTAAACCCTAATCGAATTTTCCATGACAATCGAACCATTTCTTCACCGTGCCACCTGCATGGATGTACTCCCCTCGCTAGTGCATACCCACCCTATCAACGACGAGGTCAAATGTCGAGATTTGCGAAACCCTAAAATGAATGCTCCATAATTAAATGTCAATTTCTACCAAATAGTGAATTAGATTGAAAAAGAATCGAAGCAGTAGATTGCGCTTTTCGAGAGCTTTCTAACGATATATAATATGACATAGTTTTGTGGAATTTGATTTTGGATTTGAATTTGAAATTGAATTAGGATTTTGGATCTGCAGCCATTGAAGAAGGAAGAAGTAGCAGATAATTGAATAGACAGATACGTACATAAATAAGAAATAAAAAACAACTAGGGTTTATAACAGCATATATATAGACAGAACTGAAATAGAAAAGGATAGACCATATCAATTTGGGTCGGAGCGATAAAAATGACCCGAAAAGCCCATTTCGTTCCCGAAACGAAAGTGGGTCATCCGATATATCGAAATATAGGTTTTCAATATTTTTAAACTCAAGGGAAAAAGTTTCAAATCCTAATTCCATTGTATGTAAAAGTTGGCTTTAAAAATCAGTTTATTTAAATTGAATTCATTAAATTAATATCTACGCGTTTCGAGCACTCACGATCAAACGATAAGTCTGATCATTACAAAACTTGAAATCTTACAATAATTCACTGTTTCATATCCGATGAAACTGGTTTCGTAGAAATCCGAGACAATGGCCAAAATGGCTGTTTTCATGTAACAACCCGCAAATCTATCGATTTTATATTTAAATATTTTATCATTAGTCGAATGTTAGTCCGAAAGCTACTTTTTGCATACGGTCAAATTAGGACTCGAGACCACCCCCATTGAGTTCAAAATGACGTTTGCGATCTTTTTGAGTGTAAACTTCGATGTGTTTGGAGATAGTGAAATTTTCGTCACTTTTCCCCCTTGTGACTTTGGTTTGGACTGCACTTCCTTAGTTCAGCCCAACCTTCTTCCTCACTTGATTCACCATTTGTTTTAACTTCAAGCTTTGTCAAAAATGGTGGTGCGAAGTGGAAATTAAAACTCCAAACACAAATTCTATTGAAAATCCGAGATTCAACATCAAATTCACGTGAAGAACATTGATTCAAGCTTGTTGGTGTTCTTGCTTTGCTCTCAAATCTCCATCTTCATCAAATTCCGTGAAAAGGTGAGATTTTTAATCTCACATCTCGCCTATAACTGTCATTGGGTTGTTGGAAATGACTTCCTATCACTTTAGCATTAATGTTTGCAACTGGTTTGGATTGAATTGGTGAGAAACTCAAGTTTCAGTGCTGTTTGCAAAATCTGGCCCTAGGTCGTTCTGCCCTCCTTAGGTCGTCCAGGCTGCTAGCTCGCGTGTTGAAAAGTCTCCACTTTCTTAGGTCGTTCACGAGTTAAGACTTAGGTCGCTTGCGTGCTTAGGTCGTTCTGGCTTAGGTCACAGGGAAATAAGTCGTAGGTCGAAACAGCTTTATGTTATAGGTCGTTGCCGACCTAAAATTCCTAGGCAAACCACTAAGTCGCTCGACTTTTGTTAAGTCTTAGGTCGTTGCCGACCTATAATCCCCAGGAAAAATCTTAGGTCGTTGCCGATCTATAATCCCCAGGCAAAATCTTAGGTCGTTGCCGATCTATAATCCGCAGGCAAAATCTTAGGTCGTTGCCGATCTATAATCCCCCAGGCAAACTTTAGGTCGCAAGCTTTAAGTCGCGAACCACATTAGGTCGCGTACCCTTAGGTCGCGAATCACCTTAAGTCGCGTAACCCTCTTAAGTCGTAAGTCGTTCGCGAGTTAAACCTTAAGTCGTAGGTCGTCTCCGACCTAATATTTCCCCTGCTATTTCACTAGGTCGCTTGACCTTAAGTCGTAGGTCGTCTCCGACCTATGCCCCACTAAGTCGAATCCCACTTAGGTCGCAGGACTTTGTTAAGTCGTAGGTCGTCTCCGACCTTATCCTTAGTCTTGTTAGGTCGCGTGAACTCTTAGGTCGTATGACCTACTTTTCCTTAGGTCGCTGGACCAGCTTGCCTTCACTAAGTCGTACCCCGTATTACTCTGCGTAGGCAATCTTATCTGAAAAACATTTATTAGAATTTCTACTTTGATGGTTTTGGGATTGACTTCTTTGGACTTTTGTAATGACCCCGGATTTTTATTAAATTTAAATTAATGATTTATTGAATTTTTGAATAAAAATAGTAAATTAATTGAAGAAGTGATGCGAGTTTCCCCGATTTAACATAAATTTTGTATAATTTAAATTAAAAAAAATATATTGTATATTATGTATATATGAATATATATATAATAATGATTAAGAAGATGTATTTATAAAATAAGAAAAAAATGTAATATAAAATTTATTTAAAAGCTTTTAATTAATGAGAAACACAAGTGAGTCATTCGAATTGAACAAAACAACAAAATAAACAAGTGTATGCAAGAAGTAGATAAAACAAAAGAATGTAAGTAAGGCAAAAGAAAAATATATGCATACAAATACAAGATCAAATGAAATAATTCATGTAAACTTAAAAGGAAGCATATGTACTTGCTAATATCTCCAGCCGAAATCAAATGTAGTATAGTCAAAGCAAGAAGAAGTAAAATAAGCAAGTTGTACAAAACAATTAATGCCATGTCCTATAGCATACTATACTATATCCATCAGCCACCGAAATGAAGAAAAAAGTATTCATTTGTACAAAGTAAATTTATGAAGCCATCACAAGATTTCTATCAGCCATCAAACAAAGAAATATCCCTGTTAAAAAATTTGTACAAAACACATTATATCACTCTGCACATTTCATCTCAGCTTAAAACAATAAACAACATCACTTAGCATCCCAGTTTTCGTTTACCATTTAAAACCGAGTAGAACCAAAATAATATCATCTTGAAATCAAACAAATATCAGTCAAACAAACATCTCAAACTAAAATATCAAAGCAATCAAGGCCTGGGAATCAAGAAGAAAAGAAGCTTCAGTTATCAAGATCAAAACCAGATATCAAACAGAAAGGTTTCAACTTTGCAAACTTTCAAGCTTGTTCATAGAAGTTCTGTTTTCTTTCTTCTATCAGGTGAGCAAACTTCTTCCTTTAAACTTGATCTTCCTTATTATCTTAAGTCTGTGATGATGGTAACTTGGATATGGGTTGTATGAATGTAAATGTGATTGGATGCTGGAGAATATGGATGTGGTTGTGCATGTCTGGAAACAGACATATTGATCTCTGTTCTAAGTTTTACAGGCTTCAAACCTGTTTTAAAAATAAAATCGAATTCTTTTTCTCTAATCCATGTTAGTCTTTAGGATATGAACGAAACTTGTTTGTTTAATCAAGATCTAGGCCTTAAAAATACTTTTGAGAAGAATTAAATTGAGTTTATCTGAAAATGTAAATATACAGTGAAATTTTTTTTAACAAACATGATAAATTCGAATCTCATAATTTATTGATTCACCTATATTACTAAATTCGTCTTGGAAAACCATGAATTTTAAAGGGAGAATTAGGATTTTTAATATCGTATTGATTGAGAAATTCGAAGTTGTATGGTTTCGAGTTTTGTGGGAAATTCCGGTGATCTACTGTTGCTGGGTGATCGGGACCTCGTCTGGTAGTAGAGGGATGTACAGCGAGGGTAGGAAAAATGGCTGGAGATCGTAGTGGTCGTCGTGGCGTCGTCGGTGAAGTGGTTTGGTTTCTAAACCTAGTTTTGGTCGAGATTGTAAATTTGGGCAGTACGCCTTCTATGGTGGATCGAGCTTCACCAGACCAAGGGGAATAATTTCGGGAAGGGGAGATGATTGCGAGGCCGGAATGGCAACGGTTCTGGCGGTCGGAGTTGTGGGTGCGAGGCGTTTCCAGAGTTGGTTGTGATGGGTTCCAGTTCTTGTTCCAGGTTGGATGAGAAGCTCAGTCTCCGATCTCAAGTTTGGGAAGTGATCTGACGATCGCGAGAGGGTATGGAGGTGATTGAAGACTAGAGGGGATCATCGTGGAGGATCGGAATCGACCAGTGCCACCGTGCATGTGCACGGTGCACGGTTGATTTTCTGTTGATGATGGGGTTTTTTTTTATGCAGTGGGTTATTCTCGAGTAGATTCGTGATTAACTCGAAGCAGTTTAAGTTGGGACTCAAAGCCATTTTGGTCTTGGCTCGGGTGATGTTTGGTAGCAGATTTCAAAGCCTGTTCTGTTTTTTTTAATTTAAAGTTTAGTCTTAAATTTTAAAACAAAGTTTTAAACTGAGTTTAAAGTCAAGTTTTAAATATAACTTCAAGTCAGTTTGGAACTTAGTTTGGAATAAACAGGTTTTGAATTTAAATTGTTTTATAACTTAAAGAGTGCTTAAGCATTTAAGTGTTTTTAAAAGAGATTTAGATTTTAAAATGAAATTTGAATCTAAGTTTAGAGGAGTAATGTTTTAAGTCAAGTTTTAAATATTAAGTAATGTTTTAAATTATGGTAGTTTCATTTTCCAAAAAGCATTGTGGATTTCAATGTTTAAAATTCTTTTGCTGTTGTTTTAAAGATAAACTGTTTTTGTTGCTCACACCAGTCCCATGACTGATCCGGAGTTTATTGTTCCCTTCCTAAACTCTGGATGCCCACTATTTTCCACACGGGCAGTCTAGAGTTGGGGGTTTCTTTTCAGATATTCAGGTTTAGTAGATTATCTGGAGCTAGTTCATTCATCGGAGTTGCTTATCTTGGAGTTGTGGATTCATTCTCTTATGTAGATCATTTGGAGATCTCTTCCATTTGCTGTTATTTTCAGCTGCTATTTCTTGTATCTCTGATATTTGTTGTATCATCTCTGATGTATATTGATATTCATTGTATCACTCTGTTGTATCAGATATTATATATCAATGTATTATTCTTTTCTTCCGCTGTGTTATTTGCTTAATTGTGTTATAGCTCCGGCGAATCGGATTTGAACGTTCGAATCTGTGGCATTCTAGTACAATGTGAAGTACGGATGTTGATTTTCGAGCGGGCAAAACCCGATACGTTACAACTTTACTCTCGTCTTTGAACGTGAATTGATGTGATTTGATTTGTTTCTACAATCGTTTTATGACTTGTCACTTTAAAGATATATGAAGGTTTCAATACTAATAGTAAATATCAAAACTCTTTCATCAAAGCGATTTCAACACTATTTCAAATATCAAAAGTTCATTTTCTCAAACCGATTTTCAATCTACTAGTATATACAAGCCTTTACTTCACTCGAATGAGGAATCGACTTAAACGACTTAGTAAAACGAGTGGTATGAAACGCTTGCGTTCACTTCGTCGGTTAGCTCTTGGACTTGTTCGATTGAACCCTTTTTGTGATAATTTACTAGTGAAGATTTACAGCTTGTTCGTAAATATTTAAGTTAAGCAAGTGGTTATGGGACATGAAGCTAAACTCATATATTTACTAGCTTGGTGTGATTGACACTTCCTTATGATCATGACGATCATTTTTGTGATTTAGACTAGCGATTGAGCGATGTCTCTTTGTCTGCGTAGGAGACTATACCCCGTTTATGTGATGTTTCGCCATCACATATCTAGGGTAGCACCCTACGGTCTTCGGGCCATTCCTGTGTGAAAATTTAATGGATAGCTTCCATGAGATAGCTTCTCGTCATGTGTTTACGCGTAGGTGAGTTTTCATGCTCCCATTCAATGTCTCTTTGTCTGCGTAGGAGACTATACCCCGTTTATGTGATGTTTCACCATCACATATCTAGGGTAGCACCCTACGGTCTTCGGGCCATTCCTGTGTGAAAATTTAATGGATAGCTTCCATGAGATAGCTTCTCGTCATGTGTTTACGCGTAGGTGAGTTTTCATGCTCCCATTCATGTGTTAGGCCTCCCCCCCTTTTTATGTGTTTTCTGGATTTCTGATGATGATTTCTGGAATTTTGTGCTTCACCAATTTTCATGATTTTCATTGATATGATATCAATGGATAGCTTCCATGAGATAGCTTCTCGTCATGTGTTTACGCGTAGGTGAGTTTTCATGCTCCCATTCATGTGTTAGGCCTCCCCCCTTTTTATGTGTTTTCTGGATTTCTGATGATGATTTCTGGAATTTTGTGCTTCACCAATTTTCATGATTTTCATTGATATGATATCAGTTTTTGTGCATTGGTGAATTCATGTGTTATTGACTTGTTATGAATACAAGTTTAGGGTATGATACCCTACCTTATCTTTGAGAAGATTCTTGTGATATTGATTAATCTTTTGTTGATTATCATTTACATACTTATAGTAGTATGTCGTTATGGTTATTTCATGTTCATGTCATGCCTTTTACTTTGTACCATATCATCTGATATTTATAGCTAGACTGATCCGTTTATTATTTTTTTATAAATAATACTCGGGTCAGACCGAGATGTTACAGGTGCTTCTGCTTGACTTCTCTTCAGGATATTTCTGACTTTTGGCTAACTACATAGATTAGTAGTTTTTGGATGTACACCTTTGAGATATAGACTCTATGTTGTGTACTTATTCTTTTGTATAGCACGTGATGCTATTCTTTTGTATTATCGTGGATCTTTCTGACCACTACTCTGATGTACACTTTCATGTGTTATATATTTATTCATATCTTCTTCCGCCTTTGTGATATGGATGTCTGTGACTGATTTATGTTATGATTATTTCTATGTTTGTTTCCGAAGATTAAATATAGCCACCGTGTGATAGCTTTGTGTTTGTATCGGTATGTCGGATTTCCTCCTTAAAAGATATGCATTCTATTCTATCTGACGTATCGGTGCTCGCACAAAGAAGTTACATGGATGGTCACTCCTCCACAGCCTTATTCTCCGTGCTAATTGACAGCACTACATCGTAGTGTTCTTGGTTAGCGTGGGTATAGAGGTGGGGCGTCACATTTCACGTTAATTAAATAAGTGATTATTAAATTAATTAAATCACTTTTAATTTCAATTTTATAACTAATAATTTTTATCATTTTTGATTACCTAGTAATTAATATTATTTTAAAACGTTTTCCCATGTCGAATTCAATATTAAATATTGCACTAATTACAGTGTTCAATTTCAATTGAAATAAATTCATTAATTATAATTTAAATTCAAATAAATTGATTTATTTTGATTTACATCTTATTATTCAATCAACCATCACCTTATGGATATAACTAACATTGGTTTACATTTTATTCCATTAATATTCTACAGTTATCTTCTTAATTCATATTAACTGCACTATTTAAGTAGATTAATTGCAATTGATTTCCAATTTAATTTCAACGGATTAAATAGTGAAATGATAATTAAACCATTGTTGCAATTTACAATTTCAAACACATTTCTATGTTTATTGTTTACAAACCAAGCTAATAAATTCACATACTGATTAATCATCTAGATTAACCAATTTTAATTAATTATCTACAATTTCACCATTAAACACAACAGTTAGTTTATTCCCTTATTTACAATTTATAACCAAATTTAACTTTACAATCATTTCAACTAATTGAGATTACATTAAAATAGTTATCAATTACATTAAATTAACATTATTAAATTTCATTTTAGTTATTTTTCTCATTAATAAATAACAAATTTTAATTTCTTCCAATATTAAATTCCAAAATCTTATTTAAATTAAATATTTTAATCATCGAAAAATATGGGTCGTTACACTCTCCCCCACTCAAAGCTTTTCATCCTAAAAAAGGAACGAGAAGGAATTAAAAAATTAATATATTTTATTCAAAGCATTCAATTTATAAACAATAATTTACATAATTAAGTATTTTAAATAAAATATACAAATTATAAACAATTAAATCTTCATATAAAAGTTTGGAAATATTTCACTTATAGACCATTTTAATAAATGTTTCAAAATATTTATTACTTTCACAAAAAATTTAAGTCTAAAATTAACGGAAAATTTCGACAGAGTCTCCTTTGTATAGAGAGATCCGAGAAAGATAATAATATCAATAATTACAATATATGTAACGACTCGTAAATTTTGATTAATAGATTTGTTAGTTTAATTTAATTTTTTCAATTAAATTTAGGAAGAAAGAAAATTTTAGAAGTTATAACGAAGCAAATGTTAGAAATTTAAAGGTAGCGATTGAAATTAAGATTTACAAATTCAAAATGAAATGGCAATTAACTAAATTTATGAAATTTGTCATACTTGGTTATAAGTTTAATATAGGAAACAAACAAGAATATTGATTTAACTAATGAAATGTTATAATCAGAGGTAGTTGAATGAATTCAATATTATGTAAGATATTTTAGTAATTGGTTGGAAATATAAACATAAGAAAAATTGAAATGCTACTAATCTAATATAATAAAAAGGTAAGTAATGTAAATAAATGATCGTAAACTTTAGTAAATGAATTAATGTGCAAAAGGAATTGAATTAAACATGAATAGCATGAATATTAATAAATGAAGTTATGTAATAATTAATAAATGATGGCATTAATGAATGAAATCAGGTTTGTATATAATAAGGGAATAATTAAAATAAACATTGAACCAATGAATAAAAGAAAAAGGTCGTAAGAAGTAAAATGTAAAGTAAATGGATAGAATATAAGTGAATGAAATTAGTAGTATGGAAAAATGCCAACATTGATTGTAAGTAATAAGGGACTATTTATGTGACTACAAGTAACGGTAATGTTTATTTAGGTTACCTATTTAATTAGTTTGTTAATTGAAATTTGAAATTGTAATAAATGCAAATAAATGTTACAGTTGTGTGGAATGTAATAAAATGGTTAGGAGTGTTAGAATGGATATATTAAAGTAATGAATGGGAAAAACGAATCAATTAATATATGTATTTTTTTTCCTTTAGTATGTTGCGTAAAATTTGGAAATCAAATTTTCAATTAAAGGAAATTAGGTAGTACGTTATTTGAAAAAAAACTTAAGGGTAGGATAACAACTATTTTAAACTACCTAATTAATTGCTCAATGAATTTATTAGGAAATAAGTTCAAATTATGTAAATGGAGAAATTAATACGGGAAGTATGTAAAGTAATAACTAAGAAAGTAATACGTATAGAGTGAATATAACATAAACTTAAGTGTAGTACAATCCAAATTTATGTAAAATTGTGAAGTTCTAATTGATTGAAATTGGTAGAATTGGAAATGGATTAAAGGTTATATACATTGATGTAATAATACGTAATGAATTGTAGATGACATGATAAATTAGATTACATGAAAGGAATTTAATTTAAATGTAATAAAGTGGATTCATTTGGGAAATATTAATGTGCCTAGATATAGCCTTTGCTAATTAAAGTCAATAATTAATAAATTTAATGAAAGGCCAATTTATGAAAATGAATGGAAATCAGGATTTATTTATTTATTTAAAAGTAAGGTTAAATGATTGAGTTTATTGAAATAAGTAGAATTAAACGTTAAATTTTTCGTTAATTGAAATGAAGATGGAATAAGAAAATATTAATGCAATAGTTTGAATCAAATGATAAATCCATCTATTTGACAATAATGAATGAATATAATTTTTGATTGATGTAATTAAATGGAAATTTTTGGAAATTTATTTACATATTCTGAATTCAATAAATTTAGGTTAATACTGAAATCGATAAGATAATTAACTTTTAATTTGTTTAAAACCAACGTAAATGATTGAGAAATTGAGAATAATAAGAATGGTCAATTTTAGAATTTAAATTGGAAATTTGATTTAATTAATCAATTATTAATTTGTTTAATTACTATAAAAATAGCCATTTTGGCCGCTGACTCGAATTTCAACGAAATAAGTTTCATCGGATCCAAAACGGTGAATTATTGTAGGGTTTCAAGTTTCGTAACGATCGGATTTGTCATTTGATCGTACGGACTCGAAACGCCTTGAAATAAATGCAATTGTAATCAATTGAAATCAATTTGAAATTTTTGATTTTAGTATAACTTCTTCATACGATGGAATTTGGACTTGAAACCTTTTCCATTGCGTTTAAAATATTTTAAAACATCTATTTTGATATATGGGTTGACCCAATTTCATTCCGGAGTCGAAATGGGCTTTTGGGCCATTCATCGTTCAGCACGTTTATAGATCGGGTCCATTTATCCTATTTTGACTTTGCCTATATATATCCAGTTATAAATCCTAGCAGCCTCTATTCCTCATTTCTATACGTACAATTTCATTTGCTCTTCCTCATTCCAATGGCTGAAAACCCTAATCTTCCCAATCCAGTTTCAATTTTATATAAAAAAAAAATTGCAAACCTACAAAACGAGTCGCGCTTCGGGTTTCAGGGGGAAAAATCTGGTGCTACTTCGGGTAACGAAGAAAATGACTCGGGTCTCCCGGTCGTTTTGGAAAAAACTCAGAGCAAGCACCGGGTATTTGAGGCGGCGGACCGGGTTGAACTCGAAGTCGACTCAGGACCAGAATTTTCCAATCTTCAAATTTTCATAACTTTTGCATACGGACTCGGATTTGAACCGGGTTTCTTTTGTTAGGATCGTATTGAAATTTCGGACCTGATGACGCTGGTTTGGACGAATTCTGAAACTGTCAAATTTTTGGGTTTAAATTGAATTTAAATTCAATTTAAATTCAAAAGGTGAGTGTTTTAACCTACTCACAACTTCTAAGTGTTCTTATGTTTGTTAAATTAAATTTTGATGTGATTTAAAATTTATCTATAATTGTTTGAGCATATATTTAATCATCGGTTAATGATATAAGGCCCAAAAAGTAGGCCAGGGTTTAGGTCCGAAAATATATAGACCATTGGATAATAATGCACCCCTTGAATTCAACCGTTTGATTCCATTTCGCACAATTCGTACCTTTTTTTTGGGCTCCGTAGCAGCTTTCTTAATCATCATCTCAGTTATATAGCATTTATTTAAATTAAATTTTTATTTAATTTTATTATTGCATATAATTTGACAGTTAAATTTATTTGTTATTGCATATAAACTGCCAGTTAAACAGTTATTAATTTTTATTGAATATAAACTATTTGTTGATGCCTGTTATATTTTATATGCTTTATATTGATGTTTTGTTTAAATTGGATGATGATTGTAATAAATGGTTGTTTATTGATATTTGGATGAATGGATGCTATATTTTATGTTGTATAAACTGCAAGTTATTATGCATATTTATTTCATTCGGGTTTGCGGTTTGAAATGATATATAACCGTAAACTTTTATTTTTAAATTACGGATTGAAATGATAATTATCTGTATCACTTGACCATAGGATAGAAATTATATACAGGCACCGTGGTCTATATATAAAATATTTTAAAGTGATTTTCTATGGTTTGGAAAGAAATATACGGTTTAATAAATATTAAATTTTGATATTATATAAATATTATTTTATATATAGTACAATTCTAAAATTTAAGCTATGTGTAACTTAATGATGTTTTTAGTTTGATTTACGAATGTTTCAAGTTTGAGCTTTATTTAAGGGATATTGAATTTATTAAATAAATATTTCTAAACTAAATAATAGTAAATTGAATTAAGGTATATATAAGATTATCAGATTTGGTTGGGAATTTTGGAATATTTAAAGTCTTGAAATATATCAAAATTGAAATGTTTTATTGAAATTAAGGTATTATTGTTTTCAATGTATTGGTTTTCGAAATTGTTATAACTTTGAAAGTAATATGGTTTGAAAAATGAATTTATTTGAAATGGAACTTATTTAAGAATTATCTGTGAATATATTAATTGGAAACCTACTAAAATTGAAAATTTAGAATATGACTTCAAAATGGGGTTTAGGTTTAAGATGATTTAAAAGAATATTTCAAGTTTATATAAATTAAAGAAAGATTAGTGATTGGAAATTGGGTTTTATTTATATAAGATATTATTGAATTGTTTTGGAAATGGAAATGATATATTATTGAGTTGGTTTTGAATGGCAATAATATTTTGGTTTTAAAGTATATACTATTTCGAAGTAAAGGATATGGTTTTGAAATGGCAAAAATATTTTGGTTTTAAAGTATATACTATTTTGAAGTAAAGGATATGGTTTGAAATGGCAATAATATTTTGGTCTTTGAAGTATATACTATTTTGAAATAAAGAATATGTTTTGAAAGGGAAATGATTGTGTTTTTAAAAGTATATATATATTTTTAAATGACCACGGTGTTATAATAACGTTTGGTTGTTAAAGAGACCGGGATCGAATATGGACATACTCTCTGTCGACACCGAAAACCACATTGACAACTGTGTACGTGGTGGAGTTTCCAGAATGAAGTAGGATGGTGGCGACGATCCTAAGGTATATACGTGGACCCAACTCCCGTGAGTTGGCATAAGGTGGCTAAAACAGGAGCAATCGACGGGCCAAGGAGGTAGCACCTCTGATCGGACACACTTCTTCGATACCATTCTATTACTTGTGATTGATTTTGGTGCGCACCCTTGATTTGGGAGTGTCGTTCGAGGTGGAGCGGTAGTGGCTGCTATGCGTCACCACCAGTCCGGATGCGTAATTGGTATATCTACCCTGGCATTGCCTTATGTGCCGTGTCACCTACCTTATCGAGCTTTACTACGATTTGTGATTTCTCCCGTAGCCTGTGGAGTATCGAGGGTAGCCCCCATTTTGGGAGTATGCTAATACTGGATAGACTACTGGGACTATTACGTGTTAAGGGCTATATGGGTAACCCCTTGACGCTATTAAAAAGTATGTTTATTTTATATTAGACATTATTATAATAGCGAATATTACTACATAGTAAATAGTTTAACGGATCCTTAGAGGATGTGAATCCCGAGCATCTCTTAAGTTACTGCACTCACGTTAGACACCGGATAGGAGATGTCAAACCCCGTAAACATCTCTGATGCCGTTTACACTCATATTTATTTCATTGATTTAACTTACATGAGATATTTTAGTTCTGACTCGAGTGTTTTGTCTTTTCAATTCGCTCGGGTCAGCCTGAGCATTTCAGGATTTGAAGGCCCTATTTCTGAAGGACGAAGATTTTATTATTACTATTTGTTATATATTCCACTACACCATTGTATTCCGCTGCATAATTATCATTCTCTGGTATGTGTAACTCTGATATGTATTGTATAAGAAAAATCAAATGTTTTGAAAAACAACTTCATGAACTGTTATTTGATTATTATATTTTATCGTTCCGCTGCAAGATTCTATTTTGTTTCTTTTATTTCTCCACTTTTTTCTTATTTACCGCATAGCAATCCACCCTTCTGAATGCTTTAAGTTGGCACGTGTGTCTGCTTAAGCATACAAAAAGGTGAGATTTTACAATATGTATATCATATTTCAAATATAAATATCCCAAACCATGGGAAAAACAATATAATTTCGCTATAAAACCGTAATCTGAAAACATACCTACTTGTCGGGCAAACAAACCTTATTTATAAAACCAAAAGCAGTAGCTATTGCTTCCATAAATCTGCATTTCACTTATATAATCAAAAATAGTGAGAATTATGTAAAAGAATAATATTTAAGTTGTTTCAATTAATAACAAACAAATCAACACAACATAATAATAGCCACATGCAAACAAAACAACATGATCATATGTAAAAAGGAATCAATCATACATCCATTGCAACCAAACTAAGGATTTGTTCAGGTTCAGAAACTTTTAATCGCACAAGGTGATAAATAAACTACAGTGTACCCTACGCTCAACAGCCTTAGATAATTACTTAATAGATTATTTATACGTCCTTATACAGTTAGAAGTATCCTTTCCCAAACATCCCATAAGCCAAAACAACCAAGAATTTCAAATATTATTTAAGTTTATTCTTATAAATTTCCTTTTACATCATTTACTGTTCATTTATTTTCATTCATTCATACAATGATTATTTTATTAATTAATTCATATTCATTACTTACTGGATTCATTTCTCATTCTATATTTGAAATCATTATTGAATACATGTTAAAGTATTACATACATTTCATTTTAGTTTATTTCACATTTATTATTTAATTATAATCCTTAATATCCATTTTAATATTAATATTCATCGGTGAATCATTTCAGTCATTTTTCTTGAGTTTTTATCATTTACTTAAACAATATTTACCTTTTTACTATTAAATTTAATTACAATCATTTCACAATATTAACTTATGTTTATAATAATTCTTGTAACATCAAAACTCTTATTTATAGAAATAATTCCATTTGAACACTTTCGGTACTTAAGTTTTACTTGTACAACATCCTATTACATATTCCTATTTAACATTACAACTTTTAAACAATATTGAATGTTACACAAGTTTATCTTATTCATTTTTAGTTAACAAAATGTTCAATAATCACACCTTCTAAATTTTCATAACTTTTGATTTACAAATTACAAATTTCCAATTTCTTATATATATTTCATTAATCACTTAGCATCTAATTTCTTGCTTTTTGTAACGGCCCGACTTTTTCTCCACAGAAAGTCGGATCATTATGAAGAAAGAAAGGGGTAGAAAATAGAAAAGAAGAGAAGAAAGAAAGAAACAACAACAACGATCTCACAGCGGAACGAATAAATTATATTAATAACATAAACTATTACATAGTATACAACAATTTACAGAGTTACACAGCATATACATCACTTACTAGACAGTTATAAACATCTGTCTAGACATTACAACTCAAATACAAGACAAGACACTATCACAGATATCAACACAGCGGAATACTATATCTACGAACGCCGAAGCCTCCTGCTCCATTGCTCCTCCAGAATATTCGTCAAAGCTAAACCTGAATCTCTTGGCTACTCGTAAAAATTTGAGTACCCAAGAGTTTATAAAACAGAAATAAACACTTGGGTCAGACATGGGTCTGGTGTGAGTAAACGGTTAGATTGCTTAACTTTGAAAACTTTTGAAAACAAAAGTATCACGTAAGACTCCCCACAAATAAACATGGGTAAGTTTTTACCTTACGCTAACTAAAACGTTTGATAGGAAATCTGATTGTATTATAATAGGGTCTAGGGTTTTCAAGTAAAATACAGAAATAGCTGAAATGCTTACATCTCACATTCCAACGTAGTTGGGCACAACTAATACGTACGGCACTTATTGGAGTTTGGATTCCATACAATGGCAGGGCTACTAGGGTACCGCCCGTCACAGTACGTGGCCTAGATCACCGTACCGAGGAGTACGCCCGCTCCCCTGCAACACAAAGCCGGAACCATCCCTTACTGGATAATCCCGAACAAGACAATCCCGTAGTTGGCGCGACCAACCACACACTAAGCCGAATAAAAGAAAAGGGACCTCTAGACAGGGATCTATCTTGCTCTCAGTGGGTGCTACCCACGAAACCTTGCTGCACCTCCCTTGTTTTAGCCATTCCCGATTGATGAGGCTTGAGGTTACGATTACCTTTAATCAGAACATATCACTTAGAATGCTCATCGTCCGCCTGACGATGTGCTGAAAGCATTCAATCCATACAAGTTCGTTCCGGGTTCGAACGAAACCGAAGGCATTATCTCGTTACACTCGTTTTTGAATCACCCACAGAGTTAACGACAATAACCCTTGCACTCTGAATCTTCATCTTCACTTGAGATTCACGACCTATCGTTAATTTGGATCGATGTGGTATTCGGGTCTCCAGACCTGGAATTCCGGTATACGGAAACCCGATCCCGGTCTCATCGAAATCCAAAACGTATCTTTTAAGGCCAAGTTGTTTAAAGGTTTAAACAATTTAACTTATCTATACAGATAGATAATTCACAAGTCACAATTGATAATCACATTATCATTTAAACAGATGATTCATAACCAAATAGGTAATCCATATCAACATCACAATAGTTAATCTATATTACCATCATAATGCAACCAAGCATTCATACCACACAACATTACTTATCTCATTTCTGAGATTACATCCATTCAAGACAAATCAATGTCATCCATTCTTATATAAGCAATGATTTACTTAATCATAACATAATTAATTTAAAATTGATTTAAATTAACTATCTCTATCTTTAATTAATTTAAAGTGAATTAAATTAATCACTTCATCTCTTAATTAATTTAAAATAAATTAAATTAATTACTTCATTATAAATCTTACTTATATAATCATTAATTAATTACAAATAAATTAATTAATCTTTCTCTAATTATCCACTTTAATTAATCACCTTGATTAATCATTCTTTAATTACATTTAAGTAATTATCTTAATTAATTTCACAAATTAATTATCCTTAACCAAATACAGTAATTAACCTTTAATTACTTCATTAATTAATTAATTATAATTAATTACTTTAAGCCTTAATTAATTACAATTAATCACTTATCATTTGATTAATTAATCTTAATTAATTAACTCTTAATTACATCATTAATTAATTATAAACTAATGATTCCTAATTACAATCTTTTGATATTTATTTATATTTAAATTAATTAAATAATTAATCTTAATTAAACCATAATTATTAATCATGTTTGATTAATCTAATCCAGTAATTAACTTCCCTTAATTACTTCCCTTAATTAATTACCTTTAATTAATTACCTTAACAAATAATTAATTACCTTATTAATTAATCTTAATCCTTTAATTAACTTAATTAAATAATTTATTTAATTAATAACACTAAGTAATTAACTCTTAATCACTTCTTATTTAATTACTTTCATAAAATAATTATCCTCTAATTACTTTATTAAATATTTTATCTTTACTAAATTACATCCAGTAATTATTTCTTAGTTACTTTATCAAGTAATTATACTAAATTAATTTATAAATGATTATCTCTAATTAATCACAAATTAATTAATTAATTTAACTTAATCATTTAAATTTAATTAAATGATTCTTAACTTACTATATTAAAGGTTCTTAATTAAGAAACTATTATCTTAATTAAATCAATTATTTACCAATACCACTTTATAATTAAAATAATTTAATTATCTAAATTCTCTTTTCAAATTTAATTATCTTTATTTAAATCAAAATTCTAAATACTTAAGAAAACTCTTATTTTAATTGATTACTAAATCTTAACCATTAAACCTTACTTAAATTAAAATATAAGATTTAGAAATCAATAAATCATTAAACACATTTTAACTTGAACCTTTAAATCTTTAAAACTTTCCCAAGTTATTAAATATAATTAAGTACAAATTTATTTCAAAATCTACTGATTTTATTTTGAAACTGAATATTATAAAATATATAATCTTGTTTAAACTTTTGTTTTAACTCAGAAAATATTACCAAACAAAATTTCTTTTGTATAAACTTTAAAAACATTTCCTTGATTAATTTCTTAAATCTGCTCTCATCAAAACCCAAGTAAAACAATCAAAAACTCGAAGCGAATGCGAGACCAACCCATGTAACCCCTTCCTTCGAGTAAAACTCCATTTCTCTCGAATGAAACCCGAGCAGAGCTTCTTCCCCCAAACCCATATCTCCAGATGCACTCAACCGTGCACGTGCACGTGCACCGTCACGCTGATCGTCGATGAACTCCACGATGGCCTCCACCAAGTCGCCTTCAACCTCGGTACCACGATCGACCACTCCGATTTGTCTTGATACGAATAAGAAACGAAACGAGCTATTTAACCCATCAGTTCAAAACCACCATCACCAGAAAAACCATCCTCCACGGCAACCAAAGCTTCGAAACTCCTCGCCGTCTTAACCCCAGCTCCGCCTCACTGCCCCGAGCCTCTAGAACCATATGCAATCAACTCCGTTTGTCCATCGGTGCCGCGAAACCCATATGACCTTCGTCGACCAAAAACAAAAACGAAGCCCTAACTTGATAAATTCCGATCAACACACCTAACTATAAATTCTCGAGTGATTTTTCCCGAGATCTCCACCTTCCCCTCCACCTTCGAGTTCACCCACGGCACCCAGATCGTCGCCGTTCACCTCCGATTGGTCAAAATGTCCAAAACAGTTTAACCCAAAATTCTCTTTAATTACCAAACTAGAAATCATGATTCATATCTCAAAATTCATGATTTAGCATTCTGAATTCAATTATGCAATTCAAACTTAAAATTTAATTGATAAAATTTAGACCCAATTTACATTTTACTGCTATTTATAAATTTCCAGACAATATAAGTTATAAAAATTTCCAGAACTTATTTTTATTAGTAATATTACATGATTCCACACATCTTTTATTTACGATTCACAAGTTATCAGAGATTAAATGATGAGATGTAGATATTTAAAAAGAAAATCAAACTCTGTAAACATACAGAGCCTATATTCAACATAACTAGTTATTCACAGGCAACAATACTTGTATACATGCATGCATCCATTCAATTCAAATATTAAAGCTAACATATGAATTTTATTCATATAACAAAGTGAAAACAAGATTTAAACTGTTTTTAAAACTTAAGTTTACTCACCTGTTATTTAAACAGAGAACATATGACAGGTTTTTGTTCCCAGGTTTATTCCAGACTTTATTTCTCTGATTGCATTTTGAACTTGCTTTTCCATTTGCTTGTTGAATTATAATCTTGCTGTTTGATTAATTCCTCTGATTGCATGTCTTCAGATTCAATTGAAGATTTGAAACTGCTGTTTTAATTTGCCTTTGATCTTCTTATTTCAGATCTTAGATTCCCAGATTTTCCAGATTTTCATTTCTCTTTGCAATTTGATTTCCAGTCTTTATCTTTTCTTTTGATTCGAATTTATTTTTAGTTGAAATGAAGAGAATAAGAGTTCAGCTGAAAGTAAAAATAGATTTCTTCTTTTATATTTTAATTTATTTATTTTAATTCTCAAAAGAAAATGTGGACATTTGTCCTCTTAGGTGTTAATTAGTTTACACCTATACACTTATTTTTACAAATGTCTTCACACCATCTTAATATGCATACAAGTGTTAATCTTGTTTTTAATTAATTCATTTAAGTCATTTATATGTATTTATGAAATATTTATATGTATATAATGTATTTATCTTTTTATAATTTAAGCTTTAGATTTTAATAAATATACAAATGTGAAAACAATTATTTATAATAGCTTATGCTTTGATGAAATTTAATGTATCATATATATATCAGAGACATACAAATCATCCAATATCAACCAATCACCCAATATCAAACATCCAATATTAATCAATTATCTAAACAGAATTGATTTACTCTAATCAATTTAATTAACCTTTAATTAAATTAATTACTATCCTTTAATTACTTGGATTATCTTAATCCTGCTCACTATCATTAATTAATTACAAATTAATTAATTAAACATCTAAATGATCTTCCTATATATATATATATACCAACATACATATATACATTATAAATATAAAACATTTATACAAGTTTTGAAAGATAAATCTTACCAATTTTAAATTGTTAGAAAAGATATTAATAAATATTGCCAATTTAAAATATTATTAACCTTTAAAAGAATCAAACTTGTCAATTTATAAAATAAAATCAACAAATCAATTTAATTATAAATAAAGATTATTAAATTGATATTGCCAAAATTCCGGGATATCACATTCCTCCCCCCTTAAAATAATTTCGTCCCCGAAATTAAAAGCAAAGTTAATTTAATAATCCAGTAAAGATTTTTAATTTTAAACACAAACCTATCATCCAATTCCTATCAATCAAAGCAACCAGTCAAACAATCTAATCTAACTAACTATTCTGATATAAATCAGAATAGACTTCATAATACTATCTCGAGTTTTCCCGAGTAAAAATCACCGGGAGACTCGCTCTACAGAAGCTAAATAAACTACACACCATAATCCAGAGCTCCTCTCTTCTTTAGATTCACCAATCTGAACAAAATATCAGATCATACCCAAGTCCAACTCAACTTCCAAATCCATCTGAACTGCAGATTCTACAATCAGTAATAGATCATACACGTACTCCCTCAGAGATACGTGAAATAGAATGGATTCCAGATATCCAAACTGGCCATTCAACCCTGTAGACAAAGAATTACTCCTCTCAAGAACACAAGAAAATCCAAAATATTTCGGAGCTAGCTTCCAGACATACCAAATCTTATAGCTCTTATAATCGAGGAAAATTTAAACAGTTTCCAATTTCCAACTCCGAATTCCAAACTCTGACTCATATCTGCATAGCTCACCAGACGATCCCGAGCTACCTCATCTCTTCCTGATCAGCTCAACCTTTGCTGATGCTTCTTGAAACAACTGGACCAAGAACAAAATGATTTCCAGATCCCAGAAAATTCTATACACACTTAGAAATTCACATAAACTTCTTGTAGAAATCTGAGGTTACTTCCTTTCTTGCACAGCTACTACCTTTGCTTCCGCTACACAACTCTGATTTTGAAATAGATGAGAATGTCGATGAACTCGAGCACAAACTAGATCCACAAACAAGCGGAAACATTGGTTATCTTAAAGACATAACCAACTTCTCAAAGAATAGACGAGTCCTCGGTCAAGGGTACTGTCTTCAGCTATCCTTGGCTAGAGGAAACTCGAAACTAGAAGTAGAAGAGAAAACACAGATACTCCATAAAATTCTAAGATACTTCACCAAATCCTTCTCTAGGAACCAAATCGATATAAACTAAATCTTTGACCTCTTCGATAACTTTTACTTTCTCTTGAGATGCCTCAACTCCATACAAATGATTACTCAAGATGAACTCTCAAACTAATCGCAAGTCACTTTTGCGATCCTACCTAGTTCGGATTCCAAAGAAACTGTTCTCTCTTTACTAATTAAAACAGCCTTAAACTTTTCCGAACAAGGTTAACCCTTCAAGAAAACATTCACCATCTTCCCGGACTGCTGATAGAAGAACCACAAAGATTCCGGAACCATCGAAGAAACGAACCACACTACTGCTTCCAAACTCTATCTTGACAGCACACCGAACACTCCGAGCTGCACTGCTATCACAGCTAACCAAGAACTTCTAATCCAAAGGCTTCTCAAAACTAAAACCATCAACAAACCTCTCAACGAATCTCCGAGATGGCAGACATCCAAAAGAAACTCGGGCTCCAAACCAATCGCCAAAAACTTACTCTTCTTAAGGGAACAATGAGACCATGTCCGAAGAACAACTAATCGACCTTAGTCCCATACTTCAAAATAGACAAAACTCTCTTACTTGATATCAGAGAATTCCTATACAGTCGAGTCTTTCCTGCGGTAGACATCAACTGTTCCTCCAATACCTTCTTAATCTTGTTCCAAAAAGAAAATCTCCTTCGGGAACATCCATAGATACTGCGTCTTATCACACAACTGCTCCTTCCTGAAGTCTCCAAGCTACCATCACTTACTTCTGCACAACTGATAGATTCAACTCTAGAAAATCTGCTCACCCGAGCTCAACCAATCTTACATTCCAATAATGGACTCCGAATCTTGAAAAGGATTTTCTTCTGAGATTTGAGACATCCTTACTCCATACTGCCAACTTACTCGAGACGATATTGGGTTTACAGTCTCGATATATACTTCCAACCTCAAACATTCAAACTCCAACTATTGGTAATTGTGTTACACACACTACCACCTTATCTACCTTTATAACTTATATTGGAAAACCCGAACAGGTAACCCAATAAATAGGTAGAAATACATAAATATATATATTTAAAATGATATTTTTTTTTATATAGAAATTATTTCTGGGTAAAATTATTTCATCTACCTCTTTAAAACAATATTGTGTCCGTTGGCCTGGTTCAAGTGTTTAGAGATCCCTATCAATAACGTTAGCTACTCGTATTGACCAGAATCCATATACCACTCAACCGATCAATTAACACAATATAAAACCATTTTTATATAACTAACAATTACGCGCTCTCAAGATAGACACCACTCCAGAGCTTAGGTATTCACTCAACCTACCGCTCTGATACCAACTGTAACGGCCCGACTTTTTCTCCACAGAAAGTCGGATCATTATGAAGAAAGAAAGGGGTAGAAAATAGAAAAGAAGAGAAGAAAGAAAGAAACAACAACAACGATCTCACAGCGGAACGAATAAATTATATTAATAACATAAACTATTACATAGTATACAACAATTTACAGAGTTACACAGCATATACATCACTTACTAGATAGTTATAAACATCTGTCTAGACATTACAACTCAAATACAAAACAAGACACTATCACAGATATCAACACAGCGGAATACTATATCTACGAACGCCGAAGCCTCCTGCTCCATTGCTCCTCCAGAATATTCGTCAAAGCTAAACCTGAATCTCTTGGCTACTCGTAAAAATTTGAGTACCCAAGAGTTTATAAAACAGAAATAAACACTTGGGTCAGACATGGGTCTGGTGTGAGTAAACGGTTAGATTGCTTAACTTTGAAAACTTTTGAAAACAAAAGTATCACGTAAGACTCCCCACAAATAAACATGGGTAAGTTTTTACCTTACGCTAACTAAAACGTTTGATAGGAAATCTGATTGTATTATAATAGGGTCTAGGGTTTTCAAGTAAAATACAGAAATAGCTGAAATGCTTACATCTCACATTCCAACGTAGTTGGGCATAACTAATACGTACGGCACTTATTGGAGTTTGGATTCCATACAATGGCAGGGCTACTGGGTTACCGCCCGTCACAGTACAATGTGATAATTAAGTTTGAAATTGTAATTAGGTTTGAAATTGTTAAACTTTGAAATGATTTAATAATCAAGTATGAAATTATAATTAAGTTTGAAATTATTAAACTTTGAAATTATTAAGTTTTGAATTATTTAATAATTAATAAGATTGAATTATTTAATGATTAAATTGAATTGAAATTCTTTAATAAGAAAAATTGAACTTTTGAATAAGTGAATTTTACTTCGTAAATAATTGAAATTGAGTTTCCTTATAAATTAAGTTTGGAAAATTATTTAAGTAAGTAAATAAGTGAAATGGAGTTTCTGTAACAAGAAATGAAAATGTGATATTTTTGGAATTAATGTAAGACTTGTAATTGAAAGATATTGATTTGATGAATTTAATTTAATTCGATTTGAAGTTTTGATTTAATGAAGTTGAACTTAAGAAATTGATTTAATGATTTGGAAATTTAATAGAAATTGTTTTGAATGATAAATTACTTATTGAATATTGAATGAAATCGATAAATGAATGAAAATTGATTTGAATGTAAAAACTAAATTGATTTAAATGATTTCGAAATGAAACTTTTGTACGAACTTGAATAAATGTTTGAACTATTTTGAATAAAGGTTGAAATTGAACTATAAGATTTGAAATGTTAATTTGGAAGTTTTGAAACGTAAAGTATGGAAACTGGTTTTGAAAGACAAATGAAATGTTGGTTTACGAATTGAAATTGAAATTGAAATTGATTTGGTTTTGAAACAAATAAACGACCAATCGGTGAAATAATTACGGAAGTTATTAAAGAGACCGGAATTCGGTTATGGATATACTCTCTATCTAAACCGAAAACCACTTTAATAACTATACGAGGAGTGATGATCCAGAATGAAGTGGTTGGAAAGATGTACGTGTTGACTGAAGAAAGAGAACGATAATGGATAGCCTTGACACTTGTGTCAAATTGGAAATGACTAAAATAGGAGCTGTGCCGGGCCAATGGAGGATTTGTTACCTCAAGTGGACACACTTCTTCGAACTATACATTACATGTTGTCGATTGGTGCACCCTTGATTTTGGGAGTGTTGTTTCACGGTGTTGCGGGCGCTGCGGCATTGCGTTCTCACCAGTCCGGATCAGGCGAACGGTAGTATCACTACCTTGGGTATTGCCTCATGTGCCTTGTCATACTTGTATTCCATTTATGCGCGACCACTACGATTTTGATTTGTACCTTTAATATATGGATTGCCCTCTGGTGACTTCCGGTTTTGGGTAAACTACGGTCTTGTATATGCTTTTGGGAATAAAAATGTGTTAAGGGTGGAATGGGCCATGACTTAACGCTATTTTGATATCTTTATATTATTGATAGACATTATCTACTTAGCGTACATTACTACCTAGTAGATAGTTTAACGGATCCTTAAAGGATGGTTATTCCAAACATCCTTTGAGTTACTTGTATTTCAATTGCTATTTCACTTGAGTTGGATTTATTGATATAAGAATGTTAATCCTGACTCGAGTGTCTTGTGTTTTTTTTGCTTTACGCTCGGGTCAGACTGAGTGTACCAGAATTCGAGACTCACCTTTTGAAGTTGGAGCTTTGCTTGAAGATCCAGCCATCTATTCTGCTTTCAGTATTCGATGATTCCAGTGATGTATTCTGATTCGTATCTGATGTATCGTGTTACTCTTCCGTTGTATCTGGTTTAACTCTGATGTATCATTTTACTCTTCTGTTGTAAACTCTGTTGTATTTTATATATTCATATAGTAGCTTCATGAACTACTATCTCTTTTATTTCCGCTGCACTTATTACTCTGTGTCTGTGATCTGTGATTTTATTTATTTACTGTATATGTTCAGTTTTGCCAAATTTAAATTAACAACGCGGTATTTTGAGCAATTCAACTCCGGCATGAGTGTCTACCTATACACTTATAATGGATGCGAATGGTCCAAAATGGCGGGTCGTTACAGTTGGTATCAGAGCTTTGGTAGCTCTAGGCAAAACTTAACATATAGGGTAAATGTATTTACAGAATCACTTTCATTTCGAGTTTCAATCTGTTCCGTTTTGATTCGATTCTTTCGAATTTTGAAACGTTCCCCTTGGTTTCGAAATTCATTCGTGTCCCTCACTATTCGTCTTCTTTCAATCATGGAGCACCCACAACTCCATTCTGAATGTTATCTATAATAGATCGGCGGTCCCGCCAATCCTCGAATGATTCGTAAAGGAGCAAAACTCCTTTATAATAGGCATCGATTTACCAGAGATTTCTGTATCCTCGGTTTACGATGCTATCTATTCCATGCTATACCTGAATTCCACCTCGTGAGATCGAGTGTTGATTTACCTCGAAATTCAGCATCGATCTTATTCTTGAAGTTACGGACGACTCGGTTAAGGTTGCCCGTGAATTAAATAAACTCATCCATCTTCTGATTGTGGTAATTGAATTATCTTATCTTCTGTTTCAAACTTATTTTTGAATCAAATTTCTCTTTGATTTGAGCCCATCAAATTTGAAACCCTATCCTTATTTTGAAAATCCATTCCTGTATCGTCGAGCAAAGAAATGTATTTCTAAATTTATATTAAAAATGTTGTTTTCAAATTTGGTAAACAAAATAGTTTTGAATGATTATATTATATATAAATATAAGTTTTATGAAATAAAATTGTTAATGAATTTGTTGTCTGAAATAATAATATTTGATTTTCATTTATTGTTTTGTAAACCATTGATTATTGCATAATATAAATAAATGAATTTATAAACTTGGTTATAAATTGATTTGAATTTGAAATGAATCTAATTCAGAAATTTGAGAATTTATTAGTTTTCGGTGATTTCGAACTTTGGTTTTAAAAATTTTAAAAGTGTATAGTATATAAAATATTTCCGAATAGAAATCGTTTTCAAAGAACTTTTAAAATGTTGAAATCAGTGCTCTTCTCTTTGTCGCTGGAAAATAATTTCGGTGATGGCGGCCGCATCATCGACGTTCATTTTCGAGTTTCGAAGTGGAGAAACCATTCTGTAGCTTTGCTACGGTTTTGTTTTGAAAATATTTTGATTTGAATTTCTTCAGTATATTTTGATTTACATATATATAGGTATTTTATTTTAAAATTTAATTTGATTTGATAAATATATTATATATATCTCTAAATTGTTAAAGTTAATCGGAAATCTAATTCTTAAATTTTGTTAAAGGATGATTTTAATTATAAGTAAAACCAAAATTTGGAATAAGTATTTAAACTTGAATAATTGAATTGGGAAAATTTTATTTGTATATTGTTCAACTGCATTCTAATACAACTTACCTAAATCATTCAGAAGTTGAATATGTAATTGGATAATATATAAGATAAATTGAATTTATAAATAAAATTTAAGTGTTTATAATAAATGTTATACACTAAAATTTTGATTATAAAGATGATAATAGAGTTAGATAGGATAATAAGTAATTGAATAATAGATGAGACCAATAAATTTGTTTTGAAAGAATTAATAAATTGAAATTTGTTCAACTTATGAAAATACCTTGAATTTAAAAGAAATTAATAGATGTAAATTAATTTAAATCGAAACTTTTATGTTTAAATTAATTTATATGGGTTAAATATATGTGATTATATATATTAAGTAGAATAAATTTAACAATAATTTAGAATAAAGAAGAATTTAAATTGCTGAAAAATATGATTATAATAAAAGACTATTCAAATTTGTGGTTTTAGAAATTGTAAATTGAAGATAATTGGATAATAAGATAATGAATTTAGAAATGGTTAAGATTGATTTTGGTGAAATCAAATGGATTAAATCATTTGTTAAATATCAATTAATTAAATTTGAATTTATATGGTTTAAATTAATTGTTATTTTGTATTTCAAATCTGTTTTCTTTCTGGCTGTTTCTATTCTCCTACCTCGTTCCTTTTCGGGGACGAAAAGTTTTGAGTGGGGGAGAGTGTAACGACCCGTAAATTTCAACTGTTTTAATAACGTAATTAGTTGAAATTTTGCGAAATTTTAAATGATAAATTTTGAAATATAAATTTGATATTTGAAATGCGTCTAGTTAAACATAGCAACTGGTAAATTTTCGTCCGAAAATATGGAAGTTTATTTCGCGCGTAAATTCACTTCGATTTAATCAGTTAAAAAGCAGTGAAAATAAAATGTTTTCGAAACCTAAATATTTTTACATAGAAAAATTCTAAACCATCTTCTGAGCAAGATGTCAGTTCGTCGTTTTTCCAAATTCGGACATCTTTGGCTCCGTCGATCTTATTTTCGGCAAAATAACAGCATTTGGTACCGATATCGATTTTTGATCGGAAAATCGTACCACTGATATCTGCATACCGTATAGATCGTCTCGTCGTGCTGATTTCTACGATATATTCAACTTTCAATTTCGATGACCAGTGCATAGCTGAATCTGTGAAACGATTTAATCTTATCGGTATCAAATTTCTAGCTTTTGGCTTCCGTGGCCTTTCATTTGTCTACCTGTAACAGTCACTTGATATTAATAATTCCAGAATCCAACTGTCATGACTTTTGTTATTCCATTACTTTTGTTTTCCAACGTAAATTTATGGTATCGAAAATTTTCTTTTTCTGTTCACTTGCTTTGAAAACAGAGAGTGATCAATAAATTTCCTTTGTTCTCTGTTATACTTGAATCTTCCTCCTACATTTTTTCTTTTTCTTCCCATCTCCCATGAGCATGCGTAACCCAAGTAGCCTCCCCTCTCCTCCCTGTCACCTCCAAACCGCGCCTACACCTGACCGCCATCATCCCTCCTCCTTGAACAACCACGCCATCACCACGCTTAGGCTAAGCTCCGGCCTCCTCACTTCCCTAACTCACTCCGCCTTCCCTCATCTTCGCCCTACCCTCCGGCCTCGGCTTGCCTCCAACATGCTCCGCCTCGCATGGCCTCCGCATCACCCCTCTTGTCTTCTCCCATCGTCTAGCCTCCCCTGACCGACCCAATCCCACCTTCCAAGCATGCGGTCTCCACCTCTCATTGAAGCTAGCCGAGAGCATCGCCACCTACCTGGCAAGCGCAGTCGCCTCGTGCTCCTTCCCCGTTGCCGTGCAGCCAACCCTAGCAGCCCCTGACTTTGCACCACCGCGCGGCATGCCTGCCTCATTCACCTTTGCTCTGCCCTTCATTTTCTTGCTTAGGTATTATGAATATATATATATTTTATATCGATAAACGACTATTTCTTCTATTTTTGTAGTTCGACGAAGTTGAACATAACACTTTGGTATGCAATAATCCAAGACTTGCATGCATTTGTTTGATTAAATACTTTTACATTTATTGCAAGAACCTCATGGAAATGTATATGGGCATAGAAACTGATTTTCACATCATTGTCGAACTATAATGCGAACAAACATACTTTTCAACAGTATCATAAAATATCACTTGTCTTCTTTGAAAGTGCGACTTATAAGCTATATTTAGACTACAGTAATTTTACATAGTTATATATGTTATAGATGACAAGTTGTTATATACATTTTAAGATATGGGTTAAGGATGGGTGTTACAGTGCATACTTTACAATATATGGGTTTTATACTGTTGATTTGAAATTGTGTAATAAAAAAAAACAAATCACTTTTATTTTGTTGGAATGGTGTTATTAAGATCAAATTGCTGGAACTTTAATTTTGTTGTGCTGTACTGCTGTTTATGGTGCTTAAATTTTGTTACAGTTAAAATATTATCTTTGTTAAATTTTAAATTTTAATATCTACTTTAGTTTTAAATTTTTGTTAACGTGCTTGAAACAAGTATTTGACATATTGAAAAAGCATAATCACAGTGATATATAGTGGTAGTTTATCAATAAAGGTTGCGTGAGTGAATTTATGGGATGAAAGTTGGATTGGGCCATGCAATATAAATTCTGGAGTTTTAAGTAGATTCAATATCAGTCTCTTTGAGAGTTTTAACCAAGGTTCATTCCGCACTCAATGTTGCAACGCAAACTGATCAACTTAACCAAACTATCTTTTACCTTTTGAATATATATTATATATGTGAATTTATGCAATTATTTATATATTGTATATGAAGGTCGGTTTATAAAATAGTTGAGTTACGTTGTACATAAGGTCTGTATACATATAATATATATAGTTTTAGAGTATATTGCTTAATTGCATACTTATAATGTAATTATATATTTTAATTTGTTTTGATTGTATATGTATATATTTTGATTTGCTAGCTATGATTAGTTATTTCAAATTGTATTATATATGTATGTTGATTTTATATATATGTTTTAAACCAAAACAAAATTGATTTTGATACATATACATTAAAGTGAATATACGTTTGAAATTAGAATGTGATTTTATATATGTTACATAAAATTTTATATTAGTTCACTTGTACCATTTGGCCATATTGATCCATTTCTGATTCGATTTCGCAAATTCTTACTTATCAAATCTGTTCGTCGAATTCGTGTCATCTAGCTTTACTTATGAAGTCGTGCTTGTGTTCCGTAACTCGATTTATTCTCGTTCATCTCTCTAGCCTCGAAAGGTGAGCACTCACTCACGATTAACGTTCTTTTATTTATTAAATTTGATTTCAATTGAAACGACAATTGAAATATGCTGCTGTTTGATATTTACACTGCTATTACCTGTATTAGTTCACCTGTGACATCTGACACCATTATCTGTTAATTATTTATGCGATGATAATACAGTTTGGCTGATAATTGATTTATTGTTAATGTTTATATTGGACGGTAAACTGTTAATGTTAAAATGATAAACAGTATGAAATTGAACTTGATATAGGATAATTAAATGTTAAATTTGATTAACTGACATTTGTATAATATGACCCCTTTATCTGTTAAATTTATTGACACGTAAGATTGGTTTAATTACACTTTGAACCACTGAATGTATATTGTTAAATTGTTGTAGTATGAAATTGAAATAGATGACAAGTGAAGAACCGCAATGTAATAATCTTTAATCTATATGAAATGATAGTGTAGATTCTAGAAATAATTATATTAATTCGTACAAATAACAATGCGAATTAATACGGTTATTTCGGGATTATTTAAATTGATTATTGGATTGATATTGATTGTTGTTATTGCTTGTTTATTTACTTTGACACCATCCCAGTTATCACACTGCAAGTTCCCTTTATTATACTTTGATTTTTGAATTAAATTGGAATCGGGTTGAAATGATAAATACCCAAATTGAACTTTGACCTAGGATAGGAAATTAAATAAAACCCGATTGGTCAATAATTTGATTTAAAAATAAAACGAAGATTTTATTCGAACAAATAATATGGTTTTGAAATGAAGTTTAAATTTGAATTTTCAATGAAAGGAAATGTTAATGTTTAATAATCTGAGACAAAATATTAACAAATGTAATTGATGAAAGAATGTTGTATAATTAAGTTTGAAATTATTAAACTTTGAAATAATGTGATAATTAAGTTTGAAATTGTAATTAGGTTTGAAATTGTTAAACTTTGAAATGATTTAATAATCAAGTTTGAAATTATAATTAAGTTTGAAATTATTAAACTTTGAAATTATTAAGTTTTGAATTATTTAATAATTAATAAGATTGAATTATTTAATGATTAAATTGAATTGAAATTCTTTAATAAGAAAAATTGAACTTTTGAATAAGTGAATTTTACTTCGTAAATAATTGAAATTGAGTTTCCTTATAAATTAAGTTTGGAAAATTATTTAAGTAAGTAAATAAGTGAAATGGAGTTTCTGTAACAAGAAATGAAAATGTGATATTTTTGGAATTAATGTAAGACTTGTAATTGAAAGATATTGATTTGACGAATTTAATTTAATTCGATTTGAAGTTTTGATTTAATGAAGTTGAACTTAAGAAATTGATTTAATGATTTGGAAATTTAATAGAAATTGTTTTGAATGATAAATTACTTAATGAATATTGAATGAAATCGATAAATGAATGAAAATTGATTTGAATGTAAAAACTAAATTGATTTAAATGATTTCGAAATGAAACTTTTGTACGAACTTGAATAAATGTTTGAACTATTTTGAATAAAGGTTGAAATTGAACTATATGATTTGAAATGGTAATTTGGAAGTTTTGAAACGTAAAGTATGGAAACTGGTTTTGAAAGACAAATGAAATGTTGGTTTACGAATTGAAATTGAAATTGAAATTGATTTGGTTTTGAAACAAATAAACGACAAATCGGTGAAATAATTACGGAAGTTATTAAAGAGACCGGAATTCGGTTATGGATATACTCTCTATCTAAACCGAAAACCACTTTAATAACTATACGCGGAGTGATGATCCAGAATGAAGTGGTTGGAATGATGTACGTGTTGACTGAAGAAAGAGAACGATAATGGATAGCCTTGACACTTGTGTCAAATTGGAAATGACTAAAACAGGAGCTGTGCCGGGCCAATGGAGGATTTGCTACCTCAAGTGGACACACTTCTTCGAACTATACATTACATGTTGTCGATTGGTGCACCCTTGATTTTGGGAGTGTTGTTTCACGGTGTTGCGGGCGCTGCGGCGTTGCGTTCTCACCAGTCCGGATCAGGCGAACGGTAGTATCACTACCTTGGGTATTGCCTCATGTGCCTTGTCATACTTGTATTCCATTTATGCGCGACCACTACGATTTTGATTTGTACCTTTAGTATATGGATTGCCCTCTGGTGACTTCCGGTTTTGGGGAAACTACGGTCTTGTATATGCTTTTGGGAATAAAAATGTGTTAAGGGTGGAATGGGCCATGACTTAACGCTATTTTGATATCTTTATATTATTGATAGACATTATCTACTTAGCGTACATTACTACCTAGTAGATAGTTTAACGGATCCTTAAAGGATGGTTATTCCAAACATTCTTTGAGTTACTTGTATTTCAATTGCTATTTCACTTGAGTTGGATTTATTGATATAAGAATGTTAATCCTGACTCGAGTGTCTTGTGTTTTTTTTGCTTTACGCTCGGGTCAGACTGAGTATACCAGTATTCGAGACTCACCTTTTGAAGTTGGAGCTTTGCTTGAAGATCCAGCCATCTATTCTGCTTTCAGTATTCGATGATTCCAGTGATGTATTTTGATTCGTATATGATGTATCGTGTTACTCTTCCGTTGTATCTGGTTTATCTCTGATGTATTGTTTTACTCTTCTGTTGTAAACTCTGTTGTATTTTATATATTCATATAGTAGCTTCATGAACTACTATCTCTTTTATTTCCGCTGCACTTATTACTCTGTGATCTGTGATTTTATTTATTTACTGTATATGTTCAGTTTTGCCAAATTTAAATTAACAACTCGGTATTTTGAGCAATTCAACTCCGGCATGAGTGTCTACCTATACACTTATAATGGATGCGAATGGTCCAAAATGGCGGGTCGTTACAGCACTCTTGGAGTTTGGAGTTGAATGTTTATACTTCGCTTCGCGCTCTGGGAACACGGAGTTGATGAAGGATTGTCGTGTATCAATCCTTTCTTGACTTTTTATGTGATGGCTTGCCCCCGAGCTCGGGTTTCACCTACCGAGTGATTGGTTGCATCGCATTCACTCTCTATTTGAATAAATCCCACTGTATGATGAGACTTAGCTCTCCATGCATAGTGATGGTCATATGAAGTATTTCAAGTAAATCACAGCTCTGGCTCGAAGAGGTTGCATTTCATTGCTGAAATAAGAAAGTATGGAAAAGTCAGTTGCCTTATTACAAGTTCTAATTTCGAAGTCCATAAACAAATTGCAGAAAAGGAAAGTAAGCTAAATGGATAAAGATAGCCTGTTAGGTTTAATAGCGGCGAAGGCTCTCGCTATTCCAAGCTCTTGGCAGGGTAAGACCGTCGACGGTCGATAATTTGAATGTGCCATCTCCGAGCCTTCGTTCAATAACATACGGTCCTTCCCATGTCGGTTTCATATATGAAGGAACCGGATAGATTCTCTTTAAGACGAGATCGCCTAGTTCGAAGGTTCGTGGACGGAACTTGGCGTTGTACAATCGGGCGACTCGACTTTGATGCGCAGTTGCTCTCAAATCGGCTTCTTCGCGCTTCTCATCTAGTAGATCGAGAGATTCAGCAAGTAATATAGCATTTGACTTTGGATCATAGTATGTCACACGGTGAGACGGTACTTCTAGCTCGACTCGAATAACGGCGTTTGAACCGTAAGAAAGAGAGAATGGAGTGTGGTCGGTCGCGGTCTTGTGTGTTGTTCGGTAAGCCCATAGAGCCATTGGTACTTCATCGACCCACTTGCCTTCGACCTTTTCCAGTCGTTTCTTCAGGATGGATTTTATAACTTTATTGACTGCTTCGACCTGTCCGTTTGGCTGAGGGTGTGAAATTGCGAAGAATTTCTTTTGGATGCGAAATCACTTGCAGAAATCCTTGAATTCAGCACTGTCGAATTGGGTTACGTTGTCCGTAATAATGGTGTGTGGGAGACTGAATCGACAGATGATGTTATGAACCACAAAGTTGATTACTTTCTTTGTTGTAATGGTAGCGAGAGCTTCGGCTTCAGCCCACTTTGTAAATTAATCAACTGCGACGATGGCATACTTCGCACCACCTTTCTCCAGAGGTAGAGCACCGATGATGTCGATGCCCCACATTGCGAATGGCCATGGGCTGACCATTTGCGTTATCTTAGTAGGAGGAGCTCTAGGAATTTGGGCATATTTTTGACAGTTATCGCATTTCTTTGCATAATCCAACGCATCGCTATTCACGGTTGGCCAGTAATATCCGTATCGAAGTATTTTCTTGGCAAGTGCTTGCCCCCTGGTGTGATCACCACATTCTCCCTCATGCACTTCGTGTAATACTCGTTTGATTTCATCGTGAGCAATACACCGGAGTAGAGGAACAGAGTACCCTCTTCTATACATGACCCCATCTTGAATGACGAATATTAAGGCCTTTCGGAGAACTTGTCTCTTTTAACTCCTGCGTTCCGGCAGGATTCCGTGTTCGATGTAATTTTCGAGCGGAGTCATCCATGAGTCCTTTTCGGGAACGGTTTCGCATACCCGGTTTATTTCTGTCCGGTCGATACTTGGGGAAGATAGCATCTCTACGGGAACGAGTCCCATTTGCTGAGCTTCGCCTGTGCTGGCTAGCTTTGCCAATGAATCGGCCTTTTGGTTGCGCTCCCAAGGTATACAATAGATGGCGTAGTAATCGAACTGGTTCAGTACTTCCTGAACTTGAGCTAAGTAAGCAGCCAACCTTCGATCTCTTGCCTGATACTCCCCCGTAATTGACACACAACCAACTGTGAATCATAGTAAATTTCCACAGCGATGATTTTCAGATCTCTGGTGAGCTTCAAGCCAGCTAAGAGGGCTTTATATTCAGCTTCATTATTGGTTGCATGAAAGTCAAACTTTAAAGCATAGCATATAGATCGACCTTCGGGGATTTCGAGCACAACACCAGCGCTTGAACATCGGTCATTCGGTGCACCATCGGTATACATCTTCCAAACAGATTCAGGGGATTTACTAGTTTCAGGCAAGTCCTCTGGAATGGTGAATTCGGCTATGAAATCAGTGAGGACTTGTCCTTGGATTGCTCGTCTTGGAGTGTAAGTAATATGGAACTGACTCAGTTCGATGTTCCACTTGAGTAACCTACCAGACGTCTCAGGCCGCGAAAGGACCTGTCGTAATGGCTGGTCGGTGTAAACAACAATGGGATGTTCCTGGAAGTATGGTTGGAGTTTTCTTGATGCAATCACAAGGTAGTAGGACAACTTTTCAAGCTTCCGGTAGTTCCTTTCAGCCCCAGTTAATCGTTTGCTGACGTAGTATACCAGCTTCTGTATTTTGTCTTCTTCCCGGATTAATGCAGTGCTGATAGCGTTCTCTGATATTGCCAAATATACGAACAGCTTCTCGTGGTCGATGGGCTTCAACAGGATAGGTGGCGTGGATAGATGTTGGACTAGCGCTTGGAAAGCGCCCTCGCACTCCGTGGTCCATTCAAAGTTGTGTTTTCCTTTTCGGATCAGATCGAAGAAGGGAATGCATTTGTCAGTGGACTTTGAAATGAACCTGCTCAACGCTGCTACTTTCCCATTGAGACTTTGGACTTGCTTTATGGTCTTGGGAGTTTCAAGATTTCTGATTGCCAAATCTTTTCTGGATTAGCGTCGATTCCTCGAGCATTAATGAAGAACCCAAGGAACTTCCCAGATGCAACTCCAAAGTGACACTTTAGTAGATTTAGCTTCATTTTGTATTCTCGAAGTATGTCGAACATAGTCTCCAGGTCTTTAACATGGTCAGTGGAGAGTCGTGACTTCACAAGCATGTCGTCTACATATACTTCCATGGTTTTTCCGATTAGATTGGCAAACATCCGATTAACCAATCGTTGATAAGTAGCTCTGGCGTTCTTGAGTCCGAATGGCATAACCTTGTAGCAATAAAGTCCCAGATTGGTCACGAAGCTGGTATGTTATTGATCGGGTAAGTGCATCGGTATCTGATTGTAGCCAGAGTACGCGTCCATGAAGGATAGGAGTTCATGCCCAGCTGTTGAATCTACTAGCTGATCAATTATGGGAAGTGGGAAACTGTCTTTGGGACATGCTTTATTCAGATCAGAATAAACGACACATGTTCTCCACTTTCCATTCGACTTTCGGACGAGCACGGGATTTGACATCCATTCAAGATATAGCGCATCTCGAATGAATCCGTTTGCTTCAAGCTTCTCTACTTCTTCTTTAAGGGCGGCAGATCTCTCTGGATCCATACCGCGCCTTTTCTGTTTGACCGGGACATGCCGGGGGTCAATGTTCAGAGTGTGGCTCGCGATGTTCGGCGAGATCCCACACATATCAGAATGTGTCCAAGCAAATACGTCAAGATTTGCCCTTAGAAATTCAACTAATTCCTCTTGAGTTTGCTGGCTTAGCTGAGACCCAATTTTTATCATTCTTGAATCATCGTCACTATCGACTGGGACACCGATCGTTAGTTCAGCCGGGGATGCTTGACTTTCTTTAGGTTCTCTTTTGTCTTCAGTTTCTCTTGGGTCAAGATCCCTGAGGAATTGGCTGGGGTGCCCGGGCCTAAGCCCGGGCGTTAGTTGTCAATTATCAACGAAACAGATGCAGAGAGATTCCTCTATGCCCTTTCCTTTCTCCTTTTGTTGCGCCTCCCGCAGCTCAGCAACATAACAGGCTCTGGCAGTGGCCTGATCTCCATGAATGATTCTTATTCCATGATCAGTGGGAAACTTTAAAGTCAAACACCATGGGGCGATGGCTGCCCTGAATTCAGCGAGGGCCGGTTGGCCTAAGAAAGCGTTATAAGGGGAGTCTATGTCCAAAACGATGAACTGAAGCATCTATACTCTCCGTCGTTCTCCAACTCCAAACTCTACTGGCAGTTCCACCATTCCAGTGGGTATGGTTGCACTTCCGTTGAAGCCATGAACTCGAGATTGAAAAGGCTTCAAGTCTGTGGCTTCCATTTTCATTTGATCAAAAGCTCGTTTGAACAAAATATTCATGGAGCTTCCACTATCAACTAAGATCCTTTTCATCCAAGCGGGACCTATCTGCGCCGAGATGACCAGTGGATCGATAGTGCGAGCCTCGACTTTATTAGCATCTCTGCTCCTGAACACGACGCCATCTGTCATCGTCTTCTGTTGCTTGGCCGGGGCCCCTTCATTAGAGTTACTATAACATTCGAAGTCTGCGTGTCTGATAGAACTAGCATAAGACTCCATTTCCTTCCAGCTTCGATCTACTGGGTGGGGACCACCACTTATTGTGTTGATGACCAACCTCCCGCCTGTACGAGCGGGTTCCTCTTGTCTTTCCTAATTCGGTGCACGATTTTGATTTGATGGGCCCACACATCCGGACTGCGGTGCCCGCACATATTGATCCAACTTTCGCTCACGTATCAGTTTTTCAATGAGGTCTTGTAAGTGGCGGCACTCATTGGTGTTGTGGCCATAACTTTCGTGAAATCTACAGAATTTTCCCATTTGGATTTGTCTCTCAGTCGGTGGTTTAGGGGCAGGCTTCTTGAATTGCATGGTATTGTAGATTTGTAAATATACATTTTCCAGCGACGTGTTTAACGGAGTGTAGTTTTCATACATGGAAGCTCTAAGTCGTGGACCGCGATTATGATCGCGTTTCTTGTTTTGATTCCCATTGTCCCTCTGTTGATTTTGTTTATTTTGTACGTTCAATTGAACTTTTCCAGAACTATTCCCGTACTGTTTAATAGCGATGTCACTTTGGATTCCTTCGATGTTGGGCCCTGCATCATCCTAGTTCCTAGACTATTTCGCATCCTCCCTTCTCAAGAATTGGGATGCCTTGGAATAGAAACGGTCCAATGATGCAGGTGGTTTTCTAGCTAACCAATTTCCGAACTCTGAATCAGCATCAATCCTCTTAGTCGGTGCCATCAAGATAGAGTTATCATTGGGATTGCTTATTTCCGCACACGCAACATGGAATCGCTCCAAGTAACGCCTAAGTGTTTCTACGGGAGCTTGTGTAATGCTAGATAGAGTGTTAACGTCCTTAGGCCTTGCTACGTGCACACGGAACTGTTCGACAAACTTGGTGGCCATCTGGTCAAAGTTAGAAATGGATAGTGGTGGCAAACGAGTGAACCACGTGGTAGCGATGCCCCCTAGGGAAATGGGGAAACTACGGCACTTTACTGCGTCATCAGCTCTAGCAGCATTCATCAACCATTCATATTTCAGGACGTGTTGATTGGGGTCAGAACTTCCTTCATAAACTGGCAAAGCTGGAATCCTGAAGTGCCGAGGTGGTTTAGAATATAAAACGTCATCGGTGAAAGGGGTATGACTTCGGGAGATTCCCCAGTCGTCATTAGAGAGACCTTGACTTTCACAGATCATTTGGTTGATCATCGCTGGTATATCCAGCGTTCGGGAACTTGGAGCATGTTGGGCCAAGGTGCGTTCGGGTTCCACAGCGCGAGTCTGGACTGGACGTGGTCGACGGTCCGTGCCTCGCCTCCTTGGTACAACATTCTCAGGGACATAAGGCTCGGGAGTCTGCTCCCGTTGGCTATGTTGAGGATCAGCTTGGTTTCTAGCATCACCTCCCCGTTCGGCAGTGGTGGTAGTAGCAATGTTGCTTGTAACGTGGTAAGGAGCAGCTCCTTCTTGAGTTGAAGGCTCTATATGGAGACTAGCGGATGGTCCAACCCTTGGTTGCCCAAGGTTCGAAGCAGGCTGGTGTTCCGTTGCTTGGGCCCAGCTTACACCTAGTCGTGGACGTGTAGATCTGGTTTGGCCATTAGAGGAGGCTGAACTTTCTGTGGAAGAATAAGAACCTTCGTCTCTCCTAGATCTTCTGCGCCTTTGGCGGTTCAGCTGGTTAGACAATTCTACGTTGGCGCGCAGTTGTTCTGTTAACTGTTGTCGACTTTGGGTCAACTCTTGAAGCAATGTCTGGAATTCTTGCCTAGTGATTGGACCAGATGGATATGAAGGTCCTACAGCATTTTGGTTGGAGGGAGGTGATTGCACGGGATTTTTCCGGTCCTGTGCTCCTTGATCAGCCGTTGTAGCAGTGGTACGTGTGCTCACCATAATGAATTGGTGAAGTCCTTTCCTAGATCTGATTACAAATCTGAATAGAATGGAAGGGCTTCAAAGTTCTAGATCTGGATCTTCTTCTTAGATTTATGCAATCCAATATAGATAGGAGATCCAAAGAGTAGGAGAATAATCAGTTTTCTCAGTGAAAGCACCAAAGTGTTTGTACCAAAATTGGTCACAACACTCTTCAAAAGTCTTTGAAGAAATAAAGTGAAGAAATTAAATGTAAAAAGAGGATTTATCTAACAAAAACTCCAAATTTCAGAAATGAGAATAATTAAAGTGCAAGAAGACACAAGAATTTAGAGTGGTTCAGCGTATAGCCTACGTCCACTATGAAGTAGTTTGCTTTATTGATCTTTCTTTTGTGTTTACAAGTGAATTCAATGATTTACAGCAGTCAATTGTGATTTGCAGCAGTGAATCTCGTTGGTAGCAACAGCAATGGAGTTCAGATATGGATCTGGCGGAGTTCGGGCGTTGGAGATCTCAAAGAGGAAGAAGAACCTCTTTTCTATTGGCTTTGGGGGTCTATTTATAGGTGTAGGAGGCTGATATTTCGCTCAGATCTCGGGTGACCCTTTCTGGCACGTGACCAGACCCATACGCCATAGCTCGTGAAGTTTCGGGCCGATCCATGATCGACACGAACAGAATTCGACTCGCTCAAGATTTCATTCAACGGAGTCAAAATTTGGCGTGGACATTCTTTAGCATGCACGTAGTCTTCTGTGAAAATTTCATAGCATTTGGACTTGTAGATTGGGAGATATGATCGATACGAACTGGAGTTTTCGGTAGGCTGTTTCCTTTGACTCGCTCCTGTTTCGACTCGCTTCCATTCGACTCGGTGATGTGGCACTTGATTTCTACTCTGTCCTGGATGTGGCTTCGAGCGAGTCGAATTGTTCACTGTTTGAGAGAGTTGAAGTGTGCCTCGATTGAGCGAGTCGAAGTGAGCACTTGATCGAGCGAGTCGAAGTAAGCATTGGTCGAGCGAGTCGAAATGGGATGTCCTGGGAGGTTTTAGCAGTGGACTCGAAGTTTGATAGAGTCGAACAGTTGTTTGAGCGGAGCGAGTCGAAGTGTGCACTTTCGATGGTTTAACACTGGAGCGAGTCGAAGAGAGCAGTTCTGAGGGATGTGGAGCGAGTCGAACCTAGTTGACTCGAAGTTGGCCTCTGAGCGAAGCGAGTCGAAGTTGTCACTCTTGGTCATTGCGAAGCGAGTCGAAGCTGGCTTCTTCTGAGTGTTGCGAAGCAAGTCGAAGGAGCGAGTCGACTGGTAATTGATTTTCATACAATCTTGTATCGCTCATAACTTGAGTATACGAACTCGGATTGACTTGAGATTTGAAACGTTGGCTCTCATGGCTTAGCTTGTCATATCCTACCAATTCTGGCTCGATCCGGACTCAGACAAAATTCATCGATATCCGTAGTGAGCCCGTGTATAACTGATCTTTGGGACAAAACGTCACTGGTTACTAGTCAATTCCTTGGTGTTACGGCCTTGCCAAAAGGCGGGATAACACATACTGATTAACCAATTTCAATTAATTATCTACAATTTCACCATTAAACACAACATTTAATTTATTCCCTTATTTACAATTTATAACCAAAATTTAACTTTACTATCATTTCAATTAATTGAGATTACATTAAAATAGTTATCAATTACATTAAATTAACCTTATTAAATTTTATTTTAGTTATTTTTCTCATTAATAAATCACAAATTTTATTTTCTTCCATTATTAAATTCCAAGATCTTATTTAAATTAAATATTTTAATCATCGAAAAATATGGGTCGTTACATAATAAGTATCATTAAATCCATCTTACGAAAGTAGTCGATTTGTGTAGGCTAAATAAGTAGAAATTTGTATATAGCCTAATTAATGAACTTGATGAGGTGTGTATTATATATTAGGAGTGTTGTAAATATAACTAGGTCATAGGATATCGCCTATGATAAGTAACTATGAAAAACGCGTGGTTAGTCCCAATTATGTAAGGTAAATCCATCCATCTAATCTGGCTACCAGTTCCTAAAAATGGTTGGACTAATATGAGACGTCTTCGTTGGTACGAGTAATAATACAAAGGCATGCTCTATAGTTTTGAAGTATTAAGTGGTTGTTTGAGGGCCGCCACTTTTCCTTAAGCGGTGTATTAAATGGTCGGGTATGGTTTAGGCATGGTTAAGGACAACTTAGAAAGGTCTGCTTCAATATTAAGTATTAATTGTCTGAAGAGATTTCTATGCAATGTCAGCTGGATAGATACCTATGTGGAGTCCACCTTGGGAATAAGTATTAAATGATGGAGGCCTACCTCGATTAAGGTCTTAAACAGTCAGAGTTTGCCTATTTTCCATTAAAAGGTATTAAGTGGCTTGGGTTTTTTCTCTCGCATTGTTAGACACTTATGGTGTTGGTTATGGGTTATGAGATTGGGAAACCTGCTCGAGAATGGAAGGTATTAAGTGGTTGTTTGAGGGCCCACCTCCTTTCCTTATATAAAGTATTAAATGGATTCAAAAAAGGTAAGACATATTCTTACTTTTTAATATACTGCCCGAGTACTAAAATAGTAAGGCTTGAGGTTTTTATTCACCAGACACTTGTTGTTTTGACTCCCTCTTCATTACAACATAGGTTAGAGAAGGATTTGATTATGCTCGAAGATGGCGAGAGTGAAGCTTATGGTAATTGTTAAGTACCTTTTCATGTTATTTTCTGTTGTACCCATAAAATGTATTTTTGAACAAAATGTAGTAACGGTAGTTATGTATCATGACATTTAAAATGATTTGAAATAAATGGTTACTATTACTACTATTATATTTTATTCCTTCTGCTATAAGTTCTGAAAGAATAGATATATAGCTCTGTATTGTTTTTCTTTTTAACGACCAGTAGACAGCTTTTAATGGGTCTAAGTTTTGATGGTCATTTTTTGAGTCGGAATTTAGGCCCGTTTCGGTGCGGGTTTTTACAAGGGAAATGGTATCCATATATTTTATAACTTCCATATTTCAAGAATAAACAAGAGGGTATGGAAGCAATAGAAGATAGTGTAACTATAAATACGTTTAACAAGCACCTAACATGAAGATATCGGGCAATAAGGGATGTCGAATCTGAAGGTAAGAAGGGAAATCGAACTTATTAACACAAAAGCAGCAACAAAGAGACGATATCAAGCATATAAAAAGATGGGGATGTCAAACTCGTAAACATAAAGCATCTTGAACCTATAAAAGTGAAGATAACAAGCTCCTACAATGACAGAAGGGATGTCCAATTAGTACAGTGGAGAATGTAACCACGTATAAGGATACCAAATGTGGACTTCCCTTGAGATGTCGAATGTTTAAAGGAACCGAAGAGTGATGCTAGAAACACACGATGTCAAACTTTAACACTAAAAGAGATATCAAATGCCAAATAATGCGGAGATATTGAATCTCTGTAGCTCGAAGGATGTCGACCCTTTACCAAGGTTATAGAGCATGAGGTGAAGGAAAACTATGGTAGAAGCTGAAGTCGAATTTTAAACAAAATAATGGATATCGAATATCTACATTTTTCAAGGATGTCGCATAACATCAATGAGGAATGTCAGATGTTATGAGATGTTGAATGCCAAATGTTATGAAGGATTTCATGCTTCAAGAAGCATAGAAGGTTGCCGAATATCAACTATGCACAGAAGGTCGCCACACATTATCAATGCAACAAGCAATGCCGAAAATCAAGGATGCCGAAGGACACATGGCGGCCAAGCTATCTACCTCCACCCTTATAAACACGGACCCATTGGCAACTTAGTGTGGTGAATCATTTCTTTCTCTCTATAACATCTCGTATCTAGAGGCCAAAAGCTAAGTGCTACAAATGCTACAGTCATACATAGTATTAACTTCTGGTGACAAAATACGGTAATGCTAATGGTATCCATAATATCAGAAACATTTGAATATGAAATTAATCACAGATTTCCAAAATCAACATTTCACCGATTACATTTCAAAAAAAAATTCATATCCAAGTTACATAATCCCTTAACGTTTCCTAGGCAATGATCAAATATATTAATACAATAATACCCCAAGATTGACATACGATGATGCTCCCTAGGTTGATCAAAGCAATATAGTCATAACTGAATTAATATACACAGCGAAAATACACAGAATAACATGCAACTCCTAAATAGCTATCCATTAGCCACCTGCTCGTCTCCGGAAGCTTTATTCGCCAAATTTTCTAAAACTAAAAAGCTCAACCCTCAGGCTACTCAAATCAATTTCGAGCACATGAGAGTTTAAGGGGAAACAAAAAATTCGAGTCAGACGGAAAGCCTGGTGTGAATAATACTGTTACATCTCTGTTTACTGATATTAAGTGAGACCACGGAGCTTAGCAGAATAGGTTTTCCCTCACTAATATCCTTTTCAAAACATATATTTTACAAATCTTTTCCTACAACCAAACTGGTTAATCCAACTGATTATAATAATAAATATAGCAATATCCATTATGCTAAAAACAGGTAATAAATGGACTATCTTTCCAAAATCTGGGATAACGGCTCGCAAACTGGACTAACCGTCCCTTTGGCTGACTCAAGCTTACCGGATAAAATACCAAATGGTCTAAAGATTTGTTAGACAAAACTTATGGACGGTCTGTCCTTAACTTACTTCTTTAAAGGTCAACTGATCCAATGGTTTTGCAGGCTAACCAATAACCTATCTCTATACATAAATATTCCTTTCTGCATGTAACCAACATTTTAGTCTTACCTGTGACTAAGCCCTACACACTGGAATTATGGACTAAATTAGCTAGGGGCTAATAGCTAATGAGCATAGGGTGCGACCCTACACAAGTCCTGTCTGGTCTTCTAATCTGAGTCATTTTCATAGGGTTAACTACCCTTCATATTTTTCCTTGAAAAACTTTTTTAAAATGATTTAACCTTTTAAATCATACTTATACAAGGAAAATACTTCTTTAGCTTTACTCTAAGCTATTTTGCCATGTTATATATACTTTACTCAAAATAATGCTGATGAATTTTAATGAGGATTAGCTATTCTTCCATAACAAATTAAAACCCTTTTTAACTTAAAAACACTTAGGCTATATTGCCTAGTTAATACATTCGAAATCTGTGTTTAATACCTTTAGAAAACCCCTTCAAAACCCTTGAAAGTAACCCTTTCGAAACCATTGAAAGTACCACTTTCGAAACCAATTAAAACCCTTTAATTAACCTAGGCCGAAAGGCCAAATCCTTCCTTTCAAAAGCATAGAAACCTTCCCTTCAAAAGCTTTAAAATCCTAGACATTCTTCTTTTAAAACCTTTAAATATTGCCTTTCGAAAACATAGGAAAAACCTTTCCTTTCAACCCTTTCGAAACCCTGTGGAACCACCCATTCGAAACCATTCATTCAAACCTTTCGAAGGCATCAAAACCTATCTTTCGAATGTACTTGGGTTCAATTTAAATCATGTGGAAACACCATTCGAAACCATTAAAACTGTCTCTTTCAAAACCATTTGGGTTATACTTCAATCAGAGAAAAGGGTCTTTTAAAACACTTAAGTCGAAAGCATCTTTTTCAAAACCATTTCGAAAGTAAAGAAGTGATGGTGTCAAAACCATCCCTTCGAAAGCTTTGGAGAAGTGGCCATATTTTAGAAAACAAGGAAATCCCTTCGAAACCGTCTGGGTCGAAAGGTAGAAAGCGGCAGCAAAAAGTTTTGACTTAGTAGAAAGTAGTCATTTAAAAAAAAGTGCAACCCAATCGAAACCATTTCTTTATATCCATTTGACCTAGTCGAAAGCTACTTAGTCGAAAGCAAGCAGGGACATTTCCATTTAAAAGAAAAGTAATGCCTCAACCCCTTCGGAACCCTTAGTTTCAACTCTATACCTTCCGCCTACATCCAATTCACTACATACAAGTTCCCTAATACCATGTGCATTGGTTTCGACGGTGTCAGAGGCGAAGGTAAGGAAGAGGAACCCAGTGCCGAAAGCGTCGAAACAGTGAAAAACATGTTTATTTGTCCTTTTAAACTATTTCTTTGTACCTAATCTGCCTTGTTTGTCAAATTGTGATTGGTTGCAAGTTTCTCTTTTTCAAAAATATTGCTGACTTTCCAAAAATAGCAATTTGAATTTATTTACAAAAAGCCCCTTCTCCTTTTATAAATATTTAAAACATTTAAGTCCCATACCTTATATAATAAAACATTTAAGTCTCATACCTTATATAATAAAACATTTAAGTCCCATACCTTATATAATTTTATATATCCATTAAAACACTTAGGAAAATTCTACAAAAATTTCAAAAAATCATTTTTTATATTTTTTTTAACATATATAAATTTTAGACCTAAACCATTAATTATTTAACCGTAAATAATTTTTAACCCAAAATAACATTTTCTTCACTAGAAAATTCATATAAAATCCACATAAATTCAGAAAATTTTGAAAATTGACACCCATCTCCAAAATATTATTTTTGATCTTCATAAAAATTCGCAAGGCATTTGGATGTCATTTAATAGGGTTTTCACCTTAAATCATACCATTAAATCAATATGAACATTCATAAATCATCAACAAGTATATATAATCATTCCACCATTCAAAAACATGGCAAATTGTTGCAAAACATTTTGGATTTTGCCTTAAAACCGAAAATTTTGTAAATTGACACCCATCTCAAAAATATTATATCTGATCTTCATAAAAATTCGCAAGGCATTTGGATGTCATTTAATAGGGTTTTCACCTTAAATCATATCATTAAATCAATATAAACATTCATAAATGGATTATTTACCTTAGCTTTAGGGATTAAAGAGATTGAGATGTAAATGGATTTGATTTGACTTAGCTTCTTCCTTAGCTTTTATTAATATTCTTCCTCTTCCTTAGCTTTATCGATCGCACGCGTGAAGCGGTGCGCAAGGGAGGGTGGCCGCAAGTGGTTGCTCGGTAGTCGAACGTGGGCTAGTAGGCATATTCGCGTGGCGCGAGTGAGTGTGGTTGGCCGAGTCGAGAGAACGATGGGAGAAGTTGGAGGCAGGGTTACCAAAATTGTGATGTCGCGACCTAGGCACGAGTTTATGGTGACGTGCACGACTCTGGTGGTTGGAGGGGAGGGCTCGAACTCGCAAGCGACGCGCGTGAGCGCGGTGACCTGAGGCAGCGTAGGCGATGTGGGTTTCGCACTCGTGGATGGAGTCTGGAACAAGCTCAAAGCATTGGACTCGATCGAAGTGAAGTGAAGGGAGCAAGGTTGTGATGATGTAGGAGCGGAAATGAGTGATGGTGCGGCTCCAGTTGATGGACAAGGCAGTGGACCGGTTGAGGAGTAGTGGGTTGGTGGCAGTTCGACTCGTGTGTAGTCGAGCTAGCATTAGCATGTTTCGTTTGGAAAGGAGGTAAATAAATTCATTATTAGATAACCAATTTAAATTAAGCCATGAGTTGATTTATTTTAATTAAAATTGAAAACCGTTAATTTAAGAAGTTCATAATTTGCTTACGAGGTTTAAATTGAATGGAAGCTGTGTAGAAGAAATATAAATTTAGGATGGATTGCAATTTAAAAATCAAGGTGAGTAAAATCTCACTCATTTGGATTGCTAGTATAACTTAAAAATCTTAAATTTAAATTATTGGTTGATTGGATAAATATATAAATTATTATCAGTTTGGATGTTATATATATAGTATATATATTAGTATTTGGAGTGATATTCCCACACATTATAGCGGATGAGACCCTATGCGCCCTGCATAATAGCGGATATGACCCTATATACCGCAATATCCCCCTCGAAGTGGGATTGGTATTTTTATGTTGTATTAACATTTGTGGATGTAGGTAAACAGGTTGGAGGGATCCAACTGGATTTCTCAGAATATTGAATTTAATTTCATATATTGTGATATATGAATTATGTAGAAAATCTATTATAGATTATTGTAGTGATTGGAATTATTAGATGTTATTGCAGCACTGGCCTAAATTTTAATATTTTTAAATACCATAAACATATTTTTAAAATTTAAGGAATAAAAGGGAATTTTTGATATAAAAATATTTATATTGGAATTGGGGTTATTTTAAAGAAATTGAGCTAGAAAAAAATATATTTGATTTTTGGTTATACCTAACTATTGTGAATTATTAAATGGAGATAATTAAAATTTAATTATATAAAAAATATTTATAAATGATATTCGGAAAAAAATTAAAAGAGTTGAAATTGATATAAAAAATAGATTGAAAGTTATAAACGGGATTTATAAAGAAATGGATTTATAAAATGGAATTTTATAAATAAGATTGTTTTTATAAACAAGTAAAACTCAAAGGAGTTATAAAATTTATAAACGATGTTTATAAATATGGAAAATCGATATCAGATGATAGATTGGAAATATAAATTTACAGTATGAATTTATATTAGAATACAGAAATAGAGTGAGAAGAACAATGGAATTATTTTTGAAAGTGAAAATGGTTAAGGAGATCTGAATGGAAGTGATATGGTGTGATTCGAGAGGAATTTATAAATTGAATTGGTTATTGAGGTTTTAAAAATATATTTTCAATTCTAAGAAGTTAATTTCGCTTTAAAAAGGAAAATTTTATTAATTTAAAACTATGAAATTTTAAACTAGTTAGATTAAAATACATTGGTAAGTAGATTTTTAAATATTAAGTATTTATTTTAGTAAATTATAACTTTTAAAAATCAGCTATAAAAAAATTATTTTTTTAACTAAAAATGAGTTACTGATGTTTATAAAGGTTTTCGATATTTTAAATAACTACCTTAACATGTTTTAAAAATAAATTATTATTCTTTTAAATACTTATTTTATATATAGAGTTTGAAGTGATTGAAATTTTTTATTTATAAATTCTCTCGAGATTTGTAAAAGGGGTTTATAAATGGATATGATTTTGAGGGAAGGAATTTTATAAGGGATTGGAGGAAGTGAAATTTCAAATGTTGAATATCAGAATTTTGAAAATGAAATTTGGATTTATAAAACAAGTTATAAATTGCTGAATGGGGTTATAAATAAGTATACTTGGTTTTGGAAATTGAAAAGGGAAATTATTAGTGATTCCGAAGACTTATGAGATAAATTACGAAATATTCTTTTAAGTGTTGATATTAGAAAGGAATTTGGAAAATAAGACTTATAATATTTTCCTGAGTATAAAAATGGAAGTTTGGAAATATTTCTAAGTGTTGAGATGGTTTGGAAATATCTGGTTACAGATTTAAGTATTTGAAATTGTTTTTCAAATGTTGGAAAGGATCGATATATCTTATAAGATATTTTGAAAATAGATATTTTGGGAAAAAGGTATAATAAGGCCTAGTGACTGCTTATGGATGTTTTATTGATAGTTAAATAACCGACTATCAATATTGGCCAATTTCGTTAATTGTTTCGAAGAGATCGGGATTAGATTTAATTATCTGAAAACCACTTCGATCCGGTTTGAACGTTACTAATGTATACCGTGAAGATAGTAAAGTCGGTGATCTGGTTTGTCCAGACCTAGGACAACTTGTTCGGACGAGTGCTATCAGAACATCGTCATTGCAGGACGATGAGCATTCTAAGTGGAATTGTTTTCTTGGAAGGTAACGGTTAGCCTCAAGCCTCATCAACCGGGAATGGCTAAAATAGGGGAGATGCAGCAAGGCTAAGTGGGTCGCACCCAATTAGGGTATGTTATCACTTTTCTAGATGTCCTCGGAAACCTATATATTATGGATATGGTTGTGCATGAAAGAAGGAGCTCTCGATTATAAGGGTGGGGACACCTGGGGTGATAACATATTCGGTCTATCCAGGTTAGGAGTATGCCGGTCTTGTGTACAGGGGATCCGACGAGGTCCTCGGTACATTGTTCTAGAGGTGTACCGTGATGGGCAGTACCCCAGTGACCCAGCCATTGTATGGAATCCATTCTCCAATAAGCGTCGTACGGTTTTGATTGTGCCCAATTATGCTGAAACGTTAGATGTGAGCATTTCAGCTATTTTCTATTTACTTGGCTTAGACACTATTATAATATCAGACGATTTTGATAAAAATGTTTCGGTTATCGTAAGGTAAAAACCCGTCATGTTTATGTGTGACGTGGTCTTACGAGATACCTTTGTTTTTCAAAGGATTTTGAAAGAATATAGTAATAATTCAAAATGAGTGTGTTTTCTCAAGCTGGTTTTCCAGACTGACTCGGGTGTTATTTTATTATAATGCTCGGGTCAGACCGAGTATTACAGATACATGATAGGATGCTATGGAGCTCAGGAGACGAGCTGGATGACCAAGACATATTTTTCCGTTCTTGATTTGTATTTCTGTTGTGTGAGGACAAATTATAATAACTGTCCATTTTGATGTATTGAAATGTCGTACTTTGATGATTGTAAGTGTATAAACTGTTAAAGATACTTTTGTATAAAAATCAATTATTATATATTATATTTTGTTCCGATGCAATTATGAGATTATGTGTTTGTTGTTCTATGTTTCCTCTACCTTTTTCTTCTTTACCCTAAGGATTGGTATTTTCGTTCAATTTGAGTTGGCTTTGGTGTGGATTATGGTATACTCAAGGGGTACGTATTTATGGGCCTTTAGACTTGGTTTCAGAGCTGAAGGTTAAGTGAGAACCGTGGCTCTGGTGGGAACTACTCATTAGAGATAGAGTCAGTAGTACTTTAGAATGATTTGAGTGTAAAAATAGATATGAGTGCGTACTTGTTAGTGAATATAAATGGTTTTGTATTGTGTTGATCTATCTGTTGATTAGTATATAAATTCTTGTCGAATAGTGGGATGCCACTAAATCGATAGCGGTTTCTAAACACTTGAACACGGTAAACCGACACAATATTGTTTTGAAGCGGGTAAATGAAATAATTTTAACAAAATTATATTTTGATATAAAAGAAATATTTTTTTGAAAATTATTATAGTGATATGCTTGGTTGTTATTATATAATCAAAATAAGATTATAAAATTTGAAGTGGTTATATATAACCAAATGGAGATTGTATAAGAATGAATTATACAAGTGAATTAAAAACTAAAAATGGATTCAAACCAGAATTTGAAAGTTTAAAACCCCGGAAGCTTTTAGAAATGTTTTAAAAGGATTTGAACTAAGTATTTGGAAATTTTGGAATTCAAGAAGTTTGGAAAATATTTTCTGAAGTATTGTGGAGGTTAAAATAGTATTATTATTTTTTTCGAAATAAAAATGGGTTTAATGGATTTTGGAAGAGATATAGCACTAAACTCACTTCAGTCGCTCGAAAATAATCCTGGTGATGACAGCCGCATCATCAGTGTTCATTTTCGAGTTTCTAAGTGACAGATTGCTACCAGGATGGTTTAATACGGAAATTTTTCGATGAAAACAAGTGTTGTTTTGAAAATTATGAGGGAATTGTTTTGAATAAAATCAGGTTGTTTTGAAACCCGAAGGAAGTAGTTGGTTAAACCAAAAGGGGTATATATGTATATATTTGATTTCAAAGTGATTTGAAAAATATACCGGGTGTTTGAATTCTGGAATTTTAATATAAATGTCGGGAAAAACCTCGAAAATAAGTTATGAACTTATAAAGTGAGGGTTTCAATAAGAAGGAAAGTATGGAATTTGAGTTTTTGGAAATAAATTTTAACTTAAGTAAGTTAAAATAGATTGTGTGAATTGAATTTAACTTAAGGAAAGTTAAATAAATTTAGTGGGAATTGAGACAAAAAAATAAATTCAAATGGTGAATTCGCTATATGAATGTAGGTAAGGAAGTGGAAAAAATTTGAAATTGGAATTGAATTCTTACTTGATTTAAATTGAATGAATTAAAAATAAATTTTGTTGGGAGTGAAATATAATTTAAGTATGAATAACTCGAATATAGATTTAAATGTTGGTTAAAAGGGAATTGAAATTTAAATAAAAAGCGAATTGGATTTGAATCATATGGAATTGAATTAAATATGAAAATGTGAATTATAAAGTGACTATATAATTATAAATTATAAAATTTGAATTGGATTAGTAATAATATCGAATTGAAGTAAACATAAATTTTGAATTGTGAAATATTATAAACCCATATGGTATAAATTTCAAATGAAATAAAAATTAAATGAAGTGATTTTTGAAATAAAAATCAAAAATTGAATGTGGAACTTGAGTATAAATTAAAATTCGACAAAATATAAGCAAATAAAATATAATTGGAAATATCGTCGTATAAAATAGAAATGGATTGAAATAGTAATAACTTAAGTTATAAATAAATCTAGTTTAACGTGTAAATAAATTGAATGTGGCCTTGAATACGAATTAAATAAATTTGAGAATGAATTTGAGTATGGGATTAGAAAATTGAAGTAGATTAAATGAATGAACTAACTAGTTAATTAATTAGTAAATGAGATGGAAGTTGGTTGAAATTAAAATAAACCTAAGTTATAAGGTGGTAATAATTTAAAACAATGAATTAACTTAAGTTAATATTTTGGGTGGAGGTTTGGATCGAATAAATTGTGAAATGATTATTTAATAAATAGTGTGGCATGATCCCAAGCTTAGCAAAACGGATTTGAATATAATAAATATGGATATGAATGGAATGCAACTGAATTGATTATAAACAAATCTGAAATGGAATAAAATTTATTTAGAATCAATTTAAAATAGCTATGAACTGAAATGATTATTCTATTAGATGAATAGCACCAAATTTGCATAGAAAAATTGTTGTTCGACGCAAACGAAAGTAAATAAAATTCTATGAATAAAAAGAATGTGAATAAATTGATTTTAAATCAATTTGGAATGGATATGGGTTTGTTGATATAAAATGAATTGGATGTGAATAAAATTGGTTGTAAATCATTTCGGATTGAACAAAGTGATATATGGATCGATTGAATGTAGTTAAATTGGTGTCGGAACCTTGTAAATACTTATAAAGATATGTTAGCATGCAGTGCTTATGAAATTCATGTGTTAACCAGTTAAATAAATGAAATGTTATTAAAATTTCATTTTTTGGTACTTACATTGTTTAAATTGAGTAAGTACAGTTATCGACGATTATCGGGCTAGATTTGGGTTGCGAAATTGCTTTTGAAGTAAATACTTGCTTAATAATGCTTAAAAATGCTAATATAAAGTACGTTTTCGGATTAAATATCGCAAAATATAAATATTGATATATATTTTTTGATTTCCGACCGTGTGGGTCGATGTATATATATTTATCTCTCTTGCCGAATTGCAAAATGCTCTCCGTACAAAGGAGACTCTACCAAAAAAATTCGGAAATTTAGGGTGTTAGAAAAATTTTAAAAATTTTGGAAATTTTTTTTAATGACAATTTGATTTCGAATTGTAATTGGAAAAAAGGATTTTGGAAATAGAATTGAAAACTGATAGTTTTGGTTGGAACTAAAAGATTGGAAATGTGAAATATTGAATTTTCACTAAGTGGGTTTTGATAAGTTAATGGGTTCGAAGCATTTTTCTGCCTTAGCGATTTCGAGGACGAATTTCTTTTAAGAGGGGAGGAATGTACCGAACCGTGTTTTTGGACGATTGATTTTGAATATTTAAATGGTTTTAAATATTAGATTTGGAATTATAATTTAGTTAGTACGATTTTTAAAACTGGATTTTCAACCGATTTCATAAATTTTGGAAATTGTTAATTTAATCGACGCGTTAAAATAGCGATCTAGAACACAATCTTGGAATTCGACGAAACTAGTTCCATTGGATCCGTAATAATGTATTATTATCGGATTTCAAATTTCGAACCTTTTGGAGTTACCGTTGGATCGTACGGTATAGAAACGCGCTGAAATTAATATCGAATATTCAATATAATAATTTGGTTCAAAATGCTATCTTTTCCATAGGATTGAATGTGGACTCGAAACCTTTTCTATTTCGTTCGGAATAGGGGTATAATATTACGAACACCTAGCGGCACGCCTCAATAGGAGGTCGACATTTCACGGTAGGTGATTCGAGATATTTAGAAACAAAAATAAATAAAAGTAAATGGTCAGATCAAAGGAACAATTAAGCCGCCTTCAACACGTCTCGTTCCCTTATAAAACATGCGGCATCCCCTTTTTCCCCCAATCAGTTCAAAACTTAATCAATATAACCGAGCCTCCTTTCTTCCCCTCTTTCAGTTTTGAACGAAAACGAAATCTAAAAAAAAAATTGGTAGAAGAAATCTCAAACGACCGAGTTTGATCGCACACGTGAAGCGGTGCGCAAAGGAGGATGGATGCAGGTGGTTGCTTGGCAGTCGAACGTAGGCAAATAGGCATATTTGCGTGGCGTGAGTGAGTGTGGTTGGCCGAGTCGAGCGAACGATGGGAGAAGCTAGAGACAGGGTTACCAAAATGGTGATGTCGCGATCTGGAAGGCGAGCTTCTGGTGACATGCGCGGTTCTGGTGGTTGGAGGGGAGGGCTCGAACTCGCAAGCGACGCGCGTGAGCGCGGTGACCTGAGGCAGTGTAGGCGATGTGGGTTTCGTGAATGTAGATGGAGTCTGGAACAAGCTCGAGGCATTGGACTCGATCAAAGCGGAGTGAATGGAGCAAGGTTGTGATGACGTAGGAGCGGAAGTGAGTGATGGTGCGGCTCTAGTTGATGGACAGGGCAGTGAGCCGGTTGAGGAACAATGGGTTGGTGGTGGTTTGACTCGTGTGCAGTCGAGCTGGCATTAGCATGTTTCGTTTAGAAAGGAGGTAAATAAGTTCGTTATTAGAAAATCGATTTAAATTAAGCCATGAATTGATTTATTTTAATTAAAATTGAAAACCGTTAATTTATTAAGTTCATAATTTTCTTATGAGGTTTAAATTGAATGGAAGCTATGCAAAAAAATATAAATTTGGGACGGATTGTAATTTAAAAATCAAGGTGAGTAAACTCTCACTCATTTGGATTTCTAGTATAACTTAAAATGTTGAATTTAAATTATTGGTTGATTGGATAAATTTATAAATTATTATCGGTTTGGATGTTTGTTATATATATATATGTATATAGTATATATATTAGTATTTAGAGTGATATTCCCGCACATTATAGCGGATGAGACCCTATGCGCTCCGCATAATAGCGGATGACCCTATATACAGCGATATCCCCCTCGAAGTGGGATTGGTATTTTTATGTTGTATTAACATCTGTGGATGTAGGGAAACAGGTTGGAGGGATACAACTAGATTCCTTAAAATATTGAATTTAATTTCATATATTGTGATATATGAATTGTGTAGAAAATCTATTATAGATTATTGTAGTGATTGGAATTATTGGATGCTATTGTAGCACTGGCCTGAATTTTAATATTTTTAAATACCATAAACATATTTTTAAAATTTAAGGAATAAAAGGGAATTTTTGATATAAAAATATTTATATTGGAATTTGGGTTATTTTAAGGAAATTGAGTTAGAAAAAAAAATATTTGATTTTTGGTCATACCTAACTATTGTGAATTATTAAATGGAGATTTTTAAAAATGAATTATATAAAAAGAATTTATAAATGATATTCGAAAAAATATAAAAAGAGTTGAAGTCAATATTAAATAAGATTGAAAGTTATATACGAGATTTATAAAGAAATGGATTTATAAAATGGAATTTTATATATAAGATTGTTTTTATAAACAGGTAAAACTCAAAGGAGTTATAAAATTTATAAACAATGTTTATAAATAAGGAAAATCGATATAAGATGATAGATTGGAAACATAAATTTACATGAAGAATTTATATTAGAATATGGAAATAGAGTGAGAAGAATAGTGGAACTATTTTTGAAAGTGAAAATGGTTAAGGAGATCTGAATGGAAGTGATATGATGTGATTCGAGAGGAATTTATAAATTGAATTGGTTATTGAGGTTTTAAAAATATATTTTCAATTCTAAGAAGTTAATTTCGCTTTAAAAAGGAAAATTTTATTATTTTAAAACAATGAAATTTTAAACTAGTTAGGATTGAAATACTGTGGTAAGTAGATTTTTAAATATTAAGTATTTATTTTAGTAAATTCTAATTTTTAAAAATCAGCTTTAAAAAAATTATTTGTTTAACTAAAAATGAGTTACCGATGTTTATAAAGGTTTTCAATATTTTAAATAATTACTTAAACATGTTCTAAAATTAAATTATTATTCTTTTAAATACTTATTTTATATATATAGAGTTTGAAGTGATTGAAAATTTTTATTTATAAATTCTCTCGAGATTCGAAAAAGGGTTTATGAAAGGATATGATTTTGAGGGAAGGAATTTTATAAGGGATTGGAGGAAGTGAAATTTCAAATGTTGAATATGGGAATTTTGAAAATGAAATCTGGATTTATAAAAGAAGTTATAAATTGTTGAATGGGGTTATAAATAAGTATACTGGGTATTGGAAATTGAAAAGGGAAATTATTAGTGATTCCAAAGACTTATGAGATAAGTTACGAAATATTCTTTTAAGTGTTGATATTTGAAAGGATTTTGGAAAATAAGACTTACAATATTTTCCTGAGTATAAAAATGGAAGTTTGGAAATATTTTAAAGTGTTGAGATGGTTTGGAAATATCCGGTTACGGATTTAAGTATTTGAAATTGTTTTTCAAATGTTGGAAAGGATCGATATATCTTATAAAATATTTTGAAAATAGATATTTTGGGAAAATGGTTATAATAAAGCCTAGTGACTGCTTATGGATGTTTTATTGATAGTTAAATGACCGACTATCAATATTGGCCAATTTCGTTAATCGTTTCGAAGAGACTGGGATCGGATTTAATTATCCAAAAAACACTTCGATCCGGTTTGAATGTTATGAATGGATACCAAGAAGATAGTGAAGATGGTGATCCGGTTTGTCCAGACCCAGGACAACTTGTATGGAAGAATGCTATCAGAACATCTTCATTGCAGAACGATGAGCATTCTAAGTGGAATTGTTTTATTGAAAGGTAACGCTTAGCCTCAAGTCTCATCAATCCGGAATGACTAAATTAGGGGAGATGCAGCAAGGTTAAGTGGGTCGCACCCAATTAAGGTATGTTATCACTTTTCTAGTTGTCCTCGGAATCCTATATATTATGGATATGGTTGTGCATGAAAGAAGGAGCGCTCGATTGTAAGGGATGGACACCCACGGTGATAACATATTAGGTCTATCCAGGTTAGAGGTAGGCCGGTCTTATGTAGCAGGGGATCCTGACGAGGTCCTCGGTACATTGTTCTAGAGGTGTACTGTGATGGGCGGTACCCCAGTGGCCCAGTGTAACGACCCGTAAATTTCAACTGTTTTAATAACGTAATTAGTTGAAATTTTGTGAAAATTTTAAACGATAAAATTTGAAATATAAATTTGATATTTGGAATGCGTCTAGTTTAACATAGCAACTAGTAAATTTTCGTCCGGAAATATGAAAATTTATTTCGCGCGTAAATTCACTTCAATTTAATCAGTTAAAAAGCGTTGAAAATAAAATGTTTCCGAAACCTAAATATTTTTAAATGGAAAAATTCTAAACCATCTTCTGAGCAAGATGTCAGTTCATCGTTTTTCCAAATTCGGACATCTTTGGCTCCGTCGATCTTATTTTTCAGCGTTTTTCTGGCATTTTCCGCCAGTAGAAAAATTCAAATTTTATAAATTCAATCGTACCACTATTATTTTTATATCGTTTTGACCGTCTCGTCGTGCTGATCTCTACGGTATATTCGATTGTCAATTTTGGAGTCCGGTGTATGGTGCAATCTGTAAAACGCCTAACGTATCGGTATCCGTTTTAACTTTTGGTCTCCGTGTCCATTCATATCCACCGTATTATCCAACAGTCATGTGTAATTATTATTTTCAGCTTTTAACCTTCCATATTCCTACTGTGTAATTTATAATTTGTCGGTTCACTTTAAAATTTTGGTTTGTTTCTTTTCCTGGGTCCTCTTTTCACTTCTGTTCATATTAAAAGAATATGTAAGTAATAATAACGAAAGGTCACATTTTCATTCGCTGAACCCTTCTCTCCTCTTTTGTTTGCTTGAAGAGACCGAACCCAGGCTTTCTACAACAACCAGCATGGCCGAAACTAATCATGGCCTCTACCACCCCCTCAGACTCCGACCATAGCAGTTCCGCCTCCCCTTATTCTTTTTTAAAAATAACAGCAAGCAACCCTTCCTGGCACGTACCCCTATGGCCACCCCATGCCGAGACCCCACCACCTCACACCAGACAACCACCCCGAAACCCCATCACTTACTCCACCTCGGACCGCACCCAGGCCGCATCTCCACCCAGCAAACTCCGATTTGCCTCGACCATCGCCTTTCCCATCGCCCGAGCTCCGCAAGCCATCCATCACGACCTCCTCATGTTGCATCTCTCGCCCCTCCGCCTGTCCTCGTCCTCCCCGAAACTCCGACACCCCACCGTCCTGGCCAACAAACTGCCCTACCTCCTCCATCTTCCATCGGCCAAGTTTCCTGCAGCCCAGACCATCACCAAAAAAACCCATTGCCTTGTAGTTCATCACTTCCAATCGGGCCGAAGCCATCTTCCTCTCTGGCCGAATTTTTTTTTCTGCTTGGTAAGTTATTTTGGCATGTCACATTATATATAAATACGTATGTAAGTTTATAGCAGAAATTTGTTAGTCTTTTAGCTTTGAAGTTATAAAAAAAAAGTATGATAATGTCTGTATGGGGAGTTTTGAGGTTTTAAACTTTATATACATAAAATGAAAAGAACTAAGGTACGCGATGTGTTATATGCAAATAGATGTATATGCTTTGTATTATATGATTTATAAAGTTAATAATTTGAAATTTAAATATATGATATCGGTTACAAACAGTTTATATATATTGGGTTTCAACATTTAGCATAGTACAGTATGATTTACATTATATATTTTGGTTTATAAGCTAAGTGCTGTTATTTTAAGTACCGTGAAATATAAACATATATAGTATATATAAGTTTATAGTTGCATTCTTATTTTTCTATTTCCAATTTCCCTGAGCCTGCTAGATTTGGTTACGGGTATATAATGTTTCGTACGTTAGTAGGTTACAGTATGTATAAATATATATACAGGTTAGTTATATAATTCACATTAGTATAATACGCTTGTTTATATGTATGTGATACAGTTATAAAGCTATAAAGTTTATATTTGATTTTGGGTAAGTTTGCATGAGTTGTAAAGGTATAAGTTATTTATTTATATAGTTTCTTATCATATTTTATAGCTTATTTATTTGTGGGCAAGTTGTATTAGTTCAGTCTATTTATATACATAGAAGATAGTTGTTTATTTGTAGCATGCATACTTGAGTTTCGACCTGCTCATTTTGTCGTTTTATTCATTTATCTATTTATATATATTTTGAAAGGTTAGTGGCATGTATAAAGTATAAAGTGAAGGCATGTAGATGCGTGTGCAGTTATAAACTTACATTATATTATACGTTAGAGGATATTTTATATGTGTTTTAATTTATGTGTTAATATTTTTGATACATGTATTGGGAACTTAGTTGTATATTATATATATGAGTAAGGTTTTAAAAGTTGTGTTTTATATAAGTTAGTTGCATAGTTGAATGGGTCGTTCGCATATATATAAAAAAAAAATAATAAGTGAAGATACGTTTACAAGGCATGTTTATTTTATTTTGTTTTGTTTATCTTATATAATTGTTCCATCTGTTGTTAATAAAGCAAGTTGCATATAACTTATGGTTTGGGCACTAGTCTTTTGAGTATATTAAAAATATATAATAGTAATAGTAATATCAACAAGACTTGTTATAAGTAATGGGTTCAAAATGTTGCATTGGGTCGTCTGGTTTATTCGTATATCTTGTTTCAATTTGATTTGATTCTTTCTCATCGACTTCTTATCTATCAGCTAGTCCGTCGAGATTCGTGCCCATCTCACTTTGTTCTGGATTCGTGGCTTATTTCTGTGTCTGTATATGTGTTCGTATCTGTGTCATCTCCTGTTCTCTCTAGCCTCGGAAGGTGAGCACTCACTCACGATTAACGTTCTTTTATTTATTAAATTTGATTTCAATTGAAACGACAATTGAAATATGCTGCTGTTAGATATTTACACTGCTATTACCTGTATCAGTTCACCTGTGACATTTGACACCATTATCTGTTATATATATGAAATGAAAATCCAGTTTGGTTGTTAATTGATTGATTGTTGATGTTTATATTGGATGTTAAGTGTTAATGTTAAAATGATAAATAGTATGCAATTGAAATTGATATAGGATATTTAAATGTTAAATTTAATTTAATGACATTGTTTAATATGACCCCTTTAACTGTTGAATTTATTGACACGTAGGATTTGTTTAATTACATTTTGAACCACCGAATGTATGTTGTTAAATTGATGATGTATGAAATTGTAAATAGATGACAAGTGAAAAACTGTAATGTAATAATCTTTAATCTACATGAAATGATAGTGTAGATTCTAGAAATAATTATATTAATTCGTACAAATAACAATGCGAATTAATACGATTATTTCGGGATTTTTGAATTGATTATTGGATTGTTATTGTTTGTTGTTATTGCTTGTTTATTTACTTTGACACCATCCCAGTTATCACACTGCAAGTTCCCTTTGTTATGTTTTGATTTTGAATTGGAATCGGGTTGAAATGATAAATACCCAAATTGAACTTTGGCCTAGGATAGAGAATTAAATAAAACCCGATTGGTCAATAATTTGATTTGAAAATAAATTGAAGATTTAATTTGAATAAATAATATGGTTTTGAAATGAAGTTGAAATTTGAATTTTAATGAAAGGAAAATGTTAATATATAATAATCTGAAACAAAATATTAACAACGTAATTGATGAAAAGAATGTTATTAAATTTGAGAAATTATAATTAAGATTGAAATTATTAAAATTTGAAATGATTTAATAATTAAGTTTGAAATTATAATCAAGTTGAAATCATTAAACTTTGAAATTATTCAATAATTAAGTTTTGAATTATTTAATAATTAAATAAGATTAAATTATTTAATGATTAAATTGAATTGAAATTCTTTAATAAAGAAAGTTGAACTTTTGAATAAGTGAATTTTACTTCGTAAATAATTGAAATTGAGTTTTCTTTATAAATTAAGTTTTGGAAAATTATTTAAGTAAGTAAATAAGTGAAAATTGAATTCCTTTAACAAGAAATGAAAACGTAATATTTTTAGAATTAATGTAAAATTTGTAATTGAAAGAATTGATTTGACGAATTGAATTTAATTCAAAATTGTAAGTTTTGATCTAATGAAGTTGAACTTAAGGAATTGATTTAATGATTTGGAAGTTTAATAGAAATTGTTTTAAATGATAAATTAATTTAACGATATTGAATGAAATCGATAAATGAATGAAAATTGATTTGAATGTTAAAACTAAATTGATTTAAATGATTTCGAAATGAAACTTTTGTACGAACTTGAATCAATATTTGAATTGTTTTGAATAAAGGTTGAAATTGAACTATAAGATTTGGAAACGGTAAATTGGAAGTTTTGAAATGTAAATTTTGGAAATCGGTTTCGAAAGAGAAATGAAATGTTGATTTATAAATTCTAATTGAATTGAAATTGATTTGGTTTTGAAATAAATAAACGACCAATCGGTGTAATAATTACAGTAGTTATTGAAGAGACCGGAATTCGGTTATGGATATACTCTCTATCTAAACCGAAAACCACTTTAATAACTATACGCGGAGTGATGATCCAGAATGAAGTGGTTGGAATGATGTACGTGTTGACTGAAGAAAGAGAACGATAATGGATAGCCTTGACACTTGTGTCAAATTGGAAATGACTAAAACAGGAGCTGTGCCGGGCCAATGGAGGATTGATACCTCAAGTGGACACACTTCTTCGAACTACTTATACTTGTTGTCGATTGGTGCACCCTTGATTTTGGGAGTGTTGTCTCACGGTGTTGCGGGCGCTGCGGCGTTGCGTTCTCACCAGTCCGGATCAGGCGAACGGTAGTATCACTACCTTGGGTATAGCCTCATGTGCCTTGTCATACTTGTATTCCATTTATGCGCGACCACTACGAATTTGTTTTGTACCTTGAGTATATGGATTGCCCTCTGGTGACTTCCGGTTTTGGGGAAACTACGGTCTTGCATATGCTTGTGGGAATAAAAATGTGTTAAGGGTGGAATGGGCCATGACTTAACGCTATTTTGATACCTTATATTACTGATAGACATTATCTACTTATCGTACACTACTACATAGTAGATAGTTTAACGGATCCTTAAAGGATGGTTATTCCAAACATCCTTTGAGTTACTTGTATTTAAATTGCTATTTCACTTGAGTTGGATTTATTAATATAAGAATGTTAATCCTGACTCGAGTGTCTTGTGTTTTGCTTTACGCTCGGGTCAGACTGAGTAGTTCTGTAATGACCCGACTTCCTATGCCCAGAAAGTCGCATCATTATGAAGAAAGAAAGGGGTAGAAAATAGAAAAGAAGAGAAGAAAGAAAGAAACAACAACAACGATCTCACAGCGGAACGAATAAATTATATTAATAACATAAACTATTACATAGTATACAACAATTTACAGAGTTACACAGCATATACATCACTTACTAGACAGTTATAAACATCTGTCTAGACATTAAAACTCAAATACAAGACAAGACACTATCACAGATATCAACACAGCGGAATACTATATCTACGAACGCCGAAGCCTCCTGCTCCATTGCTCCTCCAGAATATTCGTCAAAGCTAAACCTGAATCCCTTGGCTACTCGTAAAAATTTGAGTACCCAAGAGTTTATAAAACAGAAATAAACACTTGGGTCAGACATGGGTCTGGTGTGAGTAACAGGTTAAACTTGCTTAACTTCAAAACCTTTAGAAAGAAAAGGTATCACGTAAGACTCCCCACAAATAAACATGGGTAAGTTTTTACCTTACGCTAACCAAAACATTTGATAGGAAATTTGATTTTATTATAATAGGGTCTAGGGTTTTCAAGTAAAATATAGAAATAGCTGAAATGCTTACATCTCACATTCCAACATAGTTGGGCACAACTAATACGTACGGCACTTATTGGAGTTTGGATTCCATACAATGGCAGGGCTACTGGGGTACCGCCCGTCACAGTACATGGCCTAGATCACCGTACCGAGGAGTACGCCCGCTCCCCTGCAACACAAAGCCGGAACCATCCATTACTGGATAATTCCGAACAAGATAACCCCGTAGTTGGCGTGACCAACCACACACTAAGCCGAATAAAAAGAAAAGGGACCTCTAGACAGGGATCTATCTTGCTCTCAGTGGGTGCTACCCACGAAGCCTTGCTGCACCTCCCCTGTTTTAGCCATTCCCGGTTGATGAGGCTTGAGGTTACGATTACCTTTAATCAGAACATATCACTTAGAATGCTCATCGTCCGCCTGACGATGTGCTGAAAGCATTCAATCCATACAAGTTCGTTCCGGGTTCGAACGAAACCGAAGGCATTATCTCGTTACACTCGTTTTGGAATCACCCTTAGAGTTAACGACAATAACCCTTGCACTCTGAATCTTCATCTTCACTTGAGATTCACGACCTATCGTTAATTTGGATCGATGTGGTATTCGGGTCTCCAGACCTGGAATCCCGGTATACGGAAACCCGATCCCGGTCTAATCGAAATCCAAAACGTATCTTTTAAGGGCCAAGTTGTTTTAAAGTTAAAACAATTCAATTCTTTATCTATATACACAGAGATAGATAATTCACAATAGATAATCCATATTATCATCACAAACAGATAATTCACATTATCATTTCAATTCAACCAAAACATCCATATCACATATCAGTATATATCTCATCAGAGATATCAAACAATGCAAAGCATTCAATATTATTCATCCATCCATAAGTAATGATTTATACCATCTCTAATTAATTTAAAGTGAATTAAACTAATTACTTCATTCTATAAATCCTGCTTACTTAATTATTAATTAAACCAATTAATTAATCATTACTCTAAATATCCATCTTAATTAATCATTCCTGATTAATTATACTTTAATTACTTTAAGTAATTAATCCCTAATTAATTTCACAAATTAATTATCTTAAACCATTTCAGTAATTAATCTTAAATTACTTCATTGATTAATTAACCATACTTAATTACATTAATCCTTAATTAATTACAATTAATTAATTACTTTAATCACTTATTATTTATTAATTAATCTTAATTAATCAATTCTTAATTACATCATTAATTATATTAATTAATGATCCTTAATTATTCTTAATTAATTATCTTATTTAAATTAATTACATTTAATAATTAATTAGTCACATTTATTAATCACCTTTGATTAATCTCATTTAGTAATTAACTTCCCTTAATTACTTTTCCATAAATTAATTACTCCTTAATTAATTATCCTTTAATTAATCCCTTGATTAATTATTCAAAAGTAATTACCTCAAATTACCTTTATTATTAAATCATCTTCAGTTAATTACATCCAGTAATTACCTTTAATTACTTTCCTAAGTAATTATACTTTCACTAATTACATTTAAGTAATTATCAAATTTCCAAATCATTATCTTAAATTAATTTAACTAATTAATTTAAACTTATCAAATTTATTTAATTAATTACCTTAAGTAATTAATTTCTTTAATTACTTTCATTAAGTAATTTATACTTAACCAATTTATATTAATTAATTAATCTAATTGATTATCAAAAATTAATCACATTAATTAGTTATTTAATAATTCCTAATTAATGATCTCTCATTAATTATTAACAATTCTTTAATTACTTTCCTTAAGAAATTTAGCTTTAATCAACTATTTATTTATTAATTACAACTTAATAATTTCTTAATTACCAATTAATTTCTAATTACTAAATTAATTGCTTAATTAATCTTTAAATTAAAGTATTAACCTTTAACTACTTTAATTATTATTAACAAAGACTTTAAAACATTTTACTTTAAAATCTTACCTTAATTCATTTCAAATTAAAGATTTTAAATAAATTATAATTTAGCTTTAACCAATTTTAAATCCAATTTACAAAATCTTTTTAAATCCAAATGTTAAGAAACAGTTAACATTTATAAAGAAAATTAAGATTTTTGAACAAATTCATTTATTCAAACCCTTTTTAAAAATATACTTTAAATATTTTAAAGTTGTCTAAACATTTTAAATTTAATAAAAACTTATTTATTTCAACTAGGATACAAATTTAAACTTGAATCCATATGAAAACTTGATTTAAACTTAGTTTAAATCCTGTTTTCAAAATTTTAAAGTCATTTTAAATTTTAAAAACACTGTCAGGTTTAAAACTTGTAACATCAAAAGTTCCCGAGCCTATCTCGATTTACTTCGAGTCGAAACCCTCCACGCTTCGAGCCACTCACGTATTTAACTCGAGAAAACTCCTCTGCTTAAAAACCCAAACTAAAACACTGATGCCCAAAACCACTCACTGAAATACGTGCACGTGCACAGGCGAATTGGTCGCCTACGATCATCGATTCCATCGCCGACATCTCGTCCACGACCATCTTCCACGATCTCGGTCACCAGAAACTCGAACAACCTCAACAATCGAAATCGAGCAATCTCAATCACAAAACTGGAAACAGCGAACTCCTCCAAAACCCCAAACCTGTCAACGGCCAGATCTTCCCCCTCCGATCATCGTTTGAGTTGAAACCTTGGCCACAACCTCGTCATGGTCCCAGCCACGCTTTCCCAAAGCCACAAAGCACTCGAACAACCATAAAGTCAGAAATGATCGAATTCAAAACCTGATCAAAACTAGGTTTAGAAATTTAAATCCTAAATTATTACATCTTCGATGCTTTAATTCAAGTTCTAAAAATTTTTCTTGCATCCTCGATCATTCCACCTTCACTACTGAAAAATTCAACATTTCAAACCAAAGAGATCAACAGTATTACCCAAAAATCCATTTTTAGTTAAATACAGAACTGCACCCTTATTTCTAAACTATAAATTATGATTCAAATACTAAAAATCATGTTATAGTTTATGTTTTCAATTCATGTACCTGAATTTATAAATTACAAGGTTTAAATTTTCACTTTTATATAACATATACTGTTGTTTTGGTTACAGAGACATTCAGACCTTAAATTTGACTTAACTAAAATTTTTAAACCTTAGTATATGATAAATCAAACCATTCTTATTTATAAATTAAGTCCTAATAAAAACTAAATCAAGTGGTAAGGATTTTCAAATAGAATTCTGAGTCTGGGTAAACAAACAAGAACAGAGTTCATGTTCATACATGCATACAATACATCCATATATACAAACAGAATAAAAATGCACTTGTATATTCATACATCAATACATATATATGTCACAGTGATTTAACATGCAACCATATTTTATTTTAAGTTTAAAAGTTACTCACCTTATATGTATTGAAACAGAGCCTATCCTTGAACTGCTTTTGAATTTTAAAACTGGAATTGCCTTGCTTTTGAAAACTGTAAACTTGCATGCCCTTTTGATTTAAAAACTTGAGTTATAGAAGCTTTAAACTTGATTAAACTACATGCATGTTGGCTTCCAGGTTTTAGAAGAATGTAGACAGGTTGCTTAGATTCCAGACTTGAAAAGAAAACAGGCTTTGATTCCAGGTTTTCTTGCTTCCAGAGTTTGAAGAAAATGAACAGGCTTTGTTTTGATTTGGAAAATGTATGCTGAAGACTTTCAGATTGAAGACATGCATTGTAGAATTGAAGGAGCTTTCAGGTTTGAGAGGAATGATTATAAGATTGTTTTTGAAATGAATTGCAGATTTTTGTTTTTGGTTTTTGAGGAAGATTATTGTCTTTGGGAATTTTTGGTTTGAGGAATGTTAAATTTTATTTTCTGGTTTTGCCTTTAAAAGTGGAAAACGAATTTCAGTTTAGAAATGGAGATTAGAAAGAAAGGAAGAGAGTGGAAACATGTTGTTATAAGTAAAATGATTTATTTTTAAAATAAAAAGAAAAAAAAACAAAAATGACACTTGTCTTTCTCATGCCTTAATCTTATAACACATATTATATTAAAGCCTTAGGAGCTAACACATGTCCTTTTAATTAATTAGTTTTATTTATTTTAAATATAAAACCTTTTTCTTAACTTATTAAATACATATCTATATATATTAATTATAAAGAAACAAAACTAATTATTATAAATAAAAGTTTACATATAGTTTGAAATCCAAACTATTTGAATATTACCTCTTTTGAATTCAAAATTAAATCTAAATTCAAATTCAAATTATATTTAAAATCCAATTTAAAGTCAAGTTATATACATACATATATAACTACACATTCAATTTGAAATAACCATTCTATTAAAATCTATTTATTTCTATATATAACAATATATCAAAAATATTGTTTAACATAATAATTTATCTATTTTAAAAAAATTCATAAAAGAGATTATAGATTACTACTATTACTAAATGAATTAACATATCATATGTAATTTGTACTTTAAATATATATATATATATACTCTTAAATCATATTTATTAAGCAATATTCAAAAATAAAATAAATCTTATTATTAATCTTATTTAAAACCATATAATTATTTTGTTTAAATAGCTTTGTAAAGCTAATATTAAATAAATCATAATTTCCAAACTATAAGAATATACATTAGAAATTTAAAACAAGATTTCATTTATTATTTAAATTTCAAATCCAAGCTTATCTATTTATAATATATACATATATATATACATTATAAATAGAAATCATTTTATTAGTTTTTAAAGGATAAAATTCACTAATTAAATATTCATTTAATTAGATTTTTAAACCAATTCAAATATTTTTATCAAAGATTAACAAATCAATTTAATTATTTAAACAGATTATTAAATTGATATTGCCCCAAATTTTCGGGATATCACAAGTTCAGCTTTCGAGACTCACCTTTGGAGTTGGAGCTTCGCTTGGAGATCCAGCTATCTATCCAGCTTTCAGATATTCGATGATTCCAGTGATGTATTCTGATTTGTATCTGTTACTCTTCCGTTGTATCTAGTTTAACTCTGATGTATCGTATTACTCTTCTGTTGTAAACTCTGATGTATTTTATATATTCATATAGTAGCTTCAAGAACTACTATCTCTTTTATTTCCGCTGCACTTATTACTCTGTGTCTGTGATCTGTGATTATATTTATTTACTGTATATGTTCAGTTTTGCCAAATTAAAATTAACAACGCGGTATTTTGAGCAATTCAACTCCGGCATGAGTGTCTTCCTATACACTTATAATGGATGCGAATGGTACAAAATAGCGGGTCGTTACAGTTGGTATCAGAGCTTTGGTAGCTCTAGGCAAAACTCAACATATAGGGTAAATGTATTTACAGAATCACTCTCATTCGAGTTTCAATCTCTTTCTTTGACTCAATTCCTTTGAATTTTGGAACATTCCCTACGGTTCCAAATTTCATTCGTGTCCTTCACTATTCGTCTTCTTTCAATTCTGGAGCACCCCATAACTCCATTTTTAAATGATATCTATAATAGATCAGCGGTCTCGCCAATCTTCGAATGATTCGTAAAGGAGCAAAACTCCTTTATAATAGGCATCGATTTATCGGAGATTTCTGTATCCTCGGTTTACGATGCTATCTATTCCCTACTATACCTGAATTTCATCTCTTGAGATCGAGTGTTGATTTACCTCGGAATCCAGCAATGATAAGTCACGGTTGACCCGGTTAAGGTTGCCCGCGACTTATATAAATTTATCCATCGCCTTATTTTGTTATTTAATTATCTCATCTTGGTTTCTAACCTATCTTCGAATCAAATTTCTCCTTGATTTAAGTCCATAAAATTTGAATCCCTATCTTTATTTTGAAAATTCATTCCTGTATCGTCGAGCAAAGAAATGTATTTCTAAATTTATATTAAAAATGTTGTTTTCAAATTTGATAAACAAAATAGTTTTGAATGATTATATTATATATAAATATAAGTTTTCTAAAATTTTATTGTAATGAATTTGTTGTTTGAAATAATAATATTTGATTTTCATTTAGTGTTTTATAAACAATTGACTATTGCAATATAAATAATTGAAGTTATAAACTTGGCTATAATGAGAAATTTGAAATCTGAAATGTATTTAAATTAGAATTTGAGAATTTAATTTTCGGTGATTTCGAACTTTGGGTTTTAAAATTTTAAAGTATATATTATTGAAAGTATTTTCGAATAGAAATCATTTTCAAAGAATTTTAAATGTTGAAATCAGTGCTCTTCTCTTTGTCGCTGGAAAATAATTTCGGTGATGGCGGCCGCATCATCGACATTCATTTTCGAGTTTCGAAGCGGAGATACTATTCTGTAGCTTTGCTACGGTTTGTTTTGAAAAATATTTTGATTTGAATTTCTTCAATATATTTTGATTTACATATATATAAATACCTTATTTTAAAATTTAATTTGATTTGTTATAAATATATTATATATATCTCTAAATTGTTTAAAGTTTATCGGAAATTTAATTCTTAAATTTTGTTAAAGGATGATTTTAATTATAAATAAAATCAAAATTTGGAATGAATTTTTAAACTTGAATAATTGAATTGGGAAAATTTTATTGTATATTATTCAACTACATTCTAATACAACTTACCTAAATCATTCAGAAGTTAAATATGTAATTGGATAATATATAAGATAAATTGAATTTATAAATAAAATTTGAGTGTTTATAATAAATGTTATACACTAAATTTTGATTATAAAGATGTTAATAAAGTTAGATATGATAATAAGTAAAATTCAGATAATAATGAAATAAATTTGTTTTGAAAGAATTAATAAATTGAAATTTGATCAACTTATGAAAATACCTTGAATTTAAAAGCAATTAGTAAATATAAATTAATTTAAATCGAAACTTTTATGGTTTAAATTTATTTATATGGGTTAAATATATGTGATTAGATATATTAAGTAGAATAAATTTAACAATAATTTGGAATAAAGAAGAATTTAAATTTGAAGAAAATATGATTATAATAAAAGACTATTCAAATTTATAGTTTTTAAAAAAAATTGTAAATTGAAGAAATGGGATAATAAAATAACGAATTTAGAAATAGTTGAGATTGATTTTAGAGAAATCAAATGGATTAAATCAATTATTGAATATCAATTAATTTAAATTTGAATTTATACGGTTTAAATTAATTGTTATTTTGTATTTCAAAACTGTTTTCTTTCTGGTTTTTTATTCTCCTACCTCGTTCCTTTTCGGGGACGAAAAGTTTTGAGTGGGGGAGAGTGTAACGACCCGTAAATTTCAACTGTTTTAATAACGTAATTAGTTGAAATTTTGTGAAAATTTTAAACGATAAAATTTGAAATATAAATTTGATATTTGGAATGCGTCTAGTTTAACATAGCAACTAGTAAATTTTCGTCCGGAAATATGAAAATTTATTTCGCGCGTAAATTCACTTCAATTTAATCAGTTAAAAAGCGTTGAAAATAAAATATTTCCGAAACCTAAATATTTTTAAATGGAAAAATTCTAAACCATCTTCTGAGCAAGATGTCAGTTCATCGTTTTTCCAAATTCGGACATCTTTGGCTCCGTCGATCTTATTTTTCAGCATTTTTCTGGCATTTTCCGCCAGTAGAAAAATTCAAATTTTATAAATTCAATCGTACCACTATTATTTTTATATCATTTTGACCGTCTCGTCGTGCTGATCTCTACGGTATATTCGATTGTCAATTTTGGAGTCCGGTGTACGGGGCAATCTGTAAAACGCCTAACGTATCGGTATCCGTTTTAACTTTTGGTCTCCGTGTCCATTCATATCCACCGTATTATCCAACAGTCATGTGTAATTATTATTTTCAGCTTTTAACCTTCCATATTCCTGCTGTGTAATTTATAATTTGTCGGTTCACTTTAAAATTTTGGTTTGTTTCTTTTCCTGGGTCCTCTTTTCACTTCTGTTCATATTAAAAGAATATGTAAGTAATAATAACGAAAGGTCACATTTTCATTCGCTGAACCCTTCTCTCCTCTTTTGTTTGCTTGAAGAGACCGAACCCAGGCTTTCTACAACAACCAGCATGGCCGAAACTAATCATGGCCTCTACCACCCCCTCAGACTCCGACCATAGCAGTTCCGCCTCCCCTTATTCTTTTTTAAAAATAACAACAAGCAACCCTTCCTGGCACGCATCCCTATGGCCACCCCATGCCGAGACCCCACCACCTCACACCAGACAACCACCCCGAAACCCCATCACTTACTCCACCTCGGACCGCACCCAGGCCGCATCTCCACCCAGCAAACTCCGATTTGCCTCGACCATCGCCTTTCCCATCGCCCGAGCTCCGCAAGCCATCCATCACGACCTCCTCATGTTGCATCTCTCGCCCCTCCGCCTGTCCTCGTCCTCCCCGAAACTCCGACACCCCACCGTCCTGGCCAACAAACTGCCCTACCTCCTCCATCTTCCATCGGCCAAGTTTCCTGCAGCCCAGACCATCACCAAAAAAACCCATTGCCTTGTAGTTCATCACTTCCAATCGGGCCGAAGCCATCTTCCTCTCTGGCCGAATTTTTTTTCTGCTTAGTAAGTTATTTTGGCATGTCACATTATATATAAATACGTATGTAAGTTTATAGCAGAAATTTGTTAGTCTTTTAGCTTTGAAGTTATAAAAAAAAAGTATGATAATGTCTGTATGGGGAGTTTTGAGGTTTTAAACTTTATATACATAAAATGAAAAGAACTAAGGTACGCGATGTGTTATATGCAAATAGATGTATATGCTTTGTATTATATGATTTATAAAGTTAATAATTTGAAATTTAAATATATGATATCGGTTACAAACAGTTTATATATATTGGGTTTCAACATTTAGCATAGTACAGTATGATTTACATTATATATTTTGGTTTATATGCTAAGTGCTGTTATTTTAAGTACCGTGAAATATAAACATATATAGTATATATAAGTTTATAGTTGCATTCTTATTTTTCTATTTCCAATTTCCCTGAGCCTGCTAGATTTGGTTACGGGTATATAATGTTTCGTACGTTAGTAGGTTACAGTATGTATAAATATATATACAGGTTAGTTATATAATTCACATTAGTATAATACGCTTGTTTATATGTATGTGATACAGTTATAAAGCTATAAAGTTTATATTTGATTTTGGGTAAGTTTGCATGAGTTGTAAAGGTATAAGTTATTTATTTATATAGTTTCTTATCATATTTTATAGCTTATTTATTTGTGGGAAAGTTGTATTAGTTCAGTCTATTTATATACATAGAAGATAGTTGTTTATTTGTAGCATGCATACTTGAGTTTCGACCTGCTCATTTTGTCGTTTTATTCATTTATCTATTTATATATATTTTGAAAGGTTAGTGGCATGTATAAAGTATAAAGTGAAGGCATGTAGATGCGTGTGCAGTTATAAACTTACATTATATTATACGTTAGAGGATATTTTATATGTGTTTTAATTTATGTGTTAGTATTTTTGATACATGTATTGGGAACTTAGTTGTATATTATATATATGAGTAAGGTTTTAAAAGTTGTATTTTATATAAGTTAGTTGCATAGTTGAATGGGTCGTTCGCATATATATAAAAAAAAATAAGTGAAGATACGTTTACAAGGCATGTTTATTTTATTTTGTTTTGTTTATCTTATATAATTGTTCCATCTGTTGTTAATAAAGCAAGTTGCATATAACTTATGGTTTGGGCACTAGTCTTTTGAGTATATTAAAAATATATAATAGTAATAGTAATATCAACAAGACTTGTTATAAGTAATGGGTTCAAAATGTTGCATTGGGTCGTCTGGTTTATTCGTATATCTTGTTTCAATTTGATTTGATTCTTTCTCATCGACTTCTTATCTATCAGCTAGTCCGTCGAGATTCGTGCCCATCTCACTTTGTTCTGGATTCGTGGCTTATTTCTGTGTCTGTATATGTGTTCGTATCTGTGTCATCTCCTGTTCTCTCTAGCCTCGGAAGGTGAGCACTCACTCACGATTAACGTTCTTTTATTTATTAAATTTGATTTCAATTGAAACGACAATTGAAATATGCTGCTGTTAGATATTTACACTGCTATTGCCTGTATCACTTCACCTGTGACATTTGACACCATTATCTGTTATATATATGAAATGATAATCCAGTTTGGTTGTTAATTGATTGATTGTTGATGTTTATATTGGATGTTAAGTGTTAATGTTAAAATGATAAATAGTATGCAATTGAAATTGATATAGGATAGTTAAATGTTAAATTTGATTTAATGACATTGTTTAATATGACCCCTTTAACTGTTGAATTTATTGACACGTAGGATTTGTTTAATTACATTTTGAACCACCGAATGTATGTTGTTAAATTGATGATGTATGAAATTGTAAATAGATGACAAGTGAAAAACTGTAATGTAATAATCTTTAATCTACATGAAATGATAGTGTAGATTCTAGAAATAATTATATTAATTCGTACAAATAACAATGCGAATTAATACGATTATTTCGGGATTTTTGAATTGATTATTGGATTGTTATTGTTTGTTGTTATTGCTTGTTTATTTACTTTGACACCATCCCAGTTATCACACTGCAAGTTCCCTTTGTTATGTTTTGATTTTGAATTGGAATCGGGTTGAAATGATAAATACCCAAATTGAACTTTGGCCTAGGATAGAGAATTAAATAAAACCCGATTGGTCAATAATTTGATTTGAAAATAAATTGAAGATTTAATTTGAATAAATAATATGGTTTTGAAATGAAGTTGAAATTTGAATTTTAATGAAAGGAAAATGTTAATATATAATAATCTGAAACAAAATATTAACAACGTAATTGATGAAAAGAATGTTATTAAATTTGAGAAATTATAATTAAGATTGAAATTATTAAAATTTGAAATGATTTAATAATTAAGTTTGAAATTATAATCAAGTTGAAATCATTAAACTTTGAAATTATTCAATAATTAAGTTTTGAATTATTTAATAATTAAATAAGATTAAATTATTTAATGATTAAATTGAATTGAAATTCTTTCATAAAGAAAATTGAACTTTTGAATAAGTGAATTTTACTTCGTAAATAATTGAAATTGAGTTTTCTTTATAAATTAAGTTTTGGAAAATTATTTAAGTAAGTAAATAAGTGAAAATTGAATTCCTTTAACAAGAAATGAAAACGTAATATTTTTAGAATTAATGTAAGGTTTGTAATTGAAAGAATTGATTTGACGAATTGAATTTAATTCAAAATTGTAAGTTTTGATCTAATGAAGTTGAACTTAAGGAATTGATTTAATGATTTGGAAGTTTAGTAGAAATTGTTTTAAATGATAAATTAATTTAACGATATTGAATGAAATCGATAAATGAATGAAAATTGATTTGAATGTTAAAACTAAATTGATTTAAATGATTTCGAAATGAAACTTTTGTACGAACTTGAATCAATATTTGAATTGTTTTGAATAAAGGTTGAAATTGAACTATAAGATTTGGAAACGGTAAATTGAAAGTTTTGAAACGTAAATTTTGGAAATCGGTTTCGAAAGAGAAATGAAATGTTGATTTATAAATTCTAATTGAATTGAAATTGATTTGGTTTTGAAATAAATAAACGACCAATCGGTGTAATAATTACGGAAGTTATTGAAGAGACCGAAATTCGGTTATGGATATACTCTCTATCTAAACCGAAAACCACTTTAATAACTATACGCGGAGTGATGATCCAGAATGAAGTGGTTGGAATGATGTACGTGTTGACTGAAGAAAGAGAACGATAATGGATAGCCTTGACACTTGTGTCAAATTGGAAATGACTAAAACAGGAGCTGTGCTGGGCCAATGGAGGATTGATACCTCAAGTGGACACACTTCTTCGAACTACTTATACTTGTTATCGATTGGTGCACCCTTGATTTTGGGAGTGTTGTCTCACGGTGTTGCGGGCGCTGCGGCGTTGCGTTCTCACCAGTCCGGATCAGGCGAACGGTAGTATCACTACCTTGGGTATAGCCTCATGTGCCTTGTCATACTTGTATTCCATTTATGCGCGACCACTACGAATTTGTTTTGTACCTTGAGTATATGGATTGCCCTCTGGTGACTTCCGGTTTTGGGGAAACTACGGTCTTGTATATGCTTGTGGGAATAAAAATGTGTTAAGGGTGGAATGGGCCATGACTTAACGCTATTTTGATACCTTATATTACTGATAGACATTATCTACTTATCGTACACTACTACATAGTAGATAGTTTAACGGATCCTTAAAGGATGGTTATTCCAAACATCCTTTGAGTTACTTGTATTTAAATTGCTATTTCACTTGAGTTGGATTTATTAATATAAGAATGTTAATCCTGACTCGAGTGTCTTGTGTTTTGCTTTACGCTCGGGTCAGACTGAGTAGTTCAGCTTTCGAGACTCACCTTTGGAGTTGGAGCTTCGCTTGGAGATCCAGCTATCTATCTAGCTTTCAGATATTCGATGATTCCAGTGATGTATTCTGATTTGTATCTGTTACTCTTCCGTTGTATCTAGTTTAACTCTGATGTATCGTATTACTCTTCTGTTGTAAACTCTGATGTATTTTATATATTCATATAGTAGCTTCATGAACTACTATCTCTTTTATTTCCGCTGCACTTATTACTCTGTGTCTGTGATCTGTGATTATATTTATTTACTGTATATGTTAAGTTTTGCCAAATATAAATTAACAACGCGGTATTTTGAGCAATTCAACTCCGACATGAGTGTCTTCCTATACACTTATAATGGATGCGAATGGTACAAAATAGCGGGTCGTTACACAGTCATTATATGGAATCCATTCTCTAATAAGCGCCGTATGGTTTTGATTGTGCCCAACTATGCTGAAACGTGAGATGCAAGCATTTCAACAATTTTCTATTTACTTTGTTTTGACACTATTATAATATCAGACGATTTTGATAAAAATGTTTTGGTTATCGTAAGGTAAAAACCCGTCGTGTTTATGTGTGACGTGGTCTTACGAGATACCTTTGTTTTTCAAAGGATTTTGAAAGAATATAGTAATAATTCAAATTAAGTGTGTTTTCTCATGTTGGTTTTCCAAACTGACTCGGGCGTTATTTGATTATAATGCTCGGGTCAGACCGAGTATTACAGATACAGGATATGATGCTATGGAGCTCAGGAGACGAGCTAGATGACCAAGAGGTATTTTTCCGTACTTGATTTGTATTTCCACTGTGTGAGGACAAGTTATTATAACTGTCCATTTTGATGTATTGAATTGTTGTACTCTGATGATTGTAAGTATATAAACTGTTACAGATTCTTTTATATAAAAATCTGTTATTATATATTATGTTTTGTTCCGCTGCGATTGTGAGATTCTATGTTTGTTATTCTATTTTTCTTCTACCTTTTTCTTCTTCACCCTAAGGATTCATATTTCCATACAATTTGAGTTGGCTCTGGTGTGGATTATGGTCGACTCAAGGGGTACGAATTTACAGGCCTTTACATAATGACTTCGCACCTTCAATGAAAAAATCATTGCAGTCAATTCCAAATCATGCGTCGGATATCTGACCTCATGCGGTTTAAGCTGTCTAGAAGCATAGGAAATCACTTTAACCCTTTGCATCAGCACAGCTTCAAATCCTGTGTCCACACGCATCTGTAAAAACCACCAAATCCTGATTCCTTTCTGGAACAACCAACATAGGTGCATGGATCGGTAAGTGTTTCAAACTCGGGAATGCTTCCTCACACTTATCGGTTAGTACGAACTTCACATCCTTTCTCGTTAGCTTGGTCATCGGTGTTGCTATCCGTGAAAAATCATTAATGAATCTCTGATAATAACCAACTAATCCAAGGAAACTCTTTATCTCAGTCACTGTCTTGGGTCTCTTCCAACTATTCACCGCTTTAATCTTGGTCGGATCTATTGACAACCCTTTCTCTGAGAATATATGACAAAGAAACTTCACTTCTTTCTTCTAGAAATGACACTTGAGAACTTCGCCTTCAGCTAATGCTGCCTCAGCGTCTCTAGCACCACTCTCAGAAGAACTTCATGCTCTCTTTCATTCTTAGAGTAAATCAAGATATCGTCTATGAAAACCAATACAAACCTATCCAAGTGCTCTTAGAAAACTCGGTTCATCAAATCCACAAAGAAAGACGGCGTACTAGTTAGTCCGAATGGCATAACTAACCATTCGTACGACCTATATCTGGTTCTAAACGCCATCAAAGATATACTATCCTCTACTACTCCGAGCCGATGGAAACTTGTCGCCAAATCCAACTAGGAAAATATCTTGGCTCCACTTAACTGATCGAAATATCGTCAATCCTCAGCAATGGATATGGATTCTTTTTCGTACTCTTATTCAACTTACGATAATCGATACATAGCCTTAACTATCCATCCGGCTTCTTAGCAAACACTACGGCTTCTCTCCAAGGTGAACTACTAGGCCTGATAAAGCTCTTGCCTTCCAAATCCACCAACTGCACTTTCAACTCCCTCATCTCTGTAGGGGTCATCCTGCTTGGCGGCCTACTTACCGGTTCTGCTCTAGGAATCAAATCTATCCAAAACTCAATGGCTCGTTTCGGTGGCAATCCAACTACAGGATCAAAAACATCTACGAATTCTCTAACCACGAAAACTCGACTCAGCTCGTCTTCCAATTCCATAACACCTAACAAAGCATTCACCTCACTGCTAGAACCTTCTACGGTATAAACAATCATGTTGCTACAATCAGGGTGCCTAAGTGATAATTTCCTATCCTGGCAAAATATCCTAGCATCGTACTCACTTAACCAATCCATCCGAAGAATAATTCCGACCCCCATAAAATCAAACACATGCAAACTACAAACAAAAGCATAACCTAACAAGCCAAACTCTAACTGTTCACAGCTCAACCCTAGATTTGCATACCCTCCTATTGGATTCGCAACCCGTAAGGAAGTAACTAAATATGTAGGTTCTAGGTTAAGCTTATCAATCAAACATCTATATAGAAAAGAATGTGATGAACCAACATTAAATAGAACGCTAACAGACATACCATAAATCTGAAGCATACCTCCCAAAACTGCCTTTCCTTTCTCCTGAGCTTTTGGCTTCAAGTAGTAGGCTCCAATGCATACACCTTGCCCTTTCCATCCTTAGTGGCTCCTTGAATTGATTCTAATAGTGGTCAATCTAGTCGCAATTGAAGCACCTGACATTCTTCTTATCGGCCACCTCCTTTGCCTTTCCAGCACGACACTCATTAGCAAAATGCCACTTCTTGTCGCACTTAAAACAGACAATCTTAGACTTCCCCTTCTTAGCTGCTCCATCCTTTTGAGCACCTTTCTTAGGAAAGAACTTCCTCTTCTGACTCTGCCCCACCTGGACCTCCTTAGCCTTACACTTCTCTAGAGAATCGAGCATCTCCTCATGCCTTAAGGCCATCTCCACTACAACATCAGAAGGATCTCTAATATTAGGTAATGTAGTCCTTGCTAACTCAGGCTTCAACCCCTTGATAAACTTCTCATTCCTCCTCATCACTGTATCCACTGAAGCATACCCATATCTGGCTGAGTCCTAGAACCTTCTGGCATACTCCAAAATAGACACATTTCCCTACTCTAACTCAGCAAACTTTCTAATTAGAGAAGACTATGCCATTATAGACATGAACCTCTACTGGAACCTCCTCTTTAAATCTGCCCATGTCATGGTTTCCTTATCCACTACCACATTCACACTATTCCACCAAAACAAAGCCGCTCCCTGAAGTTGTCTCGAAGCAATCCTCCTTTTCTACTAATCATTGAGCCCCAAGTCTGCAAAGATTCTCTCACAGTGCAGCAACCAATTCTCTACCTCTATTGCATCCCCGGTTCCAACAAATGGCTTCCATCCAAGCTTAGTATAGTCTTCACTCTGCTTAGCATAATGGTTAATTACCAGAACTTCCGGAACCCCTGTTCTTGCAGCATTTCCTCCTATCACTCCAACTGCAATCCCAGCTTGCATCATATTCACAAAAAACTGATACATAGCTCCCATATCTACTTTTGGTACTACAACACCTACATTCTCTACTTGTGCTTGACCTTGAGTCCTCCTCGCATTAGGTCTAGGATTCCCATCCATTCCCTCCCCACCTGGGTTAACTCTTCCTCTTCTACCATTCATACCTATATTCAAATCTCATGAGATACATAAAATAACCTAACAAATATAGGAGACTAGAGATAAAGTGTATACTTATATATAGCAAATACAAGTACGTTACTATAGCCTTGTCCCATACCCAAATCTTACTATAATTCCTTGAGATTAATGTTTTCAAAATAATTTTTAGTTTAAAGCTTTTCATAAACCTATGCTTTGATACCAAGTTTTAACATCCCGTATCTAGGGGCCAAAAGCTAAGTGCTACAGATGATGCAATCAACCATAGTATTAGCTTCTGGTGACAAAATGCGATAATGCTAATGGTATGCATAATATCAGAAGCACTTGAATATGAACAAATTCACAGATTTAGAAAAACAACATTTTACTGATTATATTTCAAAACAAATTCATATCCAAGTTACATAACCTCTTAACGTTTCCCAGGCAATGATCAAATATATCAATACAATAATACGCCAAGAGTGACATATGACAATGCCCCCTTAGTTGATTAAAGCAATATAGTTATAACTGACTTAATATACACAACGAAGATACACAGAATAAACCGCAACCCCTAAATAGCTATCTGTTAGCCACCTGCTCGTCCCTGGAAGCTTTATTCGCCAAATTTTCTAAAACCTGAAAACCTGAACCCTCGGCCACTCAAATTAATTTTGAGCACCCGAGAGTTTAAGAGGAAACAAAAACATCGAGTCAGACATAAAGCCTAGTTTGAATAATACTGTTACATCTCTGTTTACTGATATTAAGTGAGACCATGCCACATAGCATAACAGGTTTCCCCGCACTAATATTCTTTTCAAAACATATATTTTGCAAATCTATTCCTACAACCAAACTGGTTAATCAAATTAATTATAATGATAAATATAGCAATATCCGTTATGCTAAAAACAAGTAATAAATGGACTATTTGTCCGAAATATGGGCCAACTGCCCGCAAACTGGACTAACTGTCCCTTTGGCTGACTCGGGCCTACCAGGTAAAATATCAAATGGTCTAAACATCTATTAGACAAAACTTCTGGATGGTCTATCTTTAAATTACTTCTCCAAGGGTCAACTGATCCTAATGGTTTTGTGGGCTAACCAATAACCTATCTCTGTACATAAATATTCCTTTCTGCGTGTAACCAACATTTTAGTCTTACCTGTGACTAAGCCTTACACACTGGAATTCTAGACTAAATTAGCTAGGGGCTAATAGCTAATGAGCATAGGGCATGCCCCTACACAAGTCCTGTTTGGTCTTCTAATTTGAGTCATTTTCATAGGGTTAACTACCCTTCATCTTTTTCCTTGAAAAACCTTTTCAAAATGATTTAACCTTTTAAATCGTACTTATACCAAGAAAATACATCTTTAGCTTTACTCTAAGTTATTTTTCCATGTTATATATACTTTACTCAAAATAATGCTGATGAATTTTAATGAGGATTAGCTATCCTTCCAAAACAAGTTCAAACCCTTTTTAACTTGAAAACACTTAGGCTTTATTACCTAGTTAATACATTCGAAACCTTTGTTTAAAATCGTTAAACAACCCCTTTGAAACCCTTGAAAGTAACCCTTTCGAAACCATTGAAAGTACCCCTTTCGAAACCAAGTAAAAACCTTTACTTAACCTAGGCTAAAAGGCCAAATCCTTCCATTCGAAAGCATAAAAAACTTCCCTTCGAAAGCTTTAAAATCCTAGACATCCTTCTTTTAAAACCTTTAAATATTGCCTTTCAAAAACATAGGAAAGACCTTTCCTTCCAACCCTTTCGAAACCCTGGGGAACCATGGGAACAACCCCTTTGAAACCATTCATTAAAACCTTTCGAAGGCATTAAAACCTACCTTTCGAAAGTACTTGGATTCAATTTAAAACATGTGGAAACACCTTTCGAAACCATTAAAACTGTCTCTTTCGAAACCATTTGGGTTATACTTCAATCGGAGAAAAAGGGTCTTTTAAAACATTTAAGTCAAAAGCATCTATTTCAAAACCATTTCCAAAGTAAAGAAGTGATGATGCCGTAACCATCCTTCAAAAGCTTTGAAGAAGTGGCCATTTTTAGAAAACAAAGCAACCCCTTCAAAATCATCTGGGTCGAAAGGTAGAAAGGGGCAGCAAAAGGTTTCGACTTAGTCGAAAGCAATCATTTAAATCAAAGGCGCAACCCAATCGAAAGCATTTCTTTATATCCATTTGACCTAGTTGAAAGATAACCAAGTCAAAAGCTACTTAGTCGAAAGAAAGCAGGTGCATTTCCATTTAAAAGCAAAGTAACGCCTCAACCCCTTCGGAACCCCTGGTTTCGACTCTATACCTTCCACCTACATCCAATTTACTATGTACTAGTTCCCTGATACTATGTGCATTGGTTTCGACAGTGTCGGAGGCGAAGGTAAGGAGGAGGAACCTGGTGCTGAAAGCATCGAAACAGTGAAAAACATGTTTATTTATCCTTTTAAACGATTTCTTTCTACCTAATATGCCTTGTTTTTCAAATTGTGATTGGTTGCAAGTTTCTCTTTTCCAAAAATACTACCGACTTTCCAGAAATAACAATTTGAATTTATTCACAAAAAGCCCCTTCTCTTTTTATAATATATAAAAAATTTAAGTCCCATACCTTAAATAATTTTATATATCCATTAAAACACTCAGGAAAATTCTACAAAAATTCCATAAAATTACCTTTTATATGTTTTCTAACATATATAAATTTTAGACCCGAACCATTAATTATTTAACCATAAATAATTTTTAACCCAAAATAATATTTCCTTCACTAGAAAATTCATATAAAATCCACATAAATTCTGAAAATACTGAAAATTGAAACATATCTCCAAGATATGATTTTTGATCTTCATCGAAATTCGCAAGGCATTTGGATGTCACTTAATAGGGTTTTCACCTTAAAACATATTATAAAAACAATATAAACATGCATAAATCATCCACAAGTATATATAATCATTCCATCATTCAAAAACATGGAAAATCATTGCAAAACATTTCAAATTTCATCTTAAAACCAAAAATAAAACCAATATGAGATGTAAACATTATTCACCTTAGTTTTAGAGATTAAAGAGATTGAGATGTAAATGGATTTGATTTGATAACTTCTTCCTTAGCTTTTCTTAATCTTCTTCCTCTTTCTCTTATTAATGGTGGTCGACCTTTAGTTTAAAATTTTGATAAATGAAATGAACGTGTATAGGGATACACGTCCAAGGTTTAAGGATGTAGGAATGACCTCTTTCCTATTTTACCTCTCCTTTATTTTATTTTAACTCTTATTTTAATTCATTGTTTAAATGGCACGGCTACCTCTTAATAAAAAACAAATCTCAATCCCCTAAACAACACATTATTTTATTTTATTTAACTAATTAAATATTCTAAATAATGTTAGCAAAAATATGGGGTGTTACACTCTCCTTCTCAAAATTAAAGAATTGTAACCTTAAATTGATTTAGGGAAGATTCTTGAATTGGTTGTAAACGTTGCAACTTATAAGAACAATGACTTGGATGAATATCTAGCATAACCTATTTACCTTGATTGTGCAAATTTGTCTATTATTGAACAAGGACGTGCATATGACCAATTTTTGAGCTTGGCCTTGACTTTGGGCTTTATCTCGAACAAGGCCACTTAAGCCTTGGCCTAAATTAACATTTATTTTGCACAATGCATATTTTACCAATTGACATATGGACAATGGATTACGACTGATGTAGATTGCCACTTTGCCCATTAGCGAATGCTTAATGGACTATTGCACATTTATGCAACTTACCTATTTTACCCTATGACACATGTCATGGGATTTTTCACAATTCAATCAAAAGTCCATGGGCATCATGGGACATATTTTAAAATAACATCATCTTGTACTAAGCCTTGGATGGATGAGCCAACCTTTGGTTTGATAGCACCATATGGTCCTCTCAAACTATGCTACGTTAAATAATATTGTAACATCCCTAATTTTTACATAACATTATAAGGATATTTAATGAGATAAATTAAATAGAATAATGTAGTGATAAGGGGATTGAGATTTGAATAAATTTAAGTGGCCATGCTTATTAATAAAAATGGGCTTAAAGAATGGTTTATAGACTAAATAAATTATATAAGGGAATAATAGATATTGGCCTCCCATGACTCTCACCCTTATATATATGTGTGTCCCCTAAGCCATTCACATTCATTATCACTTTTTCACAAATAATAAACATAAGCAAAGGAAAGAAGGCCGGCCATTACTTGGAAGAAAAGAAGAAGATATTCAAGGAAAAAGTTAAAGAATTAAAGTGGGGAATTAAACTCATCTCAATCCACTTTCCTTATTAATGATTAAGGTGAATAATAATTTCCATCCCTATTTGCTAAATATATAATGTTTGATGATGATATGATTAAATTATGGTTTGTTTAAATTTAAACAAGATTGTTTAAATGATGGTTCATATGGTTTTAGACAAAAAACCGTGTGATATTAATGCTTAAATACCATGGAAAAATTATATGTCATGTAGAACATAATTTTAGAGTTGGGTTTTAAGTTTTATAATTTTCCAAGCTTTGTAAATATTATTATGAATTTTTTATTAAAATATAGCAAGTTGGGTTTATAAATTTATTTAAGAAAATATACTGAGAATTTGGTTTGAAATTTTGATATGTTATATAACATGATCAAAGTAAATATCTGTGATTTTTGGGGATTTTTCTTAAGTTATTTGATATACAAATTAAATTATTTTGAGAAGAGGATCTAAATGATTTAATTGTATTTGCAAATGGAAGGTTTTATCTGTAAAATTCTAAGTTTGATACTTATCCAAAATAATAAGGCGGTTAGTTTTGAAAAGCATGGGAAAAGTTAAGGCAACCAATAAGAAGTTTACACGTAGGCAGGTTAGTGGATATAAGTTGCTTAATTTGGTATTTAACCCAGAAAAATAGGTTCTGCGGCTATTAAGGGTACCTTTCGCCCATTACCTTTCGCTTTCGACAATGTCAAAACCCCATTATGCCCTAAACAATACACAAGTATAATCTAGCTGGTACGTAGTGGATTGGGGAAAGGCAGAAGGTAAGGTGTCGAAAGCATGCTTCTGATGTAGTCGATACCTTAGTTTTTTTAAAAAGTTAAGCGTCTGCCTTTGTTTTACTAAGCTTTCAACTTAGTCGATATATATGTTTTCAGAAGGAGTTTTATAATGGTTTCCGATGGGGTTGCCATGTTGTTTTAAAAGAAAAAGGGCTTTTGAAGGTGTTTCTTTAATTATAAATCAATGCTTTCGAAAGAGGGGGTTCTGACACAGTCGAAGCCCCGTCGTCGATACTTTTGCCTTTCGAGTGTATTTAAATCACCAATGCTATCGAAAGGTAGTGTTGTTTTAAAGATGTATTAAGCCGCTTACTAAATGCTTCCGAAAGGGTCATAGTCGAAGGCAATGGCTTCGAAAGGGGTTTCGAAATTATCCTTCAGTATTTTTAATATATGCTTTCGACACTGTCGAAAGGGATGGTTCCGACACCATCATAAATTCCACAACATTTTTATATGGTAAAGAATGGTTTTGAAAGAGATGCTTTTTTATATTTACTTTGACCGAAATGATATTTTTAAAGGTAAACCCAATGTTGTCGAAAGGGGAACTTTCAATACTTTAGGTAGAGATACTTCCAATGGTTTCGAAGCTATGATTCTTATAATTAATAAGTAACACTTTATTATATTCTAAAAGTTTTGAAAGAAGGATTTTAAAGTATTTTAAATGGCATGAGTCTAATGTTTTGAAAAGAGATATATGCTTTCGACGTAGGCTATCCAGTGAGGTCGTAAGCAAGGTTTCGAAGATTTCGAAAGTATAGTTTCAAAACAAATAACCCAATCTCATTTAAAAGCAATACCATGGCAAATTAATGAAAAAATTATTTTGAAATCGAATTTTTGAAGAAGTCTTAATGGTTTAAAGAATTAACAAGTTATATTGTTTGCTTCTCCATATATGTATATATTCACTTTGTAATGAACCCAAAATGGTACTTTGGGAAAAGGTAGAATATCCAGTTAGATTGAGCTTGTAGTGAATAAAAATTAAAAACATTGGCCGAGTCAAATAGGTTCACAGTAAGCCTATAAAAACAATGTAAGGGAAAGGATATTGGCAAGGGCCAATAGGTTCATAGTTAGCCCATGAAAACTATGTATAATTGAAGAAGTCGGTTAGACAGGTTTATAGTTAGCCCATGAAAAACTATATCCGAATAAGGAAATGAACTACTAAAAAATAGTCAATAGGTTCCTAGTTAGCCCATGAAAACTAGGGTAAAAGAAAGATATTGATAGTTAGTCAATAGGTTCCTAGTCAACTCATGAAAACTAGGATAAAAGAAATAATATTAGAGTTACCAATAGGTTCATAGTGATCCCATAAAAACTATATAAGTGGACAGGGAGTCCATAAAGATTTAACCGGTTTTTAGTTAGCCCATGAAAACTATAAGGTTAATATTAATCCTAGAAACTATAACTATGACAGATAGTTAAAATGAATGTGGATGGGTAATCCATAATTAATTCAATTGTTTTGCATATCATCACATAATAATGTCTTGAATTAATTTAAGCATTATGGATGCATGAGCACATAAACTGGTTTATAAAGGTTTTTAAGATACTAGTGACGGGAAACCCATTCTGCTAAGTGGCGTGATCTCACTAGATATCTAAATGATTTGAGATGGTAGATTATTATTCATACTAGGCTTTTGGTCTACCTCGAAGTTTATGTTTCCTCTTGAACTCTTGGGTACTTAATTGATTTTGAGTAGCTTTATATTAAAGGTTTTCGGGTACCTCTTAAAAGACGAATAATTTTCCAAAGTCATTCAGGAGGCATGTAGTTGTTTGGGTTCTCTTCATATGATTCTGTTGTGTTGTTTTGTTAAGGCAAAGTTGTTTATTGCATATTATACACTCTGATCACCAAGGGGGCAACTTCATATGTCGCTCTTAAAGTATATTGTAATAATTATATTTTCTGAATGTGGTTAACGTTGTTGGATTATGTAAAGAATGTTAAAATGGGTTTTTGGAATGGAATGTGAAAGTTGTTTGATATATTTAAACTTTTTTCATATCAATGTGTTTCTGGTATATTAATTTATCTAACATTACCGTATTTGGTCGCCGGGGATTAATAACTATGGATGACTGCAGCATCTGTAGCCTTTAGTTTTGGGCCTCCAAGTAGGGGATGTTACAAGTTGGTATTAGAACATAGGTTTTTGAAAACCTAAGCCATTTAAACCTAAAAAGATTTTCAAAACAAATCCAATGAATCAGTACGTCCGGAGTTTGGGTTAACACGATTATAACGTACTTGTATTTGATATATATAAGTGTATATATATAAGTACGTAATTTCCCTTTTCTCTTAGACTGTTCTTCTGTATCTTACTAAGGCTCATATGCAGATTTATTGGAAAGAAGATATGGAAGCAGGAAACAGAAGGAAATCTTGGTAGAGGAAGCACCACAACTGATGGAAATGTTCGACCTAACACTCGGAGGAACCAAGGTCGACAGGCTAACGCTAATCAAAATGTGGAAGTCAATGTGGGTGCTGGAAATCCGCCAATAGATGCGAGGATGATGTATCAGTTCCTTGCTAATTTTTTGCAAGCAGGAGCTGCTACTGGAATTATTGGTAATATTGGGAATAATTAGGCTAATCTGAGCAGAGATTACACCAGCTTGGGTGGAAAGCCGTTTATTGTAACGGAGGATGCCGTCGACGTGGAGAATTAGATGTTGAATTGCGAAGGAATATTTGCTGATCTGGGTTTAGAAGATGACCAGAAGAGAAGGTTGGCCTCTAGGCATATGCAAGGGTCAGCACTTCACTGGTGGAATAGTATGACTACCGGAGTTCCAAAGGAAGAGTTGACTTAGGCTGATTTTTGAAGGAGATTCGAACAGGGGTTTATTTCTGAAGTTGTTAATTCAGCATTGATGAGGAGGTTTATGGATTTAGTTCTGGGGGATATGTCAGTTATCGAATATGCTAATATGTTTGATGAGCTATCTTTATATGGATACGCTATTATAGACACTGACATTAAAAGGAATGAAATGTTCATTCGAGGACTGAGGCCCGAGCTTGCTAAGGCAACCCTGACACATATCCGTGATCCTAGTAATATTGTAGTGGAGATGGCAATCCACTATGAGGAGATGCTTGCTATTTGTGCTAGAGAGAAGCCAGTTGAATCCTAGGGTCCTTAGGGTAAGAAGAGGAAGTTATTCAAAAAGAATGGAGCTCAGAAGGGAGATACAACCAAAAAGTCAAAAGCTGAGCTAGTCTGCTACAAATGTGATAAGAAGGGTCATTTTGCAAACGAGTGTCGGTCTAGCAAGGGGAAGAAGAAGACTATGGATAACAAGCATGTGAAATGCTACAAGTGTGATCAAGTTGGGCATTACAAGAACCAGTGTCCAGAACCAGATAGGGCGGACAAGAGAAAAGTTTTTGCTGTTGGACCATCATCTGCTAAGTCAACTGCTGCTGACAAAGTAAAGTCTGTGATGGAAGGTACGTTTTTGATTCAGAATATTCCAATTAGGATACTATTTGATACTAGTGCATCACTTTACTTTATATCTCAGAATCGGGTTGATAGGTTATGTTTAGAACCACCCACCTTGTTTCTTCCTTAAGGGTTGTGAATATAGTGGGAGGATATGCAACTTTAGGGATAAGTTTGGACCAGTTAGAACTTGATTTGATATGTCATTTATTTGCATGCAGTCTGTATGTTTATGATTACGTAGATTTCGGGATCATTTTGGGTATGAATTGTTTGGGTAGATATAAGGCTAGGATATTTTGCCAAGATGGGGAAATATCAGCAAGACACCCAGATAGTCATAACCGAATCATTTTCTCAGTAGAGAATTCTAACAGGAACGCTTATGCTTTGTTAAGTGCCCTAGAAACACCAGAAGAGCTAAGTCAGGTTCGTGTTGCAGGAGAGTTTGCAGATGTATTTGAGCCGGTCATAGGACTAAAACCGAAATGAACTATTGAGTTTCGAATAGATCTTGTGCCTGGAGCTGATCCTGTCAATAGACCACCTAGCAAGATGAGACCGACTGAGATGAAAGAATTGAAGGTAAAGTTAATGGATCTAGAAGGTAGGAATTTTATTAGACCATGCAGTTCACTTTAGGGAGTGGCCGCGGTCTTCGTAAAGAAGCCAGATGGATCGTTAAGGATGTGCATCGACTATCGCAAGCTGAACAAAAGGACGATCAAGAATAGGTATCCTTTTCCAAGAATTGATGATCTGTTTGATCGGATGAGTGGAGCCAGAGTGTTTTCCCAATTGGATTTGGCGACCAGATTCCATCAGTTGAGAGTGGTAGAGGACAGTAGTCCTTTTGTAGCAATTCATACTAGGTATGGTTCATATGAGTGGTTAGTGATGCCATTTGGATTGACAAATGCACCTGCTTTATTCATGGATTTGATGAACCGAGTTTTTCAAAAGTACTTGGATAAGTTCATATTGGTGTTCATAGATGATATTTTGTTGTACTCAAAAGATGAGAGAGAGCATGAAAATCATCTAAGAGTAGTGCTAGAGACGCTGAGGCAACATCAGCTAATGGCGAAGTTTTCTAAATGTCATTTTTGGAAAGAAGAGGTCAAGTTTCTTGGTCATGTAGTTTTAGAGGAGGGTTTGGCAGTAAATCCAGTTAAGATCGAAGCTGTCAATAATTGGAAGAGACCAGAGACGGTAACCGAGACCAGAAGTTTTCTCGAACTTGCTGGCTATTACCAGAGATTCATTAAGGATTTTTCACAGATATAAGCACCTTTGACTAAGTTGACCAAGAAGGATGTGAAGTTCATTTGGTCCGACAAATTTGAGGAAGGGTTCCTTAAGTTAAAGCATTTGTTGACCAATGTACTAGTGCTAGTAATTCCAGATAGAATCCAAGCGTTGGTGGGGTACAATGATGCATGTGGATTGGGATTGGAAGCTGTATTGATGCAGAATGGTAAAGTCATTGCCTACGCTTCTCGATAGCTTAGACCGCATGAGGTAAGATACCCTACTCATGATTTGGAGTTAGCTATGGTGATCTTTGCATTGAAGATTTAGAGACATTATCTCTTAGGGGAGAGATTTGAGCTATACACTAATCATAAATCCTTAATGTATTTATTCTCTCAGAAGGAGTTGAATATGCAACAACAGAGGTGGCTAGAGTTTTTAGCAGCTTATGATTTATGTATAGAACATACTCTAGGGAAAGGAAATAAGGTAGCGGATGCTCTTAGCAGGAAACATCAGAATAAGGTGTTATTTATGTTGGCGGAATGGAAAGATTTAGAAGCTTTGACTACGTTAGTATAAAGTCAAGATCGAGTGCTAGTTCTAGTCAGAGTACCGCTATGTTGGTTTGTTTAGAAGAGCGACAAGTGTTGATCGAAGGGATAGCTTTTAAACAGAAAGAGGATCCAAAATTAGCCAAGAGGATTATAAGGCTCAAGATGGGATCTGAGATCGATGATTTAAAATCTTTTGGCATCGACCAGAGAGGTTGGTTGAGAAAGAAGGTACGCTTATGTGTTCCGAATGTAGAGAACTTGAAAAGAGAAGTTCTAGAAGAATGTCATCGATCCAAATTTACAATTCATCCTGGGGGGACCAAGATGTATCAAGATATGAAGAGGAGCTTCTATTGGGAAGGCATGAAGAGAGATGTTGGCTTGTGGGTTAGGCAGTGTGCTTACTGTTAACAAGTGAAAGCCGAACACCAAAAGCCGAGAGGGTTACTTCAGCATTTAGAGATTCCAGTTTGGAAGTAGGATTCTATATCCATGGATTTCATTGACAGGTTACCAAGGTCGAATAGGGGAAATGAAAGCATATGGGTCATAGTGGACAGATTGACCAAGAGCACCATTTCATTCCAGTCAGTCAACTAGGATGGCACCTATTTTGGCGAAGTTGTTCGTGAAGAACATTGTTAGACTTCACGGAATTCTTGGCATAGTCAGCGACAGAGATGCATTATTCACTAGCGAATTTTGGAGAACCCTATAGAGGGTATTAGGTACCAAGTTCAGGATGAGTACAACATATCACCCACTGATGGATGGGCAGACTAAGAGAGTCAATAAATTACTCGAAGATTCGTTGAGAGCTTGTGTATTAGAGTTTGGTGGATCTTGGGAAGATCACATGCATTTGATTGAATTTTCCTATAATAATAGTTATCATACTAGTATAGGAATAGCGCCTTTTGAAGCTTTATATGGAAGACCATGCAAATCGCCAACATGTTGGTTAGAGACTAGAGATAGATTATTCTTAGGTCCAGGTTTGGTTAGAGAGGCATCAGAGAAGATTGAGTTGATCCGACAATGAAGCTCAATCCAGACAAAAGAGTTACGCAGATAAAAGGCATAAAGACCTAGAGTTCTCAGTTGGAGACAGGGTTTTTATTAAGGTGTCACTGATGAAGGAAGTGATATGATTCAGAAAGTCAGGGAACATGGCACTGAAAGATGTTGGTCCATTTCAGATTATAGAGAGGATTGGAAAGCTCGCATACAGAGTAGAGTTGCCGAGCAATATGGCAGGTGTCCATAATGCATTCCATGTGTCTCATCTTCGCAAGTATGTGCATGATCCAGAGACTATCATTCCTCCAACAGAATTGGAAGACTTGGCAGTTGTTAGACAACCAGTTCGGGTTGTGGACAGAGATGAGAAAAGATTGAGATCCATGACAGTCAAGTTGGAGAAAGTTCGGTGGAGCGACAACGAAAAGGACTGTACTTAGAGACAGAGGACAGGATTAGAGATACCCATCCTGATCAGTTTTAAGAGTACGTCTATATTAGATTTATATAGACGATCACCAGCCAGATTGTAACACCCCGCATTTTTATATAGTTAAAAATTTAACGAATAAACGATGAGCAATGAAAATAAATATTTTTGGAATTATCAGAATATGGCTTCGGAACTTGTACCATTGCGTTCGGGGCGATTTTCTGATCAGTTTCCATATATAACTTGTCAAAATCCGAGCCGATATGAAGAAGTTAGGAACGAAATGAGAACGAGTAACAAAAAGAAGAAAAAAAATAATAATAAATAAATACGTGTATGGGCCAATCAGGAGTTCGACCCAACTAGCCCAACGGTCGACTGCCCGGCCGACCGATGGCTTTGGGCGATCAACCGCCCGGTCGACCCACATAGCGACTTGGACGAAGTTTCGTCCAAGTACGCGCTAGTGACGTAAATTTTAGTTTTTAAGTGATCTAGGTCGTACGTTCTTCTATCCGATGGCTCCAGATTCAATCCAAGAATCCAACGGTCCGAGATCCCCAAGCTCTCCTATATATAGAACCCTAGGCCTAGCTCTTTTCTCCCAATGGGTTCTTGGCCTGTGGCTGAACCCTTAATAGAAAATATTTCTTTGGGTCCTTGGGCAAAAGGCTGGACCTTAAAAAAGAAAATATTTCTAGGGAGAAGATCTTCTAAATTTAAATATTATGCATCTTGGAGGGGGATCCAGAAGGACCATGGAGCCAAGCTGAGCGCAGGCAAAGCTAAGGACGACATGTGAGTGTATATAATTATATTCTTTTACGTTTATAATATATTATCGTTGAATTTCCATTAGATAATTTATTCCAGTAATTAATTAGTTATGCAAACACTATAAATTTAATTTATATTTTATTAGGCTTGACAGTTAGAAAAGGGGTAGACCTAAAAGTAAGAAATTTATAGGAATTTACATCTATTTTAAAAGTCATAATTTAGCCTTAATACTGGTTCCTTTTATTCCCTTTTTATGTGAATAATATAGTTAGAAAGAGAATTCGCGGTTATGGATTAAAATACTAGACTTTATAGAAGTAGATGTAAAATAAGAAAATTGGAAATTTGGAATAAAGTTATAAAAGTTGAATTTTGCAATAAATTACGCTAAACATAAACAATAAATTTATATGATAATTTAATTTGGGGAGTAAGTAATAGATTAATTGGTTGGTTTAGAACTAGATACATTTCTATAATTTAATAATTAAAAGATAACGATAAACGTAACTACAAGAATAAAAAGAAACAAGAAGGGAACTAGTGTAAAATAGAGGGACCATTGTATTTTACACTATCCCAAAATATTAAAAGAAATATCTTGTAGTTACGAATTATTGTTTATAGTATTATTTAATATTAAATTATGGAAATAGATTTTAGTATAGCTTTCACAACCAACCAAATAAAATAGAATTACTTCCGAGAATAAAAGAAAATAAAGTAAAGTATGAAATGAATTATTAGATAAGAAATTAAGGCTGTGAATAATAAATGAACCTAGGTCTACATTTAACGTGCAGGCTATATAAAAAGAAAGTTATTATGATAAGTTAATTAAATAATAAAAGATAATTGAAAAGAATTCTATATCATGATAACAGAAGACAGACTAGAACAGAAAAGAAACACTTGTAATTATATACAGATTTTAAAAGAAATAATAGTACAATTACAAGTATAATTATAACATAAGTTATGATTAAGTAAAAGTATAGAAAGGCTTATTTGAGAACTTAGAATAAGTAAGCAATGATAGCAAAGATAAATAGTAAAAGCTTATTTTAGATTTCTATTAAATTAATAAGCAAATAGAACAAAAGATGCTTATTTAATAAACTTAAGACCTAAATTAAGTTAATAAGCAAGAAGTGGCAATACCAATAGCATTCCCTATTAGATCAATGGTGGTCTCACAATAGCCAGAAGCGAGACGAGGGTAAGAATATGCCAATTAGGGTAAACTAGTAGCTAACAAAATAAGAAAAGTAAACTAAATGCAAATTAAAAATGTAGACTTGGGGCCTAATAGAAGAGAGAGAGAGAGATGCGTTTGGAGCAACCCAAAGGATGAAGAGCTTAACGAAGCAGTTCATCACAGATTTTAGTTCAGGAGAAGCACGTCCAACTTAGTTATTCTGGACTAAAAGGAAGTACGAGACGTCAACGGGACATGAGGGTACTCTAGGGTGGCCCACTAGGTAGGCCTAACGAAGCTGCATTCTCGGAGGAAGGTCTGTTGGTGTTCCATCAAGAGAGTATGCCTTGAATGCGTTTGCATTATTGGCCTAATGAAGCAGACCTTTGTAGGCAGTGAGAAGGCTTTGGTGTTAAGAGTAGGATATTTGTATGTCCCAGTACGTGCTAGTAAGTTTAGTTAGAAGGAACCAAAAGGATAGTCGCAAGCAGATATCATGCCAGCATCAAAACCAAGAACGAGTTTGGGAAACACTAGAGTTAAACCAACAGACCAAAGATTCTTTCACTATCGAGACATTGGGTAAAGGGAACCACATATTGGATGTTAGATTGTTTGCAGTAGGGCACAGTCACTTAACTCTTTAGAAATCTTTTGGTTAGTTGAGGGGTGGCTGCGTGGGGCCATAGCCAGGGCGAAAAAGAGACAGACCAACTAGAATATCTGTATTGTAGGCCTAACGAAGTAGTCCTTTACAAATATAGAAAATCCTCGACTGAATTCCGTACAAGGTAGACCTTGTTGGCGGGATTCAGATAGTAGACAGAACGATTACGTAGTCCTTAATGTACACACTGGGTGGTATATTGTAGATGTCCGAGCACTGACATAGATTAGTACGGACGCGATTTACGTTTTCATAGTAAGTAGTGGAGCATCTATATTGTAGGCCTTATGAAGTAGTTCTTTACAGATGTAGCTAGGGAATGCTCATAGAGCAAGACGATGGAGTATCTGTATTGTAGGCCTTATGAAGCAGTCCTTTATAGATGTAGTTACAGAACGCTCTCGAAGCAAAACGATGGAACCCTGTTTGAGGAGGATACGGTAGGTACCATGGGTGGTACCTAGGACCAATATAGTCATTAGGAATATAGCTATATATATATATATATCAGTTATTAGGTTTTAATCTACTAAGGTGTAGATGGGTACAATTCACGCAAAGAGCCGAGAGTATGATAAACCTAGTGAACCTAATATAACAGTAAATGGAAATAAATCGGTATATGTAGAATTAAGCTTAAAAGTGTATAATTTATCCATTCACCAGAACTTTAGTTCTGATCCCCTCCTCATAACATCCTACAGGTTAGGTAGATGGCAGAGACTTCTCAACTTTAAGACACCTGTTTAGATAGTGTTATTATATTGGTGAATATTTAATTACTATTATATTTTAGTCAATTCTATTGTGAGATATTTAATTGAGCTCTGATATATTTGCCTTTGCCTATTTGCAGAATATCAGATTCCCAACTCGGGTTTTAGTGGGCTTGGGTTTTAGCATTTTTCCGAAAAATCTGGACCCACTGGAATTCGGGTTGTTACATTTGGTATCAGAGCCTAGGTTTAGAATTCCTAGGTAGATAGTGAGTGAGCGTATTTGTATTTTTAATTAATATATGTGTACTCTTAAACCCAAAGAGAAGTCCATTAAACCCAAAGAGAAGTCCATTCTTTTGAGTATATCATAGCTTGGAATAAGAAATCACAAAAGCTAAAAGACCTCATATTGCAAAGATTTTCAGATTCAGTAAGGAATAGTCTTGCGAAAACAAGTGCCTATTGGTAATTATTTCAGACAAGCAGATTTGGCATTATGAACCTAGAACTAAAGACAAGCATAAAAAGGAAATGGATTAAGCATATTGGATTGAGTAGAGTAACTTCTTGAGGGGTATTTGGGGAAGCGTAAGGGAGTTAAAAATCCACATTGAATCTAGCCCAATAATTAAACTTTTAAGAGTTTGAAAAAGTTTTAGGAAATTTTCAAGTTTTAAGCTTAAAAGTTTACAACTCACTATTTGTATTAGTTTAAATATGGAAAGTTTGGGATAAACAACTTTAAAGCATTTTTAGGTTTGAAAAGAAAAAGGGGTTATGGTTTTATGTAGAAGAGAATATATAAGATTATACAGTTTAGAAAAATATAAAATAATATATAGATATTATTTACTTTAATGACTAGTACTTTGGGCTGTAGTGACGATGTTTTACGCAACATCTATCTTGACCCAAGTAGAAACATATTTTGAAACTCTTATTTTAGTATGAAAAGGTCTGTACGTAGAAAAAAAATATTTCCCTAGTAGTAAAGGTATTAAAACCATTTTGGGAAAAAAAATGGGTTTAGACAATTAAAGTGGTTGGAGCCAGATGATAATAGGGGTACAGTTGGAATATAGAAGAGGATAAAACTCCGCTTGGAGGGTGGAGGGTGGAGGGCGACCAAAAGAAATTTAGCCAAAGTCGTAACCGCGACTTAGACAACCCGGAAATGGATAGATTAGGCTTTGATTGGTTAAGGAGGAGGAAGGCGATATGGCAGCACGAAAAATAAAATTTGTAAAACAGGTCGACTATGCGATCGACCTATTACTAAGGCGGGTCGACCGCCTTAGTTCATTCGAATGTGTATAAACGCGTGCCCCTTCTCCTTCGCCATTCTTATTTCCTCTTCCCCGAAGACAGCAGCTGAACCAAAAACCACCCCTTCCAACCACCCAAACACCTCAAAAACTCCACTGTTTCGCTCACGGTTAGTGCCAAATCGAAGCGTGTTGTTATATCTACTCGGATCCATACTTCTTTTTCACAAATCTGAGAGTTTTTCGCTATGCCTCCAAGACCCCCTTTAGTCCACCTTTTTCCCCACCTTACACCACATGAGATAGCATGGTTCCAGAGTGATAGGAGGATTGTGCAGTCTTACTCCAATACAGCCACATACCAGATTTTGCAAGAAAGGGTGTTGAAGTTTTGCAGCATAACCTTAGCTAGGTTGGTTATACGCATTTTTCAGCATAACCTTTTCCTTAAGACGGGGAGCTATGACCAAATCTACCCCATAGTGATGCAGGCCACCTATGCCATATTTGGAGGCTTGGAGGTTAATTGGGTTAGGACGATTATGCCCTAGTACATGACTGCAACGGGACTTCGCCGATCTACTATGATATATTGTCGTCTTTGGACACGATCTTTAGGTCGGCCGGAGTTAAGATGCAGAGAGGGACTTACAATGAGCAGGCTCACCCCATGATTGATTCATCAATTCTGAGGAGGATGAATATAGGTTTAGAACAGATATTGGCTCCATGGGAGGAGCAAGAGCACGAGCCACATTTCAAAGCACCAAAGTACTTTCATGAGCAGCAGCACTTCCCTTCACCACCATTTGGAGGCGGCGCTGGGCATGAAGAGTCACCATGGCCCGCTTGGCCATCTGAGCCTGTGATGTAGAGTGCATGGGGATATGGATCTTGGGGGGAGGGAGCAGGACCCTATCAGCACCTTCCACCATCGAGCTACGATGACCATTTTAGGAGCATTGCCGAGGGGCACGAGCAGCTCGCTAGGGAGCACGTGGAGATTTTGCGAGGACAGCAGGAGTTGGTTAGGGCACAACAAGAGTTAGCTAGAATGCGTCATGAGATTGTGACAAGCACTAGGCGGTAGGAGGAGCACCTTAGCTATTTAGATTCTTCTATTAGGGCCTTCTTGTGTCAGGGCGGACAGGGTCCTAGGCCTCCTAGCCCGAGATGATAGTTGTGTTAGCCTACTTGTGTCACCTATCTAGCACCGAAATGTATTAGGGTTTGTTTTTTCTTTAGATATAAAATTGTACTCTTATGTGAGCATTTGAAAACTCTGTTATAGTAGATCAGTATTGATGCTTTTTCTCTTTATTTTTGTGATGTTTACAAATAGAGAATAAGGACATAAGATGTTATTATAAAAAGTAAAAGAAGAAATAAGAATAACCAAAAAGGAAAACAACAAAGTAACGAGAAGCAATAGAAACGTCAATAAAAACAAATGAGAATTACAAAAGAAAAATACATTTTTCCCATAAATTAAGCTTGGAAAAAAAGTTTGAAAAAAAAGAATTTCTTATGTACACCGTGCATGGGAAAGAAAATAGAGATTTTATAGGATAGCGGCATAAGTTCCAAGTACGGGGAGAGAGGTACGCAAAAGTAAAATGGAGAAATGTGAAGTTTTTCCGTTTTGTACCTTCTTTATGACATAAGAAATCGAGTTCCGAAAAATTTATTTTTCTTAAATTCGAATATTAAAAGTTGTGCGGTAGGATTTGGATGAAAAATTCATTAACTACACCCCTATTCAGTAGGAGTGTGGGAAAAATTGGATGAAAAATGTTTTGAGTATTCAAAAAAAAAATTGCATTCATATAGAAATTGCAAGTATATTTAGGATGTGTGCATCATATTTTAAAATAAAGTTTTAAAATAAAAAGCATTCATATATGAGGTACCGTTTAGAAATTTATGTACATGTATATATTTTTTCTTGAAAAGCACTTTTGCACAAAAGCACAGATGGTTGCAAAATTGGATATACACAAAATGGTCGTAATTAATGCGAGGGATCACATAAATTTTACCCTCATCAAATTTCGAGGACAAAATTTCCTAAGGTGGGAGAATGTAACACCCCACATTTTTCTATAGTTAAAAATTTAACGAATAAACGATAAGAAATGAAAATAAACATTTTTGGAATTATCGGAATATGGCTTCATAACTTGTACCATTGCGTCCGGGGCGATTTTTTGATCAGTTTTCATATATAACTTGTCAAAATCCGAGCGGATATGAAGAAATTAGGAATGAAATGAGAACGAGTAACAAAAAAAAGAAAAAATAAATACGTGTATGGGCCGACCAGGAGGTCGACCCAATTAGCCCAACGGTCGACCGGTGGCTTTGGGTGGTCGACCGTCCGGTCGACCCACTTAGCGACCTGGACAAAGTTTCGTCCAGGTACGCGCCAGTGACATAAATTTTATTTTTTAAGCGAACTGGGCCGTACGTTCTTCAATCCGATGGCTCCAGATCGCCCTGTGACGTAGTGGCTCCAAATTCAATCCAAGAATCCAATGGTCCGAGATCCCCAAGCTCCCCTATAAATAGAACTCTAGGCCTAGCTCTTTTCTCATAATTAGATTTTCTCAAATGGGTTCTTGGCCTAAGGCTGAACCCTAAATAGAAAATATTTCTTTGGGTCCTTGGCCAAAAGGCTGGACCCTAAAAAGGAAAATATTTCTAGGGAGAAGATCTTCTAAATTTAAAAATTATGCATCTAGGAGGAGGATCTAGAAGGACCATGGAGCAAAGCTGAGCACAGGAAAAGCTAAAGGACAACAGGTGAGTGGATTTAATTATATCCTTTTACGTTTATAATATATTATCGTTGAATTTCCGTTAGATAATTTATTCCAGTAAATAATTAGTTATGCAAACACTGTAAATTTTATTTATATTTAATTAGGCTTCACAGTTAGAAAAGGCGTAGGCCTAAAAGTAAGAAATTTACAGTTATTTACATTTATTTTAAAAGTCATAATTTAGACTTAATACTGGTTTCTTTTATTCCCTTTTCATGCGAATAATATAGTTAGAAAGAGAATTTTCGGTTAGGGATTAAAATATTAGGCTTTATAGAAGTAGATGTAAAATAAGAAAATTGGAAAATTGGAATAAATTTAGAAAAGTGGAATTCTACAATAAATTACGTTGAACAGAAACAATAAATTTATCTAATAATTTAATTTGGGGAGTAAGTAATAGATTAATTGGTTGGTTTAGAACTACAATACATTTCTATATTTTAATAATTAAAAGATAACGATAAACGTAACTGCAAGAATAAAAAGAAAGAAGAAGGGAACTAGTGTAAAATAGAGGGACCACTGTATTTTACACTATCCTAGAATGATAAAAGAAATATCTTCCAGTTAAGAATTATTGTTTATAGTATTATTTAGTATTCAATTATGGAAATAGATTTTAGTATAGCTTTCACAACCAACCAAATAAAATAGAATTACTTCCTAGAATAAAAAAACTAAAGTAGAGTATGAAATGAATCAAATAAATTATTAGATAAGAAATTAAGGCTGTGAACAATAAATGAACCTAGGTTTGCATTTACCGCGCAGGCCATGTAAAAAGATAGTTATTATGATAAGTTAATTATATAATAAAAGAGAATTAAAAAGAATTCTATATCACAATAAAAGAAGACAGACTAGAACAGAAAAGAAACACTTGTAATTATATATAGATTTTAAAAGAAATAATATTAACAATTACAAGTATAATTATAAAATAAGTTATGATTAAGTAAAAGAATAGCAAGGCTTATTTGGGAACTTAGACTATTAAGCAATGATAGCAAAGATAAATAGTAAAAGCTTACTTTAGATTTCTATTATATTAATAATCAAATAGAACAAAAGATGCTTATTTAATAAATTTAAGACTTAAATTAAGTTAATAAGCAAGAAGTGGAAATACTAATAGCATTTCCTATTAGATCAATGGCAGTCTCACAATAGCCAGAAGCAAGACGAGGGCAGGAATATGTGTTCGTCAATGGAAATTCTATCAGTTTAGAAAACCGTCGAACGAATTTTAAAATAAAAATAACCGCAAGTGCACGGCGTAGACTTGTAGTACGTGGCGAGTATGGGTCGATCCGCAGGGAACTGATGATTTTAAATCTCTATTCAATTAAATTAAACCAAAGTCGAGGGATAATAAACTAACTAAAAAAAAGGTAAGAACAAGCTAGAAGTAAGGAGAATAAAAATTTGAGATTAAAGAGCAATTTAGAGGTAAATCTCCTCCCATTATCACATAAATCAACATAATGAAATTATGATCTCTTTTTGGTCATTTGTGAGTTTAGTTGATGCATTTATCATAAGCATGGCCTTATTGTGTTATTAATTAACGCACTTAAACCATCAAACTTTAATGCACCCTCTAACCCACTTACTAACTTCAATGAAAATGATATGAAATTAAAAGTAGAATCCATTTTAAGCATGGCTTATTAACTATTGAATTAGAAACATAAACCATCAAATTTTGATTCTAAATCCACTTCCATTACCATGATCATATGTAGATGAAGAGGTAATTAATGATTCATATGACTAAGCATAGCCTATTTGTTTTGAACAACATAAGCTATCAAACTCAATATTAAACACAAAATCACACAAACATCCAACTTTCCATTAAGCACAAAAGAGACATAAATGAGAAATTATGTTGCATCTACATGATTCAAGAGTGCATCATTACCCCTAAATTGTAGGGATTAGCCTCTCATTTGTGTTATTATGTCAACACAAGTAGAAAGCAACATGAAATAAACAAAAATAAAAAGAAGAGGAAAATGAAAGCTAATGGAAAAGAGAACTAATCTAGTTGCATAAAATAAAAGAGATCTACACTACAACATGAAAGGAAATAAACAAGAAAATGAAAAGAACATGTATTAAATTGCATAAAAAGTTACATGAAAAGAAGAAATGGCTAAGTAGCCATGAAATGAAAGAGAGCTCTAATTTTATTTTCCTAAGAGAAGAGACTAAGAGAAGGGAGCCTAAAAGAGAGACTAAGCAAGAGGGAGGGTTACATGAAACACAAGGGGTATTTATACATGTGTTAAACCCTAATTCATATTTTTGGGGAAGCCCAAAATACCCTCTTAGGAAGTGTGGAGGCCAAGTAATCATTAGCTTCAAATAATCCTCATTTAGATGTGCATGAAGCTTTAAACTCTATTAGCATGTGCATTAGCAACTAATTTGTACATGAAGGTATGTGGGTAGGTGGGGTCCTCCATTATCTTCACTTTGAATTATTTCCATCTCCATTTGTTCTCTTCACTCTTGTGCATGCATATATCATCATGAAACCACTTGTATATGAATTTAAATTCCTACAAAATAATATAGAAATTTTCAATTAAATTTTAGAAAATTAATATATGCACAAAAATGACCATTTTGCCCTTGGATGAAGATGAATATATAACGATTTGAAAATAATATGAATTAATGGTTTAAACAAGTTAAAATACCCGATATGATCATTTATTTAATTTAAATGGATTAAATATGGTGGTAAAAATATGCACATTTACGTGCACATCAATATGCCAATTAGGTTAAACTAGTAGCCAACAAAATAAGAAAAGTAAACTAAACAAAAATTAAAAAGTTAGACTTAGGGTCTAATAGAAGAGAGAGATGCGTTTGGAGCAGCCCAAAGGATGAAGAGCCTAACGAAGTAGTTCATCAAAGATTTCAGTATAGGAGAAGCACGTCCAACTTAGTTATTTTAGGCTAGAAGGAAGTGCGAGACTTCAACGGGACGTGAGTGTACTCTAGGGTGGCCCTCTGGGTAGACCTAACGAAGCTACATTCCCGGAGGCAGGTCTGTAGGTGTTCCATCAAGAGAGTATGCCTTGAATGCATTTGCATTGTAGGCCTAACAAAGCAGACCTTTGTAGGCAGTAAGAAGGGTTATGTGTTAGGAGTAAGATATTTGTATGTCCTAGTACATGCAAGTAAGTTTAGTGGGCATGACCCAAAAGGATAGTCGCATGCGGATATCATGCCAGCATCAAAACCAAGAACGAGTTTGGGAAAGACTAGAGTTAAACCAACAGACTAATGATTCTTTCACTATCGAGACATTAGGTGAGAGGCACCGCCAATTGGTTGGTAGATTGTTTGTAGTACGGCACGACTACTTAACTCTTTAGAAGTCTTACGGTTCGTTGAGGGGTGGCTGCGTGGGGCCATAGCCACGATAAAAAAGAGACAGACCAGCTAGAATATCTGTATTGTAGGCCTATCAAAGCAGTCCTTTACAGATATAGAAAATCCTCGACTGAATTTCGTACAAGGTAGGCCGTGTTGGCGGGATTCAGATAGTAGATAGAATGATTATGTAGTCCTCAATGTACGCACTGGGTAAAATATTATGGATGTCCGAGCACTGGTATAGATTAGTGCTGACGCGATTTACGTTTTCATAGTAAGTAGTGGAGCATCTGTATTGTAGGCCTTACGAAGCAGTCATTTACAGATGTAGCTATGGAACGCTCGCGGAGCAAGACAATGGAGTATCTGTATTGTAGGCCTTACGAAGCAGTCCTTTACATATGTAGTTACGGAACGCTCTCGAAGCAAGACGATGGAGGCCTTTTCGAAGAGGATACGGAAGGTACCATGGGTGGTACCTAAAACCAATATGGTCATAGGGCATATAGCTACATATATATATATATATATATATATATGTTATTAGATTTTAATCTACTAAGGAGTAGATGGGTACGATTCACGCACAGAGGTGAGAGTATGATAAACCGGGTGAACCTAATATAACAGTAAATGGAAATAAAATGGTATATGTAGAATTAAGCTTAAAAGTGTATAATTTATCCATTCACCAGAACTTTAGTTCTGACCCCCTCCTCATAAACATCCTATAGGTTAGGTAGATGGCAGAGATTTCCCAACTTTAAGACACTTGTTTAGAAAGTGTTATTATATTGGTGAGTATTTACTTACTATTATATTTTAGTCAATTCCGCTATGAGATATTTAATTGAGCTCTGATATATTTGTCTTTGCCTATTTGCAGGATACCAGATTCCCAACTCGGGTTTCAGTGGGTTTGGGTTTTAGCATTTTTACGAAAAATCCGAATGCACTGGAATTCGGGTTGTTACAGAGATAAACTAGTATGGTTGTTAGGAGTTGTTACAGATGTTTGCTATGATTAGTATTTTATCCTTATTGAATTTCAAGGACGAAATTCTTTAAGGAGAGGATCTTTAAACATCCCTAATTTTTAAATAACATTATTCAGGATATTTAAGGAGATAAATTAAATAGAATAATGTAAATATTAAGTGATAAGGGGATTGGGATTTGAATAAATTTAAGTGGTCATGCTAATTAATAAAAATGGGCTTAAAGAATGGTTTGCGGACTAAATAAATTATATAAAGGCATAATAGATATTGGCCTCCCACGACTCTCACCCTTATATATATATATATATATGTGTGTGTGTGTGTATATATATATATATATGTATATGTATATATGTATATGTATGTATGTATGTATATCTGTGTGTGTCCCCTAAGCCATTCACATTCATTATCACTTTTTCACAAAAAATAAACGTAAGTAAAAGAAAGAAGGCCGACCATTAATTGGAAGAAAAGAAGAAGATATTCAATGAAAAAGTTAAAGAATTAAAGAGGGGAATCAAACTCATCTCAATCCACTTTACTTATCAAAGATTAAGGTGAAAAATAATTTCCATCTCTATTTGCTGAATATATGATGTTTGATGGTGATATGCTTGAATTATGGTTTGTTTAAATTTAAACAAGACTGTTTAAATGATGGTTCATTTGGTTTTAGACCAAAAACCGTGTGATATTATTGTTTAATTTCCATGGAAAAATTATATGTCATGCAAAACATAATTTTAGAGTTGGGTTTTAAGTTTGATAATTTTCCTAGCTTTGGAAATATTATTATGAATTTTTGAAGGAAAATATAGCATGTTGGGTTTATAAATTTATTTCAAAAAATATACTGAAAATTTGGGGTTGAAATTTTGATATGTTATATAACATGATCAAAGTAAATTTCTGTGATTTTTGGGGATTTTTCTTAAGTGATTTGATATACAAGTTGAATCATTTTGAGAAGAGGATCTAAATGATTTAATTTTATTTGCAAAACAAAAGGTTTTATTTGTAAAATTCTAAGCTTGATACTTATCCATAATAAGGCGGTTAGTTTTGAAAAGCATGGGAAAAGTTAAGGCAACCTACAAGAAGTTTACACGTAGGCAGGTTAGTTGATATAAGTTGCTTAATTTGGCATTTAACCCAAAAAAACAGGTTACACCTCTATTAAGGGTACCTTTTGCCCCTTACCTTCCGCTTTCAACAAAGTCGAAACCCCATTAAGCCCTTAAAAATACACAGGATATCATCTTGTTGGTACGTAGTGGATTGGAGAAAGGCGGAAGGTAGGGTGTCAAAAGCATGCTTCTGATGGAGTAGATACCTTAGTTTGTTTTAAAAAGTTAAGCGCCTTCCTTTGTTTTACTAAGCTTTCGGCTTAGTCGAAATATATGTTTTCAGAAGGAGTTTTATAATGGCTTTCAAAGGGGTTGCCATGTTGTTTTAAAAGAAAAAGGGCTTTTGAAGGAGTTTTTTAATTATAAATCAATGCTTTCGAAAGAGGGGGTTCCGACACAGTCGAAGCCCTGTCATCGATACTTTTGCCTTTTGAGTGTATTTAAGTCATCAATGCCGTCGAAAGGTAATGTTGTTTTAAAGATTTATCAAGCCGCTTCCTAAATGCTTTCGAAAGGGTTATAGTCGAAGGCAATGGCTTCAGAAGGGGTTTCGAAGTTATCCTTCAGTATTTTTAATATATGCTTTCGACACTGTCGAAAGGGATTGTTCCGACACCATCATAAATCCCCCAACATTTTTATATGGTAAATAATGGTTTCGAAAGAAGTACTTTCGTTTATATTTACTTTGACCCAAATGATATTTTTAAAGGTAAACCCAATGATGTCGAAAGGGGGACTTTCAATACTTTAGGAAGAGATACTTCCAATGGTTTCGAAGCTATGATTCTGCTAATTAATATGTAACACTTTATTATATTCGAAAGTTTTTGAAAGAAGGATTTTAAAGTATTTTCAAAGGCAGGAGTCTAATGTTTTGAAAAGAGATATATGCTTTTGAAAGAGGCTATCCAGTGAGGTCGAAAGCAAGGTTTCAAAGATTTTGAAAGTATAGTTTCAAAACAAATAACCCAATCTTATTTAAAAGCAAAACCTTGGCATATTAATGAACAAAGTATTTTGAAATGGAATTTTTGAAGAAGTCTTACTGGGTTAAAAGAATTAACCAAGTTATATTGTTTGCTTCTCCATATATGTATATATTCACTTTGTAATGAACCCAAAACGGTACTTGGGAAAAGGCAGAATAACCAGCTAGATTGACCTAGTAGTGAATATAAATTAATGATATTGGCTGCGGTCAATAGGTTCACAGTAAGCCCATAAAAACTGTGTAAGGGAAAGGATATTTGCAAGGGCCAATAGGTTCATAGTTAGCCCATGAAAATTATTTATAATTAAAGATGTCAGTTAGACATGTTTATAGTTAGCCCATGAAAAACTATATCCGGATAAGAAAATGAAATATTGACAGATAGTAAATAGGTTCCTAGTTAGCCAATGAAAACTAGGGTAAAAGAAAGATATTGATAGTTAGTCAATAGGTTCCTAGTCAGCCCATGAATACTAGGATGAAAGAAATAATATTGGAGTTATAATAGGTTCATAGTGATCCCATGAAATTATATAGGTGGACAGGGAGTCCATAAAGATTTAACTGGTTATTAGTCATCCTATGAAAACAATTAGGTTAATAGTAACCTAGAAACTATAACTATGACTGATAGTCAAAATGAATGGGGATGGGTAATCCAGAATTGATTCAATTGTTTTGCATATCATCAAATAATAATGTTTAGAATTGATTTAATCATTGTGGATGCAGTAGTATAGAAAATTGTTTATAAAGGTTTTTAAGATACTATTGAGGGGAAACCCGTTTCTCTAAATGGCATGGTCTCACTAGATATCTAAATGATTTGAGATGGTAGATTATTATTCATAACAGGCTTTAGGTTTGACTCGAAGTTTATGTTTCCCCTTAAACTCTCTGTTACTCAATTGATTTTGGGTGGCTTGAGATTTTGAGGATTTCAGGTACCTCTGAAAAGACGAATAAGCTTCCGAAGTCGTGCAGGAGGCAAGTAGTTATTTGAGTTCTCTCTAATATGATTCTGCTATGTTGTTTTGTGAAGGCAAAGATGTTTATTGACTATTATATACTCTAATCACCAATGGGGCATCTTCATATGTCACTCTTGAAGTATATTGTAATAATTATATTTTCTAAACGTGGTTAACATTATGGGATTATGTAAAGAATGTTGAAATGGGTTTTTAGAATGTAATGTGAAAGTTGTTTTGAAAATTTTAAACTTTTTCCATATCCATGTGTTTCTGGTTTATCAATTTATCTAACATTACCGTACTTGGTCGTCGGGGATTAATAACTATTTATGACTGCAACATCTGTAGCCGTTAGTTTTGGGCCTCCAAGTTTGAGATGTTACAAATATCATTAGAGTTAAAACCTATTTTTGGCTCAACATTGCATCATGGATGCTGTACCAATTTTTGTTTTAACAAAATCAAAGCCCAAAATAATAATTGAACTAAGAGGATTTCTCCTAATTCTAAATGCTTTTTGTATGTACAATCCTCTATCTCAGTTTAGAGTAAACTAAGAAATCAGAAAACCATCCCTTTTTGTAAAACTAGATCTAGTTTCCAAATTTCTTCAGATCCTTGCAAATTAACCATTTTAAGAAGCTAATGATTTCATGTTATTTTCTCAATCTAATATACTTCTCTTTAAGGCTATATATTTCTATTTACAATACATTAATTTAGGTTTTGTTGCAACTTGGTTGAGTTGGTTTTTAGGGCATATTTGCTGAAGTTTAGCCATAGTGAAAGTTTATTTTGCTACTTAAATTGGAAGAACAAGCTAAGTAAAATATCACATCTAATCTAATACCATTGCATGTGCCCGTTTGTGTTGAATTGATGGGTTTATTTGATGACTTTGGATTGAAATACTTCCTACTATCTACTATCTTTTAAGTAGAAAACTTATTACTAAAACTTCAAAAATGCATATTGTAATTACTTTTATATCTTGTTTGATGATTGACTGAGGAAATGTGGTTATAGGCATGAATTTGTAGAAGTTATAATGCTAATAATCTTGTTCCAATGTTCGAAGTAAGGAGAAATCGTTGCCTAACACGATGCTTGGAGAATTCAGGCCCCAAACACTCCAAACGGTCGATCGATAGCTACCATCGGTCGACCGGTGGGTGATTTTGGAGCATATTATGCTCCAGGCAATTTCTATGTGTTTTGTTTTGGGTTCTAATTTCCTTATTTCTAATTTGTATTTGATTCTTCTACTTTATGAATTTCAATTCTATGAATTTTGGAATTTTTTAATGATAATATATATATATATATATATTAATTTACGGTATTTTGAAGAATAAATTCTAGAAAATTATATTATGTAATATATATGTAGTTTAAAAATCACTTTTATAAATTAAATAAATTATACCTATGATAATATTTCCAAATTCAAAGTATTATTGTTAGAAATTTTTTAGAGATAATAATTTTAAAAGAGAAGAAATACTATACGTATATGTAAATTTCGATTGAAGGGTATTTTGAAATAAGAAGTATTTTTTAATACATCTAATATGGTCATTAGTCCAATATTTAAATGATTTCAAAGAAGTAATTCCTATAAAAATATTACTTCTATTAAATGAGAATTTTAATTAAACGATTTAGTAGTACTAGTGGTATGAAACACTATATACCACTTTATCGATTAATTATTTGAATGTTATGGTAGAATATTTTATAGAGTGGAGTTTATGATCTTTTAGTAAACATTCAAGTATTGCCTAGTGGTTAGTGGACATTTGGGGCGACATTAGTTTGATTATTAATTGAAAGTATTTAACACGTAATATTTTAGGCGAGTGGAATTTATGATTCCTTAGTAAATAATCAAGTATCACCAAGTGGTTAAGGCACATTAGGGGACACATGAGTTATTAACGTTGGAAAGTATATAACACTTTAGACCAGAAATTATCTTTGAGATAACGCACATCTAAGCATGTACAAGAAGTATCGGCTTGTCTTATTATGGCACGCATCTAGGCGGGTGTCGGCTCGTCTTTTAGGTAGCACGTTTTCAAACTTGTTTAGCAAGTATCAGCTTTTCTTATTATGCATGCAATTAGGCATGTACGACAAATATCGGCTTGTCTTATTATGGCATGCACCCAGGCATGACCGGTGGGTATCGACTCGTCTTGTGTTGACTTGCTTTAATGCATGTTCTTTGATTTATGAATTAATTTGTGAGATTTTTCTTCAACTCTCTTTTATGTCTGTTTTTAGTTTTGACTTGCTTTCATGCTTGTTATTCCGCCTTTTGGCAAGGCCATGACACCAAGGAATTGACTAGTAACAAATGACGGTCCGTCCTAGAGGTCGGTTATATATGGGCTGACTATGGATATCGACGAATTTTGTCCGAGTCTGGATCGAGCTAAAATTGATATGATACGACAAGCGAAGCTATGAGAGTCAACCTTCCAAATTTCAAGTCAATCCGAGTTCATATGCTCAAGTTACGATCGATGCTAAATTGGATAAAAACAGCCACTGTTCGAATCGCTCAGTTCGAATCCATCAGGAATGCCTACTTCGACTCGCTCCACTTCGCATCCATCAGAGAGCCCTTATTCGACTCTTTCCACTTCGCATCCATCAGAGAGCCCTTAGTCGACTCGCTCCACTTCGCATCCATCAAAAAGCACTTGTTTGACTCGCTCCGCTTCAAGCCACAGTTCGACTCGATCATCCAATGTTAGCTTCGCATCCATCCGAAGACTTCTACTTCATGTCCATCAATGCGAAGCAAGGCACAGCAGTCGATACGAACAAAAGCTACCTCTATCAATGTGAACTATGCATCTTATATCGATGCGAACAAGGTAATACCATCGATACGAGCACAACGAAAGTCCTAGAACGACTCTATCAAAGCAGCATCAAAGGCGGAGTGATCTAGAGATTCAAATGCCACGTCATCAAGTCGAACATCGATTCGAACAATACCGAGTCGAATAAGAGCGAGTCGAAATAATGGAGTCAAATGAAACAGCCAACAGAGAATCCCATTTCGTATCGGTCATATCTCCTAATCTACAAGTCCAAATGCTATGAAATTTTGACAGAAGCTTGCGTAAATGCCAAAGAATGTCCACGCAAAATTTCGACTTTATCGGATGAAATCTTGATTGATACGAAATCCGTTCGTATCGATCATGGATCAGAACAAAACTTCCCGGGCTTGGGCGCGCGGGCCTGGTCACATGCCAGAGAGGATCTCCCGAGATCTGAGCGAAATACGAGCCTCCTACACTTATAAATAGAGCCCCAGGGCATACATAAAAGGGGCTTCTTCTTCTTCTAACTCTCGAACGTCCAGACTCTGCCGGATCCAGATTTAAACTCCCTTGCTGCTGCCAACAACGAAATTCACTGCTGCAAATCATAATTATCTGCTGTAATTCATTGAATTCACTTGTAATCTTCAAAGAAAGATCGATAAAGCTATCAAGTTCATAGTGGACGTAGGCAATACGCCAAACCACTCTAAATTCTTATGTCTCTTTGAATTTTAATTATTTTCATATCTGAAATTTGGAGTTTTTGTTAGATAATCCTCCTTTTCCCTTTAGTTTCTTCACTTTATCTCTTCAAAAACTTCCGAAGAGTGTTGTGCCCATTTTTGGTACAAACACTTTGGTGCTTTCACTAAGAAAACCCAATTTTTCTCTTGCTCTTTAGATCACCTATCTATATCGGATTGCATAAATCCAAGAAGAAGATCCATATCTAGAACTTTGAAGCCTTTCCATTCTATTCAGATTTGCATCAGATCTAGGAAAAGACTTCATCAATTCATTATGGTGAGTACACGTACCACTTCTACAGCTGCTGATAAAGGAGGACGGGACCGACAAAATCCCGTGCAATTGCCTCCATCCAACCAAGATGCTGCCGGACCTTCAGATCCATCAGGCCCGGTCACTTGACAAGAATTCCAGATGTTGCTTCAAGAGTTGACCCAGAGTCGCCAACAGCTAACTGGACAATTGTGCGCCAACACAGAGTTGTCCAACCAGCTAAATCGCCAAAGGCGTAGAAGATCCATAAGAGACCAAGGTTCTTATTCTTCTACAGAGAGTTCAGCCTAATCTGATGGTCATCACCGATCCACGCGGCCACGATTGGATGTAAGCTACACCCAGGCCAAAGGACACCAACCTGCTTCGAATCTTGGACAACCCAGAACTGGACCATCTGCTAGTCACCATCGAGAACCTTCATCTCGAGGAGGTGCTGCTCCTTACCATGTTTCAGGCAACATTGCGACTACCACTACTGCCGAACAAGGAGGTAATGCTAGAAACCAAGCTGATCCTCAGCGTAACCAATGAGAACAGACTCCAGAGCCTTATGTCCAGAAAATGTTGAACCAAGGAGGCGAGCTACGGACCGTCGACCGCGTCCGGTCCAGACTCGCGCTGTGGAACCCGACCACACCTTGGCATAGCATGCTCCTAGTATCCGGATGCTGGATATACTAACAATGATTCGTCAAATGATTCGTGAAAGTCAAGGTCTCAGTAATGACGACTGGGTTATCTCCTGGAGTCATACCCCTTTCACCGATGACGTATTATATGCTGAACCACCTCGGTGCTTCAGGATGCCAGCTTTGCCAGTCTATGAAGGGAGTTTTGATCCCAATCAACACATCCTGAAGTACGAATGGCCGATGAATGCTGCGAGAGCTGATGAGATAGTAAAATGTCATAGTTTCCCTATTTCCTTGGGAGGCATTGCAACCATGTGGTTTACTCGTTTGCCACAACGATCCATTTCTAATTTTGATCAGATGGCCACCAAGTTTGTTGAACAATTTCATATGAACGTAGCGAGGCCAAAAGATGTTAACACTCTGTCTAGTGTTACACAAGCTCACGGAGAGACACTTAGACGCTACTTGGAGTGATTCCATGCTGCGTGTGTAGAAATAAGCAATCCCAATGATAAATCTATCATGATGGCATTGACTAAGGGGATTGATGCTGATTTCGAGTTCAGAAATTGGTTAGCTGGAAAACCACCTAGGTCATTGGACCGTTTCTATTCCAAGGCAGCCCAATTCTTCAGAAGGGAGGATGCGAAACTGTGTAGGAAGCAGGATGACGTAGGGCCCAACATCGAAGGAATCCAAAGTAACATCGCTGTTAAACAGTCCGAATATAGTTCTGGAAAAGTTCAGTTGAACGTACAAAATAAATAAAATCAGCAGAGGGACAATTGAAATCAAAACAAAAAACGCGATCAGAATTATGGTCCGCGGCGTAGAGCTTCCATGTACGATAATTACACTCCATTAAACACGTCGTTGGAAAATGTGTATTTGCAGACCTGAAATACCATGCAATACAAGAAACCTGCCCCGAAACCAACAACTGAAAGACAAATCCAAACAGGAAAATTTTGTAGATTCCATGAGAGTTATGGCCACAACACCAATGAGTGTCGTCACTTACAAGACCTCATTGAAAAACTGATACGTGAACAGAAATTGGATCAGTTTGTGCGGGGCACCGCGGTCTGGTGGTGCGGGCCCATCAAATCAGAATCGTACGCCGAATCAGGAAAGATAGTAGGAACCCGCTCGTACAGGCGGGAGGTTGGTTAACAATACAATAAGTGGTGGTCCTCATCCAGCAGGTCGAAGCTGGAAGGAAATGGAGTCATATGCCAGTTCTATCAGGCATGCGGACTTCGAGTGTTGTAGTAGTTTTGATGAAGGGGCTTCGGCCAAGCAACAGAAGACAATGACGGATGACATCGTGTTCAAGAGTAGAGAGGCTGATAAAGTTGAAGCCCCCACTATCGATCCACTAGTCATCTCAGCTCAAATAGGTCCCGCTTGGATGAAGAGGATCTTAGTTGACAGTGGAAGCTCTGTGAATATTTTGTTTAAGCGAGCCTATGATCAAATGAGAATGGAAGCCACGGACTTGAAACCTTGTCAATCCCGAATCCACGGTTTCAACGGAAGTGCTACTATACCCACTGGGATGGTGGAACTGCCAGTAGAGTTGGGAGTTGGAGAACGTCGGAGAGTACGGATGTTACAGTTTATTTTTTTGGACATAGACTCCCCTTACAATGCTTTCTTGGGCCGACTGGCCTTCGCCGAATTCAGGGCAGCCATTGCCCCATGGTGTTTGACTTTAAAGTTTCCCACTGATCATGGAGTGGGAATCATTCAGGGAGATTATGCTGCTGCCATAGCCTGTTATGTTGCTGAGCTGCGAGAGGCGCAGCGAAAGGAGAAAGGAAAGGGCGTAGAGGAATCTCTCTGCGTCCGCTTTGCTGATAATTGACAATTAACGCCCGGGCCTAGGCCCGGTCACCCCAGCCAATCCCAAAGGGATCATGACCCAAGAGAAATTGAGGACGAAGAAGAATCTAAAGAAATTCAAGCATCCCCGGCCGAACTAACGATTGATGTCCCAATTGACGACGACGATGATTCAAAAATGATAAACATTGGGTCTCAGCTAAGCCAGCAAACTCAAGAGGAATTGGTTGAATTTCTGCCGGCGAATCTTAACGTATTCGCCTGAACACATTCTGACATGTATGGAATCTCGCCGGACATCGCGAGCCACACTCTGAATATTGACCCGCGGCATGTCCCAGTCAAACAGAAAAGGCGTGGTATGGATCTAGAGAGATCTGCCGCCCTTAAAGAAGAAGTGGAACAGCTTCAAGTAAATGGGTTCATTCGAGATGTGCTATATCCTGAATTGGTGTCGAATCCCGTGCTCGTCCGAAAGCCAAACGGAAAATGGAGAACATGCGTCGACTATTCCGATCCGAATAAAGCTTGTCCCAAAGATAGTTTCCCACTTCCCAAAATTGATCAGCTAGTAGATTCGACAGCAGGGCATGAGCTCTTATCCTTGATGGACACGTATTCTGGCAACAATCAGATACCGATGCATTTACCTGATCAAGAAAACACCAGCTTTGTAACCAATCTGGGACTTTATTACTACAAAGTTATGCCATTCGGACTCAAGAATGTTAGGGCTACTTATCAGCGATTGGTTAATCAGATGTTTTCCAATCAAATCGGGAAAACAATGGAAGTATATATAGACGACATGCTTGTGAAGTCACGATTTTCCACTGACCATGTTAAAGACTTGGAAACTATGTTCAATATAATTCGAGAATACAGAATGAAGCTCAACCCACTGAAATGTCACTTAGGAGTTGCATCCGGAAAATTCCTCGGGTTTATCGTCAACGCTCGGGGATCGAAGCTAATCCTGAAAAGATTTGGGCGATCAGAAATCTTGAAACTCCGAAAACTATAAAGCAAGTCCAGAGTCTCAATGGGAAAGTAGCAGCATTGAGCAGGTTCATTTCAAAGTCCACCGACAATGCATTCCCTTCTTCAATTTGATTCGAAAAGGAAAACGAAACTTTGAATGGACCACGGAGTGTGAAGGCGCTTTCCAAGCACTAGTTCAGCATCTATCCACCCCACCTATCCTGTCAAAGCCTATTGATCATGAGAAGTTGTACGTATACTTGGCGATATCAGAAAACGCTATCAGCGCTGCCTTAATTCGAGAAGAAGACAAGATACATAAGCCAGTATACTACGTCAGCAAACGGTTGACTGGAGCTGAGCGGAATTATCCGAAATTAGAAAAGTTGGCTTATTGCCTTGTCATTGCATCAAGTATACTCCGACCGTTTTTCCAAGCACATCCTATATTTGTTTACACCGACCAGCCATTACGACAGGTCCTTTCGCGGCTTGAGACGTCTGGTAGGTTACTCAAGTGGAACATCGAACTGAGCCAGTTTGACATTACTTACACTCCGAGACGAGCCATTCAAGGGCAAGTCCTAGCTGATTTTATAGGTGAATTTACCGTTCCAAAGGACCTGCTCGAAACCAGTGAATCTCCCGAATATGTAGAGAAGCTTTATACCGATAGTGCATCAAATGACCAATGTTCGGGCGCCGGTGTTGTACTTGAAACTCCCGAAGGCCGATCTATATGTTATGCTCTGAAGTTTGATTTCCAGGCGACAAATAATGAAGCTGAATATGAAGCCCTCTTAGCTGGCTTGAAACTTGCTAGAGATTTGAGAATTGTCATAGCGGAAATTTATTGTGATTCACAATTGGTTGTGTGTAAAGTATGGGGAGAGTATCAAGCAAGAGATCGAAGGTTGGCTGCTTACTTAGCTCGAGTTCAGGAGGTACTAAATCAGTTTGATTATTATGCCATTTATTGTATACCTCGAGGACGCAACCAAAAAGCCGATTCATGCGAAGATTAACAAATGGGACTCATTCCCGTAGAAGCATTGTCCTCCCCGAGCATTGACCGGGTAGAAATAGACCGGGTATGTGAAACCGTCCTCGAAAAGGATTCTTGGATGACTGCACTCAAAAATTACATTGAGCACGGAACCCTGCCAGAGCGCAGGAGTGAAAAGAGACAAGTCCTTCGGAAGGCCTCACGATTTACCATCAAGGATGGAATCATGTACAGAAGAGGGTACTCAGTCCCTCTACTCCGGTGTATCGCTCATGATGAAATTAAACAAGTATTGCACGATGTGCACGAGGGAGAATGTGGCGATCATACCTGGGGGCAAGCACTTGCCAAGAAAATACTTCGATACGGATATTACTGGCTGACCGTGAATCGCGATGCGTCGGATTATGCAAAGAAATGTGATAGGTGCCAGAAATATGCCCGCATTCCTAGAGCTCCTCCTACCGAGATAACCCAAATGGTCAGCCCATGGCCGTTTGCAATGTGGGGCATCGACATCATTGGTACTCTACCTCTGGCAAAAGGTGGTACGAAATACGCCATTGTCGCAGTTGATTACTTTACAGAATGGGCTGAAGATGAAGTTCTTGCTACCATAACGACGAAGAAAGTAATTAACTTTGTAGTCCGCAACATCATCTGTCGATTCGGTCTTCCACACACCATTGTTACGGACAATGGAACCCAATTCGACAGTGCGGAATTTAAAGATTTCTGCGAACGATTTCACATGCAAATGAAATTCTCCGTAGTTGCACACCCTCAAGCAAACGGACAGGTTGAAGCTGTTAATAGAGTTATAAAATCCATTCTGAAAAAACGACTGGAAAAGGTCGGGGGCAAGTGGGTCGATGAACTTCCTGTGGCTTTATGGGCTTACCGAACAACCCACAAGACCGCGACCGGCCACACTCCATTCTCTCTCTCTTATGGTTCAGAAGCCGTTATTCCAGTTGAACTAGAAGTGCCTACTCATCGTGTGACATACTATGATCCAAAGAAAAATGCTATATTACTTGCTGAATCTCTCGATCTACTAGATAAGAAGCGTGAAGAGGCTAATTTGAGGGCAGCCGTGCATTGGAGTCGAGTCGCCCGATTGTATAACGCCAAGGTCCGCCCACGAACCTTTGAACTAGGCGATCTCGTCCTAAAAAGAATTTATCTGGTTCCTTCGCATACGAAGCCGACATGGGAAGTACCGTATGTTATTGAACGAAGGCTCGGAGATGGCACATTCAAATTATCGACCGTTGACGGTTTTACATTGCCAAGAGCCTGGAATAGTGAGAGTCTTCGCTACTACTACACATGACAGGCTATGTTTATCCATTTAGTTTATTTCCCATTTCGCAATTTGTTTCTGTATTTCGAAATTAGAATTTGTAATAAGGCAACTGACTTTGCCATATTTTCTTATTTCAGGAATAAAATACAATCTCTTCGAGCTAGAGCTGTGATTTACTTGAAATGCTTCATATGATCATCACTATGCACGGAGAGCTAAGTTTCACCATATGGTGGAATTTATTCAAATAGAGGGTGACTGTGTTGCAACCGGTCACTCGCTAAGCGAAACCCAAGCTCGAGGACAAACCATCACATCGAAGTCAAAAACGGATTGATACACGACAATCCCTCACTCAACTCCGGATTCCCAAAGCGCGAAAAAGAGTATAAACAACAACTCCGAACTCCCAGAGTGTGAGTCAGAGTATGAACATGAACTTCGGATTCCCAGAGCGTGAAACGGAGTATAAACAAAAACTCCGAACTCCCAGAGTGCGAGTTGGAGTATAAACATCAACTCCGGATTCCCAGAGCGCGAAACGGAGTATAAACAACAACTCCAAACTCCCAGAGTGCGAGTCGGAGTATAAACATCAACTCCGGATTCCTAGAGCGCGAAACGCAGTATAAACAACAACTCCAAACTCCCAGAGTGCGAGTCGGAGTATAAACATCAACTCCGGATTCCCAAAGTGCAAAACGGGGTATAAACAACAACTCCGAACTCCCAGAGTATGAGTCGGAGTATAAACATCAACTCCGGATTCCCAGAGTGCGAAACAGAGTATAAGCAACAACTCCGAACTCCCAGAGTGCGAGTCGGAGTATAAACATAAACTCCAGATTCCCAGAGTGTGAAACGGAGTATAAACATCAGCTTTGAGTTCCCAGAGCGTGAATTGAAGTATAATATCAACTCTGAGCTCCCAGAGTGCGAGTCGGAGTACGAAGGTCGATTCCAAGTCCCCAGAGCACGGACATATGATTTAAACTCAAGCCAGCGTGACAAACCGCCGATAAACAAAGGAGAATCCCTGGAGTGCGGATATGATTATCGAGGATCAAACAAGCATGGATGAATTACTCAATCTCCACTTGTCTCAAACATCCGTTTGGTGGCACTAGACTCAACATGCTATAAGAGAGAAGCGATCATCGACTGATGTTCAACAATTCACCCCCAAGACTGGGGGGCAGGACTAAAGCATCGACCATCGACTGAAGTGATGCGACGTAAAAAATTCAACTCGCTTCCCGGTCGCAAAACATGTCCACAATATCCGAACTTGGCGAACAAAAACAAACTTTATTCGGAAGTTGAAACTTCACAAGTGCACTTCAGACATTGAAACACTTAGGCAAATACACAATGACAGAAAAGAAGTCAAAAAAGAGAAGTTTCATTTCTATTGTTTGTAAAAAGAGTTCGTATACAAGTTTGTTCCAAAAAATCCCTACTAACAGGGGCCGAACCCGCATCTATACACGGCCAACAAAATGAAAGTCAAAATTACACCAAGGAAGCATGCCTAATCTTTCTTCTTCCGCGGCTTCCTTTTCGGTGCAGGCCCACCGGAGCCGCCACTATCTTTCCTCTTTGAGCCTTTGCCTTTCGGTGGCTGGTCTCCAGGTGGGAGCATGATCTCAACATCCTCCTCCGAACTCGTATGAATAGGAATGCTTCCTGCGGGCGGAGTCGGAGGAACAGGATCAAGTGCAGAAGGTGGAAAAGGCACGTTAGTGATGAAAATGGTGCCACCAGGAGATATCATTCTAAGCGGAGCTGGTCCCGTGCTGCCATTCCACCTCCAAAACTGCCACCATGAGCCGCTGTCGTCATTTCAGTGTCGATTTGGGTGAACATCTCCTCTTCAGTAACTGCCCGAGCCCCGTTGGAGGCCTCAGTAGTCGGCATTGAAGAACATGTAGTAGGAGAGCCTCCACCCATGACAAATGGCAAGTCAGCTAAAGGATCGCCATGACGGCGAAAGAGTTCTTCCATCAGCTGCTCATTAAATACAATTTTGCTTCCCTGCACATCGTCATGTGTGGCAGTTGTAGTTACAGTGATTGCTTCGGTAACGATAGCCTCCTGCGTCTGATAAGATTCTTGAGTAGCAGGAGGCATGGCCGGTGCAGCATCGATCACTGGACAAAAATAAGAGAACTGTCGAATTTAATTCAGATAAAGATTCCGACTTAAAGCAGAAACGTGGAATTTTCAGAGTACCTTCCTCAGTTTGACTCGTAGGTGGCAGAGCGGCTTCAGTAACTTGCTTTGTAGCCGAAGACATTTGTGGCTGATCCGGATTGTAGGCTGGAATAGTTTGGGGATCGACCACGTACGAGGATTCGGGCTGGGTTGACACTGGAACTTCAAGACTCGTCTCATGATGGTCAACCCCAGAACCCTCTCCTACCTCAAAGTGCTGGGCACCAAGTCTCTCCTCATGCAGAATCATTGAATCATGAAGAATTTTCCTTTCATCTTCATTCAGAATGCGATTCTCGAGTTCAAATTCATCCACAGACTCACCCAGATGCGCCTCCTTCTCTTCCTCAACCAGCCGGCCCTAAGCGTTATAAAGATGTGTCGGATAATCATCGAGCCAGGCTAGACCCCTATACCTCAGCACATTAGCGTTGTAAACAACGTGAAGGTCTTCGATGTTAGTCTCTAGCCTGGACTCGGCCGACTTCACTTTCTCCTCGACCTCAGTCTCCACCTTTTGGACTTTAGCCACAGCTGCATCCCGCTCACCCCTAAGCAGAACAGTTTGTTCGCATGCCTCCTGGGCTTCGTTGTTTGCATCATCCCTTTCCTTGGCCATGTCGGAAAATTTAGCCTTAAGCTCGTTAAGTTCCTTGACCGCCGCATCCCGCTCAGCGGTAAGTGTAGCGTTCCGATGGCCCATCTCCTCCACCAAGGCAACATGTATCTGCCTCAACCTCTCCATTGCCACATTCGCTTCATCAGCTTTTTTTGTGGTCGCAATTTCAAACTTCTGAGAAGACTCGTACTCAGCAGTAAGCACTTGAATGATTCGGTCCCTTTGAGCGAGTTCGGTCTCCATTTTCTCAAGTGCTTTGGCTCGCTTAAAGGCCACCTTAGAAGCTTTCTCTACAGCCTTTACTCACTCTCTATACTGGGTGTAGATGTCGTGAACGTAATCATGCATCGTGTTTTCAACTCCAGATGGGATTCTTTTTAAGTGTGGTGGGAAGACATGGCTATCGAAGCAAATATTCGGGAAATCCTTCCTCATCTGAGCTAATTTAAGGGCCCCTTCTCCTGTGGGCTCAGTTGGGACCTGCTCTGCAATTATGGAGGCCATGGTTTCGACCCTCTGGAGATGAGTCTCGGATCTAGAAGTGTGAGAAGATGGCCTATGACGAGGAGGCTCCGGTGGATGTGGAACAAGAACAGGGGATGGAGAAGGTAGTCTAGAAGGAGGAGAGCGTGATCTAGACCGATGTCTGTATTCTCTGTCCCTATCATGCCCATACCTATCTTGGTTAGAGTACTCACGATCGCGATCTCTATCCGAGTCCCTCCTATGGGAATCATAATAGGAAGAAGCCTTTCGGGCCGAGCGAAGATTCCCGAGCATCGATCCTTTTCCAGACATAGTACCTGAAAATGAGAGATGAAGAAAGAGTTAGTGATTTCCTAAGTTGGACGATTTACAGTTGTGAATCATGTAGTGTAGTGAAGTGTATGCATGTGCAACCCCCGACCAACCGGAAATGTCGGCCGCTCTCATAACAAGCGACCCGCTCAGTTCAAGAGCATTATCAAGCTCCTTCATCCCGGCATCGTGTTGAGACGACACAAAATCCGGAATCGGAATATCAACAAGCCCTTCAAAAGGATTCTCTACTTGCGGGGGAGGAGCCTCCAAAATTCTAATCCCCGGGACGGGCAAGGACACAACCACGGATTTAAATCTCTCGGATTTAGAACTCTTGTGAGCAACAGCCTTACCTTTTCTCTTTCCTCCTAAATCTTGGACATCGGAAGAAGGTCCAGCTGGGAGCTCGTTATCGGTAGGCTTTCTCTCCGGATCAACTTCTTCGGTTATGACGACTGCGGGCGCTTTGCGCTTCACCCATTTCTTCGAGACCACTCTAAGTGTCCCTTCCAGCCGTATGCTCTGCTTCCATTCAATCAGCCTGACAGTCCTCAGGTTTCTGTCGGTCAGAACCAAGTCGATATGCCTCTCTTCCCCTAGAACCGCTTGGAGGATCTGAACTAGCTCTCTGAAGTATGCACCATCAAGCCGAGAAATTGTGGCTGTAAAAGAAGAGAAGTGTGTCAGTTTTGAAATTAGTTATTATTATCTCGATAATTCAAGAGAAAGATTGCAGCGCTTACGTCTGTCCAACCATCGCCTAGAAAATCCAGGGCCACCGAACGTAGAACCATTCGGTCTTGAAGTAACTTAGCCTTCCATAGGAGCCCATTACAATGTGGCAGTTCCTGACCGCTTCCAAGAAGGTGAAAGAAGGGCTGTCTCCACGGCTCTTAACATTAAATAATTACTTGATCTCGATTGGCTTTGGTGGTCGAAAGAGGATCTCCATAAACAGGATAAAGGTGTTATTCAACAAAGCATACCCGTTGGGGTGCAGCTGGGATGGAGCTATTCCAAGGATTGATAACATCTCCCTTATATGTTGATTGAAGGGAGGAAGTGTCCCCGCTGTGCAAGCGTGACGGTTGAAAGCAGTAAACCCCTCCGGGGGATCATGTGGCCAGGCAGTAACACGTCGTCAAGCGACAAACCCTGCCTTAAACAAATTCGTCCTAGCATATCCTCGGAGGTACCAGACGGCACAGAATCTTGTGGACGACAAATGAACCGGGCACCTAGACGCTCGTCCGGAGCTGGGTCTATAACTTCGGCTTCAATAACCGGTATTTCGATGGTTGAAGGAATTGAACTCGGGAGTTCCTGCTGTTGAGAACTTGAAGGTTCCATGACTAGCTAGCTTATGAAAAATCATTGTTAAACAGACAATAACGCTCGTGCATCCCCCAGCGTAAAGTGCGTGAGTGTGTTGTGAAGTGCGGTACTGTATATTATTTAAGAAGTTCTACAGAATTGGAAAAAGCATGTAAACGGCAAGACTTCGAAATTCAGTCGGACTGACCATCATCGCTGACCGTCACAACCGTGCCATCCAGAAATTAGCAATCAATCCAAGTTAAAGTTTCTTAAGATTTTGTCAGAGTTGTAGTTCCATCGACGAGCTTCAAAGGGAAATCAAATATGCAGTCCAAAGGTCAAGTCTAATTATGCCAAAAATGAAGCTCGTCGGAGTTAGATGTTCAGATGCACAAGGTTTTTCAATGTCATTAAAGTTAGGTTCATTGTCTATCATCAAAGGTTCAACTTCGAATCGGTCGCTCAGATTCAAGTTCGCATCGATCAGGTTCGATTTCGTATCGATCGCTCAGGGACACTTTCGTATCGGTCCTAAGGCTGCGTAGTTCGAATCAGTCCAAGGCATCCACTTCGAATCAATACAAGGCCATCACTTCGAATCGATTCAAAGCCTCCAGTTCGAATCGGTCCAAGGCCTCCACTTTGAATCGATCCAAGGCCACCATTTCGACTCGATCAGATGCAACCCCTTTATATCGATCCACATATTCAAAGCACTCGATTCGATGCAAAGCTCAACCATCGATCGATACGAAAGCCTCCGTCTCATCATCTCGAAGCCTCTACTCCAGATCGACGATAAGCTAAGGCCAAGGAATCTTCGATCGATCACGACTCTGGTTGGTTTGGTGTTAAAGATCGAGTCTCATCATTTACGTGTTAGATTCGCTTAGTGGATTAACTAAATTTGGCAGTTAGTTCGAGTGATTGAAGATCTGAATCGGTTCGAAGGCAAGAGAGGATTTCTTCTTTTTTCCCGAGTCTTTAAACGATACGAAAGCGAGAGCGCAAGAGTAGAAAAGTAAAAAGTGAAAAAATGGCTAAGTCCATGATATTTATATGGATTCGAAGGTGAAGTGAAAAAACGATACACATTCCAGTAAACACGACAGGTTACAACGTGTCGCCTACGCATCGATTCGAACAAGCTGTTAGACTCCATGGGCTCTAGTCTACATCGATGCAAAGCCCTCCTTCGAATCGATCATCTTCGACTCCATCTCCAGTGCATCGATACGAACGAAAAGTTCGAATCCATAAAATCATAGCTCTCAGAGGCCCACTCCATCGATACAAAACCACAGTTCGTATCAGTCACCTTCGACTCTGTCTCCTATGCAGTTCGAATCCATCGAATCACGGCTTCCAAAGGCCAACTCCATTGATTCGAAATGCTCATTTCGCATCCATAAATTCAATGAAAATCGTCTTTAATGTTTCAACCCTTCACATCGGTTCAGCAGAGGATCGTTACAAAGGAACATTCAAAAACAACCATCGAGCATTGTTACAACGAATTTCACGTTGGTTCAGGAGAGGACCGACACATAATTCAATATAAAATAAACTGACAACAACTCGTGAATGTACAAACGTCAACGAGAGTCAGATTAACATATATGCATGTATGTCGGACTAGTATTCAATATTCCAGATTTACAGGAATTGGAAACTCATTTGATAACGATTACAACATCTAACTGCTAATCACTGGTATACAACAATTCGTTTCAATAATACGGGGTACAGTAGTTGACAATCAACAAATTTACGTTATCGAGAAAATCAGTCGAAGGTTATAGCTTTCATCGAAAAGACGACAACCATTCAGAATGAAGATTGCGGCATTTCAAAGCACATCATGTTCCCATAAGACGTACTTTGGGGGGCAAATGTTATCCCGCCTTTTGGCATGGCCGTGACACCAAGAAAATGACTAGTAACTAATGACGGTCCGTCCTAGAGGTCGATTATACACGGGCTCACTATGGATATCGACGAATTTTGCCTGAGTCCGGATCCAGCTAAAATTGATATGACATGACAAGCGAAGTTATGGGAGCCAACGTTCCAAATTTCAAGTCAATCCGAGTTCATATGCTCAAGTTACGATCGATGCAAAATTGGATAAAAATAGCCACTGTTCGAATCGCTCAGTTCGAATCCATCAGGAATGCCTACTTCGACTCGCTCCACTTCTCATCCATCAGAGAGCCATTATTCGACTCGCTCCACTTCGCATCCATCAGAGAGCCCTTATTCGACTCGCTCCACTTCGCATCCATCAGAAAACACTTGTTCGACTTGCTCCACTTCAAGCCACAGTTCGACTCGATCATCCAATGTTAGCTTCGCATCCATCCGAAGACTTCTACTTCGTGTCCATCAATGTGAAGCAAGGCACAACAGTCGATACGAACAAAAGCCACCTCTATCGATGCGAACTACGCATCTTATATCGATGCGAACAAGGAAATACCATCGATATGAGCAGAGCGAAAGTCCTAAAACGACTCGATCAAAACAGCATCAAAGGCGGAGTGATCCAGAGATTCAAACGCCACATCATCAAGTCGAACAGCGATTCAAACAATACCGAGTCGAATAAGAGCGAGTCGAAATAAGGGAGTCGAATGAAACAGCCAACCAAGAATCCTATTTCGTATCGGTCATATCTCCTAATCTACAAGTCCAAATGCTATGAAATTTTGACAGAAGCTTGCGTACACGCCAAAGAATGTCCACGCCAAATTTCGACTCCATCGGATGAAATCTTGATCGATACGAAATCTGTTCATATCTACAACGGATCGGACCAAAACTTCCCGGGCATGGGCGCGCGGGCCTGATCACGTGCCAGAGAGGATCTCCCGAGATCTGAGCGAAATACCAGCCTCCTACACCTATAAATAGAGCCCCAGGGCATACAGAAAAGGGGCTTCTTCTTCTTTGAACTCTCCAATGTCCAGACTCTGCCAGATCCAGATCTAAACTCCCTTACTGCTGCCAACAACGAAATTCACTGCTGCAAATCATAATTATCTGCTGTAATTCATTGAATTCACTTGTAATCTTCAAAGAAAGATCAATAAAGCTATCAACTTCATAGTGGACGTAGGCGATACACCGAACCACTCTAAATTCTTGTGTCTCTTTGCATTTTAATTATTTTCATATATGAAATTTGGAGTTTTTGTTAGATAATCCTCATTTTCCATTTAGTTTCTTCATTTTATCTCTTCAAAAACTTCCGAAGAGTGTTGTGCCCAATTTTGGTACAAAAAATGCTTGTCTTTGGTTTTGACTTACTTTCATGCATGATTTTAGTTCCAACTTGATTTCATGCTTGTCTTTGGTTCCGACTTCCTTTCATGCTCTTCTTCTGAGTTCGACGTGCTTTTATGCTTGTCTAATGGTTTTCGATTGCTTTCAAGCGAGTTTATGATTTAGAATATGAGTTATTTCGATTCACCATTTTTTGAGATGTTTGCTTGTGAAAAGCATGATATGATTTTAAAACATGGTGAGTTATTGTGATTATGCCAGTCATTAGTATTTAGAGGTTGCATATTATGTATGTTTATGACTAAATCATTATTAGTCTCTTATCTTACTCTGTGATGTCACTTTTGGTTAACTAGAATTAGCCTGACCCATGTATTATTTTTATCATACTCAAATCAGGCTGAGACATTTCAGGTATTAGGACTCTGTGACTTTAGATGTCGGCTTAGATTCGAGATTGTTATATATGTTATATATATCCTTTTGTTCTAGACTTGTAATAGTATTGTCTTTTGTTAAGATAGTAACTCATGATGTGTATATTCTTTTGATACTAGGCATGTGCTTGTCATGTATATTATGTGGATCTAGTATTCTATTTTGTAGTCTCACTTATATATGTAATTTTATATCAATATTGTATATTCCACTGTGTTTATTGATTCTACCTTCTCTGTCATATTATACATAGTTCTGAACTTCTTTTTAGCCATCGTATTTATTTCTTTGTGCGAATACTATACATGTCATATATGATTTCTGAGGTATAGTAAAACATGTAGGTGTTAGCCCAAGAGAATATTCACGCTTGGTCGCTGCTAAACAGACTTATTCTCCATGTTAGCAGACAATATTACTCTGTAATATTCTTTATTAGTATGGGTATAGAGGTGAGGCGTTATAGGTATATGCTATCAGTAGCCTTTGAGATGAACCAACTCAAGGATCAATCTTCCCATTCAAGATCTATAGCTCCATCTTTGAAGTTGGGGCAGTTATATTCCTCAAGGCATTAATCTACTTCCGATTAGCCTCGATGCCCCATGAATTTACAATAAATCCCGAAAATTTTCCCTATGCTACTCTAAAAGTACATATCTCCGGATTCAACTTCATTCTGTATTTTCTTAAAACTTTGAACATCTCAAGGTTTCGAGATACTCATGATTTCACAAGTAGGTTGTCCACGTATACTTCCATAGTTCCATTATATGCTCGATTTGACTCTTGAACATTGAATTCACCCATCTTTAGTATGTGGCACCAACATTCTTCAAACCAAACGACATTACATGGTAGCAATATAATCCTAAATCTGTTATAAAGCTAATAATCTACTAGTCTGGTATATGCATTGGAATCTGGTTATATCCCAAATTAGCATCTACAAATGAAAGCAATTCATATCCTATAGTCCTATCCACCAATTGGTCAATCCGGGGTAAAGGAAAGTTGCCTTTCGGTCATGCCTTATTCAAATACAAGTACTCTATACACGTTCGCCGTTTCACTTTTGACTTCTTGACCAACATGGGGTTGGATACCCAGTCAGGGAACAAATCGTCATGGATAAAGCCGTTCGCCATCAACTTATCCACTTTTTCCTTTAACATAGCGGATCGCTGCGGACCCAAAATATGCCTTTTTTCCTCACTGGTGTGAACTTTAGATTGGTATTGAGTGTCCGACGCGCTATCTCTAATCATATCCGCACATATCCGTATGCATCCAGGCAAACACATCCAATTTTCCATGGAGAAAATTAATCGATTCCTTCCTTAAACTTGCATTGAGCCGAGAACTAATCTTCAGGACCTGAGTTGGACCGTCCATGCCGATTGGAACGTTCATCGTCGCACTGCCGGTGACAATCGCCCTTCCACTGACTTCATCATGGGATCCTTAGCATTATCAAAATGGCTATTATTTGCAAGCCAGAGTATAGACTTTGGTTGATATGCTTGCGAATCATGTATGTAAAGAGTTCTCTCCATATTTTTACATTTATCATGTCACTTCACTTCTCTTCGTTCAACAATATAGCATTCTCTTTCTATGTTTTGTTAATTGTTCACTACTCTAATCCTGTTTTTCATCGGGAATTTCATTACTAAACACCAAGGCGCTAGTGCGATTCTAAAATCAACGAGGGCCGATTGGCCCAAGAAGGCATTGTATACAGAGTACACATCCATGATAACAAACTTCTGGATTTGGACTATCCTATGGTCTCCTTCGCCTAATTCCACAAGCAAAACAATCATCCAAATTGTTTATTTTGCATCATTTGTAAACCCTGGAATCTTGGTTTTGTAAGTTGTAACCTCCTTTATGTTGATATGCATTTGATCGAATGTTCCTCTGGACAGTAGGTTCATGGAACCCTGGTATATACCAAGACTCGACATATAGTTGTCGGTCCAATTCCAACTATTACCACCATGAGGCCGAAAGTTCGTGCTTCAAATCTGTCAGCATTTCTATTTCTGAATACGATATCATTAAATCATCCTCTACATCTTGGCTAGAGCATTGTCTTATGTAGCAAAGCAGCCCTCCTATGGTACATGCTTCAGCGAACTCACATACCATTCCATTTCCATCTAGCTTTTCTCCACTGGATGAGGTCCTCCAGTTATGGTATTGATAACTAACTTCCCATTGTTTCGCCTAGGCTCCTCTCTACATGGTCTAGATTGATTCCCTTAAGCAGGCGACCCTAGGAGTCTTTGGACTTAAGCACCTTCCTGCGGTTCCTTTACATACTGTTGGAGCTTATTTTTGCTTATTAGTTCTTTGATGAGGTCCCTCAAATGTTGGCAATCGTTCGTGTTGGGTCCATGAGTTTCATGGAAACAAAAGAAGTTTTCAAAGCACCTTTCTTGCTCTATCGCCTCCCTTATGGGTGGCTTATTATATCATTTCGTTCCTTGAATGGCTAGGTGTATGTTTTTCAATGTATCGTTCAGAGGAGTGTAACCTTCTAGTTTCAAATTCCCTTGGATGCTTCTAGTTGTCGTTACACCTACCGCTAAGGAGCTAATTTTATTTGTTTGGTTACCATAATTTCCAACATTAGTTTCCATATTAAAAACACTATTTCCAGATTATTTTACTACCACATTGCTATGGATAACCTCCTTTGATTGTTTGTCATCGGTATCGCATGAAGCTAGACATGCTACCTCCAAGCGTCGAAACTAGTTAGCCTTCGGATGAAACTCCTCAATGGTTGTACATTTCTACATCTTCCACCATTTACCAAAATCCATGTCCTGATGGTTACCTCGGACCAACACCATGAATACTAAATCCACATTTGGATTACTTCTTCATTAACAACAACATTAAACTGGTTCAAGAAAATTTTAGCGACTCTTTCGTCTCTTGATATAAGCTCGACAAGGACAACCCATCCTTTGGTCATGCAACATGTAGTCGGGGTTGATCCAAAAATTTTCTTTCCAACTCATTGAAAGTCTATCTGGACATTGGCATAAGCCTAAAGAACCACACCGACCCAACTCCATCCAAGAAAATGGGAAAGCATCTACATCAAACAACATCAGCCATCCTAGCACCATCCATGTGCCATTCATACTTAAGGAACAACAGTCTAGGGTCGGTATTTTTATTGTATGATAGCATAGTCGGCATTGTAAACTTCCTATGATACTCCTCACTCAGGTTATTCTCCACGAATGGAGTCTGGCTTGGTACAAAGCTCCATTCCTCGTTCTTTCTATCTTTCCTTTCCTTAACTATTTGTTTAACCATGTATACTATGTATTCCTCATTACCACAGTATTCCATAGTATGACTGTAAGGGCTACACCGAGTGTTAGGCTCTGCACACAATTTTAGTTTGCTCGTTGATGTCTATATTCTCTAGCCTTTTAGAGAACCACTCTTGTGGTTTTCCTTTGGCGCACCAGTGGTTTTACTACAGCTATTTGAGCTCCAGCTCCTTTAGCTTTAATGTCTATCTCGTCAGCACTACCATCAAGCCGCAGGACTTTCTCAGAATTAGATAAGTCCAAAGCTAAAGCTTCGTGTTCCCCTAAACCTCCATAATACTTCTCGGTGCCAAGTTGAATCCTCTTGGTACCAGGTGATTTTCTTTTGGGTTAAGCAGTCTTGTTCCCTTTGGCAAACCCTTCGGTTGCACCAACATCCACTTCCTTCTATTTTCCCTTCTCATTTCCTCTATTCTGACCACAAACAGATGAATTTTCTTTCAGGGGGAGATGCTTCTCTCCTATTCCTCCTAGTCCTTTGCTGTTGGTAGGTTAGCAGAGCCTTCCAACTTATCCATCAAAGTATTTTGACTACCCATCATCTTCTGGTTTAAATCCCGCATCATCTTATAAAGTTCACCCTTTGTAACGACTTCATGTTAAGCAGATGAGCGCGGTACCGCTTATTGGTTTCCAACTTCAATTTGGTGGGTATTCTCTACATCTCCATCAACCACCATTCTAGATGGCCTTCCTTCTTTAGGGCGCCATTGATTTTAACTAAAAAATTTACAAATTTCTTACGCAAATCTTCTAGATCTAACCACTGAACTTCTCCAAATCCAAAATAGCAAGTTAGATCTAATCTTGAGGTGGATTTCTCTATGAAAGCACCAAAATGTTGATGCGAAAAGTGGCATAACAGCCAAGTATAAACTATTGAAGGATTTGATCTAATAGAAATAGTAATAATGTAAAGAACACATAAGAATTTTTATAGTGGTATGGCAATCTCTGGCCCTACATCCACTGTTACCTTTATTGATGGTTGAATACACGGAGAGTTTGAGAGATTTATAAGTCGCTAGTATAAAGGATTAACAAGTTCTTATGCCTAGAACTACTAAGAGTATCTGTCTTGGTGACTAGGGTGAGAAGACAAGAGATGAAGAAGATGAAAAGTTGAAAAAATGAGAAAAATATCCTTCTTTAGTTGTTATTGTTTGGTATTTGTAGGGGAAGTTGCAATGCAGATCCATAGGTCAATGAAATCTGAAGTCCAAATGCAAGCCCAAAGATGTAGAAGAGAACACGCTACCCCAAATACCAAAAAGGACCTCTCAGTATCGAGAGGATTTAGGGACGAAAACCATTGTTCCTTCTTTACTTTGTCCTCTCGTCTCTTGCTTGTTGTATTCTAAACTCTTTCTCACAAAACCGAAGTTGTTCTTGATGGTTTCCTTCATACTACTTGTCTTATCCTGTATTCTTCTCATCGATCCTTAGAGTCACTCACCTTTTTTTGGTAAAAGCACTTGACGGTGATTATCTAAAGTACTGTTTTGATCACGAAAGGATTGAGGGGACCAAAGAGCAATAAAATGGTATCACTACCGAGAGATTCCTCTCCGTACTGAGAGGTCTCTTATACTTCAATGAACTTGAGACTTCTTGAGTTGCATCTTCTGGCCCTTATGAGTTTGTTTCCACGTTCGTAAGTCGTTTCATTTTTGTTTTGTCCTTCTACTTTTCGTTGGAATCTTCCTAGTTAAAAACCTGGTTAACATCGGTCATGGCCCAAATCAATTTGGGCCTTCCATTTAGATCAATGTTTGAGGCTTATTTCATTACTTGGCAATATCGTTAGTTGGGGAAGGAAATATACTTGATTTTTCAAACTCGGGCCTAGACACTACTTTTCTAAGATGCCCTCTTGATAGATAGGTTTAATTAATTGTCCCATATATTGAAAAATTTACATCGCATAAGCTATAAGTCTCTAATACCTTTCTAGGGACTGGGTTGGCTAATAGTGTGTAAATTAGGTAAATTTCTAAAATTACCTATTTAGAACTTTATTGGGCATATAAAGTCTGAATTTATCATTAGATCCAACCTAGTATGTTAAGGTAAAAACTAATTTTTATTTAACTTTTCTAGTTTGTTTAAATGGTACATTTGATCAAATTTATACTCGTTATGTTTATGAGTATATCTAAATAAACTCAAGTGTATATAGGGTAACTGCAGCTCTTATATTATGTACATAGTTCACATGCACATGCATAAGCATTAACAATTATACCACAATAGAAACATTCACTGTTTACGTATGTATTGGATGTCAATTTAATTTAAATATAGCATCAATATCTCACAAATTTGAAAGTATATCAATTATCAAGGAATTAATATCTTATAGATCTGATTTTAAAAAATAAAATAATTAAACAAGGAATTGACATCTTAAAAATTTAATTTGACAAAGTAAAAAAATTTGATTCAAATATATATGAACTTAAGTTAAATAAGGAATCAGTATCTTACTAATCTGGTATTATCAACATAAAAATCATTTATTTTAAATATAGATGCTTATTTTAAATAAGGAACCAACATCTTACATATTTTAATTTGATAAAGAAGAACAATTCAAATAAGGCATTAATACCTCATAAACCAGGTTATGAAAAAATAAATCAATATACAAATTAACTGGCTTTTCAACCAAGCATATGTGAACTTGAATTAGAAAGTCAAAATACAGACAAAATGAATCATGAAATTGGAAAGATGCTTGGAAGTGCAAGAGTATTGCATTCAACAAGTTTCAAGTAGAATGGTGCAAAGTGGACCACTTGGTATCAAGAGGAATTTATTCCACTTTGGACTTCTCAAACTGTTTAAACATCTAGTACTACCTCAGGAAATCATCATGAAGTATTTTTCTCAAAGGATAGAGGAGCAACTCTAAGGATTGATGAGAAGAAAACAAAGAAAGCAGGATAAGACAAGCAGTATCAAGGATGTTACCAAGGGACAACTCAATTGTTAAGGAAAAGTGTTTGTAACATAGATAGTCAGAATTAGAAAGCCAAAATGTGAGGAGAGAAGGTGTTCACCAATAGAAAGCAGTTGGTACAAAGTGGTTTCCTTTCGGTGTTGAGAGAAATCTATTGTTATTCAGGCCAACTTTGGGTCTCCAGCTCCTTTGGACTTTCATCTAGACCATGGATTTCATGGGCCTGTGACTCTACTGGCTAATTTCCCAATACCTACCAACCCTACAGAAAACAAGAGAGGACTTTTGGCACTTCTCCTTCATCATCTATTTTCTTTCACCATAGTCACTAGTTCACAGCTTAAAAATCGGTCGATTGTACTTTTGACTTATAATTCTCTCTAATCCTCTCAAACTCTCTCCCAAATCGATAACCAGTTAAGATAACAGTGGACGTAGGCTAGAGATTGTCGAACCACTATAAAAAAATTTGTGTGTTCTTCAATTTTCTAATAATATTATCTATATCTTAATTTTTCTATAGGAATTTGGGTGTTATGCCACTTTTGGCGTAATTGTTTAGGTGTTTTCACTAAGAGTTAAACTCAGGATTAGGTCAGGCTTGCTATTTTGGATTTGAAGTTTTCAAGCGAAAATATCTAGAAGTTTTGCTTAAGGAATTTGGGAACTTGCTATTTGAAATTAATGGCGACTAGGAGAGGTATAAGATCATCTAGAATGGTGTTTGGTGAAAGAGAAGAGAATGCCTGCTAAGTTGAAGTTGGAAACCAACAACATCTACCCAATTGGAAGTGGTTACAAGGAGTGAGCTTGATAAGATGATGTAGGAGTTAAACAAGAAGATGGTGGATAGTCAAAAATCTTTGATGGATAAGATCAAGGCTCTACTTACCCAGCCACCGCAGAGGAGTAGAAGAAATAGGAGAAAAGAATCTCCACTAAGACCTAAAGAAGAGAACTTGTTGATTTCTTATCAGAACGGGTGAAGTGAAAAGGGAAAAGAGAAGAAAGTATATGCTGGAGCAATAGAATGAGTTACCAGAGGAAGTCAGCACGCTAACCCAAATGAAAACTACCTGGTACCGAGGGGATTCAACTTGATACCTAGAGGAATTCTGGAGGTTTGGGAGGATAGATGGCTGAAGCTTCGCACTTATGTGATTTTAAGGAGGACCTCTAGCTTGATGGTGATGATTACGAACTGGACATTGAAGCCAATGGAGTTGGAGTTCAAACAGATATAGTAGAACCAACTGAGCATCGATCAAAATCATGGGAGAGTTTCTCCTTAAGACTGGAGAGCTTAGACGTCGACGGGTGAATCGAGATCCTTTGCAAATCCAAGCACTCGGTGCAGCATCTGACGGTTGTACTTCAAAATACCATGCTAGCAAAGAATACACAACAGACGTTATTCAACGATTGGTCGAAGAAAGCAAAGGTAGAAAAAAAGAGGAATGGGGTTTCGCACCAAGGAGAACTCCCTTCATAAAGTACATATTGTCTTAGGATATTCATGATGCCAACTATGCCATCAACAAAAGGACAACCGATCTTAAGCAACATTTACTCAAGTACGAATGGCGTATGGATAGTGCCAGGGCGACGGACATTGTTCGATGTAGGTGTTTCCCTATTTTCTCGAAAGGAGTTGCATCGATGTGATTTACTAAGCTTGTGCCGAGATACATATCGACCTTTGATAATTTAGCTAGAAAGTTCTTGGAGCAATTTCGACTTCATGCTACCCGGCCAAAGGACATGATGTCCATATCGAGCTTATCTCAAGGACCTTAGGAGTTATTGAGAAGGTTTTTTAACTATTTTAATATTGACATTATAGAAGTGAGTAATCTGAAGGAGGATATGGTATTCATGGCGTTGGTTTGGGGTGTCCACCTGGATAAGGATTTTGAAAGATGGCTGAAGATGAAGCAACCTACAACCATAGAAGAGTTCCTTCAGAATGCTAATTATTTTATATGGTTGAAAGTACATTCGTTGCCATGAGACCCATGGACACAACACGAACGAGTGTGGGCATCTGAAGGATATCATCGGGTAACTGATAAGGAAGAACATGCTCCAGTGGTACATTAAAGAACCGCAAGATGGTGGTCAAACTACAAGACCATGAGCCACTTGCCCTACGGATCGGCCCAAACCAAGCAGAGTAGGGCCAAAGTAGAATGATGGAAATTAGGTTTGTCAAGTCTATGGGTCCCAATATGGAGTCAGGGGATGTGAAGGCAGGACCGACTAGGCTAACGGTGAATGTCCCAATTGGCATGGACGAACCAAGTCGCGTTCTAAAGATTGGATCTTAGCTCGGTGTTGTATTACGTAAGGAATTGGTCAATTTCTCTGGATGGAATTTCAATATATTTGCTTGGGCATGTTTGGAATTTTGTGGGATATCATCGGAGATAGCGTGCCACGCACTGAATATTGGTCCATAGATCATGCCAGCAAAGCACAAAGGATGCAGTCTGGGTCAAGAGCGATCCATCGCATTTGACAAAGAAGAGGAACTAAGATTAGCTGCCCACCAAAAAAAGGTAGCATGACTTTTCAATGCCAATGTTTGCAACCACACCTCTGAAGTAGGGGATCTCATTCTAAAATGAGTTATCTCGGGTATGGAGCCACTTGGCCCGAACTGGGAAGGACCCTATGTGACAGATCAAAAGCTTAGAGATGGAATATTAAACACGACCATTTTCGACGGAATCCCTATCCCACGTGAATGGAACATCGATCTGCTGCGACACTAATACACTTAGTTTTCTTAATTTGTTTTTGCAAATAAGCCACCGAAGGACACTAGAGGTAATGTAAAAAGGCATGACTTTCCACTTCCCCTGCTTACGAATAAAGTTAGCTTCTTGAATCAATGGAACCGTGTTCTTGCAAAAAAAACTATCATATAACGTGATTAGCATTACAATCGAGAGTGTACTCCTATAGCCTTGGACAATGGACGAGAAGTATGTTCTTGGGAGCCGATCGGATAATTCGGTCCAGCTCTCCAAGACCAACGAAGGGGTTGATGGGTTAATTTGACCCCGATCTTCAGGAATCTAAAATTGCCTGGAGTTTGGCAATATCGAGAAGGTAAATAAGATTGGCAACATCAGGAAGGTAAACTCCATTCTTCAAGAATTTGGTATTGCTTGGAGATTGGCATGCTAGGAGGGTAAACTACATCCTTCATGAATTTTGCCTTGCCCGAAGATTGAGAACATCAGGAAGGTAAACTCCATCCTTATGGAATCTAGCATTGCCCGGAGATTGGCAACGTCAGGAAGGTAAATCCCAACCTTCAGGAATCTGGCATTGCCGAGAGATTGGCAACCCTAAGAAGGAAACTTCATCTTATAGGAACCTGGCGTAGCCTAAAGATTGGCAATGTCTAGAAGGTAAACCCCAACCTTTATGAATCTAGCGTTGCCCAAAAATTGACAACATCAGGAAAGTAAACTCCATAGTTTAGAAATTTGGCATTGTCCAGAGATCTGCAACGTCGGGAAGACGAACTCCATCCTTCAGGAATCTGGCATTACCCAAAGGACAACGTTAGGAAGGTAAACTCCAACCTTTTGTAATATGGCATGGCTTGGCGATTTGCAATGTCAGGAAGGTAAAACCCAACCTTCAAAAAATTGGCATTGCCAAAAGATTAGTAATGTTAGGAAGGTAAAACCCAAGATTCAAAAATCAGGTGTTGCCTGAAGATTGGCAATGTCGGGAAAGTAAACTATGTTAGGATGGTAAACCCTAACCTTCAAGAGTTCTACATTGCCCGGAGATTAGCTATGTTAGGAAGGTAAACCCAAACCATCAGGAATCTTGCATTACCTGAATATTAGCAGCATTAGAAGGTAAACTCCATCCTTTAGGAATCTGGCTTTGGTTGAAGGTTGGCAATGTCAAGAAGGTAAACTCCAACATTTAGGAATTTAGAGTTTCTCGAAGATTGGCAACGCCAGGAAGGTAAACTCCACCCTTCAGGAATCTAGCATTGCTCAGAAATTGGCAACATCAAAAAGGTAAACCCCAACCCTTAGGAATCCAACATTGCCTGGAGATTGGCGACAATGTAGAGGAATATCAACTTAGGGATCAATCAGATAATTCGATCCAAACCTTCAGGAATTCGATCGTTGTCTGGAGATAGGCAATGTCAAGAAGGGATGTTCGGAATTAAATAATTCACATGCTAGTTTTTGGAGATAGAGACCAGTGCATGACTATATTTCAACAAAGGTGCTAGCGGCTTAGCAGGATATGCTGAGCCAAGGCGTACGAGTATAGTCGTGTAAAGTCAAAACGGGTATTTTCAGACTTTCCCTACCCAGGATCGGGATTGAAAAGGTATGATCAAACTAGGGGGAATAATTAATTTTCCCTTAAAGATTTCAGTCTCATCAATGCCTGGATCATTGCATTGGGAATGATAAGACCTATAAATAAGGATAAGCACAGAACGAAACTGTATAGATAGGAAATTAAACATTCCAACTGCTACCCCCTGGCAACAAGGAGCAGCATGAAACTTTGATTATTCATGATCAATGGTTGGTCGAAAGAAACTAGATCAAACATGATTTGGAATTTTTCGTTGTCAGAATATAGCAATGATAAGATGTATCCAATTATGGGTCAATTGGATAATTAGGACTCGACCTTACAAGAATCTGTCGATGCACATGATAGGCAATGTCAAGAAGGTGTAACGACTCGTAAAATTTCAACTATTTTAATAACGTAATTAGTTGAAATTTTGTGAAATTTTAAACGATAACATTTTGAAATAAAAATTTAATATTTGGAATACGTCTAGTTAAACATAGCAACTGGTAAATTTTCGTCCGAAAATATGAAAATTTATTTCGAGCGTAAATTCACTTCAATTTAATCAGTTAAAAAGAAATGAAAATAAAATGTTTTCGAAACCTAAATATTTTTACATAGAAAAATTCTAAACCATCTTCTGAGCAAGATCTCAGTTTGTCATTTTTCCAAATTTGGACATCTATTGCTCCGTCGTTCTTATTTTCTGCAAAATAGCAGCATTCTGGTACCGATATCGATTTTATCGGATGATCGTACCACTGATATCTATATACCATTTTGATCGCCTCGTCGTGCTGATCTCAACGGTATATTTATTTTTATTTTTCGAACTCTGGTATGTTGTGAAATCAGTAAAACGGTTTCCATCTCGGTACCGTTTAAATCTCTGAACTCCACGTGACCATTCAAATTTCAACAAAAATCAACAGTCTCTTACTTTTAATATTCTCCGGTTTTCAATGCATTACCAACTGGTTCATTTCTCTACAAAATTTATTCGTTCACCTTCTTTAAAGCTAAAACATAAAAATAAAATGTGTTCACTTTCGTACACCTTTTCGTTGCCTGCCACCTTCCTTTACCTGTGAATCTCTTCTTCTCCCCATAGCCTTAATCCACCATTCATTCTTCCCATAACCAGGCTTTTAAATCTCCCCGAGATGGCCGAGATGAAAAATCCGAGATATCAGCCAAAATCCGAGATTTGGCAGCCTATTTAGTTATAAGTGTTTTAAATATCGCCCGAGATAGCCGAGATATTTTCCCGAGATATTGGCCAAAATCCGAGATTTAAAACACTGCCCATAACCAATCAGCCCCTAGCCGAGCTCAAGTCAACGACCGCCTTCTCTCCTCCAAGCCAACCACACCATCAACGCACCCCACCACATCCCAACTACCTCCGCCCCTCCTTCCCCTGGCCAGACCCGATAGCCTGTCACCTCGAGCAACCACGTCCACGTCCACGACAAGCAGCCTCAAGCAACCACGTGGTCACCACCTTGGCTCCTTCCACTCGCCTTCGCCAAGCGTCACCACCCACACAGCAACTCGACCCATTGCCGCCACGATAACCGCCATCACCTCACGTCAGCAGACCACCCAGGTCCGCCCTTCACCTTGGCCACCAGTCTCTGCCGCTTGCCTTCCGCCTGCCACCATCTCTCCTCTATTTCCAAGCGCTGCTCTGTCGAGCGCTCATCCACCTCGGCCTCATCAACACCACAACCTGACAAGTGCCGACTTCCACCTCTGACCACCGTCTAGCAGCCTTGTACCAGACTTTTGCCGAGCAACTTCCTTTGTTTCTTTGGTTTTATTCGTATTTGTAAGGTATGATTATATATACATTAGCTTCTATGTATTAGTTTATATAAAGTATGGGTTTAAATTTTAATATATATAAGATTTGTATATAATAGCATTCATAAGCTATATCAGTTTACCTTATATACGGTCTATAACAATGCATTTGACTACATACGTGTATATACATTTGTTATTAAGTTATAAGCATGTATAAAGTATATCAAGTTTTATATATATTCAAACCTGGTTTGTGTACAGAAGTTATATTTATTTTGTAAATGATTTAAAATGATGATATGTATGTACAGTTTTGTATATTGGTTATATATTAACTTTTATATGTAAGTTGCTGTAAGGTTTGTATATGATTTGTATTATCAGTTTGAGTTAATATATATGTTATATAACTTTTACGGTGGGTTAACCTATACGTGTAAGCCATATATATATATCGGTTACGTATGTTAATACGTTGTGATTTTGTATATTGTAAATAATGTTACGTGTCATATAAGATTGTTGTTTGTATACATATAAAGTTTCTATGTATAAGTGGTCTTATATAAAAGTTATGCAGTATGGTGATCCTTTTCTTTGTTTTGTTAAACTGGATTATGAACTTTGATGATGTATACTCGTCAAATTATGCAATTGACATCATTTCAACTGTATAGCGTTGTTTTTTATCAGTGATGGCATGATATTTGAATTTTAGAATTATCAACGTGAAAGTGTAAATATGCCTCTCTTGATCTCCGGTTTATGTGTTAGGGGTAATACACGTATATGAGTTATATGTATATATTATATTTTAAGTTTTAGTACGTTAAGTTTTTATACATAACAAGTAATAATCTGGTGGCAGTATTTGTTATGTTTTAGTCAGGGGGTGTTTGGGAACAGTTAATTAATTTGCTTTCTGGCTTTTAAGCTACTTCTTTGAAAAATGTTTTTCCTTGCCCAGTTAAACTTTTAAGTGAAACGGTAAGCAACTTTTAGTTAGACCTTTTGGTGGAAGTGTTAGGGAAAAATCAGATAATTTGTAAAAAGTCGAGCTATCATCTGTTGAATTAGGCATCAGTTTGTCGAATAATTCTCTTATAATTTTTGTTATTTATTTATGCAATGTCTTCTCTTAACGTGCTGTACACAAGCTTAAATTTACCTTCACAGCTGACTGGATGGATTCCAAGTGGCGGATTTATATTTTATATAAGAAAGAAAAAAATATTATTTATTGGATTTAAAATACATACGGTTTTATATATGTTTCAAATTTTATATTGATTTTGAGTAAAAATTTAATGTATATTTTTGTTTCCATTTTATCACATCAATTATTGCTTTGTTCTCATCGATTTCCCAATTATCAGTTTGTCCGTCGTGCCTGTTTGCTTCACTGAATCGTGTCCGTCTAACGTTGTTTGGAATTCGTGTTGGATCCTCAATTCGCTCCCATTTCCGTACATCTCTAGCCTCGAAAGGTGAGCACTCACTCACGATTAACGTTCTTTTATTTATTAAATTTGATTTCAATTGAAACGACAATTGAAATATGCTGCTGTTAGTTGATTACACTGTTATATATGCTATTGCCTGTATCAGTTCACCTGTGACATCTGACACCATTATCTGTTAATTATTTATGCAATGATAATACTGTTTGGCTGATAATTGATTGATTGTTGATGTTTATATTGGACGTTAAACTGTTAATGTAAATTGATAAATAGTATGCAATTGAACTCGATATAGAATAGTTAAATGTTTAAAATTGATTAGTTAAATTTGTATAATATGACCCTTTTCACTGTTAAATCTATTGACACGTATGATTTTCTTAATTACACCTTGAACCACTGAATGTATGTTGTTAAATTGATGATGTATGAAATTGTAAATAGATGACAAGTAAAGAACCGTAATAATCTTTAATCTACGCGAAATGATAGTGTAGATTCTAGAAATAATTATATTAATTCGTACAAATAACAATGCGAATTAATACGGTTATTTCGGGATTATTTGAATTGATTATTGGATTGATATTGATTGTTGTTATTGCTTGTTTATTTACTTTGACACCATCCCAGTTATCACTGCAAGTTCCCTTTGTTATGTTTTTATTTTTGAATTGAATTGGAATCGGGTTGAAATGATAAATACCCAAATTGAACTTTGACATAGGATGGAGAATTAAATAAAAACCCGATTGGTCAATAATTTGATTTGAAAATAAATTGAAGATTTTATTTGAATAAATAATATGGTTTTGAAATGAAGTTGAAATTTGAATTTTTAATGAAAGGAAAATGTTAATATTTAATAATCTGAAACAAAATATTAACAAATGTAATTGATGAAAGAACGTTGTTAAATTTGAGAAATGATTGAATTAACTTTGAAATGATTTAATAATTAAGTTTTAAATGATTTAATAATTAAGTTTGAAATTGAATTAAGTTTGAAATTATTAAACTTTGAAATTATTTAATAATTAAGTTTTGAATTATTTAATAATTAAATAAGATTGAATTATTTAATGATTAAATTGAATTGAACTCTTTAATAAGTAAAATTGAATTTTTGAATAAGTGAAATTACTTCGTAAATAATTGAAATTGAGTTTCTTTATTAATTAAGTTTTGGAAATTTATTTAAGTAAGTAAATAAGTGAAATGGAATTTCTTTAACAAGAAATGAGAATGTGATATTTTGGAATTAACGTAAGACTTGAAATTGAAAGAATTGATTTGACGAATTTAGTTTAATTCAAAATTGTAAGTTTTGATAAAATAAAGTTGAACTTAAGAATTTAATTTAATGAACTGGAAATTTAATAGAAATTGTTTTGAATGGCAAATTTACTCAATGGATATTGAATGAAATCGATAAATGAATGTAAATTGATTTGAATGTAAAATTAAATTGATTCTAATGATTTCGAAATGAAACTTTTGTACGAACTTGAATCAATATTTGAATTGTTTTCAATATAAGATTGAAATTGAATTATAAGATTTTGAAATGGTAATTTGGAAGTTTTGAAACGTAAAGTATGGAAACTGTTTTGATAGACAAATGAAATGTTGATTTGCGAATTGAAATTGAAATTGAATTGGATTTGGTTTTTGAAATATATAAACGACCAATCGGTGTAATAATGACGAAAGTTATTAAAGAGACCGGAATTCGGTTATGGGTATACTCTCTATCTAAACCGAAAACCACTTTAATAACTATGCGCGGAGTGATGATCCAGAATGAAGTGGTTGGAATGATGTACGTGTTGACTGAAGAAAGAGAACGATAATGGATAGCCTTGACACTTGTGTCAAATTGGAAATGACTAAAACAGGAGCTGTGCCGGGCCAATGGAGGATTGATACCTCAAGTGGACACACTTCTTCGAACTACTTATACTTGTTGTCGATTGGTGCACCCTTGATTTTGGGAGTGTTGTTTCACGGTGTTGCGGGCGCTACGGCGTTGCGTTCTCACCAGTCCGGATCAGGCGAACGGTAGTATCACTACCTTGGGTATAGCCTCATGTGCCTTGTCATACTTGTATTCCATTTATGCGCGACCACTACGATTTTGATTTGTACCTTTAGTATATGGATTGCCCTCTGGTGACTTCCGGTTTTAGGGAAACTACGGTCTTGTATATGCTTTTGGGAATAAAAATGTGTTAAGGGTGGAATGGGCCATGACTTAACGCTATTTTGATATCTTATTATTACTGATAGACATTATCTACTTATCGTACATTACTACATAGTAGATAGTTTGACGGATCCTTAAAGGATGGTTATTCCAAACATCCTTTGAGTTACTTGTATTTCAATTGCTATTTCACTTGAGTTGGATTTATTAATATAAGAATGTTAATCCTGACTCGAGTGTTTTGTATTTTGCTTTACGCTCGGGTCAGACTGAGTGGTTCAGCTTTCGAGACTCACCTTTGGAGTTGGAGCTTTGCTTGAAGATCCAGCCATCTATTCTGCTTTCAGTATTCGATGATTCCAATAATGTATTCTGATTTGTATCGTGTTACTCTTCCGTTGTATCTGGTTTAACTCTGATGTATCGTATTACTCTTCTGTTGTAAACTCTGATGTATCTTATATATTCATATAGTAGCTTCATGAACTACTATCTCTTTTATTTCCGCTGCATTTATTACTCTGTGTCTGTGATCTGCGATTATTTTATTTACGGTATATGTTCAGTTTTGCCAAATTTAAATTAACAACGTGGTATTTTGAGCAATTCAATTCCGGCATGAGTGTCTACCTATACACTTATAATGGATGCGAATGGTCCAAAATAGCGGGTCGTTACAGTTGGTATCAGAGCTTTGGTAGCTCTAGGCAAAACTCAACATATAGGGTAAATGTATTTACGGAATCACTCTCATTCGAGTTTCAATCTCTTCCTTTTGACTCGATTCCTTTGAATTTTGGAACGTTCCCCTCGGTTCCGAAATTTATTCGTGTCCTTCACAATTCGTCTTCTTTCAATTCTGGAGCACCCCACAACTCCATTTTGAATGATATCTATAATAGATCGGCGGTCTCACTAAGCTTCGAATAATTCGTAAAGGAGTAAACTCCTTTATAATAGGCATCGATTTACCGGAGATTTCTGTATCCTCGGTTTACGATGCTATCTATCTCCTGCTATACCTGAATTTTATTTCTTGAGATCGAATGTCGATTTGCCTCAAATTTCTACATCGATCTTATTCTTGAAGTTACGGACGATCCGGTTAAGATTGCCCGTAAATTAAATAAGCTTATCCAACCCGATTCTGTCAATTGAATCATCTTATCTTTTCTTTCGAACTTGTATTTAAATCAGAATTCTCTTTAACTTGAGTCCATAAAATTTGAAACCCTATCCTTATTTTGAAAATTCATCCCTGTATCGTCGAGCAAAGAAGTGTATTTGTAAATTTATATATAAATGTTTTAATATATGCTGTGTTGTTTGAGTTGTTGATGTTGATTTGGGTTTCTGATCGATTCGTCTGATCAACGCTATCGATAGGATTTCTAAAACACTTGAACAGAGCAAACTGACACCATATTATTTTCAAATTTGGAAAATGAAATAAATTTGTTTGATTATATTGTGAAAATATAAGTAAAAATTTTTCTGGGATTTAATAGGTTAATTAAATTGTTTGTTTGAAATGATAATATTTGATTATCATTTATTGTTCTAAATAAATTTATAAATACGGATTATAAATTGATTTGGAATTTGAAATGAATTTAATTCAGAAATTTGAGAATTTAGTTTCCGGTGATTTCGAATTTTGGTTTTAAAATTTTAAAGTATATATTATTGGAAGTATTTTCGAATAGAAATCGTTTCCAAAGAATTTTAAAATGTTGAAATCAGTGCTCTTCTCTTTGTCGCTGGAAAATAATTTCGGTGATGGCGGCCGCATCATCGACTTTCATTTTCGAGTTTCGAAGTGGAGAAACCATTTTGTAGCTTTGCTACGGTTTTGTTTTGAAAAATATTTTGATTTGAATTTCTTCAGTATATTTTGATTTACATATATATGGGTATCTTATTTTAAAAAAAAAAAATTAATTTGATTTGATAGAAATATATTGTATATATCTCTAAATTGTTTAAAGTTAATCGGAAATCTAATTCTCAAATTTTGTTAAAGGATGATTTTAATTATAAATAAAACCAAAATTTGGAATAAATATTTAAACTTGAATAATTGAATTTGGGAAAATTTTATTTGTATATTGTTCAATTGCATTCTAATACAACTTACCTAAATCATTCAGAAGTTGAATATGTAAATTGGATAATATATAAGATAATTTGAATTTATAAATAAAATTTGAGTGTTTATAATAAATGTTATACACTAAATTTTGATTATAAAGATGTTAATAGAGTTAGATAAGATAATAAGTAAACTCAGTTAATAATGAAATGAATTTGTTTTGAAAGAATTAATAAATTGAAATTTGATCAACATATGAAAATACCTTGAATTTAAAAGAAATTAATAGATGTAAATTAATTTAAATTGAAACTTTTATGTTTTAAATTAATTTATATGGGTTAAATATATGTGAGTAGGTATATTAAGTGGAATAAATTTAACAATAATTTGGAATAAGAAGAATTTAAATTGTTGAAAATAAAATATGATTATAATAAAAGATTATTCAAATTTATGGTTTTAGAAATTGTAAATTGAGTATAATTGGATAGTAAGATAATAAATTTAGAAATAGTGAGATTGATTTTAGTGAAATCAAATGGATTAAATCAATTATTGAATATCAATTAATTTAAATTTGAATTTATATGGTTTAAATTAATTGTTATTTTATTTCAAATCTGGTTTTTCTTTCTGGTTGTTTCTATTCTCCTACCTCGTTCCTTTTCGGGGACGAAAAGTTTTGAGTGGGGGAGAGTGTAACGACTCGTAAAATTTCAACTATTTTAATAACGTAATTAGTTGAAATTTTGTGAAATTTTAAACGATAACATTTTGAAATAAAAATTTAATATTTGGAACACGTCTAGTTAAACATAGCAACTGGTAAATTTTCGTCCGAAAATATGAAAATTTATTTCGAGCGTAAATTCACTTCAATTTAATCAGTTAAAAAGAAATGAAAATAAAATGTTTTCGAAACCTAAATATTTTTACATAGAAAAATTCTAAACCATCTTCTGAGCAAGATCTCAGTTTGTCATTTTTCCAAATTTGGACATCTATTGCTCCGTCGTTCTTATTTTCTGCAAAATAGCAGCATTCTGGTACCGATATCGATTTTATCGGATGATCGTACCACTGATATCTGTATACCATTTTGATCGTCTCGTCGTGCTGATCTCAACGGTATATTTATTTTTATTTTTCGAACTCTGGTATGTTGTGAAATCAGTAAAACGGTTTCCATCTCGGTACCGTTTAAATCTCTGAACTCCACGTGACCATTCAAATTTCAACAAAAATCAACAGTCTCTTACTTTTAATATTCTCCGGTTTTCAATGCATTACCAACTGGTTCATTTCTCTACAAAATTTATTCGTTCACCTTCTTTAAAGCTAAAACATAAAAATAAAATGTGTTCACTTTCGTACACCTTTTCGTTGCCTGCCACCTTCCTTTACCTGTGAATCTCTTCTTCTCCCCATAGCCTTAATCCACCATTCATTCTTCCCATAACCAATCAGCCCCTAGCCGAGCTCAAGTCAACGACCGCCTTCTCTCCTCCAAGCCAACCACACCATCAACGCACCCCACCACATCCCAACTACCTCCGCCCCTCCTTCCCCTGGCCAGACCCGATAGCCTGTCACCTCGAGCAACCACGTCCACGTCCACGACAAGTAGCCTCAAGCAACCACGTGGTCACCACCATGGCTCCTTCCACTCGCCTTCGCCAAGCGTCACCACCCACACAGCAACTCGACCCATTGCCGCCACGAGAACCGCCATCACCTCACGTCAGCAGACCACCCAGGTCCGCCCTTCACCTTGGCCACCAGTCTCTGCCGCTTGCCTTCCGCCTGCCACCATCTCTCCTCTATTTCCAAGCGCTGCTCTGTCGAGCGCTCATCCACCTCGGCCTCATCAACACCACAACCTGACAAGTGCCGACTTCCACCTCTGACCACCGTCCAGCAGCCTTGTACCAGACTTTTGCCGAGCAACTTCCTTTGTTTCTTTGGTTTTATTCGTATTTGTAAGGTATGATTATATATACATTAGCTTCTATGTATTAGTTTATATAAAGTATGGGTTTAAATTTTAATATATATAAGATTTGTATATAATAGCATTCATAAGCTATATCAGTTTACCTTATATACGGTCTATAACAATGCATTTGACTACATACGTGTATATACATTTGTTATTAAGTTATAAGCATGTATAAAGTATATCAAGTTTTATATATATTCAAACCTGGTTTGTGTACAGAAGTTATATTTATTTTGTAAATGATTTAAAATGATGATATGTATGTACAGTTTTGTATATTGGTTATATATTAACTTTTATATGTAAGTTGCTGTAAGGTTTGTATATGATTTGTATTATCAGTTTGAGTTAATATATATGTTATATAACTTTTACGGTGGGTTAACCTATACGTGTAAGCCATATATATATCGGTTACGTATGTTAATACGTTGTGATTTTGTATATTGTAAATAATGTTACGTGTCATATAAGATTGTTGTTTGTATACATATAAAGTTTCTATGTATAAGTGGTCTTATATAAAAGTTATGCAGTATGGTGATCCTTTTCTTTGTTTTGTTAAACTGGATTATGAACTTTGATGATGTATACTCGTCAAATTATGCAATTGACATCATTTCAACTGTATAGCGTTGTTTTTTATCAGTGATGGCATGATATTTGAATTTTAGAATTATCAACGTGAAAGTGTAAATATGCCTCTCTTGATCTCCGGTTTATGTGTTAGGGGTAATACACGTATATGAGTTATATGTATATATTATATTTTAAGTTTTAGTACGTTAAGTTTTTATACATAACAAGTAATAATCTGGTGGCAGTATTTGTTATGTTTTAGTCAGGGGGTGTTTGGGAACAGTTAATTAATTTGCTTTCTGGCTTTTAAGCTACTTCTTTGAAAAATGTTTTTCCTTGCCCAGTTAAACTTTTAAGTGAAACGATAAGCAACTTTTAGTTAGACCTTTTGGTGGAAGTGTTAGGGAAAAATCAGATAATTTGTAAAAAGTCGAGCTATCATCTGTTGAATTAGGCATCAGTTTGTCGAATAATTCTCTTATAATTTTTGTTATTTATTTATGCAATGTCTTCTCTTAACGTGCTGTACACAAGCTTAAATTTACCTTCACAGCTGACTGGATGGATTCCAAGTGGCGGATTTATATTTTATATAAGAAAGAAAAAAATATTATTTATTGGATTTAAAATACATACGGTTTTATATATGTTTCAAATTTTATATTGATTTTGAGTAAAAATTTAATGTATATTTTTGTTTCCATTTTATCACATCAATTATTGCTTTGTTCTCATCGATTTCCCAATTATCAGTTTGTCCGTCGTGCCTGTTTACTTCACTGAATCGTGTCCGTATAACGTTGTTTGGAATTCGTGTTGGATCCTCAATTCGCTCCCATTTCCGTACATCTCTAGCCTCGAAAGGTGAGCACTCACTCACGATTAACGTTCTTTTATTTATTAAATTTGATTTCAATTGAAACGACAATTGAAATATGCTGCTGTTAGTTGATTACACTGTTATATATGCTATTGCCTGTATCAGTTCACCTGTGACATCTGACACCATTATCTGTTAATTATTTATGCAATGATAATACTGTTTAGCTGATAATTGATTGATTGTTGATGTTTATATTGGACGTTAAACTGTTAATGTAAATTGATAAATAGTATGCAATTGAACTCGATATAGAATAGTTAAATGTTTAAAATTGATTAGTTAAATTTGTATAATATGACCCCTTTCACTGTTAAATCTATTGACACGTATGATTTGTGTGATAACCCGGATTTTTGGATATCTGGTAAATTGGTAAATTAACTGATTTTTACTATTAAGATGCTAGTTTTTAGTTAGTTGAACAAATTTATACAAACATCTGGATGAATATTATGAATAGATATATGAAAAACTCTATAAAGTTGGAATTTATAAGTTTACAAGTATATGAGTGTGTGTGTATATATATATATTGTGATTTGAAGCATGAGTTTGAATCCAATATAATAAATTTTCAAAAGTTATTTAAAGTTAACTATGTATTTTAAAAACTCTAAAGATAAATATTTATTCATTTGAAGGCATGATAGTTAAAATAAGATTTAATAAAGGATTTATTATGCTCTCTTTTAAAATTTCTTAAACTATAATGGTTTGTAAATATACATAGGAAAGTTTAAAACAAATGATACATAAATTTGTGTAAAACATTAGAAAAGATTTAAATAAAGAATAAATACTCTTTCTTTTAAAATTACACATGAATAAGAATAATTTAAAATGTATAGATTTTTAAACAATTTAAATAAAAAAATTAAAACACTTTAAATACATGTGTAAGTCTCTTAAGACATCTAAATAACATGTGTAAGCTATTAAATAAACCAAGTGACAAATGTTATATATATAAAAATAATAATAAAACAAGTGTCTCTTAACCTCATATTTTCCAATTCTTTTCATAACTTAAGTAATCTTCAGCCAACATCTAAATGAAAATCTGAAACCAATAATTTCCTCTAACCAAATCAAACTACAGCTATTTTAATCATCTTTAAAACTGAAGTGCAAATCAAAGTTTCAAACCTGAAGCAAGATGCCAATTTCAAAAGCAAATCAAACAAGATTTTCTCAGATTTAAGCAAGCAACTCAGTTTAAATTTAAATACAATCAGTTTTCAACCTGTAATAACTCAAGAATCATCTCAACAATCAAGCAGTAATTTCAGATTCAAAGACCAAGAAGATCTGATTCAATTTCTAGTTTTCAAGTTTTCAAATTCAGAGAAAAATCAAATTCCAGGCTTTCAAATAAGGCTCTGTTCTTCTTTAACAGGTGAGTAACATCACTATTTCTAAAGTTTAAATTTATAAATAAGTTGCATGTTAAATCTCTGTGACAAATATGTATTGCATGTATGTATAAGTGGAATTTGCTGTGACAAATGGATGTATTGGTTGCTCTGTTCTTGTTTTGTTTGCCAGGCTTAAATTTCTATTTGAAATTCCTCATCTCTTGATCCAGTTTTATTTAGGACTTAATTCATAAACAAGAATTGTTTGATTTATTATATACTAATGTTTAAAAAGTTTAATTTAAGTCAAACTTTTAGTCTGAGTGTCTCTGTAACCAAAATAACAGTGCATGGTATATAAAAGTTAAAATTCAAACTTTGTAATTTATAAATTCAGGTTTATAAATTGAATAGGTAAGTTATAATATGATTTTTAACATTAAAATCAAAATTTTTAGTTTGTTAATAAAGGTGCAGTTTTGGTTTAAGCAAAATATGAGTTTTAGGTAATATCTGATGATCTCAGTGGTCTGGGAAGTTATGATCGTCATTGGTGATTGATTAATGATCGGTGATGGTAGAAATATTGTTTGGAAGGTGTTTAATTCATGGAGGAAGTAGCAGTAGTGGATTCTTTGCTAGAACCCTAGTTTTAGCGTGTCTTGGTAATTTGGTCACTACGGTATATCTAGTCGATCGAGTGCAAAGGGGTTTTGAGGGCTGAAAGATTGGTCGTAGGCGAGGCTGTGGCCGGTGGTGGAAGATCTCTAATGGACGGAGTGACGTGGGGGAAGTGTTGACAGGCTTTGGTGATGGTTGGGTCTTTTTGTTCCAGGTTTTTCGAAATTGAACTCTATTTCGATTTCGCGAATGGATTGAAGTTTGGATGATCGTGGTTTGGTTGGTGGTCGATCGTTGTCTTGTGGGGATACTCGGCGATGGTCGGAGTGGACGCTGGTGATCGTGCACGTGCACGCGATCGAGTATGTATCTGGTGATGTATGGTTGTTAGCAGAGAAATGCTCGGGTTTTTCTCGAGTTATTTCGAGTGATGTTCGAAGTATTTAGAGAGGCGACTCGAAGAAATTTTGAGGGGTCTCGAGTATTTTTAGTTGTTGCCAGGTTTTTAAGAAACCTGTCAGTTTAAATTTTAAACAGAATTTAAATTATGGAGTAATATTTAAACAAGAATTTAAAATTAAGTTTAAATATATAGATTCAAGTTGGTTTTGAATCTTAAAGATTTGAAATAAATAAGTTTTATAAATTTAAATGTTTTAAATAAGTTTTAAATGGTAGTTAGATTTAAATGTTTGAAATTAAAAAGGAATTTGGTTTAAGCTCTTTTAAAAATCCTTTTTTAAGAGATAAGGAATTTTTAACATGTAAAAGTAATAATAATAAAATAGTTGAAGATTATAATTAATTAATTAAGAGTTTAATTAATTTGTAATTAAGAATTATTAATTAGATAATTAAAGTTAATTAATTAATAATTAGCAGTAATTAATTAAGAAATTAATTAAGTAATTAATTGGTAATTAGTAATTAATTAATTGATAATTAAGGGTTAATTAACCAAGTATTAAGAATTAATTAAATTTTAATTAATGATTAAGGATAAATTAATCTCTGATTAAGGTTAATTAATTGACTTATAAAAGTAATTAAGGTATGATTAATTAATTAAATGATTGTAATTAATTAATAAATTGATTAAGCAGGATTAAGTAATTAGTTCTTAAGTAATTAATTTAATTTAAGATAATTAAATTAATTATAATATGGATTAATAAATTCTGTTTGGATGATTGTTAGAGTAAAATGTCTGGATTGATTGATATCTATTGGGTGATATTCTGTGATACTCTGTGATATGCTTTGGATATATCTGTGATGAATGTATAGATTATCTATGATAAATGCTATGTGAATTCAAAGTGTTAAATTGAATTGTTTAACTTTTAAATAACTTGACCTTTAAGATGACATTGGTTTCGAAGAGACCGGGATCGGGTTTGCTACAGTACAGCATGATAGGGGGTTCTCGCTTCGCGGTTTGGTGGCGAACGGGAGACTCTTACCCCTACATGTCCCTGAGAGGTAAAGGCCTTGTGAGGGTTGGTTGCGAGTCGAGAGGCTGGCCGTAAAAGCAAATTCGAGGTATCACTGTGTGCCACGGTGGGTCTGGGATGGTTGCAAAGCCTACCGGTCGCCGCTACCGACGGTTGAAAAGCCTAGGTCATCACATTTGGTATCAGAGCCAGGTTTAAGCGAGAACCTTGGCTCTGTTGGGATTACTCGTTAAGAATAGGGTCAATGGTACCCTAGAACGAGTTGAGTGTATATATATATATGAGAGCGTAATTGTTATTTTCTTATATAAGGATTTTAAATGATTTTATATAAGAATATATTTTGATATATAAAATGATATTTCTTTCTAATAAATATTAAGGTAATTGGTTGTTAAAATATTGGAATTAAATTAAGTGGTAATAGAAATAAAGCCAATTGAATAAAGATAAGTTTGAAATGAATTCAAACTGAAATTAAAATCTTGAATTTGTAGAAATGTTATCAAGAATAAAGATAATAATGAATTGGTTTCCAAATATGATAATCTTGGTTATTATCATAAATGGTAATTGTGTTTAATAATGAATGTTGTTAATGATTTAGCAAAATGAAATGTTTAGGGAAGTAAACATTTAAGTGAGTATAACTTATAAATTGAAATTGAAGATAATTAAAAATTGTGAAATTTTAAATCTAAATCCAGAAAACTTGAAATTGTTTAAAAGAAGTTTGTTTTGAATTAAAACCAAAGGTGGTTTAAAAAAAAAAAAAATTTAAGTATAACTTGGTGTGTAAAGAAAATGTATATATGAGGAATATACATAATACCAATGATGATTTGAAATAAACACTTAGTGTTGAGTTTTAAATTGGAATGTGATGTGAAACCCAAAGTAAAGTAGGTTTTAAAACTTAAAAGGGGAAAGATTATTAATCTGAAGTTTAAAATTTGAATGGGAATTCAAATTGTGAAAAGTTGACCGGATTAAGTAAATTTAATTTAACTTGGAGGAAGTTAAATAAGTTTGAATGAATAACTTGAATTGGAAATTTCAAGATGAAATTTAAATTTAACTTGGGTAGTTAAATGGTTAATTTAAATGGGAGTTATGAGTAATCTCAAAATGGGGTTGAGATCTGGAAATTTAAAATGGATACTGTAAATTGGTGTTAGGATAAATTTGGATGTTTATTTATCCTGATATTATTCTATTGTTATAAATAATCAATGAAATTGAGAATTGGTTTTGAAAATTGAAAATGGATAATAAATTGGAATCTGAAGAATAAATTGTTTTGAATTCTTATTTGAACTTTGTAATAAGTTAAGTAAAGATAATTTTAAAATAAAATTTTGGAATTTGGGTTCAGAAATAAATGGTTTAAAGATTTAAGTTGTTAAATAAAAAAAAATAAAAAATTAAGGTTGATTAGATTTAAAAAGTAAAGGTTAATTTAATTTAAAGGATTAAATCAACATTTAAAATATTTAACTCAAATTTATATAATTCGAGATGGTTTTAAGTTGAAATTTGAATAGAAGTAGTTCAAATTGAATTTGATTTGAATTAGGAAAGAAATTGAGGATTAATTCAACTTGAATTGAGGTTAAATCAATTTCAATGGAAATTGAAGTTATTTAAATTGCAATTGAGTTAATTTAAATGGAGGTGGAAATTTGAATTGAATTGATAAGAATTGACAGTTTGGCTCTGGATTATTTTCAAATTGTTTTAATACAAGTATATTTTTCCAAACTATTTACTATACAATCTTTCTTCTTAAACCCAAACTATCTTATACTTATTTTACAATTATTTTGGAACTACTTAACTATTTTGAAACTGTCTTATAAACTAATTACTATTTTTAAGTTACTTATATCTAATCACTATTTTAAAAACTATTTTGCAATTATCTAACTATTTTATACCTACTTAACTATTTTACAGCTATTTTACAAACTAATAACTATTTTCCAACTACTTATCTATTTTAAACTTTTTCAAGCTATTTTTAAATTTAAATAAGTCAAAGTTCAAACTGTTTGTAATTGAAGTAATAACTCAATTGGAAATGGAAGCAATTGAGAATAAGTGAATGGAATTAAAGGAAATGTGAATAGAAAAGAGAATTGATTTGGCTAATAACCAACAAAGATAAATACGTAGGATATACGTATATTATTCTATTCGCATAGTGATTTGATCTAGATTCGAACACAGAATTTCGAGATAGTATTATCGATCCGAGTTGGGATTTTTCGCTCGATTTTCGAAGGCGAACCTGGATATGGATTTTTGATTGATTCTGGATATTCTCTATCATAGTTGTGACTATGCAAGGAGAATGACGGTTTCTAATCAAGAAACCAGATCTGAGTCCGCACTAGGAAGTCGGGTGGAGGATACTAGTTCGGAAGTGAAATTGTGTGATCGATTGAGTGATCAGATTGATATTGTGTATGGATGATATGTGTACATCGTACGGATTTGAATGAAATTGATATTGAAGATTTGTGGATAAGAACTGTAAAATTGTTTTTGAAAAGAAATATGGTTAATAACTTTATAAAGAAATCAAACTTGAATATTTGATTTGGCAATAAATAAAGTTATATTTTATAATATGATAAACTCCCCTTATTGAATCTAGCCAGAATAAAGAGGATTTTGAAATGTTTAAAGTATAAAAGAGGTTTTATACAAGTTTGAAGTGATCCAAAGATTTTCAAAATTATATATATCTATATATATATAAAGGATCTTATGAGAATAATTTTGAAAAAGATTTTGGGAACCTATGGATTTCTAAAAAGGCTTTTGATTTTTGGAAAAATCAATTTTGGGAATTTGGAAAGCCTAATTTGAGAATTATCGATTTTGGTAATCGATTTTGTGTAAAGGAGATTTTGATAAATCATAAAGGGTATGATTTGAAGATACTATAAATATATAGTATAAAATGTTTTGAGTATAGCTCTGGGGAAAAAGGCGCTCCCTTGAAATGAACTTCTCAGGAGTGCCACTGGGTGGTACTGCCTTGAACCCCAAAGGGGGGATTCTAAAGTTGATCCTGTGAGGAGTCCGGACAAACTAGTTCCTGAGGATTTTGTGTAGCGAAAGTCGAGGGGCTGGTGCCCACAGAGGCATTTGGGTTATGCTGTGACGACAGTTTAACTCGATGTCACTACGATCTACTGCAGACCATAGCGAAAGTCATGTGTGCCACTGAGAGCCAACTGTCTACGTTTGATTTTATATCGGTAGACTGTGACACTATGGTAACATAGCGAAAGTCGTTTTTGCCGCTGAGAGCCAACAGTCTGCGTTTGATTTTATATCGGTAGACTGCGACCTATGTGGGAGAAGTTTCATTATTTGGCAGCGAAATTCGGTGGCGCTGATGCCTATAGTTATATGGGTTTGTGCTGTGATAGCAACGTAAGGCCCGGGTATAACTGCGATCTGTAGCGGGTTCCATGGCGTAATCGAGGAGCGTGGAGACCTACAGTTATCTGTGGATTTTGCCGGGACGGCAACGTAACCATCGGGTTAACTGCGACCATGGATGTGGGTGATGATTTCCAAAGCATTCTCACCAAAGATATTTCCTCTATTTTCAAAAATGTTTTCTATATTTTCAAAAATTATTTTCCAATATTTTCACTGGGTGTTGAAAACGGGTTTGCTAAGTCCTTATAGATTTTCAGTCCTACGTCTGATCAACGTATGACCGAATTTCTGTGAGAACAAGGATGGACTTGTTGAAACATCGAGTTATAAAAAGTATTTTTATAAAAACTATTTTGATAATATTATGTAGATTTTTTAAAATGTTTTGAAAAATTTAAATAAAAAGAGTTAAGAGTTAAGATGTCTAAGGAATAATTTAACTAATAATCAACATTATAATAAAATTCTTGCTTCGTTCCTTTTCGAGGACGAAAAGATTTAAAGGGGGGAGGAATGTGATAACCCGGATTTTTGGATATCTGGTAAATTGGTAAATTAACTGATTTTTACTATTAAGATGCTGGTTTTTAGTTAGTTGAACAAATTTATACAAACATCTGGATGAATATTATGAATAGATATATGAAAAACTCTATAAAGTTGGAATTTATAAGTTTACAAGTATATGAGTGTGTGTGTATATATATATATATTGTGATTTGAAGCATGAGTTTGAATCCAATATAATAAATTTTCAAAAGTTATTTAAAGTTAACTATGTATTTTAAAAACTCTAAAGATAAATATTTATTCATTTGAAGGCATGATAGTTAAAATAAGATTTAATAAAGGATTTATTATGCTCTCTTTTAAAATTTCTTAAACTATAATGGTTTGTAAATATACATAGGAAAGTTTAAAACAAATGATACATAAATTTGTGTAAAACATTAGAAAAGATTTAAATAAAGAATAAATACTCTTTCTTTTAAAATTACACATGAATAAGAATAATTTAAAATGTATAGATTTTTAAACAATTTAAATAAAAAAATTATAACACTTTAAATACATGTGTAAGTCTCTTAAGACATCTAAATAACATGTGTAAGCTATTAAATAAACCAAGTGACAAATGTTATATATATAAAAATAATAATAAAACAAGTGTCTCTTAACCTCATATTTTCCAATTCTTTTCATAACTTAAGTAATCTTCAGCCAACATCTAAACGAAAATCTGAAACCAATAATTTCCTCTAACCAAATCAAACTACAACTATTTGAATCATCTTTAAAACTGAAGTGCAAATCAAAGTTTCAAACCTGAAGCAAGATGCCAATTTCAAAAGCAAATCAAACAAGATTTTCTCAGATTTAAGCAAGCAACTCAGTTTAAATTTAAATACAATCAGTTTTCAACCTGTAATAACTCAAGAATCATCTCAACAATCAAGCAGTAATTTCAGATTCAAAGACCAAGAAGATCTGATTCAATTTCTAGTTTTCAAGTTTTCAAATTCAGAGAAAAATCAAATTCCAGGCTTTCAAATAAGGCTCTGTTCTTCTTTAACAGGTGAGTAACATCACTATTTCTAAAGTTTAAATTTATAAATAAGTTGCATGTTAAATCTCTGTGACAAATATGTATTGCATGTATGTATAAGTGAAATCTGCTGTGACAAATGGATGTATTGGTTGCTCTGTTCTTGTTTTGTTTGCCAGGCTTAAATTTCTATTTGAAATTCCTCATCTCTTGATCCAGTTTTATTTAGGACTTAATTCATAAACAAGAATTGTTTGATTTATTATATACTAATGTTTAAAAAGTTTAATTTAAGTCAAACTTTTAGTCTGAGTGTCTCTGTAACCAAAATAACAGTGCATGGTATATAAAAGTTAAAATTCAAACTTTGTAATTTATAAATTCAGGTTTATAAATTGAATAGGTAAGTTATAATATGATTTTTAACATTAAAATCAAAAATTTTAGTTTGTTAATAAAGGTGCAGTTTTGGTTTAAGCAAAATATGAGTTTTAGGTAATATCTGATGATCTCAGTGGTCTGGGAAGTTATGATCGTCATTGGTGATTGATTAATGATCGGTGATGGTAGAAATATTGTCTGGAAGGTGTTTAATTCATGGAGGAAGTAGCAGTAGTGGATTCTTTGCTAGAACCCTAGTTTTAGCGTGTCTTGGTAATTTGGTCACTGCGGTATATCTAGTCGATCGAGTGCAAAGGGGTTTTGAGGGCTGAAAGATTGGTCGTAGGCGAGGCTGTGGCCGGTGTTGGAAGATCTCTGATGGACGGAGTGACGTGGGGGAAGTGTTGACAGGCTTTGGTGATGGTTTGGTCTTTTTGTTCCAGGTTTTTCGAAATTGAACTCTATTTCGATTTCGCGAATGGATTGAAGTTTGGATGATCGTGGGTTGGTTGGTGGTCGATCGTTGTCTTGTGGGGATACTCGGCGATGGTCGGAGTGGACGCTGGTGATCGTGCACGTGCACGCGATCGAGTATGTATCTGGTGATGTATGGTTGTTAGCAGAGAAATGCTCGGGTTTTTCTCGAGTTATTTCGAGTGATGTTCGAAGTATTTAGAGAGGCGACTCGAAGAAATTTTGAGGGGTCTCGAGTATTTTTAGTTGTTGCCAGGTTTTTAAGAAACCTGTCAGTTTAAATTTTAAACAGAATTTAAATTGTGGAGTAAGATTTAAACAAGAATTTAAAATTAAGTTTAAATATATAGATTCAAGTTGGTTTTGAATCTTAAAGATTTGAAATAAATAAGTTTTATAAATTTAAATGTTTTAAATAAGTTTTAAATGGTAGTTAGATTTAAATGTTTGAAATTAAAAAGGAATTTGGTTTAAGCTCTTTTAAAAATCCTTTTTTAAGAGATAAGGAATTTTTAACATGTAAAAGTAATAATAATAAAATAGTTAAAGATTATAATTAATTAATTAAGAGTTTAATTAATTTGTAATTAAGAATTATTAATTAGATAATTAAAGTTAATTAATTAATAATTAGCAGTAATTAATTAAGAAATTAATTAAGTAATTAATTGGTAATTAGTAATTAATTAATTGATAATTAAGGGTTAATTAACCAAGTATTAAGAATTAATTAAATTTTAATTAATGATTAAGGATAAATTAATCTCTGATTAAGTTTAATTAATTGACTTATAAAAGTAATTAAGGTATGATTAATTAATTAAATGATTGTAATTAATTAATAAATTAATTAAGCAGGATTAAGTAATTAGTTCTTAAGTAATTAATTTAATTTAAGATAATTAAATTAATTATAATATGGATTAATAAATTCTGTTTGGATGATTGTTAGAGTAAAATGTCTGGATTGATTGATATCTATTGGGTGTTATTCTGTGATACTCTGTGATATGCTTTGGATATATCTGTGATGAATGTATAGATTATCTATGATAAATGCTATGTGAATTCAAAGTGTTAAATTGAATTGTTTAACTTTTAAATAACTTGACCTTTAAGATGACATTGGTTTCGAAGAGACCGGGGTCGGGTATTAGTAAATATCCGAAACCACTTCGATTTGAAATCATCTAAAATACTTTATAGATTGATATGTGAAACCAATAGGCTGGTTGGGATAAAATGGACCATTTAAACTAAGTTGGATACTTAGATATTGTTTTGTGAAAATAAGTGTTGACTATATAAGTTGTTTACTTGTAATAATGTACGAGTTACCCCGGGTTTTAAATAAGTTCTATAGATTGGAATTTCTTGTTAGATGGGTTTACTCACGCTGGTTTCCAGCCTGACCCGGGTGTTACTTTGATGTAATGCTCGGGTCAGACCGAGTATTACAGATTTCAGGTAAGGACGTTCTGGAGCTCAAGAGGCGAGCTGGATGGCAGGAACGTATGGAGTATATTCCGATGTGATATATATTATAGTTGCTAGAGACATGTTAATTCTAACTGTCTAGTATATTTGTGAATGTAGTAACTCTGATGTATAAAAATGTAAAAAAAAACAAATACAGTTTTCTTTGTATAACTGATATTATTATTTGATATTGTATTTTGATCCGCTGCGAATGTGAGAATCTGTGTCTTGTTATGTTTCTTTCTTCTATCTCTTTTCTTTTTCTTCTAACTATCTGGCATTTTCGGGTTCGAAAATTCCGGGTCGTTACAATTTTCTTAATTACACCTTGAACCACTGAATGTATGTTGTTAAATTGATGATGTATGAAATTGTAAATAGATGACAAGTAAAGAACCGTAATAATCTTTAATCTACGCGAAATGATAGTGTAGATTCTAGAAATAATTATATTAATTCGTACAAATAACAATGCGAATTAATACGGTTATTTCGGGATTATTTGAATTGATTATTGGATTGATATTGATTGTTGTTATTGCTTGTTTATTTACTTTGACACCATCCCAGTTATCACTGCAAGTTCCCTTTGTTATGTTTTTATTTTTGAATTGAATTGGAATCGGGTTGAAATGATAAATACCCAAATTGAACTTTGACCTAGGATAAAGAATTAAATAAAAACCCGATTGGTCAATAATTTGATTTGAAAAATAAATTGAAGATTTTATTTGAATAAATAATATGGTTTTGAAATGAAGTTGAAATTTGAATTTTTAATGAAAGGAAAATGTTAATATTTAATAATCTGAAACAAAATATTAACAAATGTAATTGATGAAAGAACGTTGTTAAATTTGAGAAATGATTGAATTAACTTTGAAATGATTTAATAATTAAGTTTGAAATGATTTAATAATTAAGTTTGAAATTGAATTAAGTTTGAAATTATTAAACTTTGAAATTATTTAATAATTAAGTTTTGAATTATTTAATAATTAAATAAGATTGAATTATTTAATGATTAAATTGAATTGAACTCTTTAATAAGTAAAATTGAATTTTTGAATAAGTGAAATTACTTCGTAAATAATTGAAATTGAGTTTCTTTATTAATTAAGTTTTGGAAATTTATTTAAGTAAGTAAATAAGTGAAATGGAATTTCTTTAACAAGAAATGAGAATGTGATATTTTGGAATTAACGTAAGACTTGAAATTGAAAGAATTGATTTGACAAATTTAGTTTAATTCAAAATTGTAAGTTTTGATAAAATAAAGTTGAACTTAAGAATTTAATTTAATGAACTGGAAATTTAATAGAAATTGTTTTGAATGGCAAATTTACTCAATGGATATTGAATGAAATCGATAAATGAATGTAAATTGATTTGAATGTAAAACTAAATTGATTCTAATGATTTCGAAATGAAACTTTTGTACGAACTTGAATCAATATTTGAATTGTTTTCAATATAAGATTGAAATTGAATTATAAGATTTTGAAATGGTAATTTGGAAGTTTTGAAACGTAAAGTATGGAAACTGTTTTGATAGACAAATGAAATGTTGATTTGCGAATTGAAATTGAAATTGAATTGGATTTGGTTTTTGAAATATATAAACGACCAATCGGTGTAATAATGACGAAAGTTATTAAAGAGACCGGAATTCGGTTATGGGTACACTCTCTGTGACGCCCCACCTCTATACCCACGCTAACCAAGAACACTACGATGTAGTGTTGTCAATTAGCACGGAGAATAAGGCTGTGGAGGAGCGACCATCCATGTAACTTCTTTGTGCGAGTACCGATACGTCAGATAGAATAGAATGCATATCTTTTAAGGAGGAAATCCGACATACCGATACAAACACAAAGCTATCACACGGTGGCTATATATAATCTTCGGAAAACAAACATAGAAATAATCATAACATAAATCAGTCACAGACATCCATATCACAAAGGCGGAAGAAGATATGAATAAATATATAACACATGAAAGTGTACATCAGAGTAGTGGTCAGAAAGATCCACGATAATACAAAAGAATAGCATCACGTGCTATACAAAAGAATAAGTACACAACATAGAGTCTATCTCTCAAAGGTGTACATCCAAAAACTACTAATCTATGTAGTTAGCCAAAAGTCAGAAATATCTGGAAGAGAAGTCAAGCAGAAGCACCTGTAACATCTCGGTCTGACCCGGGTATTATTTATAAGAAAATAATAAACGGATCAGTCTAACTATAAATATCAGATGATATGGTATAAAGAAAAAGGCATGACATGAACATGAAATAACCATAACGACATACTACTATAAGTATGTAAATGATAATCAACAAAAGATTAATCAATATCACAAGAATCTTCACAAAGATAAGGTAGGGTATCATACCCTAAACTTGTATTCATAACAAGTCAATAACACATGAATTCACCAATGCACAAAAACTGATATCATATCAATGAAAATCATGAAAATTGGTGAAGCACAAAATTCCAGAAATCATCATCAGAAATCCAGAAAACACAAAAAAGGGGGGAGGCCTAACACATGAATGGGAGTATGAAAACTCACCTACGCGTAAACACATGACGAGAAGTTATCTCATGGAAGCTATCCATTAAATTTTCACACAGGAATGGCCCGAAGACCGTAGGAAATGTGATGGCGAAACATCACATAATCGGGGTATAGTCTCCCACGTAGACAAAGAGACATCGCTCAATTGCTAGTCTAAATCACAAAAATGATCATCATGATCATAAGGAAGTGTCAATCACACCAAGCTAGTAAATATATGAGTTTAGCTCCATGTCCCATAACCACTTGCTTAACTTAAATATTTACAAACAAGCTGTAAATCTCCACTAGGAAATTGTCACAAAAAGGGTTCAATCGAACAAGTCCAAGAGCTAACCGGCGAAGTGAACGCAAGCGTTTCATACCACTCGTTTTACTAAGTCGTTTAAGTCGATTTCTCATTCGAGTGAAGTAAAGGCTTGTATATACTAGTAGATTGATAATCGGTTTGAGAAAACGAACTTTTGATATTTAAAATAGTGTTGAAATCGCTTTGATGAAAGAGTTTTGATATTTACTATTAGTATTGAAACCTTCATATATCTTTAAAGTGACAAGTCATAAAAACGATGGTAGAAACAAATCAATTCACGTTCGAAGACGTGAGTAAAGTCCAAAGAAGTCAATCCCAAAACCATCAAAGTAGAAATTCTGATAAATGTTTTTCAGAAGAGATTGCCTACGCAGAGTAATACGGGGTTCGACCTGCCCGGTCAGGTCGCGGGGGTCCAGGGGGCAGCGCCCCGTCACGGTACGACTTAATGAGGACAAGCGACCAAAGGATGCAGGACGACCTAATAGCCGAACGACTCAAGGACGCCGAACGAGGCTGAATGACTTAAGGAGACCGAACGACAAAAATGCCGAACGCTCTAAGTGTGCCGATCGACTCAAAAATGCCGAACACTCAAATATGCCGAACGGCTTAAAGATGCCGAACGCTCGAAAATGCCGAACGCTCGAATATGCCGAACGCCTTAAAGATGCCGAACGCTCGAATATGCCGAACGGCTTAAAGATGCCGAACGCTCGAAAATGCCGAACGCTCGAATATGCCGAACGCTCGAATATGCCGAACCGACCTAAAGATGCCGAACGCTCGAATATGCCGAACCGACCTAAAGATGCCGAACGCTCGAATATGCCGAACCGACCTAAAGATGCCGAACGCTCGAATATGCCGAACGGCTTAAAGATGCCGAACGCTCGAAAATGCCGAATGCTCGAATATGCCGAACCGACCTAATATGCCGATCCGAACAGAAGATGCCGAACGACTCAACAGCCGAACGACTCGAAAATGCCGAGCGTTCAAGAGACCGAACGTTCAGGAGGTCGAACACTCAGGAGGCCAAACGTTCAAAGATACCGAACACTTAAAGATGCTGGTCGACTAAATGATGCCGAACAGCTTAAATAGGCCGAACCGTTCGACTCAACGATGCCGAACAGCTCTAGGGGGCTGGAAAATTCGTCAAAACGCTCAAAAATGGTGTTTTTCGTCAATCCAATCCAAACCAAACGCAAATATTCATACAAATGCAATAGGGGATCATTCCCAACAGCCCAATGACAATTTAAGCAAGATGTGAGACTAAAAATCTCACCTTTTCACGGAATTTGATGAAGATGGAGATTTGAGAGCAAAGCAAGAACACCAACAAGCTTGAATCAATGGTCTTCACGTGAATTTGATGTTGAATCTCGGATTTGCAATAGAATTGGTGTTTGGAGTTTTAATTTCCACTTCCCACCACCATTTTTTGACAAAGCTTGAAGTGTTTTGATAGAGTGAAGAAGATGGTTGGGCTGAACTAAAGGGGTGCAGTCCAAACCAAAGTCAAAGGCGGGAAAAAGTGTTGAAAATTTCACTATCTCCAAACATATCGAAGTTTACACTCAAAAAGATCGCAAACGTCATTTTGAACTCAATGGAAGTGGTCTCGAGTCCTAATTTGACCGTATGCAAAAAGTAGCTTTTCGGACTAACATCCGACTAACGATAAAATATTTAAATAAAATATTTAAATATAAAATCGATAGATATGCGGGTTGTTACACTCTCTATCTAAACCGAAAACCACTTTAATACCTATGCGCGGAGTGATGATCCAGAATGAAGTGGTTGGAATGATGTACGTGCTGACTGAAGAAAGAGAACGATAATGGATAGCCTTGACACTTGTGTCAAATTGGAAATGACTAAAACATGAGCTGTGCCGGGCCAATGGAGGATTGATACCTCAAGTGGACACACTTCTTCGAACTACTTATACTTGTTGTCGATTGGTGCACCCTTGATTTTGGGAGTGTTGTTTCACGGTGTTGCGGGCGCTGCGGCGTTGCGTTCTCACCAGTCCGGATCAGGCGAACGGTAGTATCACTACCTTGGGTATAGCCTCATGTGCCTTGTCATACTTGTATTCCATTTATGCGCGACCACTACGATTTTGATTTGTACCTTTAGTATATGGATTTCCCTCTGGTGACTTCCGGTTTTGGGGAAACTACGGTCTTGTATATGCTTTTGGGAATAAAAATGTGTTAAGGGTGGAATGGGCCATGACTTAACGCTATTTTGATATCTTATTATTACTGATAGACATTATCTACTTATCGTACATTACTACATAGTAGATAGTTTGACGGATCCTTAAAGGATGGTTATTCCAAACATCCTTTGAGTTACTTGTATTTCAATTGCTATTTCACTTGAGTTGGATTTATTAATATAAGAATGTTAATCCTGACTCGAGTGTTTTGTATTTTGCTTTACGCTCGGGTCAGACTGAGTGGTTCAGCTTTCGAGACTCACCTTTGGAGTTGGAGCTTTGCTTGAAGATCCAGCCATCTATTCTGCTTTCAGTATTCGATGATTCCAGTAATGTATTCTGATTTGTATCGTGTTACTCTTCCGTTGTATCTGGTTTAACTCTGATGTATCGTATTACTCTTCTGTTGTAAACTCTGATGTATCTTATATATTCATATAGTAGCTTCATGAACTACTATCTCTTTTATTTCCGCTGCATTTATTACTCTGTGTCTGTGATCTGCGATTATTTTATTTACGGTATATGTTCAGTTTTGCCAAATTTAAATTAACAACGCGGTATTTTGAGCAATTCAATTCCGGCATGAGTGTCTACCTATACACTTATAATGGATGCGAATGGTCCAAAATAGCGGGTCGTTACAGAAGGTATCATGATTAAGTAGTCAATTAAATAATTCATCCTCGACCTACCATTGCCCGAAGATAGGCGACGTCAATAAGGGTTGAGCATGCAAAGGTCGACCGGAGAATTCAATCCTAGCTTACAAGTGTCGGTTGTTCCTCAAAGTATGGCAATGCCGAGATGGAGTGCTCGAATTAAGCAATTAAACCACAAATTCTTGGAGATAGGTATCGGTGTATGAACTGGGTACCCATGACTATGCTAACGGCCCAGCGAGACACGCTTGGCCGAGGATAGTTGTAAAGAACCCCATCTCGGCATATATCATAAAACCTATATGCTTGTGGAGATTTTTGCAAGGACAGCAGTAGTTGATTAGGACACAACAGGAGTTAGTTAGGACGTGGCATGAGATTGTGATGAGCACTAGGCAGCAGGAGAAGCGCCTTAGCTGTTTAGATTCTTTTATTAGGGCCTTCTTGTGTCAGGGCGGACATAAAACCTATATGAATAAGCATAAATAATCAACAAGCAAATATAAACATTTAATCATTCAAAAACATGGCATTACCTTGCAAAATAATTCGGATTAACCTTAAAATCGAAAATAATAGGAAATATGAGATGTAATCATTATTCACCTCAGATTAAATGTTTATATATGCTTGTTGATGATTTATGCTTATTCATATAGGTTTTATGATATGTTTTGATGTGAAAACCACATTAAATGACATCCAAAATGCCTTGCAATTTCAGATTTAGATCAGAAATGATATTTTAGACATGGGTTTTAATTTTGATAATTTTCTGAATTAATGTGTAATTTATATTAATTTTCTAGTGAGTAAAATGGATGTTTGGGTTTAAAATAATTTACCGCTAAACTATATATGTTTTGGGTCTGAAATTTATATATGTTAGAAAACATATTAAAAATGATTTATAGGAATTTTTATAGGTTTTTCCTAAGTGTTTTAATAGATATATAAAATTATTTAAGGCATGGGTCTTAAATGTTTTATATATTTATAAAAGGAGAAGGGGTATTTTGTAAATTAATTAAATTGTTTAATACTTAAATTTCGATAGTGTGTTTGGAAAATAAAATTTGCAACCAATCATATTTTAAAAAACAAGGCAAGTTAGTCGAAAAGATTACTTTAAAAAGATAAAATTCAGTTTAAACAGGCTTTTTACCTGTTTCGCCAATTTCGGCACTTGGGTTCCGGCTTAGTAGTTCCACCTCCATCACTATCGAAACCAATGCATATAGTATCAAACACTTGGTACACAATGAATTGGACTTAGGTGGAAGGTTTAAGTCGAAGCTATGGGTTCAGAGGGGGTCCAAACGTTGCTTTGCTTTTAAAGGAAAATGCCCCTGCTTTGCTTTCGAAGGGTATGCTTTCGACCTAGTTAGCTTCAACTGGGTCAAAATGTTTTAAAGGAATGGTTTCGAAGAAGTTGCGCCTTTTGTTTTAAGTAAATGCTTTCGAAGGGTTCAAAACTCTATCTGCCACTTTTCTACCTTTCGAAGAAATTAATTCGGGGGGTATACTTTGTTTTAAAATCCAAGCCACTTCTCCAATGCTTTCAAAGGTTGATTTCGACACCATCACTTTTTACTTAGGAAATGCTTTCGAAAGAGTGCTTTCGACTTAAATATTTTATAACCCTTTTGCTCTGTTGAAGGTAGAACCCAAAGGTTTCGAAGGAGATAGTTTTAAATGGTTTCGAAAGGTTGTTCCATGTGTTTTATTTAAACCCAAATGGTTTCGAAAGGTTTGATGTTTTAATGCTTTCAAAAGGTTTTAATGAAGGTTTCGAAGGGGTGGTTCCCCAATGGTTTCGAATGGTTTGAAAGGAAAGGTTTTCCAATATTTTCGAAAGGCAATGTTTAAGTGTTTTAAAGATGGGTTGTCTAAGGTTTTATAACTTTCGAAGTAAAGGTTTTTCAATGGTTTCGAAAGGTTTATATGAATGGTTTCGATAGGAATGTTTTAGCCTTTCGGCCTAGGTTATAAAAAGTTTACTTGGTTTCGAAAGGGATACTTTCAATGGAATTGAAAGGGTACTTTCACAAGTTTAAATGTTTTCATCAACAAGGTTTTGTATAAAGTATGTATAGCATAGCGATGAGATTTGAGTTAAGCATAGAGAATATTTTCCTTGTTTAAAGTATGATTTAAAGGTTTAAATCATTTTGAAAGAAAATGTTTTCAGGGAAAATTTATGGGCAGTTAACCTAAGTAAAATGACTCAGATATTAGTATACCAGATGGGACTGGTATAAGGTCGCGCCCTATACATTAGCTTTTAACCCCTAGCTAATTTAGTCCAAAATTCTAGTGTATAGGGCTTTGTCACAGGTAAGACTAAAATGATGTTACACTTAGAAAGGAACATATTTGTACAGAGATAGGTTATTGGTGAGACCGCAAAACCATTACGATCAGTTGACTTGGAGAAAGTAAGTTAGGGACAGACCTTCCAGAAGAGGAGTATCTGACTAATGTTTGATAATTTGTTTATACTGTCTGGTAGGCCCGAGTTAGCCAAAGTTTAGTAGTTAGCCAAACAAAATTATAGAGTTTGGACAAATAGTTCTTTTGTTACCTGATAAGTATGTTTACATGATAATGTTTTACAGTTTTAACCAGTTTTGGTTGCAAGATTATGATTTGCAAAAGATATGTTTTAAAAGGATATTAGTGAGGGGAAACCAATTCCGCTAAGCGGCGTGGTCTCACTTAATATCAAATAACCAAGATGTATAGTATTATTCACACCAGGCTTTATGTCTGACTTGAAGTTTATGTTTTCACCTTAAACTCTCGGTTGCTCAAAATTGATTTGAGTAGGCTGAGGGTTAAGGATTTTCAGGATTTAGTAGGTTAGAGAATAAAGCTTCTGAAGATGAGCAGGAGGCTGAAGTTAGCTATTTAGGAGTTGTCCTGTTTGTTTTATTCCGATGTGTTGTATTAAGTCAGTTATGACTATTTAGTACTCTGGTCATCCAAGGGGGCATCTTCACATGTCGCTCTTGGCGTATTACAATCTAAACCTGGGAAACGATTGAGATTATGTAATGGAATATGAAACATGTTTTATGAAATGTAATCAAAAAAGTTGTTTTTGAAATCTGTGATTTTGTTTCATATTCATGTACTTCTGATATTATGGATACCATTAACATTACCGTGTTTGTTCACCAGAAGTTAATACTATGGATGATTGCAGCATCTATAGCGCTTAGCTTCAGGCCTTCAGATAGGGGATGGTACAACTTAGTATCTATGCATAGGCTTATTAAAAAATTTAAGCTAAAACGATTTTTGAAAATCTAATCCTATGGGATTAGCGATAAGATTGGGGTATTTGATAATGTTATAGCAACGTACATGTATTTGCTATATATAAGTATATGCTATATCTTTATTCTCATATCTCTCTTAGGCTATTCTTCTTTATCTCACAAGGCTTGAATACTGATATGGATGCTATAAGTGGAAGAGTTAACCTTAGAGGGGGTAGTACCACAACAAATGGAAATGCCAGACCAAATTCTAGGAGAAACCCAGGTCAAGTACAACAAGGAAATGTGGGTGCTGGAGTCCCGCAAGTTAATATGGGAGCAATGTATCAGTTCTTTGTTAACATGATGCAGGCGGGTGTAGCTACTGGAATAGTTGGAGGAGGAGTTCAGGATGCTTCGGTGGGGAATAATTATGCTATTCTGAGTAGAGACCATGCTAGGCTGGGAGGAAAGTCATTCATCGAAACCGAGGATGTAACCGAAGTAGAGAATTGACTGCTTCATTGTGAAAGGACTTTCGATGATTTGGAAGAGAAGGCTTGCTTCAAGACAGCTTCAAGGAGCAGCTTTATACTGGTGGAATAGTGTGATAGTTGGAGTTAATGAGGAGATGAAGACATGGGCTGATTTTAGGAGAAGGTTCGAGGAGAGGTTCAAGTCTGTGATGGCGAAGTATACCTTGATCAAATAGTTTGCTGAGTTGGAGTAGGGGGAGATGACTGTATTTGTAATGACGCGTATTTTTAGCTATTTTAAATTATTAAATTTAATATGATTATTAGGTAAAAATGGTTAGAAATATAAATTTAATGAGTTATTATTGTACTTTATTGAATATGAACTTAAATAAAATTTTGAAATAACCAATTACGAAGATTTTAGAAATAACAAGTATTGAAATTAAAATTTTATATATTGAATATGTTTGTGATCAATAACTGGAATGAAATAACAAATATTGAATTATTTCGATAAGAATAAAATATTTGTTGATAACTAAAATTCATTTGAAATTAATGGTTATTAATGTAATTTATTTGATAATTGAATTGTTTAGATTTAATATTGCAAATTATTTAAATATTTGAATATTAAAATTAGTATGAATGAAAATGATATTGGAAATTGATTTCAATTTTATTTAAATGAAAATGAAAATTGTTAACTCTTAAAATTGAGTTAAAAGTGGTTAAATAAATTTTTGAAATTTCTGGTCTTAATTATCATGTAAAATTAGCCATTTTTGTCACTGTCTCGGACTTATCGTTTGACCGTACGAGCTTGAAACGAGTAGAATTTAATTTTAGAATTTAATTAAAATAATTTGATTTTGAAATGCGGTCTTTTGAATATGATAGAATTAGGCCTCGAGACTATTTCCATTGTGTTCGGAATGGGGGTAAAACATATCGAACGCTAGGCGGCATGCTTTGTTTGGAGTTCAGAATTTCGCGAGCCAACCGAGTTAGATATTTTCCTTATTATAATATATATATATATATATATATATATATATATATATATATATTTCCTTCCTTATCTCGACCATTCATTAAAGGTCGCATACATTCTGTCTATTCCCGTACCCTCCCTCCTTTCCCTTATCTTTTCAAATTACTCAGCATATCGAAACAAGAGAAAAAAATGAAAAAAAACGAGCGAAATCGTGAGTAGAGGAAATCGAGTTCGACTAGGGAAGTGGGTCGCGGCCACGCACGAGGATCTTGGACGGCAGGCGGAGTCGCGCATTTTGGGGTTTTCTGGCTTCGAATCTTGCGTGCACGAGCGTAAGAGGAGCTGGGTGCGTGATGTTGGCTGCAATGGCAATGTGAAGGAGCAGTCGTTTGTTGCAGGGGCGATCTATCACGTGCGTGCGATGAATGGTGGGCGGCGCTGCTTGAGGTGTTGATTGGCGACGTTGTAAACGGCTGGAGGCCCTGTTCGATACAAAAAAATTGATAGCCGGGCGATCTGGGAAGAAGGAGGACAGAGGAGAGAGCCTGTACACGAACGAGAAATGGAGCTGCTAGGTTATGTTAATTTTATTAATCAGTTAAATTTGTTGCTAATTATATTTTAATTACCGTTATATTAATTATAGCATAAATTTTGGCATACGAGGTTCGTTTCGGACGAAACCAATTGCGTTGGAACCGTATCGACATCGTTTACAGCTTGGAGTAGAAGTGGTATTTATTTTAAGTTGAAAATATTTTCAGTTCAACTAAAAATGTGAGTGTTTTATATGCTCACGAAGTACTAAAATAATTTTTATATTAGTTAAATTTTTTTCGTGAATTGCTTTAAATTTATTGACTGTTGTTGGTAAATTTAACTGACATTTAAATTGATATGAATTAAAATGCTAGGGATTTGAAGTGACAGTTTAAATTTGAAATGGAAATAAATTGCTAGTTAAATTTTCGATTATTGATAACTAGTAAATCGTTATTATATTTTGACTGATTTGGATGTTGATTGTGATGGATGTTATTGATTGATATTTTGGACGATTTGGATGTTTATTTATTTTGATATATCTTGTTATCATCTTGTATATTATTTATAGTATATAAAACTGTAAATCGAATTATTTCAAATAAATTAAGAAATAGGTTGAAATGATATATACCTATGACATTTATTTTTGATTGAAATGATATATATCCATCCGTGAATTAAAATGAAATAACTGATTCACTTGGCCATAGGATAGAAAATTATATATGGACACCGGATTTGGTTAAATTAAATAATTTTGAAATTTTGATTTGAAATTATTTAAATGATTTGATTTAAAGAAGTAAAAATCGAATTTATGGAAATCGAATTATTTTCGAACTTGAGCTCGAAATGTTGAAATTTAAATTTGGTAACAAGAATTGTTTAAATAATCGAAGTTGAGGTTTTGAAGTTATAATCGAAATATGGTTTGAATTTCGAAAATTGATTTGTTTTTAAAGTTCGGACGTTTATTCGAACTTTGAATATTGCTAAGTAAAAGTAATTTAAATTGATATTTCAAAAGTTGTCCTCGGAATTGAATTATTTAAAGATTTGGAATTAAATTGAACAACGAAGTTAAATTTGATTTAAATGATTTATATCGATACTTTGAAAATCGAGCTCGAACTTGATATAAATTGAACTGGTTTAAAATTGAGAATTGAGTCGAAATTTAACAATTAAATAAAATAGTTGAAGTTGAAATTGAAATTGATTTGGAATTGAAATTGAAATTAATTTGGAATTGAAAATTATTTGAATTGAAATTGGAATCGAAGTTAATTCGAATTGAAATCAGAGTAGAATCTATTAAGTTGAAATGGAAATTGAATTGTTTTGAATTTGAAATTTTGGACATGGATCAGTTTAACTTTGAAACTATTTTCAAAATAAATTATTTTATTATATAAACTGTTTAAAAACCTATCTCATAGATGTTTAAATTACTTTGATTTTCCAAACTATTTTGCTATATAAACCATTTTCAATACTCAAACTATTTTATATTAAACTATTTTAACTTTTAAATTATTTAAAAAATTTCAAATATTTTCTAAAAATTCAAACTGGTCAGAGTGGTAAAGTTTATATTTAAATCATGGATTTAAATGCGAATTGGGTTAAAATGAAATTATACACAAATTGTAATTCAAATCGAATTTTTAAGTGAAAATGACTTTCAAGTGGAAATTGACATATTTGAAGTAAATATGATATTTCGAAATGAAATTGATTTTGAAGCAAATATAATATTTTGATATCAAGTATGAACTGTTTCGAAATGTAAAAGTACCACCGGTGTGTAAAATGACGTTTGGTTGTTAAAGAGACCAGGGCCTCTTATTGGCTTACTCTCTGTCAATATTGGAACCACTTTAACAACTTTGTACGTGGAGGAGACTCCAGAATGAAGTGCTTGGATTTGGGCATCGCTGTTGGATTTGAAGAAAGAGAATGATAACGGATAGACCCCGGCACTTGTGCCAATTTGAAATGACTAAAATAGGACGGCTTGACAGGGCCAAGCGGGCTTGCTACCCCTAGCGGACATTCGTTCTTCGATTTTCTTCGACTTGGTCCATATTGTTACTCTTGTTGTTAGTTTCGATTGGTGCACCTTGATTTTGGGATAGCCTCCGTTGACTCGATAAGGGATGGATGGACGCAGTGGGCGGTCGTGGCTACGATGCATTACCACTAGCCCTACGACCCAATCTGGTAGTATCCTACCTTTAGCATTGCCTCACATGCCTTGTCATACTTTTATCCCTATACGAGACCCTACAATTTTGGTTTAGTGTTGTTGTATCACAGCGCATCACTGGCTACCGACGTTCTACTGGTTGTGCTAAATGCAGATTGTACGACAATGCTTAAAACGCGTTAAGGGGAATCAATGTAAAACCTTAACTCTAAGAAAAATATTTATTTTATTGATTAGACATTATATATATAGTGTATTCTACTATATACAAATAATTTTACGGATCCTTAAGAGATGGAAAATCCCGTAACATCTCTTGAGTTATTGCATGCACGTTCTACACTGGATAGGAGACGTGAAACCCCATAAAAATCTCTGACGCTATTACACTCATGTTATGTGATATTGATTTAAATCACATAAGGATATTTTATTACTGACTCGAGTGTTTTGTTTTTCATTACACTCGGGTCAATCCTGAGTATTTTTAGCGCATTGAAGATTATTCTCTAGAGGACGAAGACGAAAATTTGGTATATTATTATTACTAATATTATCCCCTGCATCATGTTGTTCTGCTGCATTATATTTTGTTCTGTTGAATATATAACTCTGATAAATGCTGTATAAATTATAATCAAATGTATAGTAAACAGCTTTATGAACTGTTTATTTGATTATTATATTTTGTCATTCCGTTGCGAGATTCTGTGTTTGTTTTCTTCTTCTTTTCTTATTTTCTTAATTAACTCCATTGATTATCTATGTTCCGGATTGTTTAAGTTGGACATGTGTGGATTATTGTCAATTTAAACCTCCCGAAAGGTGGGTCGTCACAGTATTGGAGTACACCACAGGGTTTGAGGAGTTAGCTAGGTATGGTTATGCCACTATGGATACTGTGATTAAGAGGAACGAGAAGTTCATAAGGGGTTGAAGCCTGAGTTGGCAAAGGCTACATTACCTCATATTAGTGATCCTTGTGAAGTCGTAGTTGAGATGGCATTGATACACGATTAGATTCTTGCTTTTCTTAAAAGAAATAAAGCTAAATAAGCTCAAGAAGGGCAGAGTCGGAAAAGAAAGTTTTTCCACAAGAAAGGAGCTCAGAAGGGCGAAGCTGCTAAAAAGGGAAAGGCAGAAGTAGTCTGTTATAAGTGTGATAAGTAAGGCCATTATGCCCATGAGTGTCGGACAGGCAAGGGAAAGAAGGCTGCTAAGAAGAAAGGAGTTAGATGTTTCAACTGTGATCAAGTTGGGCATTATAAGAACCAGTGTAAATAGCCAGCTAAGGAGGGGAGAGGCCAAGTGTTTTCTTTGGAGCCAGCTACTTCGAGGCCAATGGCAGAGGAAAGAGGAAAGGCGGTGTTGGGAGGAACGCTTATGATTCATGGTATGTTAGTTAGCGTCATGTTTGATACTGGTGCATCGCATTCCTTTATATCTCATTGTTTGGTAGATAAGCCTAACCTAGAACCCACTTACTTAGTTACTTCCTTAAGGGTTGCAAATCCAATAGGAGGGTATGCGACAATTGGGATGAAGTGTGACCACCTAGAGTTTGATTTGTTAGGTCATACCTTTGTTTGCAGTTTGCATGTGTTTGACTTCATAGGGTTTGGAATTATTTTGAGTATGGATTGGTTAAGTAAGTACGATGCTAGGATATTTTTCCATGATAGGAAAATATCACTTAGACACCCTGACTATAGTGATCAGATTATATATACCGTAGAAAACCCCAGTTGTGAGGTGAATGCTTTGTTGGGTGTTGTGGAAGTAGAAGATGAGTTGAGTCGAGTTTTCATGGTTAGATAATTTGCAGATGTTTTTGAAACTGTAGTGGAATTGTTGCCGAATCGAGCCATTGAGTTTAAGATAGATTTGGTGCCGGAGCAGAACCGATAAGTAGACTGCCAAGTAGGATGACACCTACCGAGATGATGGAGCTAAAGGTGCAAGTGGTGGATCTGGAAGGCAACAATTTTATTAGGCCAAGTATTTCGCCTTAGGGAGCAGCCGCAGTATTTGCTAAGAAGCCGGATGGATCATTGAGGTTATGTATCGATTATCGTAAGTTGAATGAGAAGACGATAAAAAATCGATACCAGTTTCCTAGAAATAACGATTTGTTCGATCAGTTGAGTGGAGCCAAGGTATTTTCTCAGTTGGATTTAGTAATAGGTTTCCATCAGCTTAGAGTCGTAGAGGATAGGATTCCTTTGACGATGTTTAGAACTAGATATGGTTCGTACAAATGGTTAGTGATGCCGTTCGGACTAAATAATGTGCCAACATTCTTTGTGGATTTGATGAACCGAATTTTTCAAGAGCACTTGGATAGGTTCGTGTGGGTTTGCATAGATGATATTTTGATATACACTAAGAATGAAAGAGACCATGAAGTTCATCTTAGAGTCGTGCTTGAGACGCTAAGGCAGCATAAGTTGAAGGCGAAGTTTTTGAAGTGTCATTTCTGTAAGAAGGAAGTGTAGTTTCTTGGTTATGTAGTCTCAGATAAAGGGTTTGTTAACAAGAAATCGTGTCAACACCCCAAAGTTGAGTTATCGAATAAAGTTTATCCCTTCCGTAGATAGAAAGGAGTGGGAAGGGTCTATCTTCCTTGAATTCCCTTTCGAGTTAATTGCTGATGTACAAAGATGTTCAGACTGACCTTTCAACTTAGTTGAAAGGGTTGGCTTCTTCCTTTATTAACCTTTCGATTCTGTTGAGATGAATTGGTATTTCCTTTGAAAGATCACCTTTCGAAACGGTTGAGATTCTCTAGGTAAGATTTTCCTTTATTGATTTTGATCCTGTCGAAACCTTAGTTGTTATATGGCCAGGACTTTATCCAAGAGTTGGAGATAGAGTTTTCGACCCGGTTGAAAGTAAGGTTTCTTAAGTGTTAAAACTTGAATCTGGAATCAAGGTTTGGGGTTTCGACATTGTCGAAAGATACAAGCTTAAATGTTGTTGGTTTGGATCAGGAATCTCAACTAGAAATAACTTGGAACAAGGTTTCGTCCTTGTCGAAAGCTAAACCAATAGGCACATTATGTTAATCAAAGGTTTTAGTAGACTGAGGTAAGGTTTCATCATTTTCGAAAGCATAAATTCAGGGGAAAGTAGCTTGATGTATGTAGCTGAAGTTATTTAAATCTACAGGGTTTCGACTTTGTCGGTAGTGACCTTTAGATGTAGGCGACACCTGTAACACAAGATTAAACCAAACAAAAGCTTTTAAAATAGTAAAGTAATCCAAAATATTTGAGACTTCCCTTTTACAAGCTAAATAAGACTTTATTACTTCGAATCCCCAAATCAATTTAGTAATTAGGGTTTACAACACTTTTGATTAAGAAGATACAAGTTTGGAATGGAAAGAATTGGATCCCCAAAATGTGACCCCTTGGGTGTTATTTATAGATGAGGGTCAGCACCTTTCGACCGTAATGCTTTCGACTTGGTCGAAAGGTGGCTGCCGAATAACTCAAGCTTGCTTCTGCCTCTGTCGAAAGGAATGGTTCCGCTCTTCTTCTATGTGTTGCCTTATAAGTGCTTTCGACTCTGTCGATGGGCTTTGTTCAATGGTTTTGATGATGTTGAGGTATCGCTGGGTTCGACACTGATGGTTTCTTCTAAACTCTTGTTTGTGACTTAATGCGGAACCCACCTGGGCTACAATGGCTTCAACCGGTTTGAAAGGATTATTGTATCTTTCGAAGGGGTTGCTCTGGACAATGCTTGCTTTCACATGGTTTAAACGTAGGCGAAATCTTTGGTTTCGAAAGGTTTGGCGCATATGCAAGGAGTTGTTCTCCATTGTCTTTGAAAGGTGTTGCTTTGACTCCTTCTAAAGGTCTTCATGCATGTAGATTCATCTATTCAAAAGGTTGTTACCGAAGACGGAAAGGTGCTTTAGACTCCGTCATCTCTTTCGAAAGGTATGAACCCATTGGATCTTGGTTGTAGAAACCTTCCGACACCTTCGAAAGGTTCCAAAACTTTCATAATTTGGCGATGGCATCCCTTCGACTCCTTCGAAAGGTCCAGCTAGAACTCTTCTCTCCTGCTCTCTTTTGTTCTCTACTTAAAATGGTTTCGACTAAGTCGAAAGGTGGATTTTTGGAGTAACATTTGCCCCCACCTTTGCAAAGGGATGCTCTTGACTTTCCAAGTCAACTTTGTCGAAACCTAGAACTTTCCCGCCTCTTGGTCTTCCCACGTGAATTTTGGCTGTCTATTTAAATCTAATCCAATGGCTTGTAGCTCTTTGAAGACTTTTCTTATAAGTATGCTCCTTCTCTCTTCTTCCTCATTTACCTACAATCGAAATTTCTAGAGCAAGTAAAAGAACTCCAAAATTCTTAAACCTTCTTTTTCCTGAATGAAAGATTAACGAAATCCAACTGTAAGTTGAGATTATTTCTACTTATAAAACCTTTATCTCCCTTTCTTTGTTTTACTATTTTTATCTTACGGTGGATATTAATCCTTCAAATTTCATAATCGGGTTTTCAATTTGGAAACCGTATGAGTTTTGATTTTATGAAAAAGCATGTTTAATTTGATTTTTCCGAGATTGCTTGAGATGTTAAAATTCGATTTGTCTGAGAGACTTTTTCCTGATTTAATTTCATGAATCGATGAGATTTGCTTCTCATTTTGAATTTAGTTCCAGCGTTTATGGTTTGTACTATTCTAAAAGAATTTGATTTCTTGTCTTACAAATTTTGAAATTGAAAATGGTTGATTCTTATTGAGATCTGCTTCTTTAATGGGTTTGGTTGGTTCGTTTAAGAAATTTTTAAACCCTGGATTTGCAATCGGGTTTGGGGAAGACAGACGCATTTGTTTTCTTCAACAGAAAGTTCAAGTATACGGGTGAAAAATTTGCGCCACAAAATGACCTTTCTACCCCTTCAAATGGGATTGAGTTCTTAGCCCCTTTCAATGGGGTTGAAAGGTGTTGTAACGTGAATTTAATCAACCTTGTCGAAAGGTTATGTAGTTAAGCAGAGTGTAGTCACCCCTCTCGAAAGAAAAATGTTTTGACTTAGTCAAAACCTTTTGTGCCGATTGCAATCCATTTTCTTTAGTATGCTTTCGGAACCATAATATCCCTTCGATCCTTTCAAGAACTTTTGTGTCTAATAAGTCGAAACCCCCTAAAGTTATCTTTCTTCAGCATTGTTGAAACGTTCTAAATGCACATGAGTTTAACATAGGAACTTTCGAATCGCCGAATATATAAGGTTTCGATGACATTAGTATTTCTCTTAGGAAACCTAAGTCATAGGCTTCGACAGTGTCGATGGGTCTTGTTAGCTTGTTTACGGAATTTTTGTAGTGTATATTTTGTTCAAGTTTTAAGTTAACTCTAAATGTTTCCTTTTAACAACTTGGTTTCTTTGAAGCTTTCGACACTGTTGAAAAGTGCCACACTACATTCCCATCTTTACTTTCCACCCTGTCGAAAGCTAAGTGATTGCTCATATTTATGCTTCCGACACTGTCGAATGGTTGTGGCTAAACGTTAACTTTCTTTCCCTTTGGACTCTATCGAAAGCTCCATGAATACTCTTATTTAGGCTTTTAACACTATCGAGAGGTATTTGCTAAGTGTTGATGTCCTTTTTCCTTTCGACTCTGTCGAAAGCCCAATATCTTTGACTTTTAACATAAACATTTTTCAAAAGTTTAAAGTTTCATGTTTGGTTTTTGTTTAAGTTATTTAAGTAGGTTTTTTTACTAATCCTTGAAAGGTTGCTACGTTCATAAATAAATTGAAAATTTTAACTGAAACGTTTTCACCTGGCAGAATCATGAGCTCTCCAAAGAAACTCGACGCCATTTTAAAGCATTCCTTGATATCTTCACAGGACCAGGTCGACACCATCCTCAAAGACTTCGGAGTTACTGGTGTGGAAGCTACTCCACCCAGGGAAACAGATACCATCAACAACCCTCTTAAAGAGATCTTTGCTTACACCGCAATCCACATATGGCACGGAGGATTTCTGCCTTTTCGTGAATTCTTGTCCAGATTTCTTTCTCACCTTGGGATTGATCCAATCCAGTTATCCCAAATGTCTACACCTCTCTCTTATCTCTGGAACTAATGGTGCTAGAGTCTGGACTTCCCTCCTTAAATGCTGATGTTCTAAACTACTTGACCCGACTAGTCAAACTCAACACTCTCAATCATCAGATTTTCCGAGCCAACCCCCTAAAGAAGCTTATATCGGATGGGGTTAACAAGTTCAATGACTAGGAAAACCAGTTTTTCTTTGTTAGATGTTTCTCTAATATCAACAGGGTCTTTTCTACTCCTCGTAAGTTTAGATTTTCATTATCTTCTTTCTATCTTGGTACTTCTCTTGTCTAATCTTTGTCTTATGTCAGGTTCTCCTGCCAAAGATCTCAGTGTGGCTGATACAAGGACAGTAGAGTCTTTAATCGCGGCTTCTGTTAAGATAGGAAACTGATTGAAGCTGCCGACCTCTTCGAACTTGAGGAAGCATTCTCTTCTTCCCTCTAGTCAAATGGTTCTAGGGCTACCCCTTTGATCTAGCATACATCAAAGGGAAAATGCTTCCTCTTAGTGGGAGATTCTGAACATTTTTCTCCTATGTCACCCATTTGCTCAGACAATTCCGGTAAGTTATAGGCACAGCATTTGTGTTCTATTCATGTTGTTTTTTGGATTATTTTACTAACTTTTAATATGTTTGGGTCATTTACAGTTGCTTCTCAGGTTAAAGTACCTTTTAGTGGTGTTGCTTCCTTCCTACAACTTTTGGTGCTCCATCTATTATCCAATCTTTCGCCAGAACCAAGAAGGCCATTAAAAAGCAGTTAATACCACCGACTGAAGCAGAACCTCCTCAGAAGGTCTCTAAAATTATTAATATAGAGGAGGTGGATTGTTCATCTTTTGATATAGCTCCGGAGAGCCCGATTATAGAAGCTAATAAAGAAAAACCATAGCAGACTCCTTTTGCCTTTGATCCCCTTTCCCGCATTTCTGTTTCTAACTCTCTGAATGCTGTCGGTCAAATGCAGCTGGCTTTAGAGATGCCCTCGCTCTAATGCACATTCCTTCTAAGCCAACATCTTCTTCTCCTTCAGTCAATTTTTAAAAGATAGCCCAGTCTATCTTAAACTCAGAGTCCTTCACCTCCAACCACCCTCCTTCAACTGTTTTTGATTTGACAAGGCATTACCGCTCTGTGATAGAGCAACAATTTTTGGTGAGTTTCACTTTAATTAACTTGGTCTTTGCAGTTCTTCTTCCAATTTTTCTGACTTGCGCTGCTCTTCCATCTTTTAGATTTCCAAGAGCTGATTAATTTTGAAAGAGCACGCATGGAAGTCTTCTACTGAATCTTCAAAGTTTCAATAGGAAATTTCTTCCCTAAAGAACCAATTATCCTCTCTTTTTGCGGCGAAAGATGAAGCGACTTCATAATTGGGATGATTAAGAGCTTCTCTTGCCCATACAAAATCTGATCTCCTAGAAGAAAGAAGGGCTCTTCAACTCCTTTCGGATGAAAACTTCGCCATGGATCTAACTTTAAAAGAATCCGACGAGGAGAAGGCCCGCTTAGTGGTGAAGAATATTTCTTTGAAAGATAAGTTCAAGAAAAACAGGGCCTCACCAAAACTCGCTGTTGATACCATCTTCGACGCTAAGTAGCGAGTATCTCAATTTCATAATACTGCTCTTGGGGAGATTATGTTGAATTCTTATGAAGAGGCTTTACTGCTCGCTTATGTTGAAAATTTCAAGGAGTGCCCTGACCTAAGCTTTCCCTAACTCGACTCTGCATATGTTGATAGAGTAATAGGCAAATTTAATCAAATGAAGCAGAGGGTTGAAGCCGCACCAGAGGAGGAAATTGACGCCTCCAAAATTCTTTCTTTCGACGTCCCCTATTTCGAAATTGAATTTGACTCTGGGGACGAAGGGGACAAGGATGTTGCTATTGAAGAGGAGGGTGATGGTGATGACAATAATGATAATAATGATGATGACGACAATGATAACCTTGATGGCGGCCAAGGTTCAGGCGGTGATAAAGGGGGCCATTTCGGAAATTCTCAGAAGGATGGTGATGATAATGCTAAAGCTCCTGAAAAAGAGCCATCTTTCCATAAAGATGTTTCGCCTAAATCCTCCAAGCCTTTTTCTCCTCAAGAGGATGAGCCTGCTCCCGTTAATGTTGAAGAGCCTAAAGGGAAAGAGCGGGCTTCCTAGACTTCTGTCCCGATATTACAGGTATGGGATTCTCTGCTTAAATATCTTTCACCTTGAAGATAATAATAGTGCAAATCATTTATTTTAGATAAGGAAGAAATCTGTCCTCCCCTATAAAACCAAACTTGAGAGAAAACAAGAAGAGATAAATAGGTTATATAGGAGTTAGACAAGCAAATAAAAGAGCACAATGTACTTTTAGACAAATATCATAGACTAGACAGAAGTGCATCGGTGTTGGCATCTTTTAAGCATCAAAAGGATGCCCACTTACAAAAGAGAGCGTGCCTTCACTATAATGCTCTCTTAAAGGAAATTTAGGAGTTGATCAACCTCTTTTGGATGCTTTAAGAAAGGGGCATTCTAATCAATTTTTATATAAGGCTTATTGTAGACATTCAATTATCGATTTTTCTTAATTAGGCGAATTTAGTGGGGGGGTCTACTTAGACGTTTTCATAAGAGATACTTGGATGAAGTCAGTTTTGACCTGCACCCTAGAGCTTGTTAGAACTTAACATGGGTTAGACTGATTCCCCAAGATCTCCCCCCTAAAAGGCTTAAGTATTATAAGAACAAATTTGTATCTGAGCTGTTTTCTAAGTCTGTTTTGTATGAACCAGATGAATAGTTGTAAATATGTAACAATGTATTGATTTATAAATATTTGTTTTAGCTTCGTTCTTTATGCTTAGCTTCATTTTATTATATTCTTACAGAGTGACTGTTCATTAGGTCGACTTGTTTCTGGAGACCATCTAAGCCAATATGTTTAACTGAGGAGGTTTTATCTTGAAAATGCATCAGTTTTAAAGTCTTCAAAATTGGCAAGATATTGTTTTCACTACACCAAACAGTCCATTTTGTAACACTTTTCCGCTTTCAATTTGTAACGGTTATAACCGTTACTAATTTCTAACGGTTATTTCGGTTACTAACATTTGTCACGGTTATTACCGTTACCAAATTTGGTAGTTTCGTAAATAATTAAATGCTATATGGACAGGACTGTAATTTTATCTACTGTTATTACTTAACCTATTTCTAACGAATAAAATTTCATTCTTCCAACGTTTTTCCTCTTTCGTTAATTTTAGGGTTATCGCCAATTTGTTCTACCACTGCCTCCACAGTCTACCACCTCCTCCGCCACCTTCCACCGCCTTTGCCCTTTGTTCTACCAATTTGACGAAGATGAAGGTGGATTAGGGTTGCGTTCTATTTCGGCAATCGACTGCAAACTAATTTTCAAATTCAAATCAGGTAATCACTTCAACATTAATTTATTTTTTGAAATTAGGTATTTTGTGCTAAATTAGGGTTTAAAGTAGTTATGTATGAATTTGGAGGTTAATTTCATCAACGTCATGTTTTCTGTTTGTTACGTTTTCTGCTCATTTCTTAATTTTAGCCGCTTTCAGTTACGCTATTACCTAGAATTTATTTGGTTCTTATTTGACTATAATCCCTCTACGTCATGCTATTTTAAGTCTTTGTGATGGCCTTCGAAATTGATTTTTTTTTTCTGTACAAATTAGTTCAATTTTTTACATGTTGATTTAGGAAAATAAATTATCTTTTGTTTGATTTGTCTGATATTTGTTTGGCTTTCTTAAGATTTAAGATTCCAATTTAGGAAGTTATATTATGTTCATTCACTTGATATATCTTGTCCACTATTTTTAGGTACTTTATGCAGCTAGTCTTTACCAGTGAACCATCAGGCAGGCTTTTAAAATATAACCCAGTGACGAAGGTCAAAACTCTACTTGGATATCCTCGCCTCCGCTTCGACTTCCTTGGTGATGAGAAAGAAAAACTTCTTAAGGAGATCAGAACATTTTATACGAAATAAATTTGTGGTCGCGATAGTCCTCCAGCCAGGATGTGGGACTATAGCAAATGCCCACCAGTTATTACCCTAGAAGGGGTCAATATTGCTTTTGATTCAGTAGTTACCCTTTCTGCTAACTCATTAGATAAAGTTAGAAAAGTAGTTTCTCCGCTTTAGATGTAAACTAATAGTTTATTGTATCTTTCAACTTCGTTGTTGTTTGAGTTGTAATCTGCTATTATAATAATAAAGAGACTTTCCATCTTGATTTTAACTTTGTTTTGTTTCTTTTTGCTTAAATAGGAGCTACAATTATCTATAATTTCTATCCCCCTTGATTTATCATCACGCATCGCTACTGTTAGAGAGAAACTGTTAAAATCAAGTGGAAGGAGTGAACTTAGTGATGATATCTTACTGGAATGCTTCGGTGGCTACGTCGATGCCTTGAAATGGCATAAAAGGTATTTTCTTTAAAAAACCATTTCTAGTAATATGAAGGATCAAATTGCTTATCTCGAGTCCAATATTAAAAACAAAGATGAAATGGTTTCGTCACTGAAGCGACAAGTAAAGTCTAACCCTTCAATCAATTTTGATCATAAGATGTCAGAGCTTATCCAACAAATCAGTGATTTAGAATTAAAATTGAAGGATAGTCAAGCTCAGTGCAAATCATTAGGATTCATCATGGGAGACAATATTTCAAGTATTGATTTTCTGGTTCCTCGTGCTACTCCCTCGGTCTCCAGACCTACGAGGTCGAATTCTCTTGCTATTCAAAACCCTCAATGATTAACCCTCTCCCAGGCTTGGATGAGAATGTTGTGGGTAACTGGTGCAGGAGAGTTAAGTTCGAAATAGCTATGTATTTTGATGAGCAACAAAGAATAAAGTATTCTAAGAGTATCAATGAGTATGCAGCCAAGAATCAAAAGCTTGAATGTGATAAATAATTCCTTCGGAAGCGCATTGCAGAGTTAGAAAGGGATAACAAGACCCTTACGAGCGCAAACAGAGCTTTCAATCGCGCTCTGAAGGCAAATATTTATGCAATCGATGTAGAAACAGTGCAAGGAAGAAGGAAAGAAAAATTTAAAGAAGTTCTCTGCACCACACTTCATCACATAGTTGATCTTTCAATCGCTGAGGATCTTGGCAATGGTGCTCAAGACCTATGACACATTCGTATCTTTAAAATATATATAGACTTGTCTTGTATATATGTGAATAACTTCATTGGTTTTGTAAATAATTTCATGACATATGTAAATTATATAAACTTTGTAAATATCACCAGATTTGTAAACCTTTTCAGTAATGTCACTTCTGAAATGCTTTTTGATAGTTCATACGTTGATTTTTGTGCTTGCTTTAATTTTTCATTTCTCCTTGCTATGCTGATCTCCCTGAAATGTATGAAGTAAACAATATTTCTATCTGTTAGCTTGAAATTGACATACTAGGCTATGTATATAATTTGCTTAGATTAACAAATAATCTTGTTAACGACATGAAAAGTAGTTTATATGAAATTCCTAAATCCCATCTTTAACCATGATGAGAAATAATTAAGAATTAAACTCCAACCATTTGGCCGGAATGTCTAAATTGCGTCGATTAGAAATCCCATCCTATAATAGGGGTATAAATGTCGGAAAGTAATCTTCAAGAGATATTTAATAAAGAACTAAATCCAGAAATCATTATCTGAATATTTGTAATAGAAACCCTTTGGCCCATTCTTGGGTATTAATGAAATTGAAAGCTTAGAATCCCGAGACCCATATTCGGGTATGAACAGCAATGTATTGTAATGATCTTCTTGATAGTATTCCTTGACCCAGATTCGGGCATTCATGATAGAAATCCACTATAGATATTCATAATATAAATTTCAAGCCCAGATTAGGCATTGATAAGTAGTAGCCTCGCAACCCATATTCGGGTATGATAAAGATGTTTTAGTGATCGATAGAGACCCGAAACCTAGATTTAGGTGCTAGTAAATGAAGTTCTGAAATGAATGTCCCGAAAACCAGATTCGGGTAATAATTGATGAAATTCAAATGTGAGGGACCCAAAACCCAGATTCTGGTTTTAATAGATACTGTTTAGAAATGAAAGTCCTGAAACATAGATTCAGGTATTAATAAGTGAAGTTCTTTTCTGCTCCTTTGATATATGAACCCTTTAGGTTTTGTATAGAAGTAATTTCATTAGTTGCCTCATGGGCTCGGATAGCTTAGTCCATAACCGGATATGTCGTTTCTCTGGCTTGAACATCTCTGTCTTCTTTTTTATGAGCCTTTCCTTAGGCCTGGAAATCTTAATCCATTACTTGGTGGGCCTCTTCTTGGGCCTAAACATCTCAGTCCATTGTTTGATGGGCCTCCTCTTGGGCCTGGACATCTTAGTCCATTGTTGTCCGGTGCTCTTGGTTAGCACATCTTAGAGGTTGGAACCAAGGACCTACTCGACCTCCCTCCAGGAGGCGCCCTGCCCTGGCCATTGTGCGGCGTAGACGGGGGCTTGTTCGGTGCTTTGCCCTGGCCATCTTATGGCGTGGATAAAGGCTTACTCCGTCCTCCCTCAGGAGGTGCATCACCCTAGCTATAGCGTGACGTAGATAATGGCTTATTCGGTGCTTTACCCTGGCTATCTTATGGTGCGGATAAAGGCTTACTCCGTCCTCCCTTTAGGAGGTTCCTTGTCCTGACCAGAGAAGCGACTAAGGGCTTGTCCGGTGCTTTAACATAGCCATCTTATGGCACGGCTAAAGGTTTACCCACCCTCCCTCCAGGAGGTACTCTGCCCTGGCTAACTCGGCACGGACAGAGGCTTTTCTACCATCTTAGGTAGACTACCATCTTCGGTAGTTTTGAAATATAAGGAGTATTTCAGTCCCAACCATGTAGATCTTTCTTCGAAAAGTAACTCTTTATTGATGTTCTCAAATTCATTTTACAAACTCATGAATCTTTCCTTGTCGGAAGAAACTTATGATCACCCCCTCCAGGGCTCTTCAATGATTGGTTTCATGGCCATTCATCATGTGGTAGTAACAGTAGGATCCTCCCAGATTCCTTTCATGTTTTGGTTTCTTTTTCTTTGATGGCCAAAAGTTGAGATCATCCTTAGTAAACAAGTAGACATTCTCTATAGATTTTGTCAAGTTGCATTCTTTTGGAAGTCTAGACATGAAGCTTGATTCTTTAGGATGGCTCTTTGATTTTTTGTTTCTTGGCCTTATGTTTTCATGCTCTTCAATTGCTTTTCATTTTGGCACCCGTTGTATTTCTTGTGTAGGAAGTGTTCTTATTATAATCAGTTGTTACCACTTATTTGCAAAGGCATTGTAATTAGCCATTATTTCATCCTCAAAGATTGTGCCTTTCGAATAGAGTTGGATGGTTCTTCTCATTTGATTGAATACAATGTCACTTCCGTTTGTTCTCTTTCCCAATTCAAAAATAGGGGTGGGGCCAACAGGAAAGGGGTTTAAGCTCAATTTCTCAGGATCGTATGATTACGCTCTTTTCTTATTTATAATCCTCAAGGCTTCTAGCCTTAAATTTTGTTTTTCATTTTGATTGGAATCCTTAATGAATTTTAAGAGGAACTTTATCTCATGTGGCTTAGAGGATCCTTGTTCAAATCTTATGTTTCTTCTAACCATGATTTGACCAAAGTAGATAAACTTGAGATTGGGTCAAGTGGGGTTAGAAACAAGTAGTGTTAGGTGTTTAACCAAGATGGAGGTTCAGACCCTCCTTCTAGCGGCAAAAATGTTATCAAGAAACCTCGTCAACACCCCAAAGCTAAGTTATGGAATAAGGTTTATCCCTCGAGTAGATAGAAAGGAGTGGGAAGGGTTTATCTTCCTTGAATTCCATTTTGATTTGATTGCTGATGTACAAAGATGTTCAGACCGACTTTTCAATTATGTTGAGATGATGGTATTTCCTTCGAAAGCTCACCTTTCAAAACGGCTAAGATTCTCTAGGTAAGATTTTCCTTTATTGATTTTTATCTTATCGAAAACTTAGTTGTTATATGGCCAGGACTTTATCCAAGAGTTAGAGATAGAGGTTTCAACCCTGTTGAAAGCAAGCTTGCTGTTGTGGGCATTTTCGCCCACTACATTGTGAATATGAGGAGTCAGTGGCAAAATCGTCATTGTTCTAAAACAGACTCAAGCTAGTTTGGAAGTATTCTCGAGATCAAGATATTGACATAGGTCAAAATCGCATCTCAATCCGAGCTACGGATTGAGAGATATGATAATCTTAAGATTTGCCCACCACCGTCTCGTGGGACAGTTACCGAGACGCTTTACCGCCATTCAAGGTCGATAGTCCAACAGCAAGCCAGGATCCTCGGCCCAATGACCAAACAAAAACTTAGGTTCGGCACTTGCTTGGAGACATGGCTTGAAAATCTCGAGTTTGCTTAGAGTCGGCCTGATGACCGAACCAAAACCTTGGTTCTGTGCTTGCTTGGAGTCGGGCCCTGAAAATCTGGAGTCTGCTTGGAGTCGTTTGGATTAGCAAACCAAAACTTTAGTTCGACGCTTGCTTGAAGTCGGGCCTTGAAAACCTCGAGTCTGCTTGGAGTTGGCATGATAACCGAACCAAAACTTTGGTTCGGCAATTGCTTGGAGTCGGATCTTGAAAATCTGGATTCTGCTTGGAGTCGGTTGGATTACCGAACCAAAACTATGTTTCGGCGCTCGCTTGGAGTCAGGGCTTGAAAATCTCGAGTCTGCTTGGAGTTAGCCAGATAACCGAAGCAAAACTTTGCTTCGACGCTTGTTTGGAGTTGGACCTTGAAAATTTGGAGTCTACTTGGAGTCGGTTGGATTACCAAACCAAAACTTTGATTCGGCGCTTGCTTGGAGTTAGGCCTTGAAAATCTGGAGTCTACTTGGAGTCGGTTGGATTACCAAACCAAAACTATGGTTCGACGGTCACTTGGAGTCGGGGATTGAAAATTTCGAGTCTGCTTGGAGTCGGCGCATTGACCGAACCAAAACTTTGGTTCGGCGCTTGCTTGGATTCAGACCTGGAAAATCTGGAGTCTGCTTGGAGTCAGTTGGATTACCGATCCAAAACTTTTGTTCGGCGCTCGCTTGGAGTCGGGGCTTGAAAACCTCGAGTCTGCTTAGAGTCGGCCCAATGACCAAACAAAAACTTTGGTTCGGCGCTTGTTTGGAGTTAGACATTGAAAATCTGGAGTCTGCTTGGAGTCGGTTGGATTACCAAACCAAAACTTTTGGTTCGGCGCTTGCTTGGAGTTGGACCTTGAAAATTTGGACTCTGCTTGGAGTCGGTTGGATTACCGAACCAAAACTTTGGTTCGAAGCTCACTTGGAGTCAGGGATTGAAAATCTCAAGTCTGCTTAGAGTCGGCGCGATGACCGAACCAAAACTTTGGTTCGTCACTTGCTTGGAGTCGGGCCTAGAAATTCTCGAGTCTGCTTGGATTCGGTCCGCTGACTGAACCAAAACTTTGGTTCGATGCTTACTTCAAGTCGGGGCTTTAAAATCTCGAGTCTTCTTGTAGTCGGCCCAATGGCCGAACCAAAACTTTGGTTCGGTACTTGCTTAGAGTTGGGCCTTGAAAATCTGGAGTCTGCTTGGAGTCGATTGAATTACCGAACCAAAATTATGGTTTGGCGCTTGCTTGGAGTCGGGGCTTGAACATTTCGAGTCTGCTTCGAATCGGCGCGATGACCAAACCAAAACTTTGGTTCGACACTTGTTTGGAGTTGGGTCATGAAAATCTAGAGTCTTCTTGGAGTCGTTTGGATTACCGAATCAAAACCTTTGTTCGGTGCTCGCTTGGAGTCGGGGCTTGAAAATCTCGAGTCTGCTTGGAGTCGGCCCGTTGACGGAACCAGAACTTTGGTTCGACGCTTGCATGAAGTCGGGCCTTGAAAATATGGAATCTGCTTGGAGTCGGTTGGATTACTGAATCAAAACATTGGATCGATGCTCGCTTGGAGTCCAGGATTGAAAATGTCGAGTCTGCGTTGAGTCGGCGCGATGACCGAAAGAAAACTTTGGTTCGGCACTTGCTTGGAGTTGGGCCTTGAAAATCTCGAGCTTGCTTAGAGTCCGAGCGATGACCGAACCAAAACATTGGTTCGGTGCTTGCTTGGAGTCGGACCTTGAAAATCTGGAGTCTGCCTGGAGTCGGTTGGATTACCGAACCAAAACTTTGGTTCGGCGCTCGCTTGGAGTCGGGGCTTGAAAATCTCGAGTCTGCTTATAGTCGTCCCAATGACCGAACAAAAACTTTGGTTCGGCACTTGTTTGGAGATGGACCTTGAAAATATGAAGTCTGCTTGGAGTCGGTTGAATTACCAACCCAAAACATTGGTTCGGCTCTTGCTTGGAGTTGGACCATGAAAATCTGGAGTCTGCTTGGAATCAGTTGGATTACCGAACCAAAAATTTGGTTCAACGCTCCCTTGGAGTCGTGGATTGAAAATCTCGAGTCTGCTTGGAGTCGACACGATGACTGAACCAAAACATTGCTACGGAACTTGCTTGGAGTCGGGCCTTGAAAATCTCAAGTCTGCTTGGATTTGGCCCCATGACCGAACCAAAACTTTGGTTCGACGCTTGCTTCGAGTCGAAGCTTGAAAATCTTGAGTCTGCTTGGGGTCGCCCAATGGCTGAACAAAAACTTTAGTTCGGTGCTTGCGTGGAGTAGGGCCTTGAAAATCTTGAGTCTGTTTGGAGTCGGTTGAATTACCAAACCAAAACTTCGGTTCGGCGCTTGCTTGGAGTCGGGGCTTGTAACATCCCGGAGTTTTCGACTTTCGAAAATTCGACATCGATACTCACTTTATCGACTGCCGAGCAATCGAGTGCCGGAAACTCCAATAGTGAGGGTTTTAAGAAGAAGAAAAAGGCAGAAGAAGAAGAAAACAGAAGAAGAAGGAAGAAGAAGAAAAACAAAGAAGAGAATAGAGAAGAAGAACAGAACAACATCAGAACAGAAACAAAATCAGAATCTCACATATCGCAGCGGAACAATATATAATAGATAAACACTAGTCTTTTAAAACAAAGAACTATATCAGTTTATACATACATCAACCAGAGTCAATATACAACAATGGACAGTTATATAAACTTGTCCTCATACAGAAAACACAGCGGAATAAATAATATTAGATACAAATACTACGTCTCGTCATCCAGCTTATCTCCAAAGCTCCAGAATATCCAGAATATCCTGATAACATAACTCTAGGCTGCCCGTGTGGAAATTGGTGGGCACCTAGAGTTTAGAAGGGAACAATAAACTCCGAGTCAGTCATGGTGACTGGTGTGAGATCGTAAAACAGTTATTTTTTTCACAAAGAAAATAAAACAAATTCGCAATGCTTTTGGAAAATGAAACTACCATAAGACCTCCCACCACACACACAATGCAAACGCAGAATTGGAGGAGATTTCTTCTTATGATAGTCAAAGATGCTTACTACGCAAAATCAAATCATTTTTGATATTATTATTAGTGCATATTGTAGAAAACAGTTCGAAAGTATAATATTAATCTTAGCCAGCATAGACATTTCGAACTATGCCTACTATAGCTACCATCCAAACAGTGGGGCGCCACCATAAGTGAATGATAGGTTCTACAACTAAATCCGTACAAGGCTCGTATTGTTTCTTTGGATTTCCAACAAATGGTCAGGCTAAGGAACTTCCTTTCCACGATGGGTACGTCCCTGGAATAGACGACCCGAGAACCTAACCGGATCTCTGCCAACACAAGGCCGGGTTACCTCTGCAAAAATAGGTAACTACTGACACGCGTATGCCATCCCCCCGATCATCACCGATCTTCCCGAGGATCCCCGATTTCCAACAAACCACATCAAAATAATAATGCAGCAACCACATAGGTTAAGTATCTGGGCTCCATACCATGATACCACCTCTATCCAGAAGGAATGACATACACTAAGGGGCGCTACTCCCTAGAACCTTGCTGCATCCTTCCTGTTTTGACCATTTCCGGGGTGTGAGGCTCGACGAAGTCTCGTCCACAAAGCTACGCTTCTCAAAAAGCCATGCTTCGGGTCAAACAAATGATCAACCTATGATCACAAAGATATAAGATCAAACAAATGATCATATCGCAAATGATCAAACACTGATCATTTCACAGCAACACTCAGTATGCCACGTTACCAAATTGGGAGTATATCGCTGATAAATTTCAACTACATAACCTCTGAGCTCGTACGTCTCAGAGAAGGGTGTTAAGCTAAGAGAATAAATTCTCCACCACCAACAGAAATGTATTTGAAAGGAATCAGCTTTATATCTCAAATTGTAACGTCAGACATACAATCCATACAAGTCTGTTCCGGGATCGAACAGAACCGAAGGCACTTCTCGCGAAGCCCTTGCATTTCCGGATAATTTTCTAATCACGTCCGGACTTCCCGTCACTAAGGGTGATAAAACCTCTAAATCGGAGATCAGCCGATGTAGAGTAACTCGACGGTAATCCTTCCGTTTTCAAAAATATCCAGTCTTCAACACCGGTCTTCGAATGCAATTCATAACGACGTATCACATATTCGGAATGGGTTATACGACCCCATGGTCCTTTCCCGGCTAACCCGAATAGTGAGCGATTATTCAAAAATAAGTGTGGCATTCAAATTTATCAAATCACAACAAATACCTATTCCAGGTAATTATTGATAGTCGGTTATTTAACTATCAATAAAGATGCGCAACATCATCAGATTCCAAATAATTTTCCAAATTATTTCATCTTCAAAAATATCTTTACTAGATATAAAATTTCCACTTCAAAAATAAATCAACGTTTATTTTTAAACAACTTCCCTTTCTTTTATAAATTCCATAGTGAATTTATATTTTCAAAATATCTACTGATATACGATTCTCAAATCGATTTAAATATTCAATTTCAATTTATCTTTAAGAAGATAAAATCTCAAAACGTTTCATTTCATTTTGGAAAACATTTCCATACTTATTTAATAATAAGTAATTCACAAATCATTTATTTTCAACATTTGAAAATATTCAATATACTTAAATCAAAATTAAGTATACATTTCATTCTTTAAGGAAATCATTAACTTTAACATCTATTTGAGTCAAAACGAATGTTGCGTAAAACATCGTTACGACGACTCAAAATCACTAGTATAGGGATTCGGATTTAGATAGATATATAAATCCCAATACTACATAAAAACATTTCCTTTTGGAAATCATTTACTATAACAACAGTGTTATAGTCCACCATTTCCTTATTTTTCGAAAACGTCTATTTCAACAATGAATGTTGAAATCTATGTATTCGATACTTAACACGTTTTAAAACATCTTTTAAAAACAATTAACTTCATTTTATAATATCGCTTCCCCAAACATAACCATTTTTTTTCCATAATATATTCACTGTCCAAAATCGTGAATATACTTCAATAACCAAATTTCAATCTTTTCTACACATTTATTTCGAGAATTATCCACTGTCCAAAATCGTGGATAAAATTCCCTTAATAATCTCTATATTTAAAATCAGTCAAATTTGATTTATTTTCGAATTTATAAAAACAACGTTTATAAATTCTATTTTCATTTTATAACAACTTCGATTTATACATCTTCTTTAATGACCCATTCAATTTATAAGTTAATATAACTTATAATTCATTTATTTTAAAAGAAATCGTTCTTTTAACTTCACAAAATTTAAAACTTTCAGATTTCATTAACTTATGAAATCTCATTTACACTTCATTTTAACACTTATAGAAACTTGTCTTATAATCCCAATATTTCAAATTTATAAATATCCATTTTTGTACATCTTTTAAGTAAACCGTTTATAATACTAGAAATCCAAATTTAAACCATTTCATAAATTTCTTAACTTTTATTTCGAAAATCACACTTTGATTTTATTTCACAAAAATCTTAACTTTTATAACTTTAAAATTTTAGACGTTTATTTATTTGAAATAAATCAATTCAAAATTCAATAAAACGTCTACTTTCAAAAATCACTTTAAAAATCCTTTTTAAAGTAAAAGTCGTTATTTTTAAATTTCAAAACTTGAATCCGATGATGCAACAGCACCAATTAGTCAATCACAACATCAAACATCATATATCAACATATGATAACAGAATATTCATCAATATCTGTAAATAAATAAATACTGGTGAGGAATCCAGTTGGATCCCTCCAACCTGTTTCCCTGCATCCACAGACGTTAGCACAATACCAATTCCACTTCGAGGTGGAATATCGCGGTATATGGGTTTTATAAAAATTATCCGCTTACTAACGGCGCAATAAGGTCTCATCCGCTATACGAGGCGGGAAATCAATCAATCCAATATATACATATGCCAATATGTATATATTGCTATATATATATAGATATATCCTACTATATCTAATATCACATCCAATAGCAATCAATAACTGCAAAAATTCCACATTCAATTTTGAGTGAGAAAAATCTCACCTTAGCTTTTTAATTTGCCATCCATTCCATCTCAGTTTGTTTTCTTCCATTCTTAACCTTGTATAAACAATTTATAAATCTATTAATATTCGAATTAAATCGAATAATAAATTTTCATTTGATAACTTCAATTCATTGGTGATTTCGTTTTAAACAGTTAATTTTTAAATTTTTAACTAATTTCCTTTTGAAAATCTTTTTATAACAAAAATGATTAAATAGGTTAATTACCAAAAATACATTTATTTTTCTTCAACTACTGTATATATATATATATTTAAAAGAACAAGATAAATTTTTATACCTCATAGTATAAATACTTCTAACAAAAATAGGTACTTAGATATATTTGTATACATCTTTAAATCAAAACTGCATTATATACATATACTTATTATTTTTCTAACAGAAACTTTATCTATAACTATATATAATTTTCTGTTTTAACTGTATTTCCTGTAAAAGAAATTAAAAATATCTGTTATACTCCACTGTTTTGCTTCTCAAGATTACATATACTTACTGTTTTAAATAAAAATGTGAATGTGAATGTATGTATATATTTATTCAAATTGAAACTGAATTATTTCATACCTCCCTGCCTACACGAACTCCAGGCCAACACGCAGCCCTAACTCACGCTTGTCGATGCCGAGCGTCACCACGCTATTGCCAAAGCCTCGAACGAACGCCCCGACATTGCCTCCGAGACCATCGAATCCCATGTTAACACTGTCGCGACTTCCAGCAGTGTCCCTTCCAGCTCACCCACGTCACGGACGAACGCAACCTCAACCCCACCGCCGTGCTAGACTTCGACCCCAATGCACGCGCGAGCTCGCGAATGCCTCCCCACTCGAATCGAGTTCTCGAGTGTCTCGCCACTATCGCGACAATCGTACGCCTCTAGGAACCACGCTGCCTCGAGAATCGCATGCCGCCTGCTACTAGCGAACCCCTTCGAGCTCCCCTCTTTTAATCGGCTGAAGCATTTAAATTTCGAAATCCCATTTTTATTTTCTTTTTGCGAACGAGGTTTTGAAAGGGCAAGGCTGAAGTTGTTCGCCCATTTTTGTTTTTGAATTGAATTTTAGAGGAAGGGTATAATTTCTTTCGTGATTTTAAAAAGAGGAACGGGGAAAAAATACGAGAAGAGAAACGAAATGATTTCGTTTCTCGCGACCATTGATTGCTTTGATTTTACTGAGAGGAGGGAACGAGATGCTCGAGTGTATTTGAGAACAGCAGAAAAAGTTGCGTGATATCAGATGAGGATGAGTACGAAGGAGGCAAATAGACGGCAGGTTGTACGAGTTGTTGGAGGAAGTGAAATAATATATTCTTAAATTTTTCGATATAGATTCCAACGCGTTTATATGTCGTTTGCTCACATATCAATTCCGATAAATACGAAATTTGAAATCCGACAATAATTCAATATTACGGATCCAATGGAACTCGTTTCGTCGGATTCCGAGACTGTTTGAAAAATGACTATTTTTAAATATCGGTTCAAACAATTAAATTCAAAACTGAACAGAAGAGTTTCAAATTCGATTTTGAAGCTCCTGTTATCTTCAGTAATATCAATATAGATTTTACAATCCTTTGAAATATTTTTATTCAACTTTAAATTGCATATTCAAATTTTTATTCAACTTCAATCGATTAAATTTTATAATTTAATCACAAATTTCAAAGTTATATCGGGGATTCAAATTAAATCATCATTCAAATATTTAAAATTAATTAAATATTATCAATTTAATTTGTTCAAAATTCTGGGTCGTTACAAACTTCCCCCCTTAAAAGAATTTCGTCCTCGAAATTACAAGTTAGGAAAAAAAATGTTCTTAACTCGTCTACTATTTTTCACAATCTAAATAGTTTTATCAATTTTCAAAACAAATCTTTCTACTAGTGATTCGTTATTATTCAACTAAATTTTTAACTTCAATTATAGTTCAAAACAACATTGTTTACTTAACAATTCAAATTTAAATTCAAATTTTAACTTTTCAAAATTTCTCAAAAATTTTCTAACACTCGAAATTTTCGAAAAATTTCTCCAGCGTCTCCTTTGCGCGGCTAATACGGTACGACTACAAAACGTCCCTACGGACTCTCAGATTTCAAAAATAAAAGAAAAAGCCAAGCGGCTAGACAAGAAAATCATCAAATCTCATATTAAAATTTAAATACTTACCTTTTGTCGAGCAATTCAAATCTTATCTTTGAAATCAAATCCAATTCCTTTTATAACACCTGTATATCCTACTAGCCATAATATCTAGTTACAACATTCAAACCATTTTGCAAATTCTATTACAAATTTTTCAATATATACTTGTTATATCATTTTTACTTCACTATTGAAGTTACATATCTATTTTCATTCACTTTTACATTCCAAATTTCATTTGAATTCAATTTACACCTTCAATTTAATTTGGATTCAGTTTAACTTCTGAATATTGAATTTATCAATTATCTTTAGTTCACTTCAAACTAATCTTGAAACTTCATTTAATTTCGCACAATTCACATTTGTTTTCAACATACAGTTTCAATTTCCAGTTTTATCTTTATTCAATCATCACTTAGAATAATTTCAATATCACATTTACTTAAGAATTTCACACTTCTTTTCTTAGGTTCAATGTAAATATTCCATATACACATTATATTTATTTTCAATTTACCACTTCGGTTAAATCTACTTACATTTAAACGGATTTCAAATTCCATACGAATTTTAATTTCTCTTTCAATTCACATTTATAATTATTCAATTCAATTCTATTGCTTACAAATTCAAAATGAATCTCAATTTTCAATTGCACTTTCATCTATTCAAATTTATTCACTTATACTTCTTTAATTTAACTCCATCCTTTAAATTGAATTTATTCTATCAATTCAAATTGTATAAGTTATCAACTTACAATATTTCATAAATATTTTTATATATAGTATTCCAGAGTCTTTTCAACCTTTTCAAAACCATTTTTGAAAATAATTCAAATCATCCTTTGAATTTCCAAAACAAAACCCAAAGTTTCCAAACACTTCCATTTAAAACAATTAGGCAGCAATTCCTCTTTTGAAAACCCGAAAATGAACACCGGTGATGTCGCGATCATCATCGGAATTATTTTCCAGCGACCGAAAAGAGTTTAGAGCTTTTCATTCCTTCAGAATACTTTTCAAAACTTTGAAATTCATTTTCAAATCAAAAAGGATTTAAACTTTTCAAATCTCCAAAATTTTCAAATTCTTTTCAAAACATTCCCAAAAACTCCTCTAGAATTCCGTTTCAAATTATAAATCACATTTATAATTTACATTCTTAAATTTCATTTGTATGTGAATTTTATTTCTTAAATTTGAAGTTACGATTTCAATTTCTTATTCAATTTCAAATTTAATGATAACATTTCAACATTATCACTTTCCTAACAACCATGCGACCATATACTGTAATAATTTACAGAAAATCATTTCTTTTTTATACAAAAATAGTTTTGGGTAAAATTATTTCATTTACCCTATTTAAAACAATACTGTGTCGGTTTATCTTGTTTAAGAGTTTAGAAACCCCTATCGATTACAGTTAGCTAGACTGCACCGACCAGAATTCATAAACAATCAACCGATAAGTCAACACAATACAAAACAATTTTATATTCAATAACAAATACGCGCTCATATCTATTATTACACTCAACTCATTCTAGAGTACTACTGACTCTATCTCTAATGAGTAACACCCAACAGAGCAAGGTTGTCGCTTAACCATATGCTCTGATACCAAATGTAACATCCCGGAGTTTTCGACTTTCGAAAATTCGACATCGATACTCACTTTATCGACTGCCGAGCAATCGAGTGCCAGAAACTCCAATAGTGAGGGTTTTAAGAAGAAGAAAAAGGCAGAAGAAGAAAACAGAAGAAGAAGGAAGAAGAAGAAAAACAAAGAAGAGAATAGAGAAGAAGAACAGAACAACATCAGAACAGAAACAATATCAGAATCTCACATATCGCAGCGGAACAATATATAATAGATAAACACTAGTCTTTTAAAACAAAGAACTATATCAGTTTATACATACATCAACCAGAGTCATTATACAACAATGGACAGTTATATAAACTTGTCCTCATACAGAAAACACAGCGGAATAAATAATATCAGATACAAATACTACGTCTCGTCATCCAGCTTATCTCCAAAGCTCCAGAATATCCAGAATATCCTGATAACATAACTCTAGGCTGCCCGTGTGGAAATTGTTGGGCACCCAGAGTTTAGAAGGGAACAATAAACTCCGAGTCAGTCATGGTGACTGGTGTGAGATCGTAAAACAGTTATTTTTTTCACAAAGAAAATAAAACAAATTCGCAATGCTTTTGGAAAATGAAACTACCATAAGACCTCCCACCACACACACAATGCAAACGCAGAATTGGAGGAGATTTCTTCTTATGATAGTCAAAGATGCTTACTACGCAAAATCAAATCATTTTTGATATTATTATTAGTGCATAGTGTATAAAACAGTTCGAAAGTATAATATTAATCTTAGCCAGCATAGACATTTCGAACTATGCCTACTATAGCTACCATCCAAACAGTGGGGAGCCACCATAAGTGAATGATAGGTTCTACAACTAAATCCGTACAAGGCTCGTATTGTTTCTTTGGATTTCCAACAAATGGTCAGGCTAAGGAACTTCCTATCCACGATGGGTACGTCCCTGGAATAGACGATCCGAGAACCTAACCGGATCTCTGCCAACACAAGGCCGGGTTACCTCTGCAAAAATAGGTAACTACTGACACACGTATGCCATCCCCCCGATCGTCACCGATCTTCCCGAGGATCCCCGATTTCCAACAAACCACATCAAAATAATAATGCAGCAACCACATAGGTTAAGTATCTGGGCTCCATACCATGATACCACCTCTATCCAGAAGGAATGACATACACTAAGGGGCGCTACTCCCTAGAACCTTGCTGCATCCTTCCTGTTTTGACCATTTCCGGGGTGTGAGGCTCGACGAAGTCTCGTCCACAAAGCTACGCTTCTCAAAAAGCCATGCTTCGGGTCAAACAAATGATCAACCTATGATCACAAAGATATAAGATCAAACAAATGATCATATCGCAAATGATCAAACACTGATCATTTCACAGCAACACTCAGTATGCCACGTTACCAAATTGGGAGTATATCGCTGATAAATTTCAACTACATAACCTCTGAGCTCGTACGTCTTAGAGAAGGGTGTTAAGCTAAGAGAATAAATTCTCCACCACCAACAGAAATGTATTTGAAAGGAATCAGCTTTATATCTCAAATTGTAACGTCAGACATACAATCCATACAAGTCTGTTCCGGGATCGAACAGAACCGAAGGCACTTCTCGCGAAGCCCTTGCATTTCCGGATAATTTTCTAATCACGTCCGGACTTCCCGTCACTAAGGGTGATAAAACCTCTAAATCGGAGATCAGCCGATGTAGAGTAACTCGACGGTAATCCTTCCGTTTTCAAAAATATCCGGTCTTCAACACCGGTCTTCAAATGCAATTCATAACGACGTATCACATATTCGGAATGGGTTATACGACCCCATGGTCCTTTCCCGGCTAACCCGAATAGTGAGCGATTATTCAAAAATAAGTGTGGCATTCAAATTTATCAAATCACAACAAATACCTATTCCAGGTAATTATTGATAGTCGGTTATTTAACTATCAATAAAGATGCGCAACATCATCAGATTCCAAATAATTTTCCAAATTATTTCATCTTCAAAAATATCTTTACTAGATATAAAATTTCCACTTCAAAAATAAATCAACGTTTATTTTTAAACAACCTCCCTTTCTTTTATAAATTCCATAGTGAATTTATATTTTCAAAATATCTACTGATATACGATTCTCAAATCGATTTAAATATTCAATTTCAATTTATCTTTAAGAAGATAAAATCTCAAAACGTTTCATTTCATTTTGGAAAACATTTCCATACTTATTTAATAATAAGTAATTCACAAATCATTTATTTTCAACATTTGAAAATATTCAATATACTTAAATCAAAATTAACTATACATTTCATTCTTTAAGGAAATCATTAACTTTAACATCTATATGAGTCAAAACGAATGTTGCGTAAAACATCGTTACGACGACTCAAAATCACTAGTATAGGGATTCGAATTTAGATAGATATATAAATCCCAATACTACATAAAAACATTTCCTTTTGGAAATCATTTACTATAACAACAGTGTTATAGTCCACCATTTCCTTATTTTTCGAAAACGTCTATTTCAACAATGAATGTTGAAATCTATGTATTCGATACTTAACACGTTTTAAAACATCTTTTAAAAACAATTAACTTCATTTTATAATATCGCTTCCCCAAACATAACCATTTTTTTTTCCATAATATATTCACTGTCCAAAATCGTGAATATACTTCAATAACCAAATTTCAATCTTTTCTACACATTTATTTCGAGAATTATCCACTGTCCAAAATCGTGGATAAAATTCCCTTAATAATCTCTATATTTAAAATCAATCAAATTTGATTTATTTTCGAATTTATAAAAACAACGTTTATAAATTCTATTTCCATTTTATAACAACTTCGATTTATACATCTTCTTTAATGACCCATTCAATTTATAAGTTAATATAACTTATAATTCATTTATTTTAAAAGAAATCGTTCTTTTAAACTTCACAAAATTTAAAACTTTCAGATTTCATTAACTTATGAAATCTCATTTACACTTCATTTTAACACTTATAGAAACTTGTCTTATAATCCCAATATTTCAAATTTATAAATATCCATTTTTGTACATCTTTTAAGTAAACCGTTTATAATACTAGAAATCCAAATTTAAACCATTTCATAAATTTCTTAACTTTTATTTCGAAAATCACACTTTGATTTTATTTCACAAAAATCTTAACTTTTATAACTTTAAAATTTTAGACGTTTATTTATTTGAAATAAATCAATTCAAAATTCAATAAAACGTCTACTTTCAAAAATCACTTTAAAAATCCTTTTTAAAGTAAAAGTCGTTATTTTTAAATTTCAAAACTTGAATCCGATGATGCAACAGCACCAATTAGTCAATCACAACATCAAACATAATATATCAACATATGATAACAGAATATTCATCAATATCTTTAAATAAATAAATACTGGTGAGGAATCCAGTTGGATCCCTCCAACCTGTTTCCCTGCATCCACGGACGTTAGCACAATACCAATTCCACTTCGACGTGGAATATCGCGGTATATGGGTTTTATAAAAATTATCCGCTTACTAACGGCGCAATAGGGTCTCATCCGCTATACGAGGCGGGAAATCAATCAATCCAATATATATACATATGCCAATATGTATATATTGCTATATATATATATATATCCTACTATATCTAATATCACATCCAATAGCAATCAATAACTGCAAAAATTCCACATTCAATTTTGAGTGAGAAAAATCTCACCTTAGCTTTTTAATTTGCCATCCATTCCATCTCAGTTTGTTTTCTTCCATTCTTAACCTTGTATAAACAATTTATAAATCTATTAATATTCGAATTAAATCGAATAATAAATTTTCATTTGATAACTTCAATTCATTGGTGATTTCGTTTTAAACAGTTAATTTTTAAATTTTTAACTAATTTCCTTTTGAAAATCTTTTTATAACAAAAATGATTAAATAGGTTAATTACCAAAAATACATTTATTTTTCTTCAACTACTGTATATATATATATTTAAAAGAACAAGATAAATTTTTATACCTCATAGTATAAATACTTCTAACAAAAATAGGTACTTAGATATATTTGTACACATCTTTAAATCAAAACTGCATTATATACATATACTTATTATTTTTCTAACAGAAACTTTATCTATAACTATATATAATTTTCTGTTTTAACTGTATTTCCTGTAAAAGAAATTAAAAATATCTGTTATACTCCACTGTTTTGCTTCTCAAGATTACATATACTTACTGTTTTAAATAAAAATGTGAATGTGAATGTATGTATATATTTATTCAAATTGAAACTGAATTATTTCATACCTCCCTGCCTACACGAACTCCAGGCCAACACGCAGCCCTAACTCATGCTTGTCGATGCCGAGCGTCACCACGCTATTGCCAAAGCCTCGAACGAACGCCCCGACATTGCCTCCGAGACCATCGAATCCCATGTTAACACTGTCGCGACTTCCAACAGTGTCCCTTCCAGCTCACCCACGTCACGGACGAACGCAACCTCAACCCCACCGCCGTGCTAGACTTCGACCCCAATGCACGCGCGAGCTCGCGAATGCCTCCCCACTCGAATCGAGTTCTCGAGTGTCTCGCCACTATCGCGACAATCGTACGCCTCTAGGAACCACGCTGCCTCGAGAATCGCATGCCGCCTGCTACTAGCGAACCCCTTCGAGCTCCCCTCTTTTAATCGGCTGAAGCATTTAAATTTCGAAATCCCATTTTTATTTTCTTTTTGCGAACGAGGTTTTGAAATGGCAAGGCTGAAGTTGTTCGCCCATTTTTGTTTTTGAATTGAATTTTAGAGGAAGGGTATAATTTCTTTCGTGATTTTAAAAAGAGGAACGGGGAAAAAATACGAGAAGAGAAACGAAATGATTTCGTTTCTCGCGGCCATTGATTGCTTTGATTTTACTGAGAGGAGGGAACGAGATGCTCGAGTGTATTTGAGAATAGCAGAAAAAGTTGCGTGATATCAGATGAGGATGAGTACGAAGGAGGCAAATAGACGGCAGGTTGTACGAGTTGTTGGAGGAAGTGAAATAATATATTCTTAAATTTTTCGATATAGATTCCAACGCGTTTATATGTCGTTTGCTCACATATCAATTCCGATAAATACGAAATTTGAAATCCGACAATAATTCAATATTACGGATCCAATAGAACTCGTTTCGTCGGATTCCGAGACTGTTTGAAAAATGACTATTTTTAAATATCGGTTCAAACAATTAAATTCAAAACTGAATAGAAGAGTTTCAAATTCGATTTTGAAGCTCCTGTTATCTTCAGTAATATCAATATAGATTTTACAATCCTTTGAAATATTTTTCTTCAACTTTAAATTGAATATTCAAATTTTTATTCAACTTCAATCGATTAAATTTTATAATTTAATCACAAATTTCAAAGTTATATCGGGGATTCAAATTAAATCATCATTCAAATATTTAAAATTAATTAAATATTCTCAATTTAATTTGTTCAAAATTCTGGGTCGTTACAGGGCTTGAAAATCTCGAGTCTGCTTGGAGTCGGCATGATGACCGAACCAAAACTTTGGTTCGACACTTTCTTGGAGTCAGGTCTTGAAAATCTGAAGTCTGCTTTGAGTCGGTGGGAATACTGAATCAAAACTTTGGTTCGGTGCTCGGTTGGAGTCGGGGCTTGAAAATCTCGAGTATGCTTGGAGTCGACCCGTTGACCGAACCAGAACTTTGGTTCGACACTTGCTTGGAGTCGGGCCTTGAAAATATGGAGTCTGCTTGGAGTCGGTTGGATTACCGAATCAAAACTTTTGTTCGGCGCTCGCTTGGAGTCGGAGATTGAAAATCTCGAGTATGCGTGGAGTCAGAGCGATGACCGAAACAGAACTTTGGTTCGGCGCTTGCTTGGAGTCGGGGCTTGAAAATCTCGAGTCTGCTTGAAGTCAGCGCGATGACCGAACCAAAACATTAGTTCGGTGCTTGCTTGGAGTCGGACCTTGAAAATCTGGAGTCCGCCTGTAGTCGGTTGGATTACCGAACCAAAACTTTGGTTCAGCACTTACTTAGAGTCGAGGCTTGAAAATCTCGAGTCTGCTTGGAGTCAGCCCGGTGACCGAACCAAAACTTTGGTTCGGCACTTGTTTGGAGATGGACCGTAAAAATCTAGAGTCTGCTTGTATTCGGTTAGATTACCAACCCAAAACTTTTGTTCGACGCTGGCTTGGAGTTGGGCCATGAAAATCTGGAGTCTGTTAGGAGTCGGTTGGATTACCGAACCAAAAATTTGCTTCAATGCTCCCTTGGAGTCGGGGATTGAAAATCTCGAGTCTTCTTGGAGTCAGTGCGATGACCGAACCAAAACCTTGGTTCGGAGCTTGCTTGGAGTCGGGCCTTGAAAATCCGAAGTCTCCTTGGAGTCGGTCTGATGGCCGAACCAAAACTTTTGTTCGGCGGTTGTTAAGGGTTTACTTGGAGTCAGCTCGGAGTAATGCTGCTTGGAGTCTAGTGAAGGTTTGCTTGGGGCTCAACCCGGGTATAACTGATCTAAAAAAAGTTGGAACTTTTCGTCATGGTACGACGATAATTCAGGGATTTCTTCTTGATGCGTTTCGGGGTTCTTGGAGGTGTATGGCGGTCGTCAGAAGTGGAATAGCTTGACAATCATGTAAAGAAGGTTGAACCAAATCTTGGAGAAAAGAAGGTTGAACGAAATTTCAAATACTGTATACTCAGTTGTCTCTCCTCATATCATCATTCTATAAATACCAAGCACATGGCATTGTAAAAAAGGTGGATGCTGAAAAGTGAAGGTTTAAGCAAAATGGGAGACAACTTCGAGAGGGAAAAATCTTAGTTCTAATAGCATGTTTACTCGCATTCAAAGCTTGTACTTGTAACCAGAAATGAAAGGGATAATAAAAGAGGAACAGTGGACGTAGGCACATTCAGGCCGAACCACTATAAATTCTGTGTCTTTTTACATTTAAGTCATTTACATATTCTTTATTGCAAATTACCGATTTTCAACCTTAAACATCTGCAACTAATTTTCATCAAACAATAGTTATATATTACAAACAATATTCACAGCTCTACATCAACGATTTGAGTGTTTTTCCATTTTTTGTGGATACATTTTGCTGCTTTCACCGAGAGCTGAACTTTCCTTTTTCAAAAGAAAATTCTCACTTTCTTATTTTCTTTTTATTTTTAAACCTACTATTTCTAATCTTCTGACATGTGATTATCGTTTCTTCTCTTAGGAAACTCTCTCCCCTTTTCAAAGATCTGAAATCTATGTTTTATTTTAGATCTACCCTAACTCTTTTTACAAAAAAATCCTCCTTTTCTCTTTAGATTTGAACATCCATTTTACTACATAGAGAAATTCTCTTGTCCACTTTTTACATCTTATTTTTACTGTCCATAGACACTGTTTATTAGCAAAAAAATTGTCATCTCTTAGATCTGAAATCCTTAGACATTACTTTTACTATTCCAAATCCGCAAACACATGTCCCTAGACCAAACTCTAGTCTTGGGATCTGAAATTGCATTTTTTAATAAAATTTACACCTTTTTCTTTTCAGATCTAAAGTCACTGTCTCCTTGGCATCGGAGATTCTCTTTTTCTTACTTTTCCAGTTTCAGATCATTGTTTCTTGAATTAAAATACTCTATATCTCCAAGATCAGAAACCGTTACTTTAGCAAAATCTATTTCTCCTTTCATATCTACAATAATTATTCCTTGAAGATAAAAAAAATTCTATCTTTCTTTTCTCTTATTTCAGATCTACAAACGCTGCTTCTTAACCAACAAGAAACATGTATTCACTTCTCAGATCTGAAATCACTATATCTCCTTTCAGATCCGCAAACACTATTTCTCGACCCAAAAAGAAACATGTATTTATGTCTTAGATCTGTAATTGTTCTATCTTCTTTTTCTCATTTCAGAAGAAAAAAAACTATTTTGACCGAAAGAAACACTTAGTCATTTTTCAGATCTAAAATCAAATCTTTTACTCTTTCCATCTAGAAGCATTACTTCTTTAACATAAGAAAACTATCTTTCTCTTTTGTATAAGAGGAATATGTTCCCCTAGTAAAATATAAAATTATGATTCTAAGAAAATCCTTTTCTCCCTCCAAACTCGAAATCCTTTCTCTTTATCTAAAGTCATTGTCTCTTTGAAATTAGAGATTTTCTCTTTTTCTTTTTTCAAGTTTGTAATCACAATTTCTTAAATTGAGAAGCTATACCTCCTATCTCAAGACTCTCTCTTTATTTTAAGAGTTGGACCATCAACCCTTCGAAGCAACAAAACCTCCCAATCTTTTCCGAAAATTGAATTATCTCTCTCTAAAAGTTCAAACTCTCTAGAAAGGGAAGGAGAACAACTTCCCGATATGCCGACTAAAGATTATAAAACATCACTGTCAGGATTCCAGATAGATGGTCACCCAGGGACGCTAGCACAGCTTGCAGCGCAAATGCTATAGAAAAATGGAAGAGATACAACTGCTACCAGAGCTCGAGTATGGTGTTACCTCAAAGGGTAAGGAAGAGGACACGATGGAAATGACATCTGCCAAGAACTTGGATAACATAATAGTTTATACATAAAGGCTTTGAAAGACAGAGCTCCAGCAATTCCAACATATTTTGTCCGTAGCAGAAAGGTGAGAGATATCCAGAACCACCACTACTCCTCATCACAATTCAACACGAATCAGCAATATATAAAGTAAACCGCTAGGACACTTCAGTCACCAATCAAGATACTAGCTTCACCACTCCATCAGGATTCAATAATCAAAAATCGTAATTCAAATTGATTAAGAACTAAGGATAGCAGGATGCACACTAGGGACATCTACTATAAGTCCACCAAACTAGCCGGAGTCAACTTGACAAAATGACTAGACCGATGACTGTTAGGAGGCAGCACTAAAACGCCAAACAAGAATCTTGGCCAAGTAAAACCCTTGTTATCAATAGAGTACTTGTAGAAACTCCTTATGAGGAGCTCTTTGATCACACAATATGCTCGCATAAATATGTCATATGCATGACAATAAATGGTGCTGCAAAGGAGGTACTATAACAAACCTCTTCTTTCGCTTTTATCTAACTCGGTTGTTGTCATTTTAGGATAATGCCATTGGCTCCTAGGTTCCACAGAGTCTTACAAAAATACCGAGCGAGACTTCCTATCCAAGAGAACATCTTATACCAGGCATACTACACAATCTGGCACTTTGGGCTTCTTTCAAAGTGGCAGGTTTGGTCTAAACTACTCTTTCCCTTTGACTGAGACAAGGGACTAATGCATTCACTTCACACATATGTAGTAACATTCACTTAACACCTATGCTATTATAACCACTATTTATTTTGTGATTAGCAACCCAGATCACAAGCTTGTGTTGGTAGTAGTGAAAATATGATAGACATGACTAAGGGTGCTAGCTTGGGCAGTTCACTACTGACGACCGCCCCTTTCCCTGGCAATGACATACCAGTCGGTCATCCGGGCACAAATATAGCTTGAGTAACTCAAAGAATAAATGCATTCGAAGCCCAACATGGATTGACTCATGATCGGAGGTGCCCCAGGCCAATGGGCAGGTTGAAGCTATCAGCAAAGTCTTACAAACACTAATTAAGGAAAAACTAGATAAATCCAAAGGAGCGTGGGTTGACGAACTACCCACAAAACTGTGGGCCTACCAAGCCTCGTACAAAACAACAACAGGACATATTCTATTTGCTCTAAGCATACGGGGATGAGGCCATGCTTTCGGTCGAAACAGTTGTTCCTTCACATCATAGGACACATTATAATCCAAAAGAAAACGAGGAGCTTCTTAGCATGTCCTTAGACCTGATTGAAGAAAGAAGGAATAACACCGCTCTCAAGACCGCCGCACACTAACGAAATGTGGCAAAATAATACAAATCTAAGGTGAAGCCCCAAGAGCTACAAGAGGGAGATATTGTTCTCAAGAAAGTCTTTCCCCATCTAGGCGCACTAGATCCAATTTGGGAAAGACCATTTGTTGTTAATAAGGATCTCCGCAACGGAGCTTACATTCCGTCGGAAGTTGACTGAAAAAGTGTTTGGGAAAGGAAGGAATCTCCAGCATCCTCGCCATTACTTCTCTCAGCTTGTAAAAAGCAAGTATCGCCTGAAACAATAAAAGAAAGACAATGGACATAGGCATATTCTAGCAAAACCACTGTAAAAATTGATGTTTTGCTTGATTGTTTGTCCGATATTTTTCCTATTGCGATCAATTGCAAGCTCTCGTCGGCAGTAGAGAAAGCAAGATAAACATGACTAAGGGCATGAAAATAGCCTAGGTACTTCACTGCTGATGATCGGCCCCCTAGCCAGCAATGATAAACTAACTATATGCCACGGATTATGCACGAATATAGACTAGGTAATTTATCATTGGCGTTCGGCTCACCGGCAACTGCAAACCGATAATAATCCCACGATTAAAGCATGGCTGTAGCCAGAGATAGTTCGTAGTTGACAATCGGCACACACGTTGGCCGAGCCACAGTAAATCGAATAATACTCGCGATATAGGCCGTAATGGCCCGAGTAGTTACTATGTGTGAATCCCTTCTCTAAATCTTAAGTATGGCAGTCGCAAAGTTACACTCCCTTCGAACATAGGTTAGGCTAACAAACCATATGTCACCAAAATCCACAATCAGGGCAAGTAACTTACGTGCCACAAATCTTAAGTTTAGAAGGACTCTCTTGAAGGAGAATATAGTTCGTTGTACTTAAACTAGAAGCTTCTAACAATTTCCTTTAGTCTTGTGGCATTGCATAAAAATAGTAGAAATATGAATTCCACTCTGCTAACCACAACAGGATATTCATTCGCTTCCATTCCACCAGAGGAAACGGAGCATCGACTCAACTCCGTCAGAGATAGCGGAACAACAATCCAACATTGCCATAAGAATTAGAATATCCCTTCCAGCCAACTTCACTTAAGAAACTGTAAGGATTCTACAAAAGTTGAGCACAATTATGGTACCTGAGTAAAACTCAATGCAAAGGTATGACTAACTTTTGTAAGATAAGCTAAATTTGATTAAAAAAATACATGGGGGCATAACACCACCTCACCCCTTGATTATACACATACACAACCACTTAGCTTGGTAATAGCACATAAGAATCATGACCTTAAGTTTGCAAGTTTAAAACCTATTCATGATACAAGGCAACATGTTGTGAGAAGCAACCAAATGCATTATACTGGGGGGCTAACCCAGACAAATAATGAGTGCTCCTGGCCGACTTTTGACAAAATCGCTAAAGGGTGCTCTGGAGGATGTGATGAGTATTTGTGGACTGCCACGTCCCCCAAGTTACTCTCTAAACCTTAGTAATAAGGAATCACTTCGAATGATAACGACCTCTCTAAACAGAAGTGATTCGATCTCTAACCTTCCAAATGTAATTAATTCATATCAAAGTCTATTTTAACACAAATAGCTTGATACCTTTACCTAATAAATCAATCCCGAAGACAGGCGGGATGACTCTAACACATATCTATGGTAAAATTCCAAATAAAAATATATTAATAGTCTGTAACTAATTCTAAGGAAAGGATGAAAGTACTTGACCACACTAGGCCCGAAAGGACCATAAAATTGTAGGTAAAGTGAATAGAATAAGACGATCCTCTACCGCCAAAGCTAACGGGACATTTGAATTAAAAGATTGCTTCTACCTGATCAACAAGAAATAATAAACCGATACTAATCAAGGTTTCCAATGTCCAAAAATTATTCTAGCTAAACGCCACATACTGGAGGCATCCAACATCAGCACTTGGCATAACTCAAACCAGCAATAATGAATCACTCTTACCCATAATCAAGGTATACTTTCCAATCGAGCCATACATAACTCACATTTTTCCACGACCATGACTTCGCACTGGAATACTGAAGTACTCCTAGTATGGACAATTCCTTGCAAACCCTAGATAGAAAAGCCAATATTGCTCTCTCAAAGATTGGTTTCACTACGCCATAAATGACCTTCTGCAACATTTTTGCAAGGTGTTGCCAGCTAAAATGTTGCGATAGATATAAAATTTTGGTCCTACTGCAACGTTGTATTTATGGTGTTACCTTAGCCATAAAAATGTGTTGCTCTAGCTAAAAAAGTGTAACACGATGCAACATGTTTATATAGTGTTGCTATAGATGTATTCAGATTAAAAAATTAATAAAATTAGCAATCCGCGTGAATACGATCCAACGGTCTACATTTAATCCGATTGTTAAACTGGATCACCACTACAATTTGCTCCAAATTTTCGTTCTCCCGCTTTACTTTCATATCATTCTCGTTCTCACCCCCAATTTCCAAATCCCTAATTTTCAAATCATATTTTCGTTTCTTTTTTTTCTTCCAAAAACAAAATCTCGTCCTTTTTTCAAAGGTTGGTAGTGATCTCAGACAAGCTTCGTTCCCCATTTCGTTCTCACCTCCAATTTCGCTGCTGTTTGCCTACATGTCGAGCCTCATTTGCTTTGCTGTCGAGATCTGGAAATGTCTGTTCGGCTTGTGAATCGGCGATTGTTGTTGGAGTTAGGTCATGATTGGACTGGGTTACGGTAGTGGGTGATTGCGATTGAAATTTCAAGCGATGGAGGTGAGGCCAATGGTGATTTAAGGTAGTTCTGGTCGATGGGTTGCTGAAATTGCGGTTGGTGAATTTGATATGGGAGGCGCTGGTGGGTTCGCGATTTGGAGGAGTTTTTAACAGGTTGGTTTTCAGTTTGATTGGTGAGGAAGTTAGGGTGTAGGGGTAGTTCGGGTTGTCAGAGAAGGCAGGTAGGTGTTTGTTGTGATGGTGAAGGCATAGGGTTAGTGAGGAGATGCGAATTGGTTGTGACAGATTGTAGAGGAAGGGATTTGTTGTGCTATGTGCAGAAATGGTTCGAGTTCGTTAGGTGATAGGGGCAGGAGTTTGTGGCTGATTGTAGCTGGATGGTGAATCTGGTTGTCGCAGTTTGTAGAAGTTGGATATGAAGGTGTGATGGAGGTTGAAGTATATGAAGTGATAGGTTAGAGCTTTGTTTGTTGTTGCGCGTTTGGGATGTTTTGGTTGTGAGATGGTAGTTTGGAAGAAAATGCAGTTTGCTGGTAGGGGTTTGGATAATGAAGTATGCAGTGGTTGCTTGAGAAGGTTGTTGTTGCTTGAAATGTAGCAGGGAGGAGTTTGGGTTAAGGCAGTTTGGATTGGTGAAAGAAAGCTGGTGGTGGAATGGTAGGTTGCTGTTACTGTTTTGTGGAAGGAAGGAATGGGTGGTTATGCCAGCGATTGTGATTAGGTGATTAGGCAACATGTTCGATGAAGGGTAATGTATTACTTATTAACATGCAACATGTTCGATGAACTGTCAATTTTTATTTATCATGGTTTCAGGTCTTTTACCAAGGCAGAGCTAAGAATGATGGCTGGAAAAAGGTCGATCCCCGTCGGGACTGCGGTGCCCCGGACCCCCGCCGGCGCTGCGCCCGGACCCGCTTCTCGCCTCGCCTTCGGCTCGGCACTCGGCTCGCCTTCGGCTCGGCATTCGGCTCGTCATATATTTGTCAGTGTCTGTATAAATTGAAACTGCATATGTAATGAGTGAACTGAGTGATGTAGTGAGGAATATCTGTATATGTGAATATCAGTATTATATATCATTGAATTGTAAAATAGTGGAGTCAGGAATTTGTACTATTTCAAATGTTGAAATAAAAAATTTATTTAAATAAATTACTGTTTGAATATCAAATTCTAATAGCATTTTATTAAATAAATATTTATTTCTATTAAAAAATCAAATGTGCTCTACATTGTGGGCCCCACAAATTCAGAAAGTTAATATCTATAGCAACATTTTTGAATATTGCTACAGACACCTATGGGTGTTGCCATAGACCCAAATAGGGTTCTATTGCAACAATATTACTTATGTTGCCTTAGATAGTCAAAATGTTGCCTTTGAGGTCTAAGGCAACGGCAAAAATTGCATCACCCTAAAAGTGTTGCCATAGACCTATGGCAACATTTTTCGGGCCTGAGCCAACATTTTTTTTGTGTTGCAGTAGGCCATTTATGGCGTAGTGTTTAGTTATAGCCTTTTGTTAGTGCCAAATTAGAATTTTGACTCAGTCACAATTGCTAGACACCAAACACAAGCTTATGTTTGGCACGGGCAGTGCACTACATCATTGTTTCGACCTTGGACCATGCAACCTACCAACACTTTCATCCGACCCCTTTCTGCACCTTGGTCCAGCCTCTTTTCATGTACCAGATAAAGTGGTTCGGCTATCATCTTCCACTCTCGGACCAAATTGTTTCAGTTCAATAAACTCCACCAACCCAATTTCATGGTCTGACTATCCTTACTCCTTTACGAAGCTTCTATATAATCCAACACTTATCCGTCAAAACTTACCAATAATCTAGTCTGTACAAGTACACTGAGGATTATCAAACCAAGCTATCGAAGAAGTTGGTAAAACTGATCATCACTTTACCAGACTATATGCCGCACAAACCAATTACAATTTTGAGGATTCCACCCAAAATTTATATAAAATATACATATCTTTGCACAAACGTCCAGGCAGAAGATACAAAACATGGGTTAGAGAAGTCATAACCAACATTCACTCGATAACACTCCGCATCATCTCCTGCGTACAAAGACAATTCAACAGAGATTCTTACTATATCAATTTGATCAATAATTGATCTTGTCAAAGCATGCACAAGAATGGATAAAGGATTAGTAGAGAAATACACAAACTTGGCGATCACATGAGATGGTCAGGATTGCTTGACTCAACCACACAATGAACATAACTGGAGTACCACATCACAAATTCAAAGTCGATAATGCAAAGTATACATCAGTTGGTCCGCTTACTGTATGAAGCCTCTATTTAGGGAATCGAAAGTCCAAGAAAAACCACATCCTATCAGATGAAGACTAATCAAAGACGGCTTCAAAAATTTAGCAAGTCCTCCTTAGAACGAACAAAGTTCCACATCAAACTAGCAATATGAGGCTTATTGAAAAATCAGAGGTGAATATGAGATATAAATATTCAGATAATATAACCATTACAAGACTAAGAAGATAGTCTTAGATTAAACAAAGCACACTTTGTATTCGTGAAAGTATGCTTTGGGGGGCAAACGTTGTAGGCATTTTCGCCCACTACATGGTGAATATGAGGAGTCAAGGGAAAAATCATCACTGTTATGGAACAGACGCAAACTAGTTTAGAGATATTCTCGAGATCAAGATATGGACATAGGTCGAAATTGCGTCTCAATCCAAGCTACCGATTGAGAGATATGATAATCTTAAGATTTGCCCTCCACTGTCTCGTAGGGCCAATACCGAGATGCTCTACCGCCATTCAAGGTCGACAGTCCAGTAGCAAACCAGGATACTCGGCCCGATTACCGAACCAAAACTTTTGTTCGGCGCTTACTTGGAGTTGGGGCTTGAAAATCTCGAGTTTACTTGGAGTCGGCCCGATGACCGAACAAAAACTTTGGCTCGACGCTTGCTTGGAGTCGGGCCTTGAAAATCTAGAGTCTGCATAGAGTCGGTTGGATTACCGAACCAAAACTATGGTTCGGCGCCCGCTTGGAGTCGGGCCTTGAAAATCTCGAGTCTGCGTGGAGTCGGCGTGATGACCGAACTAGAACTTTGGTTTGGCGGTTGCTTGGAGTCGGGCCTTGAAAATCTGGAGTCTGCTTGGAGTCGGTTGGATTACCGAACCAAAACTTTGGTTCGACACTAGCTTGGAGTCGTGGATTGAAAATCTTGAGTCTGCGTGGAGTCGGCGCGATGATCGAACCAAAACTTTGGTTCGGCGCTTTCTTGGAGTCGAGCCATGAAAATCTCGAGTCGGCTTGTAGTCAGTGCGATGACCGAACCAAAACTTTGGTTTGGCGCTTGCTTGGTGTAACAGCCCGATATTTTAAACGAAATTTTAAATAAAAATAAAACATTTTGAAATATTGAGTTAAAAATAAAGTGTAGTAATTTGTATAAAACGAAAATTTAAAACGTTACATTTCGTTACGTTTTGTCCGTTCTTAACTTTACTGTAGAATAAAATCTTATTAGTGATGATAATAACTATTTTTAAATTCGGGTTAAAAGATACGTTATATTTTTTTTGAGAAACCGTTAACATTTATTGAATTTATTTAATAAAAGAAATAAGACAAATTGTACGTTATTTGGACGTTTTATAATTTCTCTTGTTTTCACCGTCCAAATTGATTTTTCGTTTGTGTTGGCAATTCAAGTCTCAGCTGTTCAAAAATCGTTCACGTGAGAAAAATATTCGTTCCCTTGGCCTTCCATGCGTTCCACCTATTCAATAATAATTAACAGCCTTAAATTTCTTACCGTTCAAAGCAATAAAAACTTGCCCTCTTGGTCACGTTTCATTTCTTATTCATCCTTGCAAACAAAAAACTCCAGACTGCATTTTTCATTTCCTTCTATCAAATTGCAGAACCTTCTTCTAAGGTATGGTCACTTATTCTTGCTTTTGTTTTATCTTGTTATTCTCTACCCCTTCATGCTTCTACCCCATGCCATCCGCAACCTAGACCACCACCGCCTCCCTACCCCAGGCCACTGACCCGCGTCAGTCCACCATCACGGCAACCCCAGACCGTCACCGCTTCTCCTCCACGTCAGCCTACTCCACCACCCCGAATCCATCAACCACCACCACGAGACCAAACCCACCCCAGACCGTCACCACTTGTCCCCACGTCTCCAAACCTAGGCCAACCTTCACTGCCTCATACGAGACCAGCCTTCTACCCCTGACCCACCACGAGACCAAACCCACCCCAGACGATCACCAAGGCAGCCAACCCAGTCGAATCCCAACTGCCAACACCAGACCGAGACAGCTTTCCAGTCCTCCAACCGTGACCATCCCACCACGGCAGTCGCCTGACATCCACCACGAGTTCAAAACTCCACCCAGACCGAGAACCCCGCTTGTCACCACTGAATCCCACCACCAGACTGAGACCCTGTCTTCCCTCCTCCACGAACTCATGTCAGTCAACCCCTTCGTCAGATCAAACCCATGCCGAGAGGTCAGACCAAGCCTGGCATATGAGAATAAGTTGAACTGTTCGTCCCTTTTATTTTATTTTTCTTTGTTGTGTGTTGTTTTCCCTGAACCAGTTTGAAATTAAAAATAAAGGAGTAGTACTGAGAGGAGAACATTGTTTTGTTGAGTTGTTTATAAAAAGGAAGTTGCTTTTGCCACCTGTATTTGCAAACTTTCGTTATTTTTCACTGACTTTGGTTTTGAAGAAAAAAAAATGAACAAAAATCTATTTCAGTTTGTTTTCTTTGCAACCGTGAATTTTGTATTACCTCTGTCTTGCTGAAATGAAATGGTGAACAGAAATTTCCACTTCTTGTTTTATTTTGAATGTTGTAAATTCCGTGCGAAAAAGAAAATTTGTGAATAATACAAAATTTTTACTTTGCAAAATTTTAAAATTTATAATCTCCAATAAGAGTGGTCGAACCAATTCCTTCTATTTTTTCAACTTGATTTATTTTTCGATCGTTTACTTCAATTTGGGAAATTCGTTATTCGTGCATCTTTGATTGTCTATTTATTCGCTTTATTCTTTCGACTTTAGATCAGAATCAAGTCGGCGAGTCTGCTAACGACTGATAGTGCTATCCGCGTGCTTTCAAATTACATCGTACTTCTTTCTTTTCGAATCTCCAGCTCCGTAGAGGTGAGTAAATCTCACACGAATATTCATACTTATATAATTGTGAAACGACCGCAACTGAATGTGTAGAAATAAATAAATAAATAAATGATGTTATAATTACCTGTGATTTATTTATAGTTGATGTTAATTGTTAAAACTGCATATCGTATCATCTGTTATATCTGTTCTTATTTTACTGTTATTCTATTCTGTTAAATCACACTGCAAGTTCCCTGTAGAATAGAATCACTATGGGTTGAAATGATACATACCCGAACGGACTTTAGAATAAGGGAAGGTCGTTATGGGCTGAAATGATAAGCCTGAGCGATTTTCAATTAAATTTTATTTACTTGGGATTGCGGGTTTGAAATGATAAAACCCGGATCTTTCTTTGTAAATTACGGATTGAAACGATATAGTATCCGTATCACTTGAATTAGGCTAGAAAATATTATACAGACCCATGGTTATTTTTCTGTATTTTCTGAATATTTTAAATAATTTAAAGATTGTAATAATATTTAATTGATTTAAATCGAATTTTTAAGTGATTTATTTAAAAATATAAATGATTTTTCTATGTGATAAATATAAATAAATGGAGGAATATTGATTTAAAACGAAACTTAAATTTTGAAATTTTGATAAAAAGAAAGATGGAAACTTAAATTAATTTAATTGAAAAATGAAATTTAGTTTTAAATTGGTGGAAAAATGAAGTTTAAGTTCAAGGGTAGAAATGAATGTAATAAGCAAATTGGTAAGTTTTGGTTTTACTTGTAAAATTTCTTTTGAAATAAAATTTGTTAAAGGATTGAAAATGAACATTTTAAATGTATGATTTTATAAGTTTTGACTAGGTAGAATCTGTAGCACTTGTTAAGTGTTGTGGATTTTATAAATGAACCAAAAGACTAAAATGAACTTAAGCTATGATAGTACTTGGTAAGTGCTGTTGTAACAGAAACTAAAATTGAACCTGAACTAATAAAGGGCTACTGTAGCACTTGTTAAGGACTGCAGTAGGCTAAAATATGATTTTTGTTTAAAACTGAATTGTTATAGCAGTTTATAAATGTTGGTTGGTTGAATAAAAATTGTTTTCAATATATAACTTAACGTTATTGTTTTAAGTGAATAAGTGAACTCCGAAAAGGTTAGATTTTTTTTAATTTAATAACTTAATAATTGTTTTAAGGGATAATGTCTTCGTTTTAAAATGGTTTAATTCAAAGTATATTTGATAAATTGTTTAAATCTATAACCACGGGTTATAATAACGATTGGTTGGCAAAGAGACCGGGATCGGATATGGACATACTCTCTGTCGATACCGAAAACCACTTTGACAACCGTGTACGCGGTGGAGATTCCAGAATGAAGTAGGATGGTGGCGACGTTCTTAAGGTATGTTACGTGGACCCAACTCCCGTGAGTTGGCATAAGGTGGCTAAAACAGGAGCGATTGACGGACCAATGAGGTAGCACCTCTTATCGGACACACTTCTTCGATACCATTCTATTACTTGTGATTGATTTGGTGGCCACCCTTGATTTGGGAGTGTTGTTCGAGGTGGGCGGTAGTGGCTGCTATGCGTCACCACTAGTCCGGATGCGTAATTGGTATATCTACCCTGGCATTGCCTAGTTGTGCCGTGTCACCTACCATATCGAGCTTTACTACGATTATGATTTTAAGATCCGACCGCGTTAAGGTTCTCCATCCCCTTAACGCTATTTTCCGATATTATTATACTTTACTTATTTAGACACTATTATAATAGCGAATATTACTATATAGTAGATAGTTTAACGGATCCTTAGAGGATGGGCGGTCCCAAGCATCTTCTAAGTTACTTGTACCTTTACTACATTTCATTTGAGTTGGTTTACATTGTTTAAGTATGTATATCCTGACTCGAGTGTTATGTTTTATTTTACGCTCGGGTCAGCCTGAGTATTCATAGCTTTGGACTTCACTTTTCTGGAGCTCGGAATCACTGGAGATTCTGCTTATCTAGTTATCTTCCTATTTCAGTTTCAGTTGCCTTATTTCAGCTTTTGTTTTAGAGACTTGTGTATTTGGATCTCTATTGTACTTGTTTCAGAACTGTATTGGGTTTCAGACTATGTATTTTGTATTTGATTTGAGACTATGTATTTTAGTGGCTTCATGAACCACTATGGTTATTTTTAAATTCCGCTGCGAGTTATTCTGATATTTCTGTGTCTGTGATTCTGTGAATGATTTTATTTTCTCCAAATTTTATTACAATCTGTTATTTTGCATTATTCAAGTCTGACATGTGTGGATTATTGTCGATTTGAATGGTCCAAAATAGTGGGTCGTTACATTTGGTATCAGAGCCAGGTTTTAGGCAAACCTTAGCCTATGGAGCAAAACTCATTAGAGATAGGGTAGAAATACCCTAGAATGAGTGAAATCAAACTCAGAATCATTTCCTTGTGAGTGAACGTATTTTTAAAGTATAAAATGATTTTTAAATGATTTTTCACCTTTCCGCATCTACCTTGTTAGGAATTTTGTTATTAGGATTTCACCCAAGTGTTCTTATCGTGTTTTATCTTAACTTATCTTTGTCTTCTTGGTACCTTGTCCTAAATTTATTCTTGATATTTCCAGGATGAATCGTGGAAATGCTAGAGGTAGGGGTCGTGGTATTGCCCCAGTTCCTCCACCCGTTGCACCAGTTAAGTTTACAGTTCTATGCAAAGAATTCTCTCAGCTCGGTGGCACTAAGTTCACCGGTTCAGAAAGTATCATCGAAGCCCAGCAATGGCTACGAAGTCTGGAAAGAATCTTTACTGGTTTAGAGATCACTGATGCCCAGAAACGTCAGTTAGCGGCATGGCAGCTGCAAGAGTCAGCCCTAGATTGGTGGGAGTCTGTTACGACTCGCACTAACGAAGGTGACCTTTCATGGGAGCAGTTCAGGTATCCTTTGTGTTAATTTGAATTTTCCCATTTCCTTTCTTTTCTATTTGTCTAAAGTTCTGTTTCTGTATCTTCCTTTCAGGGAGGCTTTTGTGGCAAAATGGATGCCCGAAGCCGGAAAATCTCAGCTTTACCGCGAATTCATGGACCTCAAGCAAGGTACCATGTCCTTCTCAGAGTATGAACGGAAGTTCAATGAACTTTCCAAATTCGGTCCTGGTCTTATCGATACTCAGCTAAAGAAGAATGAGAAGTTCATTGCTGGAGCTCGCCCAGAGTTCTACGACCGTCTTATTTCACATGTCCATGGCACTTTTACTGAGCTCATGGATATGGCTATTCGCTATGAGAACCCTACTTCCAAGGGTCCTGCTGCTTCCAGTGCTCATGTCTCTCAGTCCTCCTCTGCTAATTCCAAGAAGAGAAAGCCCAACTTCCACCAGCAAAAGAAGAATTGGCTCAAACATCCGGGCTTAGGATCTTCAGCATCTGCTCCTTCCCAGAGGCACCCTATTATCTTTCCTCCATTACTTGCTTCAAATGTGACCAGAAGGGTCACTATGCCAATAGTTGCCCTAATCCGTCTGTTGCTGCTGTTCCTCCACCCCAGGTTACCAGGAACGATCTTTGTCATGTTTGTCTTCAGCCGGGTCATTTTAAGAAAGACTGTCCTTTATATCAGAAGGGAAGGCCATCTGGCGTATTTGCTGTCACATCTGCTTCATCACCTGCTCCTGCACCTACTCCTGCTCCTAGCGATGATCAAGGTACTCTTCAGGGCACCTTTACTTTATTTCATCATCCTGTTCGTGTTTTATTTGATACTGGGGCTTCGCATAGCTTTATTTCTGATGTTTTGTGTAATAAGTTTGAAACTCTCCTTTCTCCTGAGTATGTTTCTGTTCCTCTATGTGTTTCAAATCCTATTGGTGGTCCCGCAAATCTAGATAAGATTTGTAAGCAAGTGAGACTCTTCTATTCTGGTCATAAATTTTCTGGAGATTTCTATGTCCTAGGTTTCGATGCTTTTGATTTGTTGCTTGGAAGTGATTGGCTTGATGGCACGATGCCCGTATCTCGTGTAAATCCCAAATTGTTTCTCTTAAGGATGATCGAGGAAATTCTTTGCTTATTCAGGGCCGTATGCCTCATGATTATGCTGGTAGCTTTATCTTTTCTCTAGATGCTTCTATTGATGATCTTCAGTCGACCCGTGTAGTTAATCACTACCCGGATGTATTTGGAGAAGTTACTGCTTTACCTCCCAAGCGGGAAATTGATTTCCGCATTGACCTCATTCCTGGAGCTCGACCTATAGTTCTTCCTCCTAGAAGAATGGCACCCCGCGAGAAGGTTGAGTTAAGGAAACAAATTGAAGACCTATTTTCCAAGGGTCTGATCAGACCTAGTTTTTCTGAATGGGGAGCTGCAGTGGTCTTCGTCACCAAATCCGATGGTTCTCTTCGGATGTGTGTTGATTATAGGGAGTTGAACAAACTCACTATGAAAAATAGATACCCAATGCCTCGCATCAATGACATGTTCGATCAGCTTTATGGTGCTACTGTTTTCTCTCAGCTTGATCTCGCCACAGGCTTTCACCAACTCAGAGTGGCTGAGGAAAGTATTCCTAAGACAGCCTTCCGTACTGAAAATGGATTCTTCGAATGGTTAGTCATGCCTTTTGGTTTGACTAATGCTCCTGCTTTCTTTGTTGACTTGATGAATCGTGTTTTCCGTGATGTGCTTAATAAATTTGTTCTAGTCTTTGTGGATGATATCCTCATCTTCTCTAAGTCTGAAGAAGAACATGAGTCACATTTAAAATCTGTTCTTGAGACCCTTCGCAATCATCAGTTAAAAGCTAAATTTTCCAAATGTCACTTCTGGAAGGATGAAGTCCGATTTCTCGGGCATATTGTTTCTAGTAATGGAGTTTCAGTTGATCCAGTCAAGATCGCTGCGATCAATGTAAGTCCTTCTTTCCTTCTCTTTCATTGCTTCATTTCAATTTACTCTATCTTTTCTATTATCCTTCTTTTCCCTATTCTGTACAGGATTGGGAAACTCCTAAGACTCCTACTGATATCCGTAGTTTTCTGGGCCTCGCCGGTTATTACCGGAGATTCATCGAGAATTTCGCTCGGATTGCTGCACCTCTCACTGCTTTAACTCGGAAGAATGCTAAGTTTATTTGGAGTAACGAGTGTAAGGCCGCCTTCAATGAGTTAAAAGACAAGCTTACTTCTGCACCTGTTCTTACCGTTCCAAATGGAGATGAGGGATTAACGGTATACACTGATGCTTGTCGAGAAGGTTTAGGAGCTGTTCTGATGCAGGATGGTAGAGTGATTGCTTATGCTAGTAGACAGTTGAAGACTCATGAAGTAAATTATGCCGCCCATGATCTAGAGTTGCTTGCTGTTGTTTTCGCTTTGAAGCTTTGGAGACATCATCTGTTGGGTACCAAGTTCGAGCTTTTCACCGATCATCAGTCTTTGAAGTATATTTTCTCTCAGAAGGATTTGAATCAGAGACAAGTTAGGTGGTTAGAGTTCCTTGCTTCTTATGACCTCGACATCAACTATACACCGGGAAAGGCTAATGTTGTGGCAGATGCTTTGAGTAGGAAGAAAGCTTTGTTGTGTCAGATTGTTGTTTCTTCGCCTCTTGTGGATCGTATTATGGCTAGACAGGATGAAGATCAGATGCTTAGATTGATTAAGGAGAATGTTCGAAGTAGAGTTGGAAGTAGTAGTATGGATGGTAATGGAGCTCAGATTGACGATAAGGGTGTATTGAGGATTAATAATAGGATTTGTGTCCCGAATGTTGATGGATTGAGACAGGAGTTACTTCGGGAGAATCATCAGTCCAGACTTTCTATTCATCCAGGCGTAACCAAGATGTATCAGGATATGAAGAAGTTATATTGGTGGAAAGGTATGAAGCGAGATATTTCCATTTTCGTCAATAGGTGTGCGACTTGTCAGCAAGTCAAGGCAGATCATCAGAAGACCCCTGGTTTATTGCAGCCTCTTGAGATTCCCAATTTGAAGTGGGAACAAGTTTCTATGGATTTCATTGATGGTTTACCGAGGAGTAGGAAGGGTAACGAGAGTATCTGGGTTATTGTGGATAGATTGACCAAATCAGCTCATTTCATTCCGGTCAAGTCTACCCGTTCAGCTTCTAGTTTATCTGAGATTTACATGAGGGAGATTGTTCGTCTCCATGGTGTTCCTCTCAGTATCGTTTGTGATCGTGATCCTATCTTTACTAGTAGGTTTTGGAAGGCCTTTCAGGATTCTTTGGGTACTCATCTAAATCTGAGCACTGCTTACCATCCACAGACCGACGGTCAAACGGAAAGGGTGAATCAGATTTTAGAAGATCTTCTTCGTGCTTGTGTGCTTGATTATGGAGGATCTTGGGAAGATCATCTCCATCTTGTCGAATTCACTTATAACAATAGTTATCAGGCCAGTATTGAGACATCTCCATTTTCTGCTCTTTATGGACGACCTTGTAGATCTCCTTCTTGTTGGATTGAATCCGGTAATCGATTGGTTCTTGGTCCTGAATTGGTTTTGGAAGCTTCTGAGAGAGTTGAAGAGATTAAGAAGAAGATGAGGATTGCTCAGGATAGACAGAAAAAGTACGCCGATCGTCGAAGACGGAGTTTAGAATTTGCTGTTGGTGATTTGGTTTTCCTTAAGGTCTCTCCCTTAAGGAATGTTATTCGTTTCGGTCGTAGAGGAAAGCTTTCTCCTAGATTTGTTGGTCCTTTCCGCATTTTGGAAAGAATTGGTTCTCTTGCTTATCGTCTGGATTTACCCGAGAAATTTTCTGGAATTCACAACGTCTTTCATGTATCTCATCTTCGTCGCTATCTGCATGATCCATCTCTTATTATTCAGCCTTCTGCTCTTGATAGTTTGGATATTGAGCCAAATCTGACTGTTGAGAGGAAGCCACTTCGTATCGTCGATCGAGGTACGAAGCAGCTAAGAAGAAAATCTGTCAACCTGGTCAAAGTGCAGTGGAGCACTGATGAACGGGATTGCACCTGGGAGACGGAGGAGAGCATTCGTGCTTCGAATCCGGAATTGTTTATTTCAGGTACTTTACTATTCTGTCTTATCTTTCTTGTTTTCCTTCTTCGTTCCTTTTCGGGGACGAAAAGCTTTGAGTGGGGGAGAGTGTAACAGCCCGATATTTTAAACGAAATTTTAAATAAAAATAAAACATTTTGAAATATTGAGTTAAAAATAAAGTGTAGTAATTTGTATAAAACGAAAATTTAAAACGTTACATTTCGTTACGTTTTGTCCGTTCTTAACTTTACTGTAGAATAAAATCTTATTAGTGATGATAATAACTATTTTTAAATTCGGGTTAAAAGATACGTTATATTTTTTTTGAGAAACCGTTAACATTTATTGAATTTATTTAATAAAAGAAATAAGACAAATTGTACGTTATTTGGACGTTTTATAATTTCTCTTGTTTTCACCGTCCAAATTGATTTTTCGTTTGTGTTGGCAATTCAAGTCTCAGCTGTTCAAAAATCGTTCACGTGAGAAAAATATTCGTTCCCTTGGCCTTCCATGCGTTCCACCTATTCAATAATAATTAACAGCCTTAAATTTCTTACCGTTCAAAGCAATAAAAACTTGCCCTCTTGGTCACGTTTCATTTCTTATTCATCCTTGCAAACAAAAAACTCCAGACTGCATTTTTCATTTCCTTCTATCAAATTGCAGAACCTTCTTCTAAGGTATGGTCACTTATTCTTGCTTTTGTTTTATCTTGTTATTCTCTACCCCTTCATGCTTCTACCCCATGCCATCCGCAACCTAGACCACCACCGCCTCCCTACCCCAGGCCACTGACCCGCGTCAGTCCACCATCACGGCAACCCCAGACCGTCACCGCTTCTCCTCCACGTCAGCCTACTCCACCACCCCGAATCCATCAACCACCACCACGAGACCAAACCCACCCCAGACCGTCACCACTTGTCCCCACGTCTCCAAACCTAGGCCAACCTTCACTGCCTCATACGAGACCAGCCTTCTACCCCTGACCCACCACGAGACCAAACCCACCCCAGACGATCACCAAGGCAGCCAACCCAGTCGAATCCCAACTGCCAACACCAGACCGAGACAGCTTTCCAGTCCTCCAACCGTGACCATCCCACCACGGCAGTCGCCTGACATCCACCACGAGTTCAAAACTCCACCCAGACCGAGAACCCCGCTTGTCACCACTGAATCCCACCACCAGACTGAGACCCTGTCTGCCCTCCTCCACGAACTCATGTCAGTCAACCCCTTCGTCAGATCAAACCCATGCCGAGAGGTCAGACCAAGCCTGGCATATGAGAATAAGTTGAACTGTTCGTCCCTTTTATTTTATTTTTCTTTGTTGTGTGTTGTTTTCCCTGAACCAGTTTGAAATTAAAAATAAAGGAGTAGTACTGAGAGGAGAACATTGTTTTGTTGAGTTGTTTATAAAAAGGAAGTTGCTTTTGCCACCTGTATTTGCAAACTTTCGTTATTTTTCACTGACTTTGGTTTTGAAGAAAAAAAAATGAACAAAAATCTATTTCAGTTTGTTTTCTTTGCAACCGTGAATTTTGTATTACCTCTGTCTTGCTGAAATGAAATGGTGAACAGAAATTTCCACTTCTTGTTTTATTTTGAATGTTGTAAATTCCGTGCGAAAAAGAAAATTTGTGAATAATACAAAATTTTTACTTTGCAAAATTTTAAAATTTATAATCTCCAATAAGAGTGGTCGAACCAATTCCTTCTATTTTTTCAACTTGATTTATTTTTCGATCGTTTACTTCAATTTGGGAAATTCGTTATTCGTGCATCTTTGATTGTCTATTTATTCGCTTTATTCTTTCGACTTTAGATCAGAATCAAGTCGGCGAGTCTGCTAACGACTGATAGTGCTATCCGCGTGCTTTCAAATTACATCGTACTTCTTTCTTTCCGAATCTCCAGCTCCGTAGAGGTGAGTAAATCTCACACGAATATTCATACTTATATAATTGTGAAACGACCGCAACTGAATGTGTAGAAATAAATAAATAAATAAATGATGTTATAATTACCTGTGATTTATTTATAGTTGATGTTAATTGTTAAAACTGCATATCGTATCATCTGTTATATCTGTTCTTATTTTACTGTTATTCTATTCTGTTAAATCACACTGCAAGTTCCCTGTAGAATAGAATCACTATGGGTTGAAATGATACATACCCGAACGGACTTTAGAATAAGGGAAGGTCGTTATGGGCTGAAATGATAAGCCTGAGCGATTTTCAATTAAATTTTATTTACTTGGGATTGCGGGTTTGAAATGATAAAACCCGGATCTTTCTTTGTAAATTACGGATTGAAACGATATAGTATCCGTATCACTTGAATTAGGCTAGAAAATATTATACAGACCCATGGTTATTTTTCTGTATTTTCTGAATATTTTAAATAATTTAAAGATTGTAATAATATTTAATTGATTTAAATCGAATTTTTAAGTGATTTATTTAAAAATATAAATGATTTTTCTATGTGATAAATATAAATAAATGGAGGAATATTGATTTAAAACGAAACTTAAATTTTGAAATTTTGATAAAAAGAAAGATGGAAACTTAAATTAATTTAATTGAAAAATGAAATTTAGTTTTAAATTGGTGGAAAAATGAAGTTTAAGTTCAAGGGTAGAAATGAATGTAATAAGCAAATTGGTAAGTTTTGGTTTTACTTGTAAAATTTCTTTTGAAATAAAATTTGTTAAAGGATTGAAAATGAACATTTTAAATGTATGATTTTATAAGTTTTGACTAGGTAGAATCTGTAGCACTTGTTAAGTGTTGTGGATTTTATAAATGAACCAAAAGACTAAAATGAACTTAAGCTATGATAGTACTTGGTAAGTGCTGTTGTAACAGAAACTAAAATTGAACCTGAACTAATAAAGGGCTACTGTAGCACTTGTTAAGGACTGCAGTAGGCTAAAATATGATTTTTGTTTAAAACTGAATTGTTATAGCAGTTTATAAATGTTGGTTGGTTGAATAAAAATTGTTTTCAATATATAACTTAACGTTATTGTTTTAAGTGAATAAGTGAACTCCGAAAAGGTTAGATTTTTTTTAATTTAATAACTTAATAATTGTTTTAAGGGATAATGTCTTCGTTTTAAAATGGTTTAATTCAAAGTATATTTGATAAATTGTTTAAATCTATAACCACGGGTTATAATAACGATTGGTTGGCAAAGAGACCGGGATCGGATATGGACATACTCTCTGTCGATACCGAAAACCACTTTGACAACCGTGTACGCGGTGGAGATTCCAGAATGAAGTAGGATGGTGGCGACGTTCTTAAGGTATGTTACGTGGACCCAACTCCCGTGAGTTGGCATAAGGTGGCTAAAACAGGAGCGATTGACGGACCAATGAGGTAGCACCTCTTATCGGACACACTTCTTCGATACCATTCTATTACTTGTGATTGATTTGGTGGCCACCCTTGATTTGGGAGTGTTGTTCGAGGTGGGCGGTAGTGGCTGCTATGCGTCACCACTAGTCCGGATGCGTAATTGGTATATCTACCCTGGCATTGCCTAGTTGTGCCGTGTCACCTACCATATCGAGCTTTACTACGATTATGATTTTAAGATCCGACCGCGTTAAGGTTCTCCATCCCCTTAACGCTATTTTCCGATATTATTATACTTTACTTATTTAGACACTATTATAATAGCGAATATTACTATATAGTAGATAGTTTAACGGATCCTTAGAGGATGGGCGGTCCCAAGCATCTTCTAAGTTACTTGTACCTTTACTACAGTTCATTTGAGTTGGTTTACATTGTATAAGTATGTATATCCTGACTCGAGTGTTATGTTTTATTTTACGCTCGGGTCAGCCTGAGTATTCATAGCTTTGGACTTCACTTTTCTGGAGCTCGGAATCACTGGAGATTCTGCTTATCTAGTTATCTTCCTATTTCAGTTTCAGTTGCCTTATTTCAGCTTTTGTTTTAGAGACTTGTGTATTTGGATCTTTATTGTACTTGTTTCAGAACTGTATTGGGTTTCAGACTATGTATTTTGTATTTGATTTGAGACTATGTATTTTAGTGGCTTCATGAACCACTATGGTTATTTTTAAATTCCGCTGCGAGTTATTCTGATATTTCTATGTCTATGATTCTGTGAATGATTTTATTTGCTCCAAATTTTATTACAATCTGTTATTTTGCATTATTCAAGTCTGACATGTGTGGATTATTGTCGATTTGAATGGTCCAAAATAGTGGGTCGTTACACTTGGAGTCAGACCTCGAAAATATGGAGTTTGCTTGGAGTCGATTGGATTACCGAACCAAAACTTTGGTTCGGCGCTCGCTTGGAGTCGAGGCTTGAAAATCTTGTATCTGCTTGGAATCAGCCCAATGACTGAACCAAAACTTTGGTTCAGCGCTTGCTTGGAGTTGGATCTTGAAAATCTAGAGTTTGCTTAGAGTTGGTTGGATTACCAAATCAAAACTTTGGTCCGGCACTTGCTTGGAGTTGGGCCTTGAAAATCTAGAGTCTGTTGTATTACCGAACCAAAACTTTGGTTCGACGCTCACTTTGAGTCGGGGATTGAAAATCTCGAGTCTGCTTGGAGTCGGCACGATGACCGAACCAAAACTATGGTTCGGCGCTTTCTTGGAGTCGGGCCTTGGAAATCTGGAGTCTGCATAGAGTCGGTCCGATGACCGAACCAAAACTTTTGTTCGGTGGTTGCTTGGAGTCGGCCTTCGAAAATATGGGTCCTGCTTGGAGTCTGTCCGTTGACCGAACCAAATCTTTGGTACGGTGATTGCTTGGAGTCAGGCATGAGAAATTTATTAGTTTACTTGTAGTCAGCTCGGAGTAATGCAGCTTGGAGTCTAGTGAAGGTTTGCTTGGGGCTTAACTCGGGTATAACTGATCTAAAAAAAAGTTGGAACTTTTATTCATGGTACGACGATACTTCGGGGATTTCTTCATGACGCATTCCTAGGTTCTTGGAGGTGTATGGCGGTCGTCACAAGTGGAATAGCTTGACAATCATGTAAGGAATGTTGAAACAAATCTTGGAGGAAAGAAGGTTGAACCAAATTCCAAATACTATATACTCAGCTGCCTTTCCTCATATCGTCATTCTATAAATACCAAGCACATGGCATCAAAAAAAGGGGGGTTGCTGAAAAGCGAAGCTTTAAGCAAAATGGGAGACAACTTCGAGAGAGAAAAATCTTAGTTCTAATAGAATGTTCACTCGTATTCAAAGATTGTACTTGTAACCAGAAATGCAAGGGATAATAAAAGAGGAATAGTGGAAGTAGGCACATTTAGGCCGAACAACTATAAATTCTGTGTCGTTTTACATTTAAGTCCTTACATGTTCTTTATTGCAAATTATTGATTTTCTACCTTAAACATCCACAACTAATTTTCATCAAACAATAGCAATATACTACAAACATTATTCATAGCTCTACAACAACGATTTGAGTGTTTTCCTAGTTTTTGTGTAAACAGTTACTTAAGTGTTAAAACTTGAATCTGGAATCAAGGGTTGGGGTTTCGACCTTGTCGATAGCTCCAAGCTTAAATGTTGCTGGTTTGGATCAGGAATCTCAAGTAGAAATAACATGGAACAAGGTTTCTTCCTTTTCCAAAGCTAAACCATTAGGCATTTTGTGTTAATTAACGGTTTTAGTAGATTGAAGTAAGGTTTCGTCATTGTTGGAAGAATAAACTCAGGGGAAAGTAGCTTGAAGTATGTAACTGAAGTTATTTAAATCTGCAGGGTATCGAATGTGTCGGTAGTGGCCTTTCGATGTAGGCGACACCTTTTGGGATTAGACCGCATGTGGTTAGGTATCCAATGCATGATTTGGAATTAGCTGTGATGATATTTGCATTGAAGGTGTGGAGATATTACCTTTTGGGAGATAGGTTTGAGTTATATACGGATCATAAGTTGTTGAAGTATTTATTCTCTCGGAAGGAGCTGAATATGAGACATTAGAGGTGGTTAGAGTTTTTAGCCGCTTATGACTTTAGTACCGAATACACACCAGGGAAAGGTAATAAGGTTATGGATGCACTTAGAAGAATGCATTAGAATGCAGTGTTAGCAATGATAGCTGAGTGTAAGGATTTGGAAGCGTTGATGACATGTAGAGTACAGTGGAGATCTGAAGCCAGATCTAGTAAGGAAACTACTATATTATCATGTTTAGAAGTTCAACCAGTAATGGTTGAAAATATTGCTTCAAAACAAATGGAAGATCCAGTATTAGGTGAACGGATCAAGAAGATAAAGGATGGAATAGAGAGCGATGACTTGAAGGATATCTATCTTGACCAGGATATGTAGTTGATAAAGAAGGGAAGATTGTGTGTTTCGAATGTGGGAAGCATTAGGAAAGATGTTTTGGAAAATGTCATCGTTTGAAGTTCACTATTCATCCAGGAGAAACTAAGATGTATCAGGATATGAAAAGGATTTTCTTCTAAGAAGGAATGAAGAGGGATGTAGGCATATGGGGGAAGCACTGTTTGAACTGTCAAAAGGTAAAAGCCGAAAATCAAAAGCCAAGTGGGTTTCTTCAGCCATTAGATATTCCAGCTTGGAAATGGGATTCTATTTCATTGGATTTTATAGACAGGTTGCCAAGATCTAATAGAGGAAATGAAATTATATGGGTCATAGTGGACATGTTGATCAAGAGTGCCAATTTCATTCCAGTTAAGTCATCTAGGACGACACCTATTTTAGCTAAGTTATTTATGAAGAATGTAGTTAGACTGCACAAAATACCTAATAGCATGGTAAGTGATAGAGATTTCTTGTTCACTAGTGAGTTCTAGAAGAGTCTACAAGAGATTTTAGGAACCAAGCTCAAGATCTGTAACGCTTACCATCCACAGACTTATGGGAAAACATAAAGAGTTAACAAAGGCTTGGAGGATTTGTTACGAGCTTGTGTGTTATATTTTGGGGGGTCATGGGAAGACCATCTACACTTAGTCGAGTATTTATATAATAATAGTTGCCAGGCTAGTATAAGGATGGCACCGTTTGAAGCTTTGTATGGAAGGCATTGCAAATCTCCAGTTTGTTGGTTAGAGACCGGGGATAGGTTGGTCCTTGGTCCAGATTTGGTTACAGAAGCTACAGAGAAGATTTAGTTAATTCAAGCTAGAATGAAGGAAGCTCAATCTAGGTAAAAGAGTTATGCTGATAGAAGATGGAAAGACTTGGAGTTCTCAGTAGGCGATTATGTTTTTGTCAAGGTATCACCGATGAAAGGTGTAATTCAATTCGGGAAATCAGGGAAGTTAGCACCGAGATTCGTAAGACCATTTCCTATTGTAGAGAGGATTGGGAAACTCGTATATAGAGTAGAGTCACCGAATAGTTTGGCAGGATTCCACGATGTTTTCCATGTTTCTCATCTAAGAAAGTGTATTAGAGATTCGGAGACTACTATAGCACCGACTAAGTTAGAGGACTTAGTAGTAGAGCCGAATTTGACTATAGTTAGAAAGCCAGTCCGTATAGTCGCGAGAGATGAGAAGAGGCTAAGGAACAAGACAGTTAGATTAGTTAAAGTCGAGTGACGATGAAAGAGACTGTACTTGGGAGACTGAGAGCAGAATTAGAGATGCTTATACTGATTTGTTTGATGTTATGTTTTACCTTTTTGATTGATTTATTGTATACCATATCGTAATTTCAAGGATGAAATTCTTTAAGGAGGGGAGTCTTTAATGACCCTAAATTTTAAAATTATTTAGTAACATTTAATTAGGTAAATTAAATGAAATAATGTAAAATGATTAGGGGATTGAGATTTGTGATTAAACTAAGGGGTAGTCGTGCCTAAGAGGTAGTCGTGCCTAAGAGAATAAATGAGCTAATATGAACTAAAATAGGTAAAGGAAATAGGTACGGGGCAAAGTTGGAATAAGAGCATTCTAATACCCTAAACCCTTAGGAATTCGTTTCACACGTTCATTTGCAATACCAAACTAAAATAGAGGCCGACCACCATTAGCAAGAGCAAGAGGAAAAAGATAAAGGAAATCAAAGGAAGGAAGATTAATCAAAATTAAATCCATTCAAATCTCAACTCCTTAATCTCAAAGCTAAGGTGAATAATGACTACATCTCATATTTTATCTTGTTTTCGGTTTTAAGGTTAAACCGAATTATTTTGCAAGGTAATGCCATGTTTTTGAATGATTAAATATATTCTTGTTAATGATTAATGCTTATTCATATACGTTTTATGATATGTTTTGATGTGAAAACCCTATTAGATGACATCCAAAAGCCTTGCGATATTAGATTTAGATCAAAAATGATATTTTAGAGATGTGTTTCAATTTTCAAATTTTTCTGAAATAATGTGGAATTTATATTAATTTTCTATTGAGGAAAATGGATATTTGGGTTTAAAATAATTTATAGCTAAATTATATATGTTTTGGGTCTGAAATTTATATGTGTTAGAAAACATATTAAAAATGATTTATAGGAATTTTCATAGATTTTTCCTAAATGTTTTAATAGATATATAAAATTATATAAGGTATGGGACTTAAATGTTTTATATATTTATAAAAGGAGAAGGGGTATTTTGTAAATTATTTAAATTGTTTAATTTTGAAATTTCGGTAGTGTGTTTGGAAATTTTTATTGCAACCAATCATATTTTAATAAACAAGGCAGGTTAGTTGAAAAGATTACTTTAAAAAGATAAAATTCAGTTTAAACAGGCTCTTTACCTGTTTCGCCACTTTCGGCACTTGGGGTTCTGACTTAGTAGTTCCGCCTCCATCAAAATTGAAACCAATGCACATAGTATCAAAGACTTGATACATAGTGAATTGGACTTAGGCGGAAGGTACTGAGTCGAAGCTATGGGTTTCGAGGGGGTCGAAACGTTGCTTTCCTTTCAGAGGGTATGCTTTTGAGCTGGTTGGCTTCGACTGGGTCAAAATGTTTTAAAGGAATGGTTTCGAAGAAGTAGCGCCTTTTGTTTTAAGTAAATGCTTTCGAAGGGGTCGAACCTCCTAGCTGCCGCTTTTCTACCTTTCGAAGCAAATGGTTTCAGAAGTTATACATTGTTTTAAAATCCAAGCCACTTCTCTAATGATTTCGATGTGTTAGTTTCGACACTATCACTTCTTTACTTAGGAACTGCTTTCATAAGAGTGCTTTTGACTTAAATGTTTTATGGCCATATTGCTCTGTTGAAGGTAGAACCCAATGGTTTTGAAGGAGATAGTTTTAAATTGTTTCGAAAGGTTGTTCCACATGTTTTACTTGAACCCAAATGGTTTCGAAAGGTTTGATCTTTTAATGCTTGCGAAAGATTTCAATGAAGGTTTCGAAGGGGTAGTTCCCCAATGGTTTCGAAAGGTTTAAAAGCAAAGGTTTTCCAATGTTTTTAAAAGGCAATGTTTAAGTGTTTCAAAGATAGGATGTCTAAGGTTTTATAGCTTACGAAGTAAAGGTTTTTTAATGGTTTCGAAAGGTTTATATGAATGGTTTCGAAAGGTTTATATGAATGGTTTCGAAAGGAATGTTTTGACCTAGGTTATAAAGGGTTTACTTGGTTTCTAAAGGGATACTTTCAATGGAATCGAAATGGTACATTCGACGGTTTAAATGTTTTCATCAGTAAGGTTTTGTATAAAGTATGTATAACATGGCAAGGTGATTTGAGTAAAGCATAGAGAATATTTTCCTTGTTTAAAGTATGATTTAAAGGTTTAAATCATTTTGAAAGAAAAGGTTTTCAAGGAAAATTTATGGGTAGTTAACCTTAAGTAAAATGACTCAGTTATTAGTATAATAGATGGGACTGGTATAGGGTCATGCTCTATCCATTAGCTATTAGCCCCTAGCTAATTATTCCAAAATTCCAGTGTGTAGGGCTTTGTCACTAGTAAGACTAAAATGATGTTATAGATAGAAAGGATTATATTTGTACAGAGGTAGGTTATTGGTGAGCCTGCAAAACTATTAGGATCCATTGACCTGAAGAAAGTAAGTTAGGAACAGACCTCCAGAAGAGGAGTATCTAACAGATGTTGGATTATTTTTTTATATTGTCTAGTAGGCCCGAGTCAGCCAAAGGTTAGCAGTTAGCTAAAGAAAACTATAGTGTTCATACATATAGTTTATTTGTTATCCGAGAAGTATGTTTACATGATAATGCTTTATAATTTTAACCATTTTTGGCTGTAGGATTATGATTTGCAAAAGATATGTTTTAAATGGATATTAGTGAGGGGAAACCTGTTCCGCTAAGCGGCATGGTCTCACTTAATATCAAATAACCGAGATGTATAGTATTATTCACACCAGGCTTTATGTCTGACTCGAAGTTTATGTTTTTCCCCTTAAACTCTTGGGTGCTCAAAATTGATTTGAGTAGGCTGAGGGTTAAGGATTTTTAGGCTTTAGTAGGTTGGCGAATAAAGCTTCCGAAGATGAGCTGGAGGATGAAGTTAGATATTTAGGAGTTGTTCTGTTTGTTTTATTCCGCAGTGTTGTATTTAGTCAATTATGATTATTTAGTACTTTGGTCATCCAAGGGGGCATCTTCATATGTTGCTCTTGGCGTATTTTGTAATAATTATATTTGATCTTAACTTGGGAAACGATTAGGATTATGTAATGGAATATGAAACATATTTTGTGAAATGTAATCAGAAAAGTTGTTTTTGAAATCTGTGATTTTGTTTCATATTCATGTGCTTCTGATATTATGGATACCATTAACATTACCGTATTTGGTCACCAGAAGTTAATACTATGGATGACTGTAGCATCTGTAGCGCTTAGCTTCGGGCCTCTAGATAGGGGATGTTACAAGGTAACAACAATTCGGTAAGCATATAGAGCTACAAGTTCTTTTCTATGTGCAAATATCCTTTGTCTAACTACTAACAAAGCCCTAGACACTAGAATTATAGACATTTACCAACCAGGGGCTAACAGCTGAAGCATATGGTGCGACCCTATACCAGTCTTATTTTATTCTTATCTGGTTGTATATCCATAAGTCATACCTTTTTTATCAGTTTAAGGCATCCTAACACAATTGATCTATCGGATCCCATAGATGCAATTTACTCATTTCCAAGTCTAGTCTGACCATACTCTCTACTGGAACAACCAAACTGGTAATTTAATTCCTAAATCCCAAGATGCAGTGTAGGGTAATACAAGTGTGAGTATGACAAATGATGAACATGTAAATTTAACTGTTCAAATGATAATAAGAATATATAACATTATCCGTCAAAATATGTTCAATCAATAGTCACATGCATCACAAACGTAGATTTTTAAAGTAATTTTCCTACGGCAAAATCCATATTAAATTGGGCTAAAACACTATCTCATTTCCTTGAAAGCATTTAGCTTTAGAAATGATAAACCACTTGAAATCATTCTTGAAAACAAGGAAAACATAACCCATATACTTTGCCAAAATCTTGTGCCAAAGCACTATCTTCTTTACATAGCTTTTAAAACTTTTGATATCAATGCTTGGATGTCGAACCTTTAGAAAACACGAGATTTCGGGCCTCTAAACATTCTTTTAATTTTGCAAAACATAAAGGTATCATGCCTTTAGAAAACATGGCTATCGTGCCTAAAAACATGACCACTTAATTTGTAAAACATAAGGCTGTCGACCCTATAAATATGGCTAATATATTTCCAAAACACAGGGCTATCGATCCTATGAACATGGCTATTAGATTCATAAAACATAAGGCGATTGAGCCTCTTAAACATAGTACCGAGTTTGCAAAACATTCGGCTATCAAGCCGCTAAAATATAGTTATCACATACTATACTAAAGATATCGAGTTTCTACAATACATTGGGTATTAAGTACTTAAAATCTTCGAGTTACCGAGCCTCTAAAACACTTAGGGTTATTGGCCCGTTTTGCTTGAGGGTGCCAAGCCTATAAACTTGAAGATGTCGAATTTTACCGATAATCAAGTTACCGATCTCTAAACCACTGGGGTTGTCGAGCCTCACCAAAACATTAGATTTCAAGTTTCAAAAATACAAGATGTTGAACCCCTAAGACAGCAGATACATCACATAGTTATCAAATAGATATCACATGTATTGGCCCTTTAAGTATCGAACTAGGGTATTGAAACTCTAAGAATTTATGTCGATGGCATATTTATAAATAATTTAATATTTTATTTATTTGTTTTAAGTTAAAACTTTCTACCAACTCTTGCCCTATTCAAATTTTCATTAGATAATAAAATTACTTTTAATTTTTCTTTTTCAGAAATTGCTAATAAATCACATTCCACCTTCTCAAATATCTTTACAAACCCTTCTAATTAAAATATTTATTTATATTAATTAAATAATTTTCTAGAATAGTAAATTCATAGAAAATCATAACCATTTGGGGAAAATCACCAAAAAATTAAATTTCCTTCTTCTTTCATATATAAAAAATTCAAGACAAAAATGTTAACTTAATTATTTATAATAATAAAAACTAAAAATATACATTTTTTCCTCTTAGGAAATTTATAAAATATTCATATGAACTTAGAAATTATGAAATTGAAAACCCTTATCCAAGTAATATTTTACACAACATATTCATATTTCAAGTCAATTGGAGATTAAAAACTAGGTTTTTACCTTTAAAACCTATTAAAACAATTTCTACAAAATTCCGTTAATTCATCATTCAATCCGATAATGATATCATCAAACCAAGCATAACATAAAACAATTTGAAATTCTAACATAGGTCCGAAAAAACATAAACAAATGAAATGGATACTACTATTCACCTTATATTTTATAAGAGAGATGGAGATTTGATGTTGATTAGTTACCCTAAGCTCTTTCCTTTAAATCCCCTAGCTTTTAGTCTTCTCTTTCTCTAGGTTATGGCTGCCCTTGTTTGTAGTTTTGTTTGTATTTTAGGAAAATGAAATTTTGAATGAACAAGAAAGGAAGTGCTAGGGAATGAACTGAGGAGTTATTCCCATTATGTCGCTCTCATTAATTCCTTTCTATTCTATGTTTAAAACAATCTTATTAATTGATTAATTAAGGACTAACCTGAATTAGTTAACAAATCCCATTCCCCTTATCACCTCATTATTCTATTTAACTTATCTAATTATATTACATGAATAATGTTAAATAAAAATTAGTGGTGTTACAGGCTTCCCCTTTAAAAAATTTCATCCTCGAAATTACGATAAGGAAATCAACAACCATATCAATCATGAAAACACGTGTGACAAATACATAACAATAATACTAGCATATCCTCCTAGCTAAAAGTATATATGACATACATATAACATACCATCAATACAACTCAGGATAAGTATCTCTAATCCATTCTTCTGTCTCCAAAGTACAGTCTTTCTCGTCGTCACTCCAATGGACTTTCACTAACTTGATTGTCTTGTTTCTTAATTCCTTATCATCTTTTGCTACAACATTAACTATTTTTCTAACAAAAGTCATATCCGGTTCCACTACTAAACCTTCCAATACAATTAGTGCAATAGTAATCTCTAGATCATGCACATACTTTCTAACATGAGAAACATAAAAAACATTAGGACTCCTACCAAACTATTTGGTAACTCTATTCGATAATCGAGTTTCCTGATCCTTTCTACGATAGGAAACAGACCAACATATCTTGGTGCCAATTTTCCTGACTTTCCAAACCATACCACATCCTTCATCGGTGATACTTTAGCAAAATCATGCTCTCTAACTAAGAAATCTAACTCCTTACACCTCTTATCCACATAAATTTTCTGCCTAAACTGAGCCCCCTTCATCCTTACTAGAATAAACTCAATCGTTTATATAGCTGCTCTCACCTTATCGAGACCATGAATCAATCTGTCTCCATTCTCTAAACCACATGCTAGTGATTTGCATGACCTTCCATAAAGAGTTTCAAAAGGTGCTATTCCAACATAGTTTGATCACTATTATTATAGGAAAACTCGACTAAGTGCAAATGGTCCTTCCATGACCCTCCAAAGTCTAGTACACCAGCCCTTAAAAAATATTCAAGAACTTTGTTAACTCTTTCCGTTTTCCCATCTGTTTATGGATGGTAATAGCTACTTTTCTTCAGCTTGGTACTTAGCACTTCTTGTAGACTCTTCTAGAATTCACTAGTGAACAAACTATTTCTGTCACTAACTATACTACTAGGAATCCCACGCGGTCTTACAATACACTTCATACACAATTTTGCCAAATTAGGTGTCGTCCTTGTTGACATAACTAGAATGCGTGCACTCTTTATCAGTCTATCTCCCATGACCCAAATACTTTCATTTCCCCTATTCGACCTTGGCAACCCATCGATAAAATCCATGGACATAGAATCTCATTTTCAAAGTGGCACTTTTGAAGGTTGATGCAATCCACTTGGTTTCTGATGCTTGGCTTTCGCTTGCTGGTAATTGAAACTTTGGTTCACCTATAAGCCTAAATCTCTTTTCTTTCCTTTCCAGAAGAAACTGCTTTTCATATCTTGATACATTTCAGTTCTTCCAAGATGAATAGTAAACTTTGACCGATGACACTACCTAAGAACTTCCTTCCTTAGGTTACAAACATCCGGTATGCACAACCATCACTTCTTCCCGAACCATCCATTCTGGTTAAGAGAAAAACCTTCTAAATCACCAATCTTAGTTCCCACTTTATTTCTTCTACATTCAGCTAGTAATGGATCATCTCCTTGTTTTAAAGCAATTCTTTTGATCATAACTGGTCGAACATCCAAACGGGAAAACATTGTGGTATTCTGACTAGAACTAGCCGTTGACCTTAACCACACACATAACTCGTCAATGCAACTAAATATTTCCATTCTTCCAACATAGCTAACACCACACTCTGATGTTTCCTGCTAAGTGCATTTGCAACTTTATTTCCTCTTCCCAACGTATACTTAATATCAAAATCATAAGCTGCCAAAAACTCTAGCCACATTTGCTATCTCAAATTCAACTCCTTCGGAGAGAATATATAATTTAAAGACATTTGATTCGTAAATAAATTGAATCGCTCTCGTAATAGATATCGTCTCTACACTTTCAAAGCAAAGATCACCGCTGCCAACTCGATTTCATGAGTCGAATATCTAACTTCATGTGGTCGAAGCTATGGAGAACGAAGGCAATCAATTTACCCTATTGCTTTAACATAGCTCCAAACGCTGTCATACATGCATCAATATACACAACTAAATCTTGATTTTTGTCTTGAACAACTAACATACGCACATTAGTTAATAAATGTATCAGCTTTAAGAATGCTTCTTCACATTTATCGACCCAAACAAAATTTACGTCCTTCCTTGTTAGTTTAGTCATAGGTACTGATATACGAGACAAATCCTTGAGGAATCTCCTATAATAGCTTGCAAACCCCAGAAAAATTCTTATCTCGATCACAGTCTCGGGTCTTTTTCAATTATTAATAGCTTTAATCTTAGCTGGATCTACTGATAACACTTTTTATGAAACTACATGCCCAAGGAAATTTACTTCTTTCTTCCAAAAATGATTTAAAAAACTTTGCTTTTAGTTTATGTTGCCTAAACATTTCTAGCACTATTCTAAGATGAATCTCATGATCTCGTTCATTTTAAGAATATATCTGAATGGCATCTATAAATACTAACACGAATCTATTCAAACGCTCTTGGAATATTCATTTCATCAAATCCACAAAGTAAGTAGGCACATTGGTTGGTCTAAAGGGCTAAACTAACCATTCATACAAACCATATCTTGTTCAAAATGCTATTAATGGGATGCCATCCTCTGCCACCCTCAATTGATGGATCCCTATCGTTAGATCTAATTGGGAAAATACCTTGGCTCCACTCAACTGATCAAACAAATCATCTATTCTTGGCAAAGGATACAAATTATTTATCATCCTCCCATTCACTTTACGATAATAAATATAGATTCTTAACGGCCCATTAGGTTTTTACACGTACACCGTGGCCTCTCCCCAAGGCGAACTACTTGGTGTAATAAAATTATTTCCTTCTAAGTCCACCAACAGCGCTTTTAACTCTTTCATCTCAGTAGGTGTCATTCTGCTTAGGGGTCTACATTTGAGTTCGACTCTAGGTACAAGGTCTTTTCAAAACTCAATAGCTCATTTCAGTGGTAGTCCTATAGCTGTCTCAAAGACATCCGCAAAATCCCTTATAATAAAAACCAAATTCACCTTGTCTTCCACTTCCATTGCATCCAACAAAGCACATACATCCAAACTTGAATTCCCTGCTAGGTATATAATTCGATCATGGCTATCAGGGTGTCTTAATGATATCTTCCTATCTTGGCAAATTATCCTTGCATCATATCTGCTTAACCAATACATAACCTAAATAATCCCAAAATCAACAAAATCAAAAATATGTAAATTGTAGGTAAATGCATAACCTAATAGCTTAATTTCTACATGGTCAAATCTCATCCTAATAGTTGCATAACCTCCTATCAAATTCGCAATCCTTAAGGAAGTAGTACGGTATGATGGTTCTAGATTTAAATTATCTACTAAATGTTGCAAGATAAAAGAATGTGATGTGCCGCTATTAAATAATTCTCTAACAGGAATGTCATAAATAAAAAACGTACCTCATGTCATAGACTTTCCTTTCTCTTTCATAGTCGGTCAAGAAGCTGATGGTTCTAGAGAAAAAACATTCCCGTTAACAGCCTTGGCCAATTTTGGATATTAATTCATATAATGCCCTATTTAGTTGCAGTTGTAACACTTCACACCCTTCTTTCGCATAACCTTCTTTCCATCACTAGATCGTCAATCACTAGCGAAGTGCCCTCTCTTATGGCACTTACAACAAACAACATTAACCTTCTTTTTCTTGGTAGTCCCGCCCTTTTGAGCTCCCTTATAATTAGAGAACTCACTCATCTTACCTTGAAAACCTTTAGTTTACACAGGCTTGTCACTTTCAAATCTTGATAGCATTTCCTTATTCCTAAACGTCATCTCCACCACCATATCGCCTGGATCTCTGAGATGCGGCATTGTTTCCCTAGCAATCTTAGGCTTCAATCACCAAACGAACTTCTCATTCATTTTAATCACAATATCAATAGTTGCATATTCGTATCTAGACAACTCATCAAACTTAGTAGCATCCAGTATAGACATCTATCCCTGCTCCAATTCCATGAATTTCCCAAGCAAATGTTACTTAGCTATCTCAAACAAAAACCTTTCCTCGATTCTCCTTCTAAATTCAACCCAAGTCAAATTCTCCTCTGGTATTCCTACAGTCACACCGTTCGACCAATACGTAGCAGCTCCTTACAACTGTCCAGATGTCAACTTTCTCTTCTAGTTATCATTCAAGCCTAAGTTGGTAAAGATCATTTCATGGTGCAACAACCAATTCTCAACATCAATAGCACTTTTTGTTCCATGAAAAGGCTTTCCTCCTAGACTGGTATAATCACGGCTCAACTTAACAAAATTATTCCAAGTAGGTACCTCGAGATTAACACCTCCCGCAATATTAGCATTTCTTCCAACCAAACCAGCAGTAGTTTCATCTTCCGTCATATTCCCAAAGAACTCATACACAGTCAACATATCTGCATATGGGGATCCAACACTCACAATAGCATTTTTGTTTTTGTAAACATTTGCCTGTCGACTCGAATTTCCTCTATTATTGGATTGAACATTTCCATTAGTTGTGGTGTTTCCCCGACCAAGCTTCATTTTTCCATTTTCTACTTCTATATCTTACTTTCTCGTAAGATACAGAAGAACGGTCTAAGAGAGCAGGGAGTATAGAGATAGAATACGTACTTATATATAACAAATAACAAGTATGTTACTATAGTGTTATCCCATACCCCAATCTTATTCTTTGATTTATTAGGATTATGTTTTAAAATCTTTTCAATTATATTTATTAAAATCTTTTAAGTTATACATAAACCTATGATCTGATACCAAGTTAATAACATCCGCCTTTTTGAGGCCCAAAACTAAGCGCTACAGATGTTACAGTGATCCATGGTATTAATTCCTGGTGACAAATTGAGATCATTTGATAATGTATATAACTTCAAGAGCACATGAATATAAAATTTTTAAAATAGATTTTGTTAATAATTTTCACATTCATTACATAATCCCATCAATTCCACGTTAAGAGAGAATATAACAATTACAAATATACTCTAGGTGAGACATATGAAGAAGCCCCCCTGGATGATCAGAGTCTAACTAGTAGACATTAATAAATTTTGTCATTACATCCATTCATATAAAGCATAGACTTTAACAACACAACAGAAATAAACATCTAATATTAGCCTGCCTCATGCATGTCTCCGAAATCATATCGTCTAACCTAAAAACCTTACTCCTGGCCTACTCAAAAGAGTACTCGAGAGTTTAAGGGGACAAACAAAAACTTCGGGTCAAACAAAAAGTATGGTGTAAACAATATCATACCATCTCGAACCTAAACAGATATCTAGTTACACTACGCCGCAGAATGGAACCGGTTTCCCATCACTAGTATCTTATCAAATTATGTCAATCTTAACATAAATCATGCACATGCAACCACAATGGTCAAACTAAACATGATATGATCATATGCATGCATGGTATATGGGTAGTCTGACTAGTCTGTAATTATAGGGTTATGCATTCCCCAAAGTTTACCCACTACATAAAATGGACTATTTGTCTCAAGTTACAGTTTTCTTGCTTTCGCTATGAACCTAAAAGTTTTTGCAAGCTAACTAATAACCAGTCTGGCGGACTGAGGCTGAAACTTAACTAAGATATACCAAAATCTTTAAATACGGTAAGGAGGTATCCAAATACGATTAGGAGGTAACAACAATTCTACGAGAATATAGAGCTACGAGTTCATTTGTAACATCCCCTATCTAGAGGCCCAAAGATAAGCGCTACAGATGTTACAGTCATCCATAATATTAACTTCCGGCAACTAAATACGGCTATGTTAATGGTGTCCATAATATCAGAAGCATTTGAATATGAAACAAAATCACAGGTTTCAAAAATACCTTTTCATATTACATTTTCAAAACACATGTTTCACATTTAAATTACATAATCCCATAATTGCTTCCCAAGTTAAGATAAAATATTATTATTACGTAAATATGCCAAGAGCGACATATGATGATGCCCCGTTGGTTGACCAGGGTAATACATTGACATAACTGTCTTAAATACAACATAGTGGAATAAAACAAAACAAAACAAAACAACAACTCCTAAATAGATATTTGTCAGCCACCTGCTCGTCTCCGGAAGCTTTATTCATCAACCTACTAAAACTTGTAAAACCTTAACCCTCAGCCTACTCAAATCAATTTTAATCACCCGAGAGTTTAAGGGGAAGAACATAAACTTCGAGTCAGACATAAGCCTGGTGTAAATAATACTATACTTCTCAGATATATGATATTAAGTGAGACCACGTCGCTAAGTAGAACGGGTTTCCCCTCACTAATGTACTTTTAAACATATCTTTTGCGAACCTTTTCCTGCAACCAAAACTAGTTAAAACTGCAAAGCAATATTATGTAAACATACATGTCAGGTAATAGATGAACTATCTGTTCGAACGCTATAGTTTTGTTTGGCCAACTACTAACCTTTGGCTGACTGGGGCCTACCAGACAATATAATCAAAATAATTTAACATCTGTTGGACACTCCTTTTCTGGATGGTCTGTCCTTAACTATTTGTTAAATATTTCTCTTCTGGACAGTTAGTCCCTAACTTAACATCTCCCAAGGTCACCTAATCCTAATGGTTTTACAGGCTCACCAATAACCTATCTGTATACAAACATATATTCCCTTCCGTATGTAATCATAATTTTAGCCTTACCTATGACAAAGCCCTACACATTGGAATTTTGGACTAAATTAGCTGAGACAATAGCTAATGTATAGGGCGCGACCCTATACCAGTCCCATTTGGTATTCTAATATCTGAGTAATTTTACTTAGGGAAACCTTCCTATAAATTTTCCTTGAAAACCTTTTAAAACACATTTAAAACCTTTAAATCTAAATCACACAAGGAAAATACATATACTCTATGCTTTACTCAAAATCACCTTGCCATGTTATACACACACACACACACACACACACTTTACTCAAACCTTAGTTGATGAAACCATTTAAACCTTTGAAAGTACCTGTTTGTACAAAAATTGGGCACAACACTCTTCGGAAGTCTTTGAAGAGATAAAGTGAAGAAATTAAATGAAAAAAGAGGAATTATCTAATAAAAACTCCAAATTTTAGAAATAAGAATAATTAAAGTGCAAGGAGACACAAGAATTTAGAGTGGTTCGGCGTATAGCCTACGTCCACTATTCATCGATGGAAATTCTATCGGTTTAGAAAACCGTCGAACGAATTTAAATTAAAAATAACCGCAAGCGCATGACGTACACTTGTAGTACATGGCGAATACGGGTCGATCCGCAGGGAATTGATGATTTTAAAAATCTATTCAATCAAATTAAACCAAAGTCGAGTGAAAGTTAAGCTAGAGAATTAGAGAATGAACTAACCAACTAAAGGAAAAGAAATGCAAATATAAGAGTTAAATGACAATTTAGAGAATAAATCCACTCTCTAGATCATGTAGTTCAACACATATGAAATCATAATCTCTCTTTTTTGGTCATTAGTGCTTTAATTGATGTGTTTATCATAAGTATGACATATTTGTGCTATTAATTAGCCAACATAAGCCATCAAACTATAACACACCCCTTAAACCACTTACTAACTTTCATGAAACTTGACAATGAAAATGAAAATGAAATCTATTTTAAGTATGGCCTATTAACTATTGATTAGAAATATAGACCATCAAATTTTAATTTCAAATCACTTTCTTTTGCCATAATCATATTTTGATGAAGAGGCATTTGTGTTAGTGATTGTTTAAGTATAGTCTATTTGGTGTCAACAATATAGACTATCAAATTCAAGGTAAAAACAACAATGAAACCACTTCAATCATTCTTCATTAAGCACAAAAAGAGAGCATGAATTAACAAATAGTCGAAGCTACATATTTAGAGAGCTTCATTGCCCCTAAATTGAAGGGGTTTAGCCTCTCATATTTGTCATTTGATTAACAAATGTAGCTTGCAACATGAAAGCAAAAAGAAAGCAAAAGGAAAGCTAAATGAAAGAAAACTATTCTAATTGCATAAAAGAAAATCTACACTACTAGCATGAAAGGAAATGAACATGTAATTAAAAGGAAACAATAATTACATTGCATAAAAAAAGGAATGTTACATGAAGTAGAAATGGCTAAGTAGCCATGAAAAGAGAAAGAGAGCTTGTCTTCTTATTTTGAGCCTAAATTAACTAAAGAGAGACTAAAAGGGAGAGGTTACATGAACATAATGGGTTATTTATACAAGCATGAAACCCTAATCCATAATTTGGGGAATGCCCAAACTACCCCTTAGGAAGTGTGGTGGCCAAGTAACCATTAGCATCCATTAATCATCATTTAAGTGTACATGAAGCCATTAATTCCATAAGCATGTGCATTAGCCTCTAATGTGTACATTAAGGTAGGTGGGTAGGTGGGGTCCTCCATGATCTTCACAATGAATTATTTCCATCTTCATTCCTTTGTGTTCTTTTTGTGCATGCATATCTTCTTCATGAAACCACTTGTAATGGAAATCAAATTCCTACAAAATAGTATGGAAATTTCTAATTAAATTTTCTCAAGTTAATTTATGGACAAAGAATGACTATTTTGCCCTTGGATGAAGATGAATATGTGACAATTTGGAATTAATATGGATTTTGATTAAAACAAGTTAAAATACCCAATATGATCATTTATTTGAATTAATTAGATTAAATATAGTGGTAAAAATATACACATTTGCGTGCACATCAAATACCCCCACACTTATCTTTTTATTCATCCTCGAATAAAGGAAAACTAAGATAAATCCGTTTTCGTAGGTAGCACGATTGCATTGAGCGTATGCAATAAGCTGTTAAACCTCTGGGTGTCCCCAGTAGGATGAGTGTTGTCTCGTGAGGGTTTTCAGCGGATACTACCCACAAAATCCAAATGCAAGATGAAAATATTTACAAAGTGCAAGATTTATTTAAAAAGATGTGAATGCAAGTTTTTGAAAATATTTACGAATGAAGGATTTACTTTTAAATTAACACAAATAAGTTAAATATAGGTTTTGGTTATTATCTTTGAAAATTTAAGTCATTTACTCGTCAAAATTTCCAACAAAAATTAAGTTATCATAACAAATAGACAATAGTTTAACTCGTTGTTTCAGTTGATAACAAAGTGTAACCATGAAATAGGTCCTTAGTTGATTATCAAAATTTATTAAAGTGGTATTTCATTTCAATAACAAATCAAATCAAATAAGTTAAAATAGTGCTTGGATTTCATTTGCTTACTCTCTCCATTTTTTGAAAATTTTATTGATATTTACAATATTTACATATGCCTAACTCAGATAAACTGAGGGCAGATATATTACCCATGCACTGCCTTACGGACTGATGTGAGGGGAATACAGAGGGTGGCGAGTGAACACATGAGTGTGAACACCTATTGACTGTAGGCGTTATTAAAAAGAATTTTTATATATACACCTAGCTCAGATAAACTGAGGCCAGATATACCGATCGTGCACTGCCTTTCGGGCTTACGTGAGAAAGGTACAGAGCATGGCGAGTGTACACACAAGTGTGTACACCTGTCGACCGTAGGTGTTAATAGAAAATATTTACATATATACAAATGTTTTGTTTTTTTTAGTTCTTTTTTATATGTTTTTTTTTAATTCTTTTTTTTATTTTTTTTGGAAAGAGAGAGTTTTGCAAAATCATCTTAGCACCACTTAACTTAGAAGACAAAAAAAATGTTATATCCTTTACTTTAAATTAACCACTTTTTAAAACAAAGATTTTCAATTAGGATATATTTCATAATTATCACATATGAATCTTCCAATATACTGGTTAAACCATTATTATTTGTAATCAAACTTCATTTTTATTTCTGTTAAAACGAATAAATTTTCAAAAATTTCAATTTAATAAACCAAAACCATATATTTATCTTATAGTGTTTCTTTAAAAATAAATCAAAATGCTTAAAAAATTGTTTTTGGGATTTTTTTTAATTTTTTTTTTAAAAGAAAAAACAAAAATAAATCATGAAAAATTAAAAATGAAGATGAGTCTCCCTCCACACTTGATTTTGACTGTGTCCCCACAGTCAACCCAAGTGGAAGGAGAAAGAAGAAAAATAAAAATAAAAATCCTATATTTACATGAAAGGATGATTTTTTACAAGAGATGAGAAAGTATATCGTTAAAAAGTAAATGAAACGGTCTTCCAAAGACCGATTCATTTGTCTCGTCAAGTATATGAGACACAGCTTAAGCTTGAAAAACCAAATCGTAAAAGATTTTGAAGTTGAATGTTGATTTGGAAAAACAAATGTCGTTTTATTAAAAACCGTACGAGTTGTTTTATTTTCGATGATTTTTGGGGTAGATATAACGATTGATTGAAATTCAAGTTTATTTTCACCAAATTGAAATTCAAGTTTATTTTTGAAAACTGCTTTAAAATTATTGAATTCAGAATCAAAATGGTGATTTAAATCACCCCCTTCAGAATTCGACAACTCGTTTTCAAAAAGTCCAAAGAAATCGTGTTCGTTAAATTCGTCTTCCTTATTTGGATTATCAACAACTTCATCGTATATCTCAAGTTCAAAATTTAAAGTTATTGTATTCAAATTTTCGAAATCAAGAAAAGGAAGATCGAATTTTAAATTTGGTTCCACACCCTTAAAAGAATTGAAATCCAACTCAATTACCGTGTTTTCAACAACTTCATTAAGATTGTTATTTTCAATTTCAAAAGTTGTTATTTGAAAATCGTTGATTTGGGTAAAAGATGGATTGTCACTTGACTCGTCACATATTGAGATTTGATTTTGTCTATCACGTTGTTTCATATATGTTTCAAACAACGAATCCGTGTGATCATCGTAAATTTCGTTCATTTGTTCAACAAAATACAACTTATAATTATTGACTTGAGAATTTTCGATTTGGATTTGTAGAGAACAAAAATTTTCACTCGTATCGTAATCAAGATTATTCCCATTGCCTAAATTATTTGAAAAGTGGATCACGTTTTCGTTTTGATTTTGAAATTCATATTGGAGTTCAAAATTGAATTGGCATGGGTTATACTCGAAATCGTTTGAATTTTGAAGTGAATTCAAATTTTGATTATTTTGAATACTTTGATTTGAATCATTGCCCAAATATGAATTACACAAATCATTTATCTCTTGATTTTGTTGTGTAGAGATTTCAAGTAAAGACAAAATGCTCTTTTCAAGATTTGAGGGTTGGTCATTGTTTAGAAAATTTTGTGGTTCAAAATTTGAATCATTTAAACAATAGTTGTTGCTAAAATATCCATACGAATTTGGAGTGAAATCATATGGATTATATTGATTTTCACAACTATTGCAAAATTCAAGTGAATACGGAAATTCAGACATTTTCAAGAATGTTTTTGTTTTTTTTTCAAGGAAAAATATTTACAAAAAGAATTTATTTTTCAAAAGGGAAAATTGATTTTTGTTTTGTTTTTGGATTTTCAAAATTTATATTTTTTTTTTGGATTTTTTGTTTTTCTAATTTTTTTTGGATTTTTGAAATTTCAAAGGAAAAGGAAAAGGAATATTTACAATTTTTTTTTTGGATTTTGAATTTGAATTTTTTTTAATATGCATGAACTAATGCAGCTAAATGAATGCAGGGGTTAATTACAAATGATTTATCCTAAGTTAACCCAAAATTGTATAATCACGCTCTGTCTTAAATCAACAAGCTAGTTCTCAGCCAGGTAACGGACAGGAGTTATCGGTGCACCATGAATCACCGTAGCAATGCAGCCGAAGGTTTAAGTACCTTCAGAGGAACAACCACTATAATATTTATGAATCACCGTAATATTTATAAATGGTTATTACTCTGCCGTAGCCTAGACACCAAGAAAGTAAATTGTTCAAAAAAAGACAACTTGTCAATATACAATTAAGAGCTATCGATGTCTAACCGTTATTATTAATCAAAATCTAGGATGAAATGCAAAGCATAAAATAAACGTGTATTAACAATGCAACTACGAATGAAATTTTGGTTTTTTTTTGAATTTTTCTTTTATAAAATGCAAGCAGACAACAATGGAAGGCAAATAAAAACAATATATATAGCAACCAAGCAGTTTTTTTTTTGGCAAGCAAAGCAAAGCAATTATTTTTAGCAAGCAGCTCCTTTCCTTTTCTGCTTTAGCAACCTGAAAATAAATACAAGATAAATATACAGTTTTTTTTATATCAAAGAAGAAACTAAAATAAATGAAAAACAAAACAAATTCAAAACAACCCTCGATTTTTTTTGGAAATTTTTTTTTCTTTTTTTTTTGGAAAGGAAACGTAAAAGTACTGTTTTACTTAAAATGGAACTTAAAACAATTTAAAACTCTAAACAAAACAAAACAAAATCAACCTTCTTTTTTTTATGATAAAACCAACCTAAAAACAAAATAAAAAAAAGATAAAACCAACCTAAACACAAAACAAAACAAATTAAACTTCTCACTCACTAAACTTATTACCCGCACCCACTCAAGTTATTACCCACCCCGTTTTAAAGAATACCGGCCCACTAAGATAAAACAAATGAAACAAAGTTCATTGTCTTCATTTTTGAAATAAAAATTATCTGAACACCCAAATTCTCGTTCCCAAAATCTCCTTTCAGTTGAAAATTACAACTCGAAAGCTTTTTTTTGTGTTCGCAAATCGAATTGGTTCAAAGATTTAAAGATTCAATTTGATTTTTTTTTTGCTCGCGGTTGTTCGATTTGCTTGTGGTGAAGTCCCAGTCGTAATTCGATGGCTGATAATTAGGTTCTCGATTGAAGTAGCATGAATTGGAGGCGAAATGTGGGGTCGGGAACTGATATGAGTCGTGTGGTTTTGGTTCACGATTGAGGATTGGCGATTGCAAGTGGTTGCTGCTTTGGTGTGGCGGAGGTGACTTCGGTGGTTTGGTGCGGCGAAGTAGGGCGAGGCGATTGCAGATTTGAAGTCACGATTTGGGTGGCAGGAGTTTGTTCGAGGAGGCGGCAGTGGTAGTTCTCGAGTTCTGGATTTGGGTATTATTTTGGGTATTTGTTGCGATAGAAGTGGATGAGGATGGTCGTGGTGATATATTCTGGCGATTGAGGGAGGATTGAATGCGCTATTGAAGTTGAAGTGCACTGTGCAAGGCGGAAATAGGTGCTGAGTAGGAGGTGTGAAGGTGGAAGGTTTCGTAGCAGGTAATGAGATTTTGAGTGTATTTGTTACTAATGGAGGTTGGTCTGCTGCAGTATGTACTGCAGTATGTTGAAGTCACGTTTTGGGTGGCAGTGGAGTTTGAAGGTGATGTGCACAGTTTGGAGGAGGAAACAAGCAGTGTTGAATAAGTGGAGTTGCAGTGTTGAAAGGATATGAAAAGGGCAGCAGAGTGGATGGAAATGTGAAGATTGGTGGTTGGTGAAGTGATCGGGAGGAAAGGTTATAGACGAATGGTTAAACTGAAGTGTGGGAAATATGTAAATGAAAATGTTGTCGATGGAACAGTGGGTGTGTGCAGTAGTTAAATCCCCGGCAACGGCGCCAAAAACTTGTTCGTCGACGGAAATTCTATCGGTTTAGAAAACCGCCGAATGAATTTAAATTAAAAATAACCGCAAGCGCACGTCATACACTTGTTGTACGTGGCGAATACGGGTCGATCCGCAAGGAATTGATGATTTTAAAAATTTATTCAATCAAATTAAACCAAAGTCGAGTGAAAGTTAAGCTAGAGAATTAGAGAATGAACTAACCAACTAAAGGAAAAGAAATGCAAATATAAGAGTTAAATGACAATTTAGAGAACAAATCCACTCTCTAGATCATGTAGTTCAACACATATGAAATCATAATCTCTCTTTTTTGGTCATTAGTGCTTTAATTGATGTGTTTATCATAAGTATGACATATTTGTGCTATTAATTAGCCAAGATAAGCCATCAAACTATAACACACCCCTTAAACCACTTACTAACTTTCATGAAACTTGACAATGAAAATGAAAATGAAATCTATTTTAAGTATGGCCTATTAACTATTGATTAGAAATATAGACCATCAAATTTTAATTTCAAATCACTTTCTTTTGCCATAATCATATTTTGATGAAGAGGCATTTGTGTTAGTGATTGTTTAAGTATAGCCTATTTGGTGTCAACAATATAGACTATCAAATTCAAGGTAAAAACAACAATGAAACCACTTCAATCATTCTTCATTAAGCACAAAAAGAGAGCATGAATTAACAAATAGTCGAAGCTACATATTTAGAGAGCTTCATTGCCCCTAAATTGAAGGGGTTTAGCCTCTCATATTTGTCATTTGATTAACAAATGTAGCTTGCAACATGAAAGCAAAAAGAAAGCAAAAGGAAAGCTAAATGAAAGAAAACTATTCTAATTGCATAAAAGAAAATCTACACTACTAGCATGAAAGGAAATGAACATGTAATTAAAAGGAAACAATAATTACATTGCATAAAAAAAGGAATGTTACATGAAGTAGAAATGGCTAAGTAAAAAGGAAAGTTACATGAAGTAGAAATGGCTAAGTAGCCATGAAAAGAGAAAGAGAGCTTGTCTTCTTATTTTGAGCCTAAACTAAACTAAAGAGAGACTAAAGGGGAGAGGTTACATGAACATAATGGGTTATTTATACAGGCATGAAACCCTAATCCATAATTTGGGGAATGCCCAAACTACCCCTTAGGAAGTGTGGTGGCCAAGTAACCATTAACATCCATTAATCATCATTTAAGTGTACATGAAGCCATTAATTCCATAAGCATGTGCATTAGCCTCTAATGTGTACATTAAGGTAGGTGGGTAGGTGGGGTCCTCCATGATCTTCACATTGTATTATTTCCATCTTCATTCCTTTGTGTTCTTTTTGTGCATGCATATCTTCTTCATGAAACCACTTGTAATGGAAATCAAATTCCTACAAAATAGTATGGAAATTTCTAATTAAATTTTCTCAAGTTAATTTATGCACAAAGAATGACTATTTTGCCCTTGGATGAAGATGAATATGTGACAATTTGGAATTAATATGGATTTTCATTAAAACAAGTTAAAATACCCAATATGATCATTTATTTGAATTAATTAGATTAAATATAGTGGTAAAAATATACACATTTACGTGCACATCAGCCACTATGAAGTAGTTTGCTTTATTGACCTTTCTTTTGTGTTTACAAGTGAATTCAATGATTTACAGTAGTCAATTATGATTTGCAGCAGTGAATCTCGTTGGTAGCAGCAGCAATGGAGTTCAGATCTGGATCTGGCAGAGTCTGGCGTTGGAGATCTCAAAGAGGAAGAAGAACCCCTTTTCTGTTGGCTTTGGGGGTCTATTTATAGGTGTAGGAGGCTGGCATTTCACTCAGATCTTGGGAGACCATCTCTGGCACGTGACCAGGCCCGCACGCCCAAGCCCGTGAAGTTTCGGTCCGATCCATGATTGACATGAACAAATTTCAACTTGCTCAAGATTTCATCCAATGGAGTTGAAATTTGGCGTGGCATTCTTTAGCATGCACGTGGTCTTCTGTGAAAATTTCATAGCATTTGGACTTGTAGATTGGGAGATATGATCGATATGAAATAGAGTTTTCGGTAGGCTGTTTCCTTCGACTCGCTTCCGTTTCGACTCGCTTCCATTTGACTCGATGACGTGGCGCTTCCTGGATCACTCCGCTTTTGACGCTGCTTTGAGCGAGTCAAAACGCACACTTATTTGAGCGAGTCGAAGTGTACAATGATTGATCGAGTCAAAGTGCATGGTTCGATCGCTTCGAGTAGTGACTTTGCCAACCGGAGCTGAATTCGATGAAGTCGAATAGCTGTTTGAGAGGAGCGAGTCGAAGCGTGCACTTTCGATGGTTCCAAACTGGAGCGAGTCGAAGAGGGTCGTTCTGGGAGGTTTGAGCAATGGAGTCAAAGTTGATGGAGTTGACCAGTGGTTTGGAGTGAGCGAGTCGAAGAAGGCAGCTGAGCGAAGCGAGTCGAAATAGGTATTTTAGATGGCAGTGAAGTGAGTCGAACAGGAACGAGTCGAAGTTGGTATCTGAGAGAACCGAAGCGAGTCGAAGGGAGCGAGTCGATGGAGCGAGTCGAACGGTAGCTGATTTTCGTCCAATTTTGTATCCTTTATAACTTGAGCATACGAACTCGGATCGACTTGAGATTTTGAACGTTGGCTCCCATGGCTTAGCTCGTTATGTCCTACCAATTTTGGCTCGATCCGGTCTCGGACAAAATTCATCGATATCCGTAGCGAGCTCGTATATAACTGATCTCTGGGATGGGCCGTCACTGGTTAGTAGTCAATTCCTTGGTGTTACGGCTTTGCCAAAAGGCAGGATAACATTTGCCCCCCAAAGTACGTCTTGTGAAAACATGATGTGCTTTGAAGTGCTGCAGTCTTTACTCTGAATAGTTATCATCTTTTCGATGAAAGTTGTAACCTTTGACCGTTCTTCTTGATAATGTAAACTGTTGACTGTCGACTGCTATGCCCTGTATTGTTGCAACTGATTGTTGTATGCTAGTGGTTACCTGTTTGCTGTTGTAGTCGTTGCTGGATGAATTTCTAATTCCTAAAAATCTAGAATATTGAATATTAGTCCGTCATTCATGCATATATGTTAATCTGACTCTTGCTGATGTTTGTACGTTCTCGAGTCGTTGTCAGTTTATTTTTTTTGAATTCCGTATCGATCCTCTCCTGAACCGATGTTAAATTCATTGCAACAACGCTTGACGGCTGTTTTTGAATGTTCCTTCGTAACGATCCTCTCCTGAATCGATGTGATGGATTGAAACATCGAAGATGATTTTTTTATTGGATTGATGGATGTGAAGTAAGTACATCGAGTTGACGGAATTGCTTTCTGGAAGTCATGGTTCTATGGATTCGAACCGGTTGTTCGACTCGGTTTTGATTCGAAAATGCTTTGTTCGACTCGGTCCTGACTCGAACTGCTTTGTTCGACTCGGTCTTGAATTCACACAGCATAGGAGCCGGAGTTGAAACACACAAGAAACGGAGTCGAAGGGGAGCGAGTTGAAGGAAAGATGGAGTCGAAGTGATGTATTTTATTGCCGCATGAGGGAGTCGAACTGGTCTCGGGGATGGAGTCGAAGGAGCGATACGAAAGGGAGCTCTGCATCAGTGCACTGAAGAGGGAGTCGAAGCACGTGTTCGACCTCACTGGAATTCGAATTGGTTATTCCCCTTACTTTCGAGTCCATATAAATACTCCATCTTAGCCGTTTTTTCACTCTTTACCTTTCATCTTTATCTACCTTGCTTTCGTATCGCTCTGGGACTTAGAGAAAAAAAGAAGAAATAATACTCTCGCCTTCGAACTGATTTGCATCTTCGATTACTCGAACTAATTAACAAACTTAGGTAATCCAATAAGTGAATCTACACATAAACGAGGATAATCGATACATAACACCAAATCCATTAGTGTCGCGATCGATAGAAAAGTCCTTGGCCTCAGCTTCGTGTCGATCTGGAGTAGGGGTTTCGAGATGATGAGGCGGAGGCCTTCGTATCGATCGATGGTGGAGCTTTGCATTGAGTCGAACGCTTTGAATCTGTGGATCGATACGAAGGGGCTGTGCCTGATCGACTCGAAATGGTGGCTTTCAATCGAGTCGAAGTGGGTAGCCTTGGGTCGAGTCGAAGCAGCTATCTTAGATCGACTCGATGTGGCTGCTTTGGATCGAGTCGAAACGCGTAGCCTTTGGAGCGAGTCGAAGTCGAGGCTTCGAAGCGAGTCGAAGCACGTGGCTTCGGACCGAGTCGAAGGACGTGTTCGGGGACTGAGTCGAAGGACGTGGTCTTGGACTGAGTCGAAGGACGTGGTCTTGGACCGAGTCGAATTGCATAACTTTGAACTATCGATTCGAACTCGCGCCTTAGTGAAAATTTCGAACTTGAACCGTAGCGATTGTCTTGGAATTGAACTTTTGACGATTGACCACTGATTTAATTTTGACGATATCAAGAATTCTAGTGCCTTTGACCACTTAACTATGACGAGCTTCAGATTTGCTTAACTGGACTTAATTGTTTCACCGCACAATAGATTGCCTATTGAAGTTCGTCGATGAAACCGGAACTTACCAAAATTATAACACATTTTAACTCGGACTGATAGCTAATAACTGGATGGCATGATTGTGACGGTCAGCGATGACGGTCCTTCCGACTAAATTCCGAAGTCTCATTGTTTACACGTTTTCCTTAATCTGGTTGATCTTCCCAAATAATATACAGTACTGCGCTGCACAACACACTCACACACTTTACACTGGGGGATGCACGAGTGTTATTTGGCAGTTTAACAATGATTTTTTATAAGCTTACTGGTTATGGATCCTTTAAGTTCTCAATAGCTGGAATTTCCAAGTTCTGTTCCTTCAACTATTGAGACACCGGTTATAGAAGCCGAAGTTATTTGAGATAGCTCTGGACGATCGTCAAGGGGCTCGGTTTATTTGTACTCCACCGGATTCGGTGCCGTCGGGTATCTTTGAAGACATGTTAGGCCGGATTTGCTTAAGGCATGGTTTGTCGCTTGATGAAGTGCTACTTCCTGGGCCGAAGGACAGGCCACATTATCCCCCAGAAGGATTTACTGCTTTCAACCGTCACGCTTGCACGGCGGGGACACTTCCTTCCTTCAATGACTATACCAGGGAGATCTTATCGTTTCTTGGAATAGCTCCGTCTCAGCTACATCAAAATGGATATGCCTTGCTGAACATCACCTTCGTCTTGTTTATGGAGATCCTCTTTCGACAGCCGAAGCCGATCGAAATCAGATATTTATTCAATGTTAAAAGCCGTGGAGATAGCCCTTCTTTCAACTTCTTGGAGGCTGTCAGAAACTGCCACATTGTGCTGGGCTCCTGGGGAGGCTAAGTTATTACAAATCCGAATGGTTCTATGTTCGGTGCCCCCCTGGATTTGCTAGGCGGTGGTTAGATAGACGTAAGTGTCGCCATCCCCTCTTGAATTACTGAGATGTTAGTGACCGAGTTCAAAAACTGACATACTTTTCCTTTCTTATAGCCGCAATCTCTCATCCTGATGGCACGTACTTCAGAGAGCTTGTTCGTATTCTTCAAGTGTTTCTGGGCGAAGAGAGGCACATAGACTTAGTGCTGACCGACAGGAATTTGAGGGCTGTCAGGCTGATAGAACGAAGACAGAGCATACACCTGGATGTGATACATAGGGTGGCCCCAAAGAAATGCATGAAGCGCAGAGCGCCCGCAGTTGTGATCACCGAAGAAGTTGATCCAGAAAGAACGCCTACCGATACGGAGCTCCCGACCGTGCCTCCTTCCGATGTTCAGGATTCCGGAGGAAAAAGAAAAGGCAAGGCTGCTGCTCACAAACGTCCTAAATCTAAGAGATTTAAATATGTGGTCGTGTCTTTACCTTTCCAGGGGATTAGAATTTTAGAGGCTCCTCCCCTGCAAGTGGAGAGTCTGTTTGCAGAGCTTGATGACATCCCGATCCCAGATTTTGTGTCGTCTCCACACGACGCCGGGATGGAAGGGCTTGATAGTGCTTTTGAACCGAGCGGGTCGCTTCCTATGAGTGCGACCGACATTTCCGGTTAGTCGGGGGATTGCACATGCATACACTTCACTACACTACATGATTCACAACTGTACTTCACCCGACTTAGGAAGTTACTAACTCTTTCTTTGTTTCTCATTTTCAGGTACTATGTCCGGAAGGGGATCTATGCTCGGGAATCTTCGCTCAGCCCGAAAAGATTCTGGTTACTATGATTCTCGTAGGAGGGATTCAAACAGAGATCGCGATCGCGAATATTCTAATCAGGATAGGTACGGGCGTGATAGGGAGTATAGACATCGATCTAGATCACGCTTTCCTCCTCCTAGACTTCCGTCTCCTCCTCCTGTTCAAACTTCATATCCACCAGAGCCTCCTCGTCATAGGCTGTCATCTCATGCTTCTAGGTCCGAAACTCATCTTCAAAGAGTTGAGACTACAGCCTCCATGATTACAGAGTAGGTCCAAACCAACCCCATAGGAGAAGGGGCCCTTAAGCTGGCTCAAATGAGAAAAGACTTTCCGAACATATGCTTTGATGGCTATGTCTTCCCGCCACACTTAAAAAGAATTCCGTCTGGAGTGGAGAACACGATGCATGAATACGTTCATGACATATACACCCAGTACCGAGAGTGGGCAAAGGCTGCTGAAAAAGCTTCTAAAGTGGCCTTAGAGCGGGCTAAAGAGATCGAGAAGATGGAGACCAAGCTCGCAAAAAGGGACCGTATTATTCAGGTACTTTCTGCCGAGTCTGAGCCTTCTCGGAAATATGAGATTGAGGCCATTAAGAAGGCTGATGAAGCGAAGGCGGAGATTGAGAGGTTGGGGCAGACACACGTTGCCTTGGTGGAGGAGATGGGCCACCGGAACACCAAAGTCATTGCTGAGCGGGACGCGGCGGTCAAGGAGCTTAATGAACTCAAGGCCAAATTTGCTGCTATGGCCAAGGAAAAAGATGACGCAAACAACGCAGCCCAGGAGGCGTGCGAACAAGCTGTCCTGCTCAGGGACGAACGGGATGCGGCCGTGGCTAAAGTCCATAAAATAGAGACTGAGGTCGAGGAGAAGGTGAAGCTGGCCGAGTCCAGGCTAGAGGCCGACATTTAAGACCTCCTTGTTGTTTACAACGCTAATGTGCTGAGGCACAGGGGCCTAGCCTGGCTCGATGACTTTTCGACACATCTCCACAATGCTTGGAGCCGGTTGGTTGAGGAAGAAAAAGAGGCGCATTAAGGCGAGTCCGTAGATGAATTCGAACTCAAGAATCGCATTCTGACTGCTGATGAGAAGAAGGTTCTCCATGAGTCGATGATTCTGCGGGAGAAGGAAAAGCTTGGCACCCAGCATTTTGAGGTGGGAGAAGGTTCTGGAGTTGACCATCATGAAGCAAGTCTCAAAGTTCCCGTGTCAACCCAGCCCGGATCCTCGTCTGCGGTCGATCCCCGGGCTGTTCCTGCTTACAATCCGAATCAGCAGCAGATGTCTTCGGCTGCTGCGCAAGTTACCGATGCCGCCCCGCCGCCTACAAGTCGAACTGAGGAAGGTATTCTGAACATTCCACTTCTCTTAAATCGGAATCTTCGATCGAGTTAATTCCTAACAGTTCTTTTATTCTTTGTCCAGTAATCGATGTCGCACCGGCCATGTCTCCTGCCACTCAAGAATCATATCAAATGCAGGAGGCTATCGTGACCGAGGCAACCACCGTGAGTATAGCTGCCCCGCTTGACGGTCTGCAGGGAGGTACGATCGCGTTCGACGAGCAGCTGATGGATGAACTCTTCCACCGCCACGGCGATCCTCGTGCTGACTTGTTATCTGTTATGAGCCGAACCGATCCTGCTGCAAGCTCTTCAATGCCGACTGCTGATGCCCCCAGCGGGGCTCAAGCAGTAACCGATGAGCAGATGTTTGCTAAGATTGACGCTGAACTAGCAGCAGCGGGTTATGGCGGCAGCTTTGGAGGTGGGATGGCAGCATCGGGACCTACCCCACTCGGAATGATGTCTCCTGGTGGTTCTGTCTTTCTCACCAGCCTGCCCATTCCACCGTCTATAATTGATCCCGTTCCTCCGACTCCGTCCGTAGGAAGCATTCTTATTCACACGAGTTCGGAGGAGGACGTCGACATAATGCCCTCGCCTAAAGACCAACCGCCGAAAAGTAAAGGCTAGAAGAGGAAGACTGGCGAGGGCTCCAGCGGGTCCACATCGAGGAGGAAGCTAAGGAAAAATAAAGATTAGGCATGCTCTCCCGGTTTATTTTGATTTGCATTTTGTTAGCCATGTATAGATGCGGGTTCGGCCCCTGCTAGTAGGAATTTTTTGGAAACTTGTACACGACCTTCTTATATAATCAATAGAAATGACACTTTTCTTTTTTGACTTCTCTTCTGTCATTGTGTATTTGTCTATGTGTTTCAGTGTCTGGACTGCATTTGTGAAGCTTTAGTTTCCGAATGAAGTTTGTTTCTGTTCGCCGAGTTCGGAAACTGTGGACATGGCTTGTGACCGGGAAGCGAGTTGAATTCCGACATCGCATCGCTTCAATCAATGGTTGATGCTTAAGTCTTGCCCCCCAGTCTCGATGGTGAGTTGTAGATCATCAGTTGACGATCGTTTCTTACTTATAACATGTTGAATCTTGTGCCACCGAACGGATGTCTGAGGCAAACGAAGATTGGGTAGTTCATCCATGCTCATTGGATTGTCGATGATCTTATCCATACTCCGGGGATTCCCATTCGTTCATCACTGGCTGGTTACGCCAGCCTATGTTTCGATCATATGTCCGCGATCGAGAGACTTGGAATTGGCATTTGCACTCTGGGAATACGAAGTTGATGTCTATACTCCTATTCGCGCTCCGGGTGTTCGGAGTTGGACGTTTATACTCTACTTCGCACTTTGGGAATACGGAGTTGATGTTTATACTCTGGTTCACGCTCTGGGAACTCGAAGTTGAATGTTTATACTCCGCTTCGCGCTCTGGGAATACGGAGTTGAATGTTTATACTCCGCTTCACACTCTGGGAATACGGAGTTGAATGTTTATACTCTGGTTCGCGCTCTGGGAACTCGGAGTTGGATGTTTATACTCCGCTTCGTACTCTGGGAATTCGGAGTTGAATGTTTATACTCCGGTTCGCGCTTTGGGAACTCGGAGTTGGATGTTTATACACCGCTTCGCACTTTGGGAATTCAGAGTTGAATGTTTATACTCCAGTTCGCGCTCTGGGAACTCGGGTTTGGATGTTTATACTCCGCTTCGCTCTTTGGGAATACGGAGTTGAATGTTTATAATCCGCTTCACGCTCTGGGAATACGGAGTTGGATGTTTATACTCCGCTTCGCTCTTTGGGAATACGAAGTTGAATGTTTATACTCTGGTTCGCGCTCTGGGAACACGAAGTTGAATGTTTATACTCCGCTTCACGCTCTGGGAACTCGGAGTTGAATGTTTATACTCCGACTCGCACTCTGGGAGTCCGGAGTTGGATGTTTATACTCCGCTTCGCACTCTGAGAATACGGAGTTGATGAAGGATTGTCGTGTATCAATCCTTTTTTGACTTTGATGTGATGGCTTGCCCCCGAGCTCGGGTTTCACTTAGTGAGTGATTGGTTGCACCGCAGTCACTCTCTATTTGAATAAATCCCACCGTATGATGAGACTTAGCTCTCTGTGCATAGTGATGGTCATATGAAGTATTTCAAGTAAATCAGAGCTCTGGCTCGAAGAGGTTGCATTTTATTGCTGAAATAAGAAAGTATGGCAAAGTCAGTTGCCTTATTACAAGTTCTAATTTTGAAATGCATAAACAAATTGCAGAAAAGGAAAGTAAGATAAATGGATAAAGATAGCCTGTTAGGTGTAATAGCAGCGAAGGCTCTCGCTATTCCAAGCTCTTGGCAGGGTAAGACTATCGACGGTTGATAATTTGAATGTGCCATCTCCGAGCCTTCGTTCAATAACATACGGTCCTTCCCATGTTGGCTTCATATGTGAAGGAACCGGATAGATTCTTTTTAAGACGAGATTGCCTAGTTCGAAGGTTCGCGGATGGACCTTAGCTTTGTACAATCGGGCGACTCGACTTCGATGCGCAGCTGCCCTCAAATCAGCCTCTTCACGCTTCTCATCCAGTAGATCGAGAGATTCAGCAAGTAGTATAGCATTCGTCTTTGGATCATAGTATGTCACACGATGAGAAGGTACTTCTAGCTCGACCGGAATAACGGCCTCTGAACCGTAAGAAAGAGAGAACGGAGTGTGGTCGGTCGCGGTCTTGTGGGTTGTTCGGTAAGCCCATAGAGCCATAGGAAGTTCATCGACCAACTTGCCCCTGACCTTTTCCAGTCGTTTCTTCAGGATAGACTTTATAACTTTATTAACTGCTTCGACCTTCCCGTTTGCTTGAGTATGTGCAACTGCGGAGAATTTCTTTTGGATGTCAAAACGTTTGCAGAAATCTTTGAATTCAGCACTGTCGAATTGGGTTCCGTTGTCCGTAATTATGGTATGTGGGAGACCGAATCGACAGATGATGTTACGAACCACAAATTTGATTACTTTCTTTGTTGTAATGGTAGCGAGAGCTTCGGCTTCAACCCACTTTGTAAAGTAATCAGCTGCGACAATGGCGTACTTCGCACCACCTTTCGCCAGAGGTAGAGCATCGATGATGTCGATGCCCCACATTGTGAATGGCCATGGGCTGACCATTTGCGTTATCTCAGTAGGAGGAGCTCTAGGAATTCAGGCATATTTCTGACACTTATCGCATTTCTTTGCATAATCCGACGCATCGCGATTCACGGTTGGCCAGTAATATCTGTATCGAAGTATTTTCTTGGCAAGTGCTTGCCTCCCGGTGTGAACGCCACATTCTCCCTCGTGCACTTCGTGTAATACTCGTTGGATTTCATCGTGAGCGATACACTGGAGTAGAGGAACAGAGTACCCTCTTCTATACATGACCCCATCTTGAATGACGAACCATGAGGCCTTTCGGAGAACTTGTCTCTTTTCACTCCTGTGTTCCGGCAGGATTCCGTGTTCGATGTAATTTTTGAGCGGAGACATCCATGAGTCCTTTTTGGGAACGGTTTCGCATACCCGGTTTTTTTCTGTCCGGTCGATACTTGGGGAAGATAGCGTCTCTACGGGAGCGAGTCTCATTTGCTGAGCTTCGCCTGTGCTGGCTAGCTTTGCCAATGAATCGGCCTTTTGGTTGCGCTCCCGAGGTATACAATAGATGGCGCAGTAATTGAACTGGTTCAGTACTTCCTGAACACGAGCTAAGTAAGCAACCAACCTTCGATCTCTTGCCTGATACTCTCCCCGTACTTGACACACAACCAATTGTGAATCACAGTATGTTTCCACAGCGATGATTTTCAGATCTCTGGCGAGTTTTAAGCCAGCTAAGAGGGCTTCGTACTCAGCTTCATTATTGGTTGCATGAAAGTCAAACTTCAAAGCGTAGCATATAGATCGATCTTCGGGGGTTTCGAGCACAACACCAGCACCTGAACATCGGTCATTCGATGCACCATCGGTATACATCTTCCGGACAGATTCGGGGGATTTACTGGTTTCGGGCGAGTCCTCTGGAACGGTGAATTCAACTATGAAATCAGCGAGGACTTGTCCTTGGATTGCTCCTCTTGGGGTGTAAGTAATATCGAACTGACTTAGTTCGATGTTCCATTTGAGTAACCTACCAGACGTCTCAGGCTGCGAAAGGACCTGTCGTAACGGCTGGTGGGTGTAAACAACAATGGGATGTGCCTGAAACTATGGACGGAGTTTTCTTGATGCAATCACAAGGCAGTGAGCCAACTTTTCTAGCTTCGGGTAATTCCTTTCAGCCCCAGTTAATCGTTTGCTGACGTAGTATACCGGCTTTTGTATTTTGTCTTCTTCTCGGATTAATGCAGCGCTGATAGCGTTCTCTGATATCGCCAAATATACGAATAGCTTCTCATGGTCAATGGGCTTCGATAGAATAGGTGGTGTGGATAGTTGTTGGACTAGCGCTTGGAAAGCGCCCTCGCACTCCATGGTCCATTCAAAGTTGCGTTTTCCTTTTCGGATCAGATCGAAGAAGGGAATGCATTTGTTAGTGGACTTTGAAATGAACCTGCTCAATGCTGCTACTTTCCCATTGAGACTTTGGACTTGTTTTATGGTCTTGGGAGTTTCAAGATTTCTGATTGCCCAAATCTTTTCAGGATTAGCTTCAATTCCTCGAGCGTTAACGATGAAACCAAGGAACTTCCCGGATGCAACTTCAAAGTGAAACTTTAGTGGATTTAGCTTCATTTTGTATTCTCGAAGTATGTCGAACATAGCCTCCAGGCCTTTAACATGATCAGTGGATAGTCGTGACTTCACAAGCATGTCGTCTACATATACTTCCATGGTTTTTCCGATTTGATCGGCAAACATTTAACCAATCATTGATAAGTAGCTCCGACGTTCTTGAGTCCGAATGGCATAACATTGTAGCAATAAAGTCCCAGATTGGTCATGAAGCTGGTATGTTCTTGATTGGGTAAATGCATCGGTATCTGATTGTGGCCAGAGTACGCGTCCATTAAGGATAAGAGTTCATGCCCAGCTGTCGAATCTACTAGCTGATCAATTCTGGGAAGTGGGAAACTATCTTTGGGACATGCTTTATTCAGATCGGAATAATCGACACGTGTTCTCCACTTTCCATTCGGCTTTCGGACGAGCACGGGATTCGACACCCATTCAGGATATAGCGCATCACGAATGAATCCGTTCGCTTCAAGCTTTTCTACTTCTTCTTTAAGGGCGGCAGATCTCTCTGGATCCATACCACGCCTTTTCTGTTTGACCGGGACATGCCGCGGGTCAATGTTCAGAGTGTGGCTCGCAATGTCTGGCGAGATCCCACACATATCAGAATGTGTCCAGGCAAATACGTTAAGATTTACCCACAGAAATTCAACCAATTCCTCTTGAGTTTACTGGCTTAGCTGAGACCCAATTTTTATCATTCTCGAATCATCGTCACTGTCGATTGGGACATCAATCGTTAGTTCAACTGGGGATGCTTGACTTTCTTTAGGTTCTCTTTTGTCTTCAGTTTCTCTTGGGTCAAGATCCCTGAGGAATTGGCTGGGGTGCCCGGGCGTAGGCCCGGGCACTAGTTGTCAATTATCAGGGAAACGGACGCAGAGAGATTCCTCTATGCCCTTTCCTTTCTCCTTTCGCTGCGCCTCCCGCAGCTCAGCAACATAACAGGCTCTAGCAGTGGCCTGGTCTCCCTGAACGATTCCTATTCCATGATCAGTGGGAAATTTTAAGGTCAAGCATCATGGGGCAATGTCAATTCTGAATTCAGTGAGGGCCGGTCGGCCCAAGAAAGCATTGTAAGGGGAGTCTATGTCCAAAACAATGAACTGAAGCATCCGTACTCTCCGTCGTTCTCCAACTCCCAACTCTACTGGCAGTTCCACCATTCCAGTGGGTATAGTTGCACCACCGTTGAAGCCATGAACTCGGGATTGACAAGGCTTCAAGTCTATGGCTTCCATCTTCATTTGATCATAAGCTCGTTTGAACAGAATATTCACAGAGCTTCCACTGTCAACTAAGATCCTTTTCATCTAAGCGGGACCTACTTGTGTTGAGATGACCAGTGGATCGATAGTGGGAGCTTCGATTTTATCTGCGTCTTTGCTCCTGAACACGATGTCATCCGTCATCGTTTTCTGTTGCTTGGCCGGAGCTCCCTCATCAAAACTACTGTAACACTCAAAGTCCGCATGCCTAATAGAACTGGCATACGACTCCATTTCCATCCAGCTTCGATCTGCTGGGTGAGGACCACCACTTATTGTATTGATGACTAACCTTCTGTCCCCACGAGCGGGTTCTTCCTGTCTTTCCGGATTCGCCGCACGATTCTGATTTGGTAGGCCCGCACCACCGGATTACGGCGCCCGTACATACTGATCCAGCTTCCGCTCACGTATCAGTTTTTCAATGAGGACTTGTAGGTGACGACACTCATTGGTGTTGTGGCCATAACTCTCATGGAATCTACAGAATTTTCCTGTTTGGATTTGCCTTTCAGTTGGTGGTTTCGTGGCAGGTTTCTTGAATTGCATGGTATTGCAGATCTGCAAATACACATTTTCCAGCGACTTGTTTAATGGAGTGTAGTTACCATATATGGAAGCTCTACACCATGGACCGCGATCCTGATCGCGTTTCTTGTATTGATTCCCATTGTCCCTCTGTGGATTTCGTTTATTTTGTACGTTCGACTGAACTTTCCCAGAACTATCTCCGGACTGTTTAATAGCGATGTTACTTTGGATTCCTTCGACATAGGGCCCTGTGTCATCCTGCTTCCTAGACTGTTTCGCATCCTCCCTTCTTAAGAATTGGGCTGCCTTGGAATAGAAACGGTCCAATGACGCAGGTGGTTTTCCGGCTAACCAATTTCCGAATTCGGAATCAGCATCAATCCCCTTAGTCAGAGCCATCAGGATTGAGTTATCGTTAGGATTGCTTATTTCTGCACACGCAGCATGGAATCGCTCCAAGTAACGTCTAAGTGTTTCTCCGGGAGCTTGCGTAACACTAGATAGAGTGTAAACGTCCTTTGGTCTCGCCACGTGCATACGGAATTGTACAACAAACTTGGTGGCCATCTGGTCAAAGTTAGAGATGGATCGCGGTGGCAAGCGAGTGAACCACATGGTAGCGATGCCCCTAAGGAAATGGGGAAACTACGGCACTTTACTGCATCATCAGCTCTAGCAGCATTCATCAGCCATTCGTATTTCAGGACATGTTTATTGGGATCGGAACTTCCTTCATAAACTGGCAAAGGTGGCATCCTGAAGTGCCGAGGTGGTTCAGCATATAAAACATCATCGGTGAAAGGGGTATGACTTCGGGAGATTCCCCAGTCGTCATTAGAGAGACCCTGACTTTCACGGATCATTTGGTGGATCATCTTTGATATATCTGGCATTCGGACACTTGGGGCATGTTGTGTCAAGGTGTGGTCGGGTTCCACAGCGCGAGTCTGGACTGGACGCGGTCAACGGTCCGTGCCTCGCCTCCTTGGTTCAACATCCTAAGGGACATAAGGTTCAGGAGTCTGCTCTCGTTGGCTATGTTGAGGATCAGCTTGGCTTCTAGCATCACCTCCCCGTCCGGCAGTTGTTGTAGTAGCAATGTTGCCGGTAACATGATAAGGAGCAGCTCCTCCTCGAGTTGAAAGTTCTATGCGGAGACTAGCAGATGGTCCAGCTCTAGGTTGCCCAAGGTTCGAAGAGGGTTGGAGTCCTGTGGCTTGGGTGTAGCTTACACCTAACCGTGGACGTGTGGATCTAGTTTGGCTATCGGAGGAGGCTAAACTTTCTGTGGAAGAGTGAGAATTTAGGTCTCTTCTGGATATTCTTCGCCTTTGGCGGATTAGCTGGTTAGTCAACTCCGTGTTGGCGCGTAGTTGTTCCGCTAGCTGCTGCCGACTTTGGGTCAACTCTTGAAGCAATGTTTGGAATTCTTGCCTAGTGATTGGACCTGATGGATCTGGAGGTCCCGCAACATTTTGGTTGGATGGCGATGATTGCACGGGAATTTGTCGGTCCCGTGCTCCTTGATCAGCTGCTGTAGAGGTGGTACATGTGCTCACCATAATGAATTGGCAAAGTCCTTTCCTAGATCTGATTGCAAATCTGAATAGAATGGAAGGGCTTCATAGTTCTAGATTTGGATCTTTTTCTTAGATTTATGCAATCCAATATAGAAAGGAGATCCAAAGAGCAGGAGAATAATTAGTTTTCTCAGTGAAAGCACCAAAGTGTTTGTACCAAAATTGGGCACAACACTCTTCGGAAGTCTTTGAAGAGATAAAGTGAAGAAATTAAATGAAAAAAATGAATTATCTAACAAAAACTTCAAATTTCAGAAATGAGAATAATTAAAGTGCAAGGAGACACAAGAATTTAGAGTGGTTCGGCGTATAGCCTACATCCACTATGAAGTAGTTTGCTTTATTGATCTTTCTTTTGTGTTTACAAGTGAATTCAATGATTTACAGCATTCAATTGTGATTTGCAGCAGTGAATCTCGTTGGTAGCAGCAGCAATGGAGTTCAGATCTGGAACTGGCGGAGTCTGGGCGTTGGAGATCTCAAAGAGGAAGAAGAACCCCTTTTCTGTTGGCTTTGGGGGTCTATTTATAGGTGTAGGAGGCTGGCATTTCGCTCAGATCTCAAGAGACCCTCTCTGGCACGTGACCTGGCCCGCACGCCCAAGCCCGTGAAGTTTCGGTCCGATCCGTGATTGACATGAACAAATTTCGAATCGCTCAAGATTTCATTCAATGGAGTCAAAATTTGGCGTGGACATTCTTTAGCATGCACTTAGAATTTTGTGAAAATTTCATAGCATTTGGACTTGTACATTGGGAGATATGATCGATACGAAATGGAGTTTTCGGTAGGCTCTTTCCTCCGACTCGCTTCCGTTTCGACTCGCTTCCATTTGACTCGATGACGTGGCGCTTCCTGGATCGCTCCGCCTTTGATGCTGCTTTGAGCGAGTCAAAACGCACACTGATTTGAGCGGGTCGAAGTGTAAAATGATTGATCGAGTCGAAGTGCATGGTTCGATCGCTTCGAGTAGTGACTTTGCCAACCGGAGCTGAATTCGATGGAGTCAAATAGCTGTTTGAGAGGAGCGAGTCGAAGCGTGCACTTTCAATGGTTCCAAACTGGAGCGAGTCGAAGAGGGCTGTTTTGGGAGGTTTGAGAAATGGAGTCAAAGTTGATGTAGTTGTCCAGTGGTTTGGAGTAAGCGAGTCGAAGGGAGCAAGTCGAAGGAGCGAGTCGAACGGTAGCTGATTTTCTTCCAATTTTGTATCCTTCATAACTTGAGCATACGAACTCGGATCGACTTGAGATTTTGAACGTTGGCTCCCATGGCTTAGCTCGTTATGTCCTACAAATTTTGGCTCGATCCGGACTCGGACAAAATTCATCGATATCCGTAGCAAGACCGTATATAACTGATCTATAGGACGGGCCGTCACTGGTTACTAGTCAATTCCTTGGTGTTACGGCCTTGCCAAAAGGCAGGATAACAATATCCCTTTCGAATCCATTGAAAGTAACCCTTTCAAAACCATTGAAAGCACCTCTTTTGAAACCAAGTAAAACCCTTTATTTCACCTAGGCCAAAAGGCCAAAACCTTCCTTTCAAAACCATTCTCCAAACCTTTCAAAGCCCATGTAAAACCTTTCCTTTGAAAGTTATTAAACCTTGGACATCTTATCACAAAACACTTTAAAACTGCCTTTCCAAACCATTGGAAAAACCTTCTTTTTTTCCCTTTTGAAATAGTTAGAAAAATACCCTTTCAAACATTTTGAAACCATTGGGGAACCACCCCTTAGAAACCTTTCTTTAAAACCTTTCGAAAGCATCCAAACCTTCATAAACATCAACCTTTCGAAAGCAATTGGGTTCAATTTACAACATATGGAAAACCCCTTTCGAAACCATTTAAACCATCTCTTTCAAAAACATTTGGGTTATACTTTAATAGAGAAAAAGGGTCATTAAAACCATTTAAGTCGAAAGCCTATCTTTCGAAAGTGTTCCTAAGCAAAGAAGTGATGGTGTCGAAACCACTCTTCTGAAAGCAATAGAGAAGTGGCCATGTTTAAAAAAAAATATACCTTCTGAAACCATTGACTTCGAAAGGTACGAAAAGTGGTAACTAAGGCTTCGACTTAATCGAAAGCAGTCATCTAAAAACAATGGTGCAACCTCTTTAAAACCACTTCTTTAAACCATTTGACCTAGTCAGAAGCCAACCAAGTTGAAAGCAATATTGTCGAAAGCAAAGCAGGTGCACTTTCAATTTAAAACAAAGCAGTGCTTCGACCCCTTCGGAACCCTTGGGTTTCGACCTAATTCCTTCCACCTTCTTTCTAATTCGCTGCACACCAAGTCTTTGATGCTATGCGCATCAGTTTCGATAGTGATGGAGGTGAAGGAACAAAGTCGAAAGCCATCTATGTCGGAAGCAGGGTGCCAAAAGTGGCGAAACATGTTATATACAAGTAAAACTGATTTTTCACCTTTTTAAGTAAACTTTTTAACAAACCTGCCTTGTTTGTCTAAATCTGTGCAGTTAAAGCGCTCGACAGATTCAATGCGGCGGAGGTGCAAAAAGTCATAGCGGGGATACAACGAGGATATAGCGGATGACTCTAAAGTATCATATAAAACTCGTATTTAATTTTTTTACAAATATATAAATGGTAATTAAATGTAAAATTATCGTTCAACTGAATTATAATTAATACATAAATAATATTAAATAAAAACATGTGCGAATATACTGTAAATAAACGTAAAACTGTTATATAACATAATTGAATTTAGTAAAATATGAGAGTATTTTCATTTCTGAAAATATATTAAAAATTCAATTAGATAAATTAGTTTCATAATTTTTATAATGTATAAATGTCAATTTTTAATTCATTTCTTTTAAAGAAGATATAGCGGAAACAGCGGGAATAACAAGATATAGCGGAAATAACAGGGCTTAAAGCGAAAAGGCTATATTTGGGGCTATATGGAAAAATCGTAGCAGTAGAAATTCGCTATGAGATATTGTAGGGTTATAGCGGAGTAATAGCGGGGCATTAACTACACAGGTCTAAATCTTATTGGTTGCAAATTATCTTTTCTAAAAGCATTGGCAAAATTCCAGAAATACGCACTTAAATTTATTTACAAAATACCCCTTCTCCTTTTATAAATATATAAATCATTTAAGTCCCACACCTTAAATAATTTTATATATTCATCAAAACAATATGGAAAATCCTACAAAAATTCCAAAACATCCTTCTTAATATGTTTTCTAGCATATATTAATTTCAGACCCAAATTATTTATAATTTAACCGTAAATTATTTATAACCCAACAAATTATTTTCTTCACTAGAAAATTAATATAAAATCCACATTAATTCATAGAATTATAAAAATTGAAACCTATCTCTAAAATATCATTTCTAATCTATATCTAAAATTGCAAGACGATTGGATGTCATTTAATAGGGTTTTCTTATCAAAACATATCATAAAATCTATATGAACAAGCATAAATCATCAACAAGCATATATACACATTTAATCAATCAAAAACATGGCATAAACTTGCAAATAAGTTTGGATTTTCCTTAAAACCAAATTTTTTTAAGAAAATGAGATGTAGTCATTTTCACCTTTGCTTGAGATTAAGGATTGGAGATTTGAATAGCTTTTGATTTGATTAATCTTCTTCCTTAGCTTTTTCTTCCTCTAGTTCTATAAAATAGCGGCCGACCTTAAAATTAAAATTTTGATAATGAAATGAACATGTGGAAGTAATTCCTAAGGATTTAGGATATAAGAATATCCTTCTCCCTATTGTGCCCTTACCTATTTTACTTAATCATTTTATTATAGTTCATTTGTTATCAAGGCACGACTACCCCTTGTTAATTACAAATCTCAATCCCCTAATCATCGCATTATTTTATTTAATTTATCTAATTAAATATCCTAAATAATGTTACTAAAAATATGGGGTGTTACGATTTACCCTCCTTAAAGAATTTCGTCCTTGAAATTATGATATGGTACACAACAAAAAAATCTAAGGTAAATCATCCCATCAAACAAATCAGGATAAATAACATCCCCTATCTAGATTCCCAAAGCTAAGCGCTACGGATGTTGCAGTTATCCATAGTATTAACTTCTGGCGACTAAATACGGCTATGTTAATGGTATCCATAATATCAGAAGCATTTGAATATGAAACAAAATCACAGGTTAAAAATCATCTTTTCATATTACATTTTCCAAACACATGTTTCACATTCAAATTACATAATCCCATAATCGTTTTTCACGTTTAGATAAAATATAATTATTATATAAATATGCCAAGGGAGACATATGATGATGCCCCATTGGTTGACCAGGGTACTACATTGACATAATTGTCTTAAATACAACACATTGGAATAAAAAAAATAAAACAGTAACTCCTGAATAGCTATCCATCAGCCACCTGCTCGTCTCCCAACTACAGTCTCTATCATCGTCACACCACTGGACCTTCACTAATCTGACTTTCTTATTCCTCAACTTCTTCTCATCTCGATCGACTGTCCAGACAGGCTTCCTAACTATAGTCAAGCCTGGCTTCACTACTAAATCTTCTAACACAGTCGGTACTATAGTAGTGTCTAGATCCCTAACACACTTCCTTAGATGAGATGCATGGCAAAAATCGTGGACTCCTGTTAAACTACTTGATAACTCTACTCTGAACGCGAGTTTGCCTATCCTCTATAAAATAGGAAACGGTCCTACGAATCTCAGTGCTAACTTCCCTGTCTTCCCGATCTTGATAAAACCTTTCATCGGCGATACTTTGACGAAAACATGATCTCTAACAAAGAACTCTAAATCTTTCCATCTTCTATCTGCATAGCTCTTCTGCCTAGACTGAGCTTCCTTCATTCTTGCCCTTATCAGCTTAATCTTCTCTGCTGCTTCACTTATCAAATCAGGACTAAGGACTAATCTATCTCCGGTTTCTAACCAATATGCGAGCGATTTGCATGGTCTTCCATACAAAGCTTCAAACAGTGCCATCCCGATAATAGTCTAATTACTATTGTTATACGAGAGATTTGGACCAAGAACAAAACTATCCCCGGTCTCCAACCAACAAATGAGAGATTTACATGGCCTTCCAAACAAAGCTTCAAACGGTGCCATCCCAATACTAGTTTGATAACCATTGTTATACGAAAACTAGACTAAATGTAGATGGTCTTCCCACGATCCCCCGAAGTCTAATACACAAGCTCTTACTAAGTCTTCAAAGACCTTGTTCACTCTATCTGTTTTCCCATCTGTCTACGGATGGTAAGAGGTACTCATCTTGAGCATGGTTCCTAAACACTCCTGTAGACTCTTCCAAAACTCGCTAGTGAATAAGGAATCTCTATCACTAACAATACTACTATGAATTCCGTGAAGTCTAATCACAATATTCATAAATAACTTAGCCAATACAGGTACCCTCCTATTTGACTTAACGAGAATGAGATGGGCACTCTTAGTCAATCTGTCCACTAAGACCCATATACTTTCATTTCCTCTATTAGATCTCGGCAACTAATCTATGAAATCCATAGAAATAGAATTCCACTTCCATACCGAAATATCCAATGGCTGTAGCAACCAACTTGGCTTCTGATGTTTGGCTTTCACCTGTTGATAGATCAAACGCTGTTTCACCCATAAGCCTACATCCATCTTCATTCCTTCCCAAAAGAAACTTCTTTTCATATCCTGATACATCTTCGTTCCTCTTAGATGAATAGTGAACTTCGAATGATAAAATTCCTCCAAAACTTCCTTCCTTATGTCTCCCACATCTGGAACACACAATCTAACCTTCTTTCTCAACCACCCACTTTGGCCAAGACTGAAATCCTTCAAGTCACCGCTCTCCGTTCCATCCCTTAATTTTCTGATCATTTCAGCTAATACTGGATCCTCTTGCTGTTTAGAAGATATCTTCTCAATCAATACCGGTCTGATTTCTAAACAAGACAACATAGTAGATTCTCCACTAGACCCAGCCTCGGATCTCCACTGCACTCTGCAAGATGACAATGCTTCCAAGTCTTTCCATCATAGCCAACACTACATTCTGATGCTTCCTACTAAGCGCATCTACAATCTTATTTCCTTTCCCTGGGGTATACTCGAACCTAAAATCATAAGAAGCATTAAATTCTAACCACCTTTGTTGTCTTATATTCAGCTCCTTCTGAGAGAATAATTACTTCAACGACTTATGATCCGTATAAAGCTCAAATCTCTCTCCTAAAAGGTAATGTCTCCACACCTTCAAAGCAAAAATAACTACAGCTAACTCCAAGTCATGAGTCGGGTATCCAACCTCGTGTGGTCTAAGCTGTCTAGAACCATAGGCAATTACTTTGCATTTCTGCATTAACACTACTCTTAATCCAGTACCACATGCATCAATGTAAACTACCAAATCTTAATTACCCTCCGGAACAACTAATATAGGTGAATGTGTCAATAAGTGTTTCAGGCTCTGAAATGCTTCTTCACCCTTATCGGTCCACACAAACTTCACATCTTTTCGCATTAGCTTGGTCATCGGTGCTGCTATCCACGAAAAATCTTTAATGAACCTTCGATAATATCCAGCCAATCCAAGAAAACTTCTTATCTTAGTTACCGTTTTTGTTCTTTCCAATTATTAACAGCTTCAATCTTATCTGGATTGACTGATAAACCCTTCTCCGAGACCACATGACCAAGAAACTTCACTTCCTTTTTCCAGAAATGACACTTAGAAAACTTTACCTTTAGCTGATGTTCTCTCAAAGTCTTAAGAACCACTCTAAGATCAACTTCACGCTCTTTCTCATCCTTATAGTATATAAAATATCATCTATGAACACCAACACAAATCTATCCAAGTGCTCCCTGAAAATTTTGTTCATCAAGTCTACAAAGAATGTTGGTACATTAGTTAGTCCGAACGACATAACTAACCATTCATACGACATATACCAGGTCTTAAACGCCGTTAGAGGTATACCATCTTCCAGCACCCTAAGCTGATGGAAACCTATAGCCAAGTCCAACCGAGATAATATCTTGGCTCCACTCAACTTATCGAACAAATCGTCAACTCTAGGCAATTGATATCGATTCTTTATCGTCTTCTCATTCAACTTACGATAATCGATACGTAATCTTAACCATCCAACTGGCTTCTTAGTAAACACTACGGCTGCTCCCTGAGGTGAACTACCGGGTCTGATAGAATTCTTTCCTTCCAAATCCACCAACTGCACCTTCAACTCCCTCATCCCTAAGGTGAACTACCGGGTCTGATAGAATTCTCTAACCATGAAAACACGATTTAACTCGTCTTCTAACTCCATAACTCCCAACAAAGCATTCACCTCACAACTATGGCTTTATATGGTATATACAATCTATTCACTACAATCAGGGCGTCTAATTGATATTTTCCTATCGTGGCAAAATATCCAAGCATCGTACTTACTCAACCAATCCATGCCCAGTATAATTCCAAACCCTACAAAGTCAAATATATGCAAACTGCAAACAAAGGTGTAACCTATTAAGTCAAACTCTAAGTGGTCACACTTCATCCCAATTGTCGCATAGCCTCCTATCAGATTTGCAACTCTTAAGCAAGTAACTGAATATGTAGTCTCTAGGTTAAGCTTATCTACCAAACATTGAGATATAAAAGAATGTGATGCACTAATATCAAATAAAAGGTAATAGACATATCATGAATCTAGAGCGTACCTCCCAAAACTGCCTTTCCTTTCTCTTGCACTGTCGGCTTTGTAGTAGCAGGCTCCAATGCATACACCTTGCCATTCCCATCCTTAGCGGGCTCTTTGCGTTGATTCTTATAGTGGTCGATCTGATCGTAATTAAAGCACCAGATATTCTTCTTTCCAATCACTTCCTTAGCATTTCCAGTACGACACTCATAAGCAAAATGCCTCTTCTTGTAACACTTATAACAAACCACTTCAAACTTTACTTTCTTCGCTGCTCCACCTTTCTGAGCACCCTTCTTGTGAAAGAACTTCCTACTCTGACATTGCCCAACCTGGACCTCCTTCTCCTTCTTCTTTTCTAAACAAGCAAGCATCTCTTTATGTCTTAACGCCATCTCCACTACCATATCACAGGGATCTCTAATATGTGGTAATGTAGCTCTAGCCAACTCATGCTTTAATCTATTGATGAACTTTTCATTCCTCTTCATCACTATATCAACGGTGGCATAACCATACCTAGCCAATTCTTCAAACCTACTAGCATACTCCAAAACAGTCATCTCTCCTTGCTCTAGCTCAGCAAACTTTCGAATCAAAACAGATTGCGCCATCACTGACATGAACCTCTCTTGCAACCTTCTCCTAAACTTAGCCCATGTCATCTCCTCTTCATTTACTCCTGATGTCACACTATTCCACCAAAATAAAGTTGCTCCTTGAAGCTGTATCGATGCAAGTCTCCTTTTCTGCTCATCATTGAGCCCTAAGTCAGCAAATATCCTTTCACGGTGTAGCAACCACTTCTCAACTTTTATAGCATGCCCGGTTCCAATAAACGGCTTCCCACCAAGCCTAACATAGTCTCTACTCAAGTTAGCATAATGGTTGACAACCAGAGCTTCCTGAACTCCTCCTCTTGCATTTCCTCCAACCATTCCAGCAGCAATTCCAGCTTGCATCATGTTCATGAAAAACTGATACATGGCTCCCATATCCACTTGTGGGACTCCAGCACCGACATTCTCAACTTGAGCCTGACCTTTAGTCCTCTTTATGTTGGGTCACTCATTTCCATTGGTGGTGGTGTTATCCCCTTATAGGTTAACTCTGCCTCTTCTTGCATCCATATCTGCATTCAAGCCTTGTGAGATACAAAAGAATAGCCTAAGAGTGATGGGACAATAAAGATATAGTGTATATTTATATATATAGCAAATACAAGTACTTTACAATAGCTTTATCCCTTACCCCTATCTTACATTAATTCCTAAGGATTATGTTTTTTCAAAAATCATTTTTGTTTAAAGTATTTCATAAACCTATGCTCTGATACCAAGTTGCAACATCCTCTATCTAGAGGCCCAAAGCTAAGCGCTACAGATGCTGCAGTCATCCATAGTATTAACATCCGACGACTAAGTACGGCTGTGTTAATGGGATCCATAATATCAGAACCATTTGAGTATGAAACAAAATCCAAGGTTTCAAAAACGTCTTTTCATATTACATTTTCAAAACACATGTTTCACATTCAAATTACATAATCCCATAATCGTTTCCCAGGTTCAAATATAATATATTTATTACATAAATAAGCCAAGAGCGACATACGATGATGCCCACTTGGTTGATCAGAGTACTACATTGGCATAACTGTCTTAAATACAACACAGCGGAATAAAACAAAACAAAACAACAACTCCTAAATAGCTTAGCTTGAGATGTAGTCATTATTCACCTTAGCTTCAGATTAAGGATTTGAGATTTTAATAGCTTTTGATTTGATTAATCTTCTTCCTTAGCTTTTCCTTCCTCTAGTTCTCTAAAATGGTAGCCGACCTTAAACTTAAAATTTTGATAATGAAATGAACGTATGGAAGTAATTCCTAAGGGTTTAGGGTATAAGAATATCCTTCTCCCTATTTTGCCCTTACCTATTTTACTTAATCATTTTATTTTAGTTCATTTGTTATCAAGGCACGGCTGCCCCTTGTTAATTACAAATCTCAATCCCCTAATCATTACATTAGTTTATTTAATTTAGATAATTAAATATCCTAAATAATGTTACTAAAAATAAGGGGTGTTACTTCGTTTCTGTACGTAAATATGCTTTTAGTCTCACGACTAACAAAGTCCTGTGCACTAGAGTTGCAGAACTTTAACAACTGTGGGCTAACAGTTGAAGCATAGGGTGCGACCCTAGACTAGTCCCAAATTAATCTTATGTGGTTTTAAATCCATGAGTCATATCCTTTTGATCTGTTTAAGGCATCCTAAAACAATCGATCTATTTGATCTCATGGATGCAATTATATGCACTCAGGAATTTAGTCTAACCACACTCACTACTGTAACAACCTAACTAGTAATTCTATTTCAAAATCCCAAGATGCAATGTTGGGTAATGCAAATGTGAGTATAAAAAATGATAAACATATAAATTTAACCGATTAAATGAAAATAGAACATATAACAACATCCATCAAAATATGTTCAATCAATGGTAACATCCATCACAAAATTACTTAGGTTTGAGTAATAATTTTTCTCTAGCAAAATCCATATAAAATTAGGCTAGAACACTATCTCATTTCCTTGTAAATATTTAGCTTTAGGAATGATAAACCACTTGAAATCATTCTTAAAATCAAGGAAAATATAGCCCATATACTTAGACAAAATCCAATGCCAAAGACCTATCTTCTTTACATAGCTTTCAAAACTTTTGCTATCAAATGTTGTATATCGAACCTTAAGAAAACATGGGTGTTTCCGATTCTCTAAACATTGATTTTAAGTATGTAAAACATAAGGCTATCGTGTCCTTAGAAAAAATGGCTATCGAGCCTATAAACATAGTCGTTTAATTTGTAAAACATAAGCCCGTCGAGCCTATAAATATAGCTATTTGATTTGCAAAACACAAGGCTATTGAGCCTATAAACAAGGCTATTAGATTCGTAAAACATTAGGTCATCGAGCCTCTGAAACATAGTATCATGTTTTTATTACATTCAACTATAAAGCCGCTAAATATAGTTATCACATATCTATACTGAACCTATAGAGTTTCTTTAATACATGGGGTGTCAAGTTCTTAAAATCTTTGAGGTATCAAGGCTCTAAAACACTTAGGGTTTTCAGTCTACTTTGCTTAAGGGTGCCTAACACATTAAACTTGAAGATGTCGAGTTTTAATAATAAAGAAGATCCTGATCTCTAGACATTAGGTTGTTGAGCCTCATCGAAACATTAGATTTTGAGTTTCAAAAATACAAGGTATAGAACCCCTGAAACAGCAGATACATCACATAGCTATTGAATAGCTATCACAAGTATCGGCCTTTTAAGTATCAAAATGGTGTATTGAAACAATAAGTATACATGCCGATGACATATTTGTAAATAATTTAAAACTGATTTATCCGTTTTTAAAGTCAAAACTCTCTACCAACTCTCGCCCCATGTCAAATTTTCATTGAATAATAAAATTACTTTTCATTTTTCTCTTTAGAAATTGCTGATAGATCACTTTCCACCATCTCAAATATCTTTACAAACCCTTCTAATTAATATATTTTACTTATATTAATTAAAAACTTTTTTAGAATAGTAAATTCATAAAAATCATATTAATTTGGAAAAAATCCCTAAAAATCAACAAAAAACTAAATTTTCTTCTACTTTCATATGTAAAATCTTCGAGACCAAGATGATTACTTAATTATTTATAGTAATTAAAACCCGAAATATGCATTTTTTCTCTTCTAGGAAATTCATAAAATATTCATATGAACTTGAAAAATTATGAAATTAAGAACCATCTCCAAAATAATGTTTTGCATAACATATTCAAATTTCAAGTCAATTGGAGATCAAAAGCTGCATTTTTACCTTTAAAACCCATTAAAACAATTTCCGTAAAATTTCAATAATTCATCAACCAATCCAATAATTATATCATCAAACCAAGCATGTCGTATTATCGCAATTTATTCTAAAATCTAACATAGATCTAAAAAACATAAACAAATGAGATGAATACTATTATTCATCGTAAGTTGGATAAGAGAGATTGAGACTGATGTTGAATAGTTTCATAAGCTTTTCCCTTTGAATCCCTTAGTCTTTCCACTTCTTTTTCTTTAGGTTATGGCCGTCCATGTTTTTGTTTTGTTTAGATTTTAGGAAAATGAAAATGAGAATGAATGTGAGAGGAAGGGTTAGGGAATGAAATAAGGAGTTATTTCCATTATGTCCCTCTCATGAATTCCTTTCTTCCATGTTTAAAACAATCTTATTAATTGATTAATTAAGGCCTGACCTAAATTGGTTAACAAGTCTCATTCTTCTTATCACCTCACATTATTCTATTTAAACTACTTGATTTAATTACCTAAATAATGTTAAACAAAAATTAGGGATGTTATAAATTATTGGAATTTAATATATGTGCACAAAGTTACAATAAATTAAGGCATTGCACAAAAATGAGTAAATATATAACAGTGCAATACAAACAGTTATATTATATAGATAGGCAGTTGCATTCAGGCAGGTACTTAATATAAAAGTACGAAAAGGTAAAATGGAACAAAGATTGTGGGACAAAGCAATCTTTCATTACTTAAACTTTAATGTACAAGAATCATAGCGGCGGCTCTTGCACAAACATGATTTGTTTGAAACAAAAGGAAAATAAAAAAGAGCAACCGTGCCCATAAGCTTTAGGAATCACATGTTAGCGACACATGTTCTGAAGCATCCTCAAAGTAAGGATTATCGGCATATGTTTTTGTGGGTCATCCGGAACTCATAAACCAATCCATTTCTTTAAAGATGGAGGATGATTTTGTGATGGCCCTGCTAGAATGACCATGCCATGTAACAAAGCGGTGATTGAGCATCCAGGACTGACAGGTACGGTAGATGGAAACCTAAGCTATGGAGGGACCAATTTCGGGAGTGGTGAATGTCCAATGCCAGTCAGGAAGCATGGTGATTGATGAGTCATTCTAGATAGGAAAACTTTACATTCAATGTGATCACATATGTTTTATTTCAGATATTAAACAAATGTGAACGACACTTAGAATCCAATGGATGTCGACATGTGCTGACCAATCAGATTCTGAATGTCGATCGCTCGACTCCATCAGAGAGCCACATTTCGACTCGCTCCGCTTCGCATCCATCCGAAGACTTCTACCTCCATTGATGCGAACTGCACATCTTTTATCAATGCGAACAAAGGCTACTACCATCGATACGAACAAGGCGAAAGCCCTAGAACGACTTGATCAAAACAGCATCAAAGGCGGAGTGGTCCAGAGATTCAACTGCCATGTCACCGAGTCGAACAAAAGCGAGTCGAATAAGAGCGAGTCGAACGAAACAGCCAACCGAGAATCCCACTTCGTATCGATCATATCTCCTAATCTACAAGTCCAAATGCTATGAAATTTTCACAAAGGACTATGTGCATGCTAAAGAATGTCCACGCCAAATTTCGACTCCATTGGATGAAATCTTGATTGATACAAAATCTGTTTGCATCGATCACGGATCGGACCGAAACTTCATGGGCTTGGGTGTGCGGGCCTGGTCATGTGCCGGAGAGGGTCTCTCAAGATCTGAGCGAAATACCAGCCTTCTAAACCTATAAATAGACCCCCAAAGCCAACAGAAAAGGGGTTCTTCTTCTTTTTTGAGATCTCCAACGCCCAGACTCCGTCGGATCTAGATCTGAACTCCATTGCTGCTGCTACCAACGAATTTCACTGCTATAAATCATAATTACCTGCTGTAATTCATGGAATTCACTTGTAATCGTCAAAGATAGATCAATAAAGCAAACTACTTCATAGTGGACGTAGGCAATACGCCGAACCACTCTAAATTCTTGTGTCTCCTTGCATGTTAATTATTTTCATATCTGAGATTTGGAGTTTTTGTTAGATAATTCCTCTTTTTACATTTAATTTCTTCACTTTATCTCTTCAAAAACTTCCGAAGAGTATTGTGCCCAATTTTGGTACAAACACTTTGGTGCTTTCACTGAGAAAACCCAATTTTTCCTCTGCTCTTTGGATCTCCTATCTATATCGGATTGCATAAATCCAAGAAGAAGATCCAGATCTAAAACCTTGAAGCCCTTCTATACTATTCAGATTTGCAAACAGATCTAGGAAAGGACTTCATCAATTCATTATGGTGAGCACACGTACCACTTCTATAGTTGCTGATTAAGGAGGATGGGACCCACAAAATCTCGTACAATTGCCTCCATAAAACCAAGATGCCGTCGGACCTTCAGATCCAATAGGTTCGGTCACCAAACAAGAGTTCCAGACGTTGCTTCAAGAGTTGACCCAGAGTTAACAACAGCTAACTGAACAACTGCGCGCCAACATAGAGTTATCCAACCAGCTAAATCGCCAAAGGCGAAGAAGATCCAGAAGAGAGCAAGGTTCCTATTCTTCCACAGAGAGTTCAGCCTCCTTTGATGGCCAAACCAGATCCACACGTCCACAGCTTGGTGTAATCTACACCCAAGCCACGGACACCAACCAGCTTCGAATCTTAGGCAACCTAGAGCTGGACCATCCGCTTGTCTCCGTACAGAACCTTCAACTCAAGGAGGTGCTGCTCCTTACCATGTCACCGGCAACATTGCTACTACCACCACTGCCAGATGAGGAGGTGATGCTAGAAACCAGGCTGATCCTCAACGTAACCAACGAGAGCAGACTCCTGAGCGTTATGTCCCTGAGGATCTTGAACCAAGGAGGCAAGGCACGGACCGTCGACCATGTCTGGTCCAGACTCGCACTGTGGAACCCGACCACACCTTGGCACAGCATGCTTCCAGCATTCGAATGCCGGATATACCAACGATGATCCGCCAAATGATTCGCGAAAGTCAGGGTCTCTCTAATGACGACTGGGGAATCTCTCGGAGCCATACCCCTTTCACCGATGACGTTCTATATGCTGAACCACCTCGGCGCTTCAGGATGCCAACTTTGCTAGTTTATGAAGGAAGTTCTGATCCCAATCAACACATCCTGAAGTACGAATGGCTGATGAATGCTGCAAGAGCTGATGACGCAGTAAAATGCCGTAGTTTCCCCATTTCCCTAGGGGCATTGCCACCATGTTGTTTACTCGCTTGCCACCACGATCCATTTCCAATTTTAATCAGATGGCCACCAAGTTTGTTGAATAATTCCGTATGCACGTAGCAAGGCCTAAAGATGTTAACACTCTGTCTAGTGTTACACAAGCTCCCGGAGAAACACTTAGACGTTACTTGGAGCGATTCCATGCTGCTTGTGCAGAAATAAGCAATCCCAATGATAACTCTATCCTGATGGCATTGACTAAGGGGATTGATGCTGATTCCGAGTTCGGAAATTGGTTAGCTAGAAAACCACCTGTGTCATTGGACCGTTTCTATTCCAAGGCAGCCCAATTCTTGAGAAGGGAGGATGCAAAACAGTCTAGGAAGCAGGATGACGCAGGGCCCAACATCGAAGGAACCCAAAGTAACATCGTTGTTAAACAATCCGGAGATAGTTCTAAAAAAGTTCAGTTGAACATCCAAAATAAACAGAATCAACAGAGGCACAATGGAAATCAAAACAAAAAACGCAATCAGAATCGTGGTCCATGGCGTAGAGCTTCCATGTACGAAAATTACACTCCATTGAACACGTCGTTGGAAAATGTGTATTTGCAGACCTGCAATACCATGCAGTACAGGAAACCTGCCTCGAAGCCACCAACTGAAAGACAAATCCAAACAGGAAAGTTTTGTAGATTCCATGAGAGTAATGGCCACAACACCAATGAGTGTCATCATTTACAAGACCTCATCGAAAAACTGATACGTGAACGGAAGTTGGATCAGTATGTGCGGGCGCCGCAGTCTGGTGGTGCAGGCCCATCAAATCATAATCGTGCGTCGAATCAGAAAAGACAGGAGGAACCCACTCGTACAGGAGGGAGGTTGGTTATCAATACAATAAGTGGTGGTCCTCACCCAGCAGATCGAAGCTGGAAGGAAATGGAGTCGTATGCCAGTTCTATTAAGCATGCGGACCTCGAGTGTTGTAGTAATTTTGATGAAGGTGCTCCGGCCAAGCAACAGAAGACGATGATAGATGACATTGTGTTCAGGAACAGAGACGCTGATAAAGTCGAAGCCCCCACTATCGATCCACTGGTCATCTCAACACAAGTAGGTCCCGCTTGGCTGAAGAGGATCTTAGTTGATAGTGGAAGCTCTGTGAATATTTTGTTCAAGCAAGCTTATGATCCAATGAGAATAGAAGCCATGGACTTGAAGCCTTGTCAATCCTGAGTCCATGGTTTCAACAGAAGTGCTACTATACCCACAGGAATGGTGGAACTGCCAGTAGAGTTGGGAGTTGGAGAACGTCGGAGAGTACGGATGTTGCAGTTCATTGTTTTGGACATAGACACCCCTTATAATGCTTTCCTGGGCCGACCAGCCCTCGCTGAATTCAGGATAGCCATTGCCCCGTGGTGTTTGACTTTAAAATTTCCCACTGATCATGGAGTAGGAATCATTCAGGGAGATCAGGCTGCTGCCAGAGCTTGTTATGTCATTGAGCTGCGGGAAGCGCAGCGAAAGGAGAAAGGAAAGGGCGTGGAGGAATCTCTCTGTATCCGCTTTGCCGGCAATTGACAATTAACGCCCAGGCCTAGGCCCGGGTACCCTAGCTAATTCCTCAAAGATCTTGACCCAAGAGAAACTGAAGATGAAGGAGAAACTAAAGAAAGTCAAGCATCCCCGGCCGAACTGACGATAGATGTCCCAGTTGACAATGACGATGACTCGAAAATGATAAAGATTGGATCTCAGCTAAGCCAGCAAACTCAAGAGGAATTAGTTGAATTTCTACGGGCAAATCTTGACGTATTTGCCTGGACACATTCCGATATGTGTGGGATCTCGCCGGACATCGCGAGCCACACTCTGAACATTGACCCGTGGCATGTCCCGGTCAAAAAGACAAGGCTTGGTATGGATCCAGAGAGATCTGCCGCCCTTAAAGAAGAAGTAGAAAAGCTTAAAGCGAACGAGTTCATTCGGGATGCGCTATATCCTGAATGGGTGTCAAATCCCATGCTCGTCCGAAAGCTGAATTGAAAGTGGAGAACATGTGTTGATTATTCCGATCTGAATAAAGCATGTCCCAAAGACAGTTTCCCATTTCCCAGAATTGACCAACTAGTAGATTCGACAGTTGGGCATGAACTCTTATCCTTCATGGACGCGTACTCTGGCTACAATCAGATACCGATGCATTTACCCGATCAAGAACATACCAGCTTCATAACCAATCTGGGACTTTATTGTTACAAATTTATGCCATTCGGACTCAAGAATGCCGGGGCTACTTATCAACGATTGGTCAATCGGATGTTTGCCAACCAAATCAGGAAAACAATGGAAGTATATGTAGACGACATGCTTGTGAAGTCACGACTCTCCACCGACCATGTTAAAGACCTGGAAACTATGTTTAACATACTTCGGGAATAAAAAATGAAGCTAAATCCACTGAAATGTCATTTTGGAGTTGCATCCGGAAAATTCCTTGGATTCATCGTTAACGCTCGGGGAATCGAGGCTAACCTTGAAAAGATTTGGGCAATCAGAAATCTCGAAACTCCAAAAACCATAAAACAAGTCCAGAGTCTCAATGGAAAGGTAGCAGCATTGAGCAGGTTCATTTCAAAGTCCATTAACAAATGCATTCCCTTCTTCGATCTGATTCGAAAAGGGAAACGAAACTTTGAATGGACCACGAAGTGTGAGGGCGCTTTCCAAGCACTAGTTCAACATCTATCCACACCACCTATCCTGTTGAAGCCCATTGATCATGAGAAGTTGTTCGTATATTTGGCGATAACAGAAAACACTATCAGCGCTGCATTAATTCGAGAAGAAGACAAGATATAGAAGCCGGTATACTACGTTAGCAAACGATTGACTGGGGCAGAAAGGAATTATCCAAAGCTAAAAAAGTTGGCTTATTGCTTGGTTATTGCATCAAGGAAGCTCCGACCATATTTCCAGGCACATCCCCTTACTGTTTACACGGACTAGTCGTTACGATAGGTCCTTTCGTGGCTTGAGACGTTTGGTAGGTTGCTCAAGTGGAACATCGAATTGAGCCAAATTGACATTACTTACACTCCAAGAGGAGCCATTCAAGGACAAGTCCTAGCCGATTTTATAGCTGAGTTTACCATTCCAGAGGACTTGCCCGAAACCAGTAAATCCCCCGAATACGTCTGGAAGCTTTATACCGACGGTGCATCTAACGATCGGTGTTCGGGCGCTGGTGTTGTACTTGAAACTCCCGAAGGCCGATCCATATGCTATGCTTTGAAGTTCGATTTTCATGTGACTAATAATGAAGCTGAATATGAAGCCCTCTTAGTTGGCTTGAAACTTGCTAAAGATTTGAGAATTATCGCTGTGAAAATTTATTATGATTTACAATTAGTTGTGTGTCAAGTACGGGGAGAGTATCAAGCAAGAGATCGAAGGTTGGTTGCTTACTTAGCTCGAGTTCAGGTAGTACTAAATCAATTTGATTATTATGCCATTTATTGTATACCTCGAGAACGCAACCAAAAAGCCAATTCATTGGCGAAGCTGGCCAGCACAGGTGAAGCTCAACAAATGGGACTCGTTCCTGTAGAAGCGCTATCCTCCCCAAGCATTGAACAGGCAGAAATAGACAGGGTATGCGAAACCATCCTCAAAAAGGATTCATGGATGACTCCACTCAGAAATTACATTGAGCACGGAACCCTGCCGGAGCGTAGGAGTGAAAAGAGACAATTCCTTCGGAAGGCCTCACACTTTACCATCTAGAATGGAATCATGTACAGAAGAGCGTACTCAGTCCCTCTACTCCGGTGTATCGCTCACGATGAAATTAAACGAGTATTGCACGATGTGCACGAGGGAGAATGTGGCGATCACACCGGGGGGCAAGCACTTGCCAAGAAAATACTTCGATACGGATATTACTGGCCGACTGTGAATCGTGACGCGTCGGATTATGCAAAGAAATGCGATAGGTGTCAGAAATATACCCGAATTCCTAGAGCTCCTCCTACCGAGATAACGCAAATGGTCAGCCCGTGGCCATTTGCAATGTGGGGCATCGACATCATTGGTGCTTTACCTCTGGCAAAAGGTGGTGCGAAATACGCCATGGTCGCAGTTGATTACTTTACAAAGTGGGCTGAAGCCGAAGCTCTTGCAACCATAACAATGAACAACTTTGTAGTGCACAACATCATCTGTCGTTCGGTCTCCTACACACAATTATTATGGACAACGGAACCCAATTCGACAGTGCTGAATTTAAAGATTTCTGCAAACGATTTCACATCCAAAAGAAATTCTCTACAGTTGCACACCCTCAGGCAAACGGACAGGTCGAAGCAGTTAATAAAGTTATAAAATTCATTCTGAAAAATCGACTGGAAAAGTTCGGGGGCAAGTGGGTCGATGAACTTCCTATGGCTTTATGGGCTTACCGAACAACCCATAAGACCGCGACCGGTCACACTCCATTCTCTCTCTCTTACGGTTTAGAAGCCGTTATTCTAGTCGAGCTAGAAGTACCTTCTCATCATGTGACAAATTATGATCCGAAGACAAATGCTATATTAATTGCTGAATCTCTCGATCTATTAGATGAGAAGCGTGAAGAAGTTGATTTGAGGGCAGCTGCGCATCGAAGTCAAGTCGCCCGATTGTATAATGCCAAGGTCCGTCCGCGAAACTTCAAACTAGGCGATCTCGTTTTGAAAAGAATCTATCTGGTTCCTTCGCATATGAAGCCGACATGGGAAGGACCGTATGTTATTGAACGAAGGCTCGGAGATGGCACATTCAAATTATTGACCGTCGACGGTCTTACTCTGCCAAGAACCTGGAATAGCAAGAGCCTTCGCCGCTATTACACATGACAGGCTATCTTTACCCATTTAAATTACTTTCCATTTTGCAATTTGTTTCTGCATTTCGAAATTAGAATTTGTAATAAGGAAACTGACTTTGCCATATTTTCTTATTTCAACAATAAAATGCAATCTCTTCGAGCCAGAGCTGTGATTTACTTGAAATGCTTCATATGATCATCACTATGCACGGAGAGCTAAGTTCCAACATACGGTGGAATTTATTCAAATAGGGAGTGACTGCGATGCAACCAATCACTCGCTAAGTGAAACCCGAGCTCGGGGACCAGCCATCACATCAAAGTCAAGAAAGGATTGATACACGACAATCCTTCATTCAACTCCGAACTCCCACAGTGTGAGTCGGAGTATAAACATCAACTCCATATTCCTAGAGCGCGAATTGGAGTATAAACATCAACTCCAGATTCCCAGAGTGCGAAACGGAGTATAAACTTCAACTCCAAATTCCCAGAGTGCGAATTGGAGTATAAACATCAACTCCGAGTTCCCAGAGTGCGAAGCGGAGTATAAACATCAACTCCAAATTCCCAGAGTGCAAATTGGAGTATAAACATCAACTCCGAACTCCTAGAGTGCGAGTAAGAGTATAAACATCGACTCCAGATTCCCATAGTGCGAAACAGAGTATAAACTTCAACTCCAAATTCCCAGAGTGCGAATTGGAGTATAAACATTAACTCCGAACTCCGAGAGTGCGAGTCGAAGTATAAACATCAACTCCGAATTCCCAAAGTGCGAAACGGAGTATAAGCAACAACTCGGAACTCCCAGAGCGCGAGTCGGAGTATAAACATCAACTCCTAACTCCCAAAGTGCAAGTCGGAGTATAAACGTCGACTCCGGATTCCCAAAGTGCAAAACGGAGCGTAAACAACAACTTCAAGTTCCCAAAGCATGAATCGAAGTATAAATATCAACTCCAAACTCCCAGAGCGCGAGTCGGAGTATAAATGTCAATTCCAAGTCCCCAGATCGTAGAAATATGATTGAAACTTAAGCCGGCATGACCAACCGCCGATAAACGAATGGGAATCCCCGGAGTGCGGATATGATCATCGAAAATCAAACAAGCATGGATGAATTACTCAATCTCCGCTTGACTCAGACATCCGTTCGGTGGCACTAGACTCAACATGTTATAAGTAAGCAGCGATCGTCGACTAATGATCTACAACTCACCTCCAAGACGGGGGGCAGGACTTACGCATCGACCATTGACTGAAGCGATGCGACGTAAAAATTCAACTCGCTCCCCGGTCGCAAACCATGTCCACAGTACCCGAACCTGAGGAACAAAAACAAACTTTATTCGGAAGCTGAAACTTCACAAGCGCACTTCAGATATTGAAACACTTAGGCAAATACACAATGACATAAAAGAAGTCAAAAAAGAGAAGTTTCATTTCTATCGTTTATAAAAGAAGTTCATGTACAAGTTTCCAAAAATTTCTACTAGTAGGGGCCGAACCCGCATCTATACACGGCCAACAAAATGCAAGTCAAAATAAACCAGGGAAGCATGTTTAATCTTTTTTCTTCCTTGGCTTCCTTCTCGGTGCAGACCCGCTGGAGCCACCACTAATCTTCCTCTTCGAGCCTTTGCTTTTCGGCGGTTGGTCTTCAGGTGAGGGCATTATATCAACATCCTCCTCCGAACTCGAGTGGGTAGGAATGCTCCCTACAGGCGGAGTCGGCGGAACAGGATCAAGTGCAGAAGGTGGAATGGGCACGCTGGTGATGAAAACAGTACCACCAGGAGATATCATTCTTAGCGGAGCAGGTGCCGATGCTGCCATCCCACCTCCAAAACTGCCACCGTGAGCCGCTGCTACCATTTCAGCATCGATTTGAGCGAACATCTCCTATTAAGTTACTGCTCGAGCCCCACTGGGGGCATCAGTAGTCGTCATTGAAGAAATTATGGCAGGATCGCTTCCACTCATGACAGATGACAAGTCGGGAAGAGGATCGCCATGACGGCAAAAGAGTTCATCCATCGGTTGCTCATCAAACACAATCGTACTCCCCTACATATCGTCAAGCGGGGCAGTTGTAGTCATGGTGATCGCTTCGATAACGATAGCCTCCTGTGTCTGATGTGATACTTGAGTAACAGGAGGCCCGACATGCGCAACATCGATCACTGGACAAAGAATAAGAGAACTGTTAGAACTTAACTCGATCGAATATTTCAACTTAAGAAAGATATGTGGAATGTTCAGAATACCTTCCTCAGTTGGACTCGTAGGTGGCAGAGTGGCTTCAGTAACTTGCTCTATAGCCGAAGACATCTGCGGCTGATCCAAATTGTAGGCTGGAATAGTTTGGGGATCAACCACGGACGAGGATTCGGGCTGGGTTGACACTGGAACTTCAAGACTCGTCTCATGACGGTCAACCCCTGAACCCTCTCCTACCTCAAAGTGCTGGGCGCCAAGTCTTTCCTTCTCATGCAGAATCACTGAATCGTGAAGAGTTTTCCTTTCATCTTCATTCAAAATGTGATTCTCGAGTTCAAATTCATCCACAGACTCGCACAGATGCGTCTCCTTCGCTTCCTTAACCAGTCGGCCCCAAGCACTGTAAAGATGCATCGGATAATCATCAAGCCAGGCTAGACCCATGTGCCTTAGCACGTTAGCGTTGTAATCAATGAGACGGTCTTCGATGTCAGCCTCTAGCCTGGACTCGGCCGACTTTACTTTCTCCTCGACCTCAGTCTCCACCTTGTGGACTTTAGCCACATCGGCATCCTGCTCACCCCTAAGCAAAACAGTTTGTTCGCATGCCTCCTAGGCTGCGTTGTTTGCATCATCCCTTTCCTTGGCCAGGTCGGAAAATTTAGCCTTGAGCTCATTGAGTTCCTTGACTGCCGCATCCCGCTCGGCAGTGACTGTAGTATTCCGATGGCCCATCTCCTCCACCAAGGCAACATGAGTCTGCCTCAACCTCTCCATGGCCACATTCGCTTCATCAGCTGTTTTGGTGGCCTTAATTTCAAACATCCGAGAAGACTCAGACTCAGCAGTAAGCACTTGAATGATTCGGTCCCTTTGAGCGAGTTCGGTCTCCATTTTCTCAAGCGCTTTGGCTCGCTCAAAGGCCACCTTAGAAGCTTTCTCTGCAGCCTTTACCCACTCTCTGTACTGAGTGTAGATATCATGGACGTAGTCATGCATCATTCCTTCTACCCCTGATGGAATTCTTTTTAAGTGTGGTGGGAAGACATAGCCATCGAAGCAAATATTCGAAAAATCCTTTCTCATCTGAGCCAATTTAAGGGCCCCTTCTCCTGTGGGCTCAGCTGAGACCTGCTTTGTAATTATGGAGGCCGTGGTCTTGACTCTCTGAAGATGAGTCTCAAATCTAGAAGTATGAGAAGATGGCATGTGACGAGGAGGCTCTAGCGGGTGTGGAACAAGAACGGGAGGTGGAGATGGAATTCTAGGAGGAGGAGAGCGTGATCTAGACCGATGTCTGTATTCTCTGTCCCTGTCATGCCCATACCTATCTTGATTAGAGTACTCGCGATCGCAGTCTCTATCAGAGTCCCTCCTGCGGGAATCGTAATAAGAAGAAGCCTTTCGGGCTGAGCGGAGATTCTCGGGCATCGATCCTTTTCCAAACATAGTACCTGAAAATTAGAGACGAAGAAAGAGTTAGTGATTTCCTAAGTTGGACGATTTACAGTTGTGAATCATGTAGTGTAGTGAAGTGTATGCATGTGCAATCCCCCGACCAACCGGAAATGTCAGCCGCACTCAAAGCAAGCGACCCGCTCAGTTCAAGAGCATTATCAAGCTCCTCCATCCCAGCGTCGTGTTGGGATGTCACAAAATCCGGAATCGGAATGTCAATAAGCCCTTCAAAAAGATTCTCTACTGGCGGGGAAGGAGCCTCCGAAATTCTAATCCCCGAGACGGGCAAGGACATGACCACAGATTTAAACCTCTCGGATTTAGAACGCTTATAAGCAACAGCCTTGCCTTTTCTCTTTCCTCCTGAATCCTGGACATCGGAAGAAGGCCCAGTTGGGAGCTCGGTATCGGTAGGCGTTCTCTCCGGATCAACTTCTTCTGTTATCACGATTGTGGGCGCTTTGCGCTTCACCCATTTCTTCGAGACCACTCTAAGTGTCCCTTCCAGCCGTATGCTCTGCCTCCGTTCTATCAGCCCGACATTCCTCAAATTTCTATTGCTCAGAACCAAGTCGATATGCCTCTCTTCGCCCGAAAACGCTTGGAGAATCCAAACTAGCTCTCTGATGTATGCACCGTCAGGCCGAGAGATTGCAGCTATAAAAGAGGAAAAGTATGTCAGTTTTGAAGTCAGTTACTAATATCTCAATGATTCAAGAGAAAAATGGCAACGCTTACGTCTATCCAACCACCGCCTAGCAAATCCAGTGGGGCACCGAACGTAGAACCATTCGGTTTTAAAGTAACTTAGCCTTCCCAAGGAGCCCATTACAATGTGACAGTTTATGACCGCTTCCAAGAAGGTGAAAGAAAGGCTGTCTCCATGGCTCTTGACGTTAAATAAATATCTGATCTCGGTCGGCTTGGTGGTCGAAAGAGGACCTCCATAAACAGAATGAAGGTGTTGTTCAACAAAGCATACCCGTTGGAATGTGGCTGGGATGGAGCTATTCCAAGGAATGATAACATCTCCCTTATATATTGATTGAAGGGAGGAAGTGTCCCCGCTGTGCAAGCATGACGGTTGAAAGCAGTAAACCCCTCCGGGGGATCATGTGGCCTGTCATTTGGCCCAGGCAGTAACACATCGTCAAGCGACAAACCGTGCCTTAAACAAATCCGTCCTAGCATATCTTCAGAGATACCCGACGGCACATAATCTTATGGACTACAAATAAACCAAGCCACTAGACGCTCGTCCGGAGCTGGGTCTATAACTTCGGCTTCAATAACCGGTATTTCGATGGTTGAAGGGATTGAACTCGGGAGTTCCTGCTGCTGAGAACTTGAAGGTTCCATGGCTAGCTAGCTTATGAAAAATCATTGTTAAACATACAATAACGCTCGTGCATCCCCTAGTGAAAAGTGTGTGAGTGTGTTGTGCAGTGCGGTACTGTATATCGGTTAAGAAGTTCTACAGAATCGGAAAAAGCATGTAAACGACGAGACTTTAGAATTCGGTCGGAAGGACCGTTATCGCTGACCGTTACAACCGGGCCATCCAGTTATTAGCAATCGGTCCGAGTTAAAGTTTGTCAAAATTTTGTTAGAGTTGCAGTTCCATCGACGAGCTTCGAAGGGGAATCAAATATGCAGTTCAACGATTAAGTCCAGTTATGCAAGTTTGAAGCTCGTCGGAGTCAGTTGTTCAAGTGTGCAAGGAATTACAAATTCTTTAACATTAAAATTCGTATCGATCCCAAGAGCCTTGTTCGTATCGATAAATCATGTTCATCCATTCGCAAATTCGACTCGGTCTTGAAACTGGAGATTTCGTTCATCCATATGCGAGTTCGACTCGGTCTAAAGAATGCATACTTCGAATCGATCCGGAGCGTTCATTTCGCATCCATAGATTAAGTCGTCTTCGTATCGGTCCCGGCTGCCTAATTCGAGTCAATCGAAAACCCTGGGTTTCGACTCCATCAGACACAACCCCTTCGTATCGGTCAATCTGCCCAAGACACTCATCGATACTGATCGACTCGATTCCACAGCTTAGCCATCGATCGATACGAAGGCCTTCGTCTCATCATCTCGAAACCCTGACTCCCAATCGATGCGAAAGCGATACGAAATAATCATTTTATCTCCACACTGGTGAAGACCGCCCATGACCCCTGCACCGGATCTAGAGAAAATGCGCTGTAAAGTGTGCCAGGCGACCATGGACGATTGTCAAGGTAAATTAAAACAACAGAATCTATCGTATTACTCACAGCGCATGGACAAAATACAATAGAACATATGTATAGTGAGGCTTTACAGAACAAAATGACATCATATAAAACTTCATAATAGTTGAATACAAGCATCCAATAGTCAATACATCAAGCCTCACTACATATCACTCAGAGATTATACAAACAGCGGAACATCCAGTACATATAAGAAGATAATATGCAACCCTCTAGCTCGTCTTCGATATCAACAACGTGAGAAGAGAACAGCACCTGTCACCTGCTACCTAGTCTGCCCGTCCCAAAATGGACGAACAGCCCAAGGCAATAAGAATTAAAACATAAAGCCTTGAGTCAGACAACAGTCTTAGTGAGCATTAAATTAAATAACAACATACCAAAAGAGCATAAAGGAAAAGGAATAGGAATACAACCCTCCCACTCCAACCTCATTCTACAGTGATAGCCCCCAGACACACACTAAGCAGAAGCAAACATAGCAGAGCATACAATTTAAAGTAAAGTAATTATCACTCGAGTCAAGGGCGATGTTTTCCAAGCACAAACCCCCAAGGCCTAAACCAAGATCAGATAAGCACCCGGAAAACACTGCTCTTGAGACCGAATGACGATACAACCTAACATCCATGACTCTGGCTATCACTGTTATCATTGCTTCGATATCACCGTTAATTGAATGACCGGCACATTCTTTCAGCCGTCCGTCAAGGGCTAATGGAAACCCCGGTTCTAGACATAACTCCCGCACGTCGTCGCAGCCCGTGCCTAGGACTATCGAATCTGCCCAGAGTACTCGACCATCAACAGTTGGCCGTTGGGACTGTCGAATCTGCCCAAACGTACTCTTGCTTAGAGCATGCTAGAACCTTCAACAACGATGCTATCCAAGCCTCCTAGTCATCCTCCTTGACGACTATTTCCATACTAGCTCAAGCGCCTCTCAAGCATCCATTACCCTTAACTCGAATCATATCACCGAGTTACCAACGTGCTTGGAATAATCCCATCTGGATTAGAGCAAGACTATCTCATATCATACTTCGCTTCATCACATCCTCGCAAAGTCTCATCTCAATATCATCATCATCGAATCTATGCATAAGAGCTTCATCATCCGCTACATATGCCACGAGTAGCTTTTCCAATTCAAGAGCCTTTCCCTTAGCTTTCGAATCATCTTCGACTATCTTGTCTAAAACCAATCAACAATTATCAAATCACAGCAATCAATCATGTCAAACATCAATCCAAGTAATTAAGCATTCAAATATAAGCAAAATGGACAATTATAACAATAATGGCAATTTCGTAATTAAAGAGTTGAAAGTCTAACAAGCATGAAACATGGGAATTATCTCTACAACTTGATGAATGAACTTGCATAGGTTAATCATGTACAAAAATGGTTGTCAAATCATCATGAACGATGGATCTACATGGATCTATACTTAGGTTTACAAAAATGCATAGAAATCACTATTTTAACACCAAATCAAGCAAACAATCCGATCTACTCCTTTGGATCCGTGTGAGAGATAATCACCACTCACCAAATCACCTAAACAACCTCAAATCAACACGCTTCAGATCTGGACAGCGAAGGATCAAGCTTGATCTATCATGAATCCGCTTCAAACGAAGAAATCTCACTTGAAAAGATGAAGATCTTCAATCTAAGCTCTTGAATCTTCAATCTTGATCTTCGATTTGTATGAAAGGAAGCACTAGATTATAGTGGAGAAAAGAAGTGAAGAAGTGTAGAAGTCGAGCTCTCAAAATGGCAGCACTTCGTCGCTTCGAAATCCGGATCCCAAAAAGTGAGAACAACCCTTCCTATTTATAGCTGAAAATCCACTAAGTCGTAACTCGGCTATCTCCTAAGTCGTCTCCGACTTACGACCTAAGACACCTCCGACTTAACAAAGCCTTCAACCTAACAGACTACGACTTAGTGAACTTTCGACATAAGACTTAGCAGCTAACCCCTAAGTCGGTTGCGACTTAACACCTGCCCCTATACGACTTAACGACTCAACTGCTATACCATCCTACGACTCAACGACCTACGACTTAAGAATGCGCGTGACCTACGACTTAACACTTAACATTCTCCTTAACACAGCCACGACTTAACTAGGCTACGACTTAAAACAGACCTAAGTCTCTACGACTTAAGACTTAACTTCCCTAAGTCGTCTACGACTTAACAGATATGCACGCGCGCCCCAACTCCTAGGTCGCTCACGACCTAACGGCTTAGCAGAACTCTGCGACCTACGACATAAGCAACCCAACGACTTAACAGGTACACAACTAGACACGACTTACGACTTAAGAATCACGCGACCTAATACTTAAGCCAACACGCGACCTAAGACATAGCCAACCAGTCCGACTCAGTCCACACGACCTAATACTTAACCCCTTAGGTCGTCTAACGACTTAACTACTAAGTCGTTAACTAACTTATCTCTTAGGTCGGTGAATCCCATAAGTCGCTCACTCTACTAGGTCGCCTACCCTATAAGTCAGTCAACCTCTTAAGTCGCCTAACCGACCTAACTATGGTAACCCGGTAACCGCTAGGTCGCTAACTCTACTAAGTCGGTCAGTTCTTAGGTCGCTAACTCGCCCTGCCGACCTAACGCTTAACTCACCAATACACTTAGGTCGCTCAAACAACCTATCATCAAACCCTTAACTCGCCAAATCCCAGAGACACTCCTATCCCCTAAGTCGTATACGACTTACGACTTACACTAAGTCGTGAACGACTTATACTAAGTCGTGAACGACTTAGGACTTGGCCATATTTTTGCCTAAAATCTGAAATGGCTCAAAAATGATAAAATTCCAGATTTTGACAAACTTTTCGATCCGTAAAAATACGGGTCGTTACATTCTCTCCCCCTTAGGAATTTCGACCCCGAAATTCCAAGCAAACAAAGCAATCAAAGACTATTCTGTACGCCTATCATCCATAACAATCAACAAACCATGCATCCAATTCTAGCTTAGCGTACAGAATTCTAACACTAGAACAAGTTACAATATCGTGAGATGACACGACACCTTAGGGTCATACCTTGAAGAGTTCAGGATGAGCTGCCTTCATCCTCTCTTCCACCTCCCACATACAGTCGTTATCATCATCACTCCATTGTACCTTGAGCAACTTAACTACCTTCCTCCTAAGCTGTCTCGTGTCGGTTTCAACAACACGAAGCGGCTTACGAGGTCTTCTATCGACTGGATCAACTTCGAAATCTTCATAGCTATCAGCAGAAACCACTGTACTCGGGTCGTGCACATACTTCCGTAGATACGATACATGAAAAACATTGTGCACACTCGACATCTTCTCCGGTAACTCCAGTCTGTAGGCGAGCTTTCCAATTCGCTCGATGATCGGGAATGGTCCAACAAATCTCGGAGTCAATTTTCCTTTCTTCCCGAATCGAATAACATTCTTCAGTGGAGAAATCTTCACAAAAACCATATCTCCTACGTCGAACTCCAAATCCTTACGACGCTTATTGGCATAACTCTTCTGACGGTCTTGGGCTGCCTTCATTCGTTGCCGAATGATCTCTATGCACTCTGTAGTCTGTCGAATCATCTCTGGCCCAAGCATCAGCTTTTCTCCAGTCTCTATCCAACATGTCGGAGAGTTACACGGTCTTCCTTACAATGCCTCATACGGTGCCATACCAATGCTTGACTGGTAACTGTTGTTGTACGCAAACTCCACCAAATGAAGGTGATCTTCCCATGATCCTCCGAAATCCAAAACACAAGCTCTGAGGAGATCTTCCAAAACTCGGTTGACTCTCTCGGTCTGACCATCTGTTTGAGGGTGATAAGCTGTACTCAAACATAACTCGATTCCCAAAACTTCCTGGAAGCTCTTCCAAAATCCACTAGTGAACAATGGATCTCGATCGCTCACTATACTCTTCGGAATACCATGGAATCGAACTATCCACTTAACATACAACTCAGCCAACTTTGATGCAGTCCTAGTCGATCGAACAGGAATGAATCTCGCACTCTTAGTCAAACGATCTACAATGACCCAAATAATTTCGTTTCCCGTTCTTGTTCTAGGTAGTCCATCAATAAAATCCATCGACACTTGCTCCCACTTCCATGTAGGAACTTCTAATGGCTGAACCAATCCACTTGGCTTCTTCTGTTCGGCTTTTACCAACTGGCAGTTCATGCACTTGGAAATAAAATTTCCAACATCCTTCTTCATACCTTCCCAATAGTAGGTTCTCTTCATATCCCGATACATCTTATTTCCACCTGGATGAATTGTCAGCTTCGAGTGATGACTTTCCTTCAGAACTTCACCCCTCAATTCATCTATATCGGGAACAACTAGTCGTCCTTGTTTTCGAAGCCAACCCTCTCGATCGACCTCGAATCCTTTATCCTTTTCTGGTTCTAATCCAGATTCCAAATTACGGATAATCTTGACAAGCTTATCGTCTCGCTTTTGGCTCTCGCCAATCCTTTCCACAAGAGAAGGTCTTATCGATAAGTTTGCCAACATCTCAGGTTCCAATTCGCATCTAGGCCTGAAGTCAAATCTAGCTAAATACTCGAGATTCTTCCATTCAGAAAACATGGCTCCCAATCCTGCATGTCTTCGACTTAACGCATATGCCACTGCGTTACCTTTTCCCGGAGTATAAGCTATACCAAAATCATATGATGCTAAAAACTCTAGCCAACGCTGCTGCCGAAGATTCAAATCCTTTTGGGAGAAAAGATACTTCAACGACTTATGATCTGTAAACAACTCGAATCGAACTCCCAATAGATAATGTCTCCACATCTTCAGAGCAAAAACGATTGCCGCTAACTCCAAATCATGAGTCGGGTAATTCCTTTCATGCGGCTTCAGTTGTCGACTGGCATACGCAACAACTTTATCCCTCTGCATCAGCACTGCTCCAAGTCCAGTACCACATGCGTCGGTGTAAACCACCATCTCATCATTCCCACCTGGAATAGTCAAAACAGGAGCACTCGTCAATCTCTCTTTCAGGATTCTGAAAGCTTGCTCACACTTAGCATCCCAACTGAACATTTGGTTCTTCTTCGTCAATCCTGTTAACGGTGCAACTATCTTGGAGAAGTCTTTGATAAACCGTCGATAATATCCTGCTAATCCAAGAAAACTTCTCACATCAGATGCATTCTTAGGTCTAACCCAATCCTGGATTGCTACCACCTTAGCGGGATCAACCGCTATTCCACTTCCAGAAATCACATGGCCTAAGAACCTCACTTCACTCTTCCAGAAGTGACACTTTGAAAACTTAGCCTTCAGCTGATGTTTCCGCAAGATTTACAAAACAATACGCAAGTGCGTCTTGTGCTCTTCTTCAGTTCTGGAATAAATCAGAATATCATCCACGAACACAAGTACGAACTTGTTCAACTGATCTCTGAATACTCTATTCATAAGATCCACAAAATATGCTGGCGCGTTAGTCAATCCAAACGGCATTACCAGCCACTCAAAGAAACCGGATGGTGTTCGAAAAGCAGTCTTTGGCACACTATCCTTAGCCACTCTCAACTGGTGAAATCCCATTGCCAAATCCATCTGAGAAAACACCTTAGCTTCGTGAAGCTGATCAAACAAGTCATCTATTCTCGGCAATGGATACTTGTTCTTCTTAGTCACCTTATTCAGCTCACGATAATCGACGCACAATCTCAACGACCCATCTGCCTTGGTTGCAAACACAACTGGTGCACCCCACTCGGACACACTACGCCGAATGAATCCTTTCTGCAAAAGATCATCAACTTGCACCCTCAACTCTTGTTGTTCCTTAGGCGCCATCCGCCTAAGAGGCATCACAACAGGTCTGGCTCCTTCAACTAGATCTATACGAAACTCGATCTCTCTATGCGGCGGCAAACCTTTGACTTCGTCAAAGACATCCTCGAATCCATTCGCGATTGGCACTAATGACAGTCCATCCCGTGGAACAACTAGCGAATACATGAAGCTCATGAAGACGCCTTCTTCATGCTTACATCGTATCACAACCTTTCGCCCCTCCACATTCTCGACTGTCACTTCCAACCTCTCGCAATCAACCTTTGCCGCATACTTCCTAAGCCAGTCCATACCCAAAATAATTCCGAACCCCGCAAAGTTCAGAACAAAACAATCACAAACAAAAGAGCAACCATGACTAGACACAATCAGACCACGGCATAACATACACAAACAAGACCAACCCCCAACTGGATTAGTCACAACCAATGGCCTATCAACAATATCCGGTTCCAAACCTAACCGGCCTACAAGTTCACTACAAACAAATGAATGCGACGCTCCAGTATCAAACAGAACTCTAACTGAAACACCACATAGGAAAAGAGTACCTTGAACCACCACACTCTTTCCCTTCTCTTCAGCGGTAGGAGCTTTCGAAGACGACGGAATAGCTCCCAAAGCATAAGCTTGCACAATCTGCTTGTCCCTCCTCGGTTCTGGACAATTCTTCCTGAAATACCCCGGCTTGTCACAGTTGTGACACTTCATCGGTGCCTTCGGATTCTTACAATCCTTCGAGAAATGGCCCTTCTGCTGACAATTGTAGCAAGTCACTTCGCCTTTCGGCTTCTTCTGGCCATCCTTACCCTTCTGATGCTGTTGCTTCCTCTTCTTGTTTCCACCCTGCTGGGGTTTAGACTCTTCCCTGGTCACAGCAACAACAGACCCTTCCTTAGGAAACAGACTCTCATGCCTGAGAGCTTTCTCCACAAGCTTCTCAAATGAATCGTCCAAATGATCCACCAACTGCCTCCCAAGATAACTGTCCAAGCCTGTCACAAACTTCTCATTCTTCTGGTATGCAGACTCAATATATGACCGGGCATACTTGGACAAAGCTTCAAACTCAGAAACATACTCAAGAACTGATCTTCCACCTTGCTTGAGCTCCACGAACTTCTTGAACAGAACAGACTTCTACGCTGTAGAAATGAACTTAGCCTCAAATCTGACTTGGAATTTCTCCCAAGTAATCTCTTCCTCCGCAGTATTGATGGTAATAGAGTTCCACCAATCAGAAGCTCTCCCTTGAAGCTGTCTCGATGCCAACTTCCTCTTAGTTGCATCATCAATTCCCAAATCACCAAAGATCCTTCTACAAGCATCTATCCATCTCTGGACTTCGATAGTTGATTCTGTTCCCAAGAAAACCTTCCCTCCAAGAGCAGTATAGTCCTTGCACAACTTAGCAAAATCCACTGGTTTCGGAGTTTGGACTTGAACTCCAACATCTACTGCTGCCCCCGGAACTGGTATCCTCCTCATGATCGAAGTCATCATAGCTTCGAACATAGCTGCATAATCAGCAGTTCCCTCAGTAGCACGGCCTTCCCTAGCAGCTGGTCTCCCTCTTCGACTCATTCTCAATATCTATAAAAAGAAATGATCGGAACATCTAGAGAAACAACTGCATAAAGGACTCAAACTCAACTAAACTACTATATTATATATAGTATTCATCCATCAAATTACAATTACGTCTCTCATACGTAGTTACGTCAACGAGCGTTGGGTAAAATTGATTAACCAAAGCTCTGATACCAAATGTGACGACCGCCCATGACCCCTGCACCGGATCTAGAGAAAATGCGCTGTAAAGTGTGCCAGGCGACCATGGACGATTGTCAAGGTAAATTAAAACAACAGAATCTATCGTATTACTCACAGCGCATGGACAAAATACAATAGAACATATGTATAGTGAGGCTTTACAGAACAAAATGACATCATATAAAACTTCATAATAGTTGAATACAAGCATCCAATAGTCAATACATCAAGCCTCACTACATATCACTCAGAGATTATACAAACAGCGGAACATCCAGTACATATAAGAAGATAATATGCAACCCTCTAGCTCGTCTTCGATATCAACATCGTGAGAAGAGAACAGCACCTGTCACCTGCTACCTAGTCTGCCCGTCCCAAAATGGACGAACAGCCCAAGGCAATAAGAATTAAAACATAAAGCCTTGAGTCAGACAACAGTCTTAGTGAGCAGTAAATTAACTAACAACATACCAAAAGAGCATAAAGGAAAAGGAATAGGAATACAACCCTCCCACTCCAACCTCATTCTACAGTGATAGCCCCAAGACACACACTAAGCAGAAGCAAACATAGCAGAGCATACAATTTAAAGTAAAGTAATTATCACTCGAGTCAAGGGCGATGTTTTCCAAGCACAAACCCCCAAGGCCTAAACCAAGATCAGATAAGCACCCGGAAAACACTGCTCTTGAGACCGAATGACGATACAACCGAACATCCATGACTCTGGCTATCACTGTTATCATTGCTTCGATATCACCGTTAATTGAATGACCGGCACATTCTTTCAGCCGTCCGTCAATGGCTAATGGAAACCCCGGTTCTAGACATAACTCCCGCACGTCGTCGCAGCCCGTGCCTAGGACTATTGAATCTGCCCAGAGTACTCGACCATCAACAGTTGGCCGTTGGGACTGTCGAATCTGCCCAAACGTACTCTTGCTTAGAGCATGCTAGAACCTTCAACAACGATGCTATCCAAGCCTCCTAGTCATCCTCCTTGACGACTATTTCCATACTAGCTCAAGCGCCTCTCAAGCATCCATTACCCTTAACTCGAATCATATCACCGAGTTACCAACGTGCTTGGAATAATCCCGTCTGGATTAGACCAAGACTATCTCATATCATACTTCGCTTCATCACATCCTCGCAAAGTCTCATCTCAACATCATCATCATCGAATCTATGCATAAGAGCTTCATCATCCGCTACATATGCCACGAGCAGCTTTTCCAATTCAAGAGCCTTTCCCTTAGCTTTCGAATCATCTTCGACTATCTTTTCTAAAACCAATCAACAATTATCAAATCACAGCAATCAATCATGTCAAACATCAATCCAAGTAATTAAGCATTCAAATATAAGCAAAATGGACAATTATAACAATAATGGCAATTTCATAATTAAAGAGTTGAAAGTCTAACAAGCATGAAACATGGGAATTATCTCTACAACTTGATGAATGAACTTGCATAGGTTAATCATGTACAAAAATGGTTGTCAAATCATCATGAACGATGGATCTACATGGATCTATACTTAGGTTTACAAAAATGCATAGAAATCACTATTTTAACACCAAATCAAGCCAACAATCCGATCTACTCCTTTGGATCCGTGTGAGAGATAATCACCACTCACCAAATCACCTAAACAACCTCAAATCAACACGCTTCAGATCTGGACAGCGAAGGATCAAGCTTGATCTATCACGAATCCGCTTCAAACGAAGAAATCTCACTTGAAAAGTTGAAGATCTTCAATCTAAGCTCTTGAATCTTCAATCTTGATCTTCGATTTGGATGAAAGGAAGCACTTGATTAGAGTGGAGAAAAGAAGTGAAGAAGTGTAGAAGTCGAGCTCTCAAAATGGCAGCACTTCGTCGCTTCGAAATCCGGATCCCAAAAAGTGAGAACAACCCTTCCTATTTATAGCTGAAAATCCACTAAGTCGTAACTCGGCTATCTCCTAAGTCGTCTCCGAATTACGACCTAAGACACCTCCGACTTAACAAAGCCTTCAACCTAACAGACTACGACTTAGTGAACTTTCGACATAAGACTTAGCAGCTAACCCCTAAGTCGGTTGCGACTTAGCACCTGCCCCTATACGACTTAACGACTCAACTGCTATACCATCCTACGACTCAACGACCTACGACTTAAGAATGCGCGTGACCTACGACTTAACACTTAACATTCTCCTTAACACGGCCACGACTTAACTAGGCTACGACTTAAAACAGACCCAAGTCTCTACGACTTAAGACTTAACTTCCCTAAGTCGTCTACGACTTAACAGATATGCACGCGCGCCCCAACTCCTAGGTCGCTCACGACCTAACGGCTTAGCAGAACTCTGCGACCTACGACATAAGCAACCCAACGACTTAACAGGTACACAACTAGACACGACTTACGACTTAAGAATCACGCGACCTAATACTTAAGCCAACACGCGACCTAAGACTTAGCCAACCAGTCCGACTCAGTCCACACGACCTAATACTTAACCCCTTAGGTCGTCTAATGACTTAACTACTAAGTCGTTAACTAACTTATCTCTTAGGTCGGTCAATCCCATAAGTCGCTCACTCTACTAGGTCGCCTACCCTATAAGTCGGTCAACCTCTTAAGTCGCCTAACCGACCTAACTATGCTAACCCGGTAACCGCTAGGTCGCTAACTCTACTAAGTCGGTCAGTTCTTAGGTCGCTAACTCGCCCTACCGACCTAACGCTTAACTCACCAATACACTTAGGTCGCTCAAACGACCTATCATCAAACCCTTAACTCGCCAAATCCCAGAGACACTCATATCCCCTAAGTCGTATACGACTTACGACTTACACTAAGTCGTGAACGACTTATACTAAGTCGTGAACGACTTAGGACTTGGCCATATTTTTGCCTAAAATCTGAAATGGCTCAAAAATGCTAAAATTCCAGATTTTGACAAACTTTTCGATCCGTAAAAATACGGGTCGTTACAACACTCCTTCTTCCCCAGACCGATTCGAACAACATCTTTCTCCTCCTTCGACCTTGCACAAGACCTACTCCCTCGAACAACGATCAGGCGCGAAGTTCAAATGGAATGGCATAAGAATCCGATTCTCATCGTTTCAGGGCTGGTGTTATTCGATTGATTACCTTATGTTCGATAACTAGTTTAAAGGGATTGAAGGATTGGAGTCGATTCGAGTCGAGCAGTTTTTCTCTTCTAAGTCTTTTTTAGCGATACGAAGACAATGCGCCAGAATAGAAAAGTGAAAAGTGAAAAAATGGTTAAGTACAGAGTATTTTTATGGACTCGAGCACAAAGTTAAAAAACTATTTGCCTCCCCAATAAGTTCAACTAGCTACGAAGTGTCACCACCGAATCGAGTCGAACAAGCAGTTCGAATCCATCATCGAGTCGAACAAGCGCTTCGTGTCCATCATCGAGTCGAACAAGCGCCTCAAATCCATCGAACCCTACATTCATCGATACGAAATCCTTATTCGCATCGATAGTTTCCAACTCCTTCCCCGGAGCATCGATACGAACAGTCAGCTCGAATCCATCGAATCACGGCTTCCAGAGGCTAACTCCATCGATTCTAAATACTCATTTCGCATCCATAAATTTAAGAAAAATCATCTTCAATGTTTCAACCCTTCACATCGTTTCAGAAGAGGATCGTTACGAAGGAGCATTCAAAAACAACCATCAGGCGTTGTTACAACGAATTACACATCGGTTTATGATAGGATCGATACAGAATTCAATATAAAATAAACTGACAACGACTCGTGAACGTACAAATGTCAGCGAGAGTCAGATTAACCTATGTGCACATATGACGGACTAATATTTAGTATTCCAGATACACAGGAATTAAGAACTCGTTTAATAACGATTACAAACAACAAACGGCTAATCACTAGCATACAACAATCAGTTGCTATAATGCAGGGCACAACAGTTGATAGTCAATAGTTTACATTATCAAGAAAAACAGTCGAAGGTTACAACTTTCATTGAAAAGGCGATAACTATTCAGAATGAAGATCGCGGCATTTCAAAGCACATCATGTTCCCATAAGACGTACTTTGGGGGGCAAATGTTATCCCGCCTTTTGGCAAGGCCATGACACCAAGAATTTGACTAGAAACCAAAGACAGTTCGTCTAAGAGAATCGGTTATACGCAGGCCCACTATGGATATCAACAAATTTTGTCCGAGTCCGGATCTGAGTTCGTATGTTCAAGTTACGAACGATACAAAAGTGGATGAAAACCAACTACACTTCGACTCACTCAGCTCGAATCCATCAGAGAAGCCAACTTCGACTCGCTCCGCATCCATCGTAGAACCACTGATCGATTCCATATAGTTCGACTCCATCAGAGAACCCTTGTTCGACTCGCTCCACTTCGCATGCATTAGAAAGCACTTGTTCGACTCGCTCCGCTTCAGGCCACAGTTCGACTCCATCTATTTCGACCCCTTCGCAAAGCCATTGTCCGACTCCATCTAGTTCGACTCCATCAGAGAGCCACATTTCGACTCGCTCCGCTTCGCATCCATCCGAAGACTTCTACCTCCATCGATGCGAACTGCACATCTTTTATCAATGCGAACAAAGGCTACTACCATCGATACGAACAAGGCGAAAGCCCTAGAACGACTCGATCAAAACAGCATCAAAGGCGGAGTGGTCCTGTAACAACCCTACATTTTAGGCTTATTTTATTTTATATTTTATTTCTGTTAAATTGAATTTCCTGATTGAAAAACTTTATTTTAATTTGAAATTATTTTAAACTTGTTTTGTTTCAAATATTTCATTTCTAAATATATATTTTGATTGTTATGTAAATTATAATTTCAAACTGGTAAAAATTGGATATTTTACTGTAAAGTGAATTTCTGTTCAAACTGGTCAAACTTTGACTTTTAAACTTTAAATTTAAATATTTAAAATTCTTAAATTTTATGTTTTATTATGAAAATAGATTTAATTCCATGAATACTGCTTTTCGTTTCGTTGAAAACGGACTTATATTGTAGAAGTTATGTAATTTTCAATTTGTGTATAAACTGTTTATTTTGCAATATTATTTATTTTAAAACATATAAATTATATTTTATTTGTCATATTTTGTTCTAATATATGTTAATATTTTATTTTATGTATAATTTTGTCTTTTAATAATTTTAAAGTGATTATAAAATTTTTCCAAAGCTTGTTGAATTTATTTTGTAATTTTAAAGCCTAATTTCTATTTTCTTTGCTATTTTCTTAATTTAACTATATATAATTAAAATTTATTTATTTATTTTATACATTCACTTTATTTTCTTTGTTTTACTTTATTAATATTCACTTTACATGTATTTAGATTAGAATAGATTTTTCCAAAGATTATTTGAATTTGTTTCAGTTTATTTAACCTAGTTTGTATATAGTGTTATTTTTCTTCATTTAATTTAATTAATATAAAATTTATTTATTTATTTTTCTTATTTACTTTATTTCTGAGTTTATTTATCTTTAATTTCAGCTATTTTCATATTTATAAATATATATATAAATATATAATGGAAATTTGAAAAGTTTATGTCTCTTTAGTTGCTTAAGGTCCTTTAATCTTCCGACCTTTCATTTTCTCAACCTCCACCTTAATGATTTTTTTTGCCGTGCTTTTCTTTTCTTTTCTAGCAACATCTTCCTCATTTTTCACGTGAATTCTCACCTCTAACTTGAAAAAAAATGACGGCCTCTCCCTTGTTCAAAGATTTGGTAAAATTCCCTTTCTTTTCCATTGTTTTCTACTTGTTTTGTTGATTTTGCACTTGCTCTCTTCTCCTTTTAGGCTCGGCTCCTCTCAACTCCAGCACCTTGGCTTCCTCCACCACCACCTGAACCTATCACTACCTCCTCCAGCCCAACCCCAAGCCCAAGCCGTGGCCTCCCATGATGTTGATCCACACAAAAATGAGCAAACTTCACCTATATCTTCCTAGTCGAGCACCATACATCACCACCACCTCCAACTCCTCCTTGGCCGCCACCTACATCACCACCACCTGCCATAGTGGACCCTGACACCACTGCCACACCTGTACCTAACCCACTACAGACCTGACCATGACTTGTATTGCCTTAGCCGTGACCTTATGTGGCTTAGAAACCATGTAGTTTGCCTTTGTGTTGTAGTTCATGCTCACATATCTTTGCACCATCACCATACATGTTTGGCCAACCCTATGGAACCCAAAACCAGATCCAAACCCACCCCTTAGCCATGCATTTCAGATCTGGAGCTGAAGCATAGATGGTAGAAAGCATGTGCAATCGCTTTGGCTTTGGTTCATGCATTCATTTCTAACATTGTTTTATTGAATTTTGAGTTAAAAATTCATGTTGTCTGTATTTGTTTTGTTTGAATGTGACAAGGGAATTTATCTTTGGCTCTCCCATATCAAATCATATTCGTGTTATCGTGCTTGTTTGGATCCCATTCGTGCAGTCGTCGTCGTTTCTCCAGCACAAAACGGTGAGTTATTCTCACCAGACAATATGTACCTATATAACTGATAAACCGACACCATTTGAATCTGTAATGTATATCATCATGTTATATATGTTTATATTATTATCATATGATGTTCACACCTGTTATTACACTTATTATATCATATGTTACTATTATTTAATGTTATTCTGTTATTTATATCTGTTATCACCATTGCAAGTTCCCTGTAGATTAGAATCACTATGGGTTGAAATGATACATACCCGAACGGACTTTAGAATAGGGAAAAATCGTTATGGGCTGAAATGATAGGCCTGAATGATTTTTATTTAAATTATTTTAACTTGGGATTGCGGGTTTGAAATGATAGAACCCGGATTTTTCTTTTTTAACTGCGGATTGAAATGATACATATCCGTATCACTTGACCTAGGTTAGAAAATTATATACAGGCCCGTGGTTATTTTATAAAGTGTTTTGAATATTTTTAAGTATTTTTAAAAATATAAAATTATGAAATTTGATTTAAAAAGATTTTGAAATGTTTAAAATAAAGAAATTATGATTTTTCTATGTGTTAAAAATGTAATTAATGAATGGTTTAACTGGATTTTTGAAATATAACTTAAGTTGGAAATTTGGAATTTGGTTAAAAATGATATTTAAGTTATATAAATAAAATGGATATTAAATTTTATTTGGAAATGGTAAGTATGATAATTTGATTAAATGTGAATTTAAGTGATTTATTAAAGTATTATTGATTTTTTTCTATGAATTTAAGTGGTTAAATAAATGAATGTTTAAAAGTGATCTTTTAAAATATAACTTGACTTGGAAATGTGAAATTTGGTTTTAATTAAAGGTTTTAGTTAATTAAATAAAATTGGAAATTTAGTTAAATTTGTGAAATGGTAATTTAAATTTGAAGTGTTAAGTTATTTGTTGAAATGTGAAGAATTGGAAACTTTTACACTTAAATTTATTAAGTAAATTGTTGAAAATTGGATTTAATTATAAGAAATTTATTGTGAAAAAGATACATGTTAAATGATATGTAAATAAACATTTTAAATGTTAAATTATGATTTTTAAAATGTTTAAAGAGTTTAAAATGAAGTTATTTAATTGCTGGAAATACACTAAAAAGCTGGAAATCACTTTTAATGGCATTCAGAAATGCTATGGTTCTGAATTACACTAAAATTTGAATAAAAGGGCTACTACAGCATTTCTGAAATGCTGCAGTTGCTGCAGTTGAACTTATAGGTTAATATTGAACCCAGGTCTATTATAGCATTCTCTGGAAATGCTATAATGATCTGCAGTCTTTGCTGAAACCAAATTTAACCCTTGTTTTGAAATCTGAACTACCGCAGCACTTCTGAATTGCTGTCTTTTCTGTTTTGAACTATAATTCAACTAAAACTGAGTTTTAACAGCAGTTTTAAGTGCTGTCTTTGCTGAATTAAAAATGTTTTCAAATATAACTTATAGCAGTTGTTTTTAAATGCTGTGAAATGCTGAAATTTTAATAATTAGGGTTTTTGACTTAGTAAACGAACTCAGAATGGTTTGAAACTTTGGAAATTGAATACTTGATTTGAAAATATAATAATTACACTTTTAAAAGGTTTAAATGAATTATTTTGATTGGAATATAAACTATTTAAAGGTAATTTGAAATGATAGTAAATGAACGATATCTTTGAATTTAAAAGGTATTTAAAGTTGAATATTGGATTTGAACTGATAGGATATTTTATTTTATTAAAATGATTTGAAATGAAGTTTTGTAAGGATATGATATTTTATTATATTAAAATGATTTGAAATGAAGTTTTGAAATTATATGAAAATTTAAATATATGGAAATGGTTTGGAATTGATTTAATCTTTATTTTGATAAAGATATGGTTTGAAATGATATTTTATTTTGAAGTAAAGTATTGTTTTTAAAAGTTATAACCACCGGTTATAATAACGTTGGGTTGTTAAAGAGACCGGGATCGGATATGGACATACTCTCTGTCTTACCGAAAACCACTTTGGCAACCGTGTACGCGGTGGAGATTCCAGAATGAAGTAGGATGGTGGCGACGATCCTAAGGTATATACGTGGACCCAACTCCCGTGAGTTGGCATAAGGTGGCTAAAACAGGAGCGATTGACGGACCAATGAGGTAGCACCTCTGATCGGACACACTTCTTCGATACCATTCTATTACTTGTGATTGATTTGGTGCGCACCCTTGATTTGGGAGTGTTGTTCGAGGTGGGCGGTAGTGGCTGCTATGCGTCACCACCAGTCCGGATGCGTAATTGGTATATCTACCCTGGCATTGCCTAGTTGTGCCGTGTCACCTACCATATCGAGCTTTACTACGATTATGATTTTAAGATCCGACCGCGTTAAGGTTCTCCATCCCCTTAACGCTATTTTCTATATGATTATACTTTACTGATTAGACACTACTGTATATAGCGTATATTACTACATAGTAGATAGTTTAACGGATCCTTAGAGGATGGGCGGTCCCAAGCATCTTCTAAGTTACTTGTACCCTTATTACAGTTCGCTTGAGTTGGTTTACATTATATAAGTATATATTGTCCTGACTCGAGTGTTTTGTGTTTTGCTTTACGCTCGGGTCAGCCTGAGTTATTCACAGATTTGGATTTCCACTCTCTTGGAGATTTGAATCGCTGGAGATTATCTGCTTGTCATGTCCTATCTATTCCAGTTCCGTTGTTCTACTCAGCTTGTACTTGGTTATTTTATTGAAACTTTTGTTGTACTCTATCTCTTCTGTTGTATCTTACGTAACCTTGTTATATTTATATAGTAGCTTCATGAACTACTATTTCTTTTACTTCCGCTGCATTATTTTACTCTGTGTCTGTGATCTGTGATTATATTTATTTACTGTATATTCTGAGATTTGCCAAATTTTATTTACAACGCGGTATTTTGAGCAATTCAACTCCGGCATGAGTGTCTACCTATACACTTATAATGGATGCGAATGGTTGAAAATATCGGGTCGTTACAGTTGGTATCAGAGCTTTGGCTTTGAGGCAAAACTTAGAATGTATGGTAAATTTATTTACAGAATCACTTTCGTTCGAGTTTGAATCTCTTCCTTTGATTCGTTTTCCTTTGAATTTTGGAACGTTCCCTGCGGTTCTGAAATTCATTCGTGTCCCTCACTATTCATCATCTTTTGATTCTGGAGTATCCCATGACTCCACTTCCAATGATCTTTATAGTGAATTGGCGGTCTCGCCAATATTCTAATTTTCTTGTAAAAGGGTGAAAATTCTTTATAATCAGCATCGATTCACCAGAGATTTATATTTATCCTTGGTTTAGATGCTAATATCTTTTATTATTCCAAACTCTATCTCTTGAGATTGAAGGTAGATTTACCCTAGAAAATCCACATTTGATCTTATCCATTGAGTCACGGTTGACCCGGTTAAGGTTGTCCGCGATTTATCTAAGCTTACCCATCTCTCTACTCTGTTTAATCATCTTGTCTTTTGTTCCAATCTATCTTCCAAACATTTTGAACTGTACTTGTAAATTAATGTTTTGTTTTATATTGTGTTGTTTGAGTTGTTAATGTTGATTTGGGTTTCCGATCGATTCGTCTGATCAACGCTATCGATAGGATTTCTAAAACACTTTGACAGAACAAACTGACACAATATTATTTTAAAATTTGGTTTATGAAATAAATTTGGATATATAATTTTATGGAACTTAATAAATTGATTTAAATTGATAATTTGAAATGATAATACTTGATTTATCATTTATTGTTCTACAAATGAATTTATAAATAGTTGTTTATAAATTTATTTGGGAACTGAAATGAATTTAAAACAAGAAAGTTAAAGAATTTAATTTCCGATGGTTTCAAACCTTGTGTTTAAAATTTTTAAAAGGATATTATTTAAAGTATTTTGAATAAAAATTTGTCTCTAAAGAATTTTAAAGTTTAAAAATTTAGTGCTCTTCTCTTTGTCGCTGGAAAATAATTTCGGTGATGACTGCAGCATCATCGACGTTCATTTTCGAGTTTCGAAGTGAAGAAACCATTCTGTAGTCTTGCTACAGCTTTGTTTTGGAAAATCTGATTGATTTGAATTTCTAAAATATGACTGGATTATAATATATATAAAGATATATGATTTAAATTTGATTTAACATATTATGTATATATAATTACTTATCTCCAAATGGTTTGAAGATGTTCGAAGATTCAAATTCTTAAATTTTTTCTTAAAGAATAATTTCAATTATAAAAAGAAAAATCAAAATTTTGGATAAATGATTCAAACTTGAGATAATTGAATTGGATAGTTTTATTTGTATATTACAATTGCATTCAAATATAACTTACCTTAAATTTTTTTAGAAGTTAACAATGTAATTGGATAATATACAATATAAAAAGGATTTTTATACACTTAAATATTAGTTATAAAAGATTAACAGAGGTAAATAGTGAAAAAGGAATTTAAAGAGATTTTATTTAAATAACTTAATAATCAAATTGATTTAATATGGAACCTTAAGTCTAACCTAGGAATTTTAATAAAGGTTATTTCCTGAAATGAATATGTTGTATAATAAATAATGTATCTTTGAATAGATAAAATAAAATACATTTGAATTGGACTTTTGGTAACAAAGTTTATTTAACTTGAATTCATAGTTTAATTGATGTCTAAATGAATAAATGTGTAAAGAAATTTGATTGTTATATTTGCTATATAAATGTTTATTTATGAAATAGATATGTCTTGGAAATTGAATAATTATGATTTAAATAGTTAAAATGTATTTTAACATCACTAAAATTTGATAATTGAAAATTTGGTTTTCAAATGGAATTTTAAGTGTAACTTATTAAAGGAATATCTATTTATGAAATGGGTATTTTAAATAAGTGTTAGGTTATGTGTTAAATTAAGAGCTAACTAAAATAGTGAGCTTTTGACTTAATAAATGAAGTATAGTTTATTTGGATATTTCATTCATAAAGGTTTGTTTTAATAAGTCATAAGTTAAATGATATCCAATTGAATATTTCTGAAATTAAACTGATTTGAAATATTAATATATCTACTGTAGCATTTTATAAGTGCTGCTGTTTTGAAAATACAATGTTTTGGAAATTTATAATTGAATGAACTTAGAAATGTTACAACTTTCAAATGAATATTATTTGACATTGGATTTAAATGGTTTAAATGAAGATTATTTTTAAAAAGGTGTTATGATTTTCAAAGTATTATGTTTTTTTTTTAGAATAACATTTCCAAAGTGTTATGATTTTAAGTAGTACGATTTCTAAATGATAACATCTCTAAATTGTTATGATTTCAAAACATTATGGTTACAAATCTATTATCTTATTTTGTTTTTCAAACTACCTTTTGGTTGTCCTTATTTCTCTTATCTTGTTACAGAATGGGAAGGCTATTGCTTATACTAGTCTGTTTAGAAATCTTTCTGTAATCTTTGATAACCTTTGTTACTCATCTGGATCTGAACACTGTTTTTCCATTCATAGACCGTCAGTCAAGTGAAAAGGGAGATTCAGACTCTAGAGGATCTTTTTCGTGCTTATATTCTTGATTTGATCACCTCCATCTTGTCAAACTTACCTATAACAATAGTTATCAGGTGTAATTCCAATCTTCTTATCATCTTGTCTTAATTCTATTTCATTTTTTTTCTTTTTCTGTGCTTTCCTGTACCTCATTCCTTTTCGGGGACGAAAAGTTTTGAGTGGGGGAGAGTGTAACAACCCTACATTTTAGGCTTATTTTATTTTATATTTTATTTCTGTTAAATTGAATTTCCTGATTGAAAAACTTTATTTTAATTTGAAATTATTTTAAACTTGTTTTGTTTCAAATATTTCATTTCTAAATATATATTTTGATTGTTATGTAAATTATAATTTCAAACTGGTAAAAATTGGATATTTTACTGTAAAGTGAATTTCTGTTCAAACTGGTCAAACTTTGACTTTTAAACTTTAAATTTAAATATTTAAAATTCTTAAATTTTATGTTTTATTATGAAAATAGATTTAATTCCATGAATACTGCTTTTCGTTTCGTTGAAAACGGACTTATATTGTAGAAGTTATGTAATTTTCAATTTGTGTATAAACTGTTTATTTTGCAATATTATTTATTTTAAAACATATAAATTATATTTTATTTGTCATATTTTGTTCTAATATATGTTAATATTTTATTTTATGTATAATTTTGTCTTTTAATAATTTTAAAGTGATTATAAAATTTTTCCAAAGCTTGTTGAATTTATTTTGTAATTTTAAAGCCTAATTTCTATTTTCTTTGCTATTTTCTTAATTTAACTATATATAATTAAAATTTATTTATTTATTTTATACATTCACTTTATTTTCTTTGTTTTACTTTATTAATATTCACTTTACATGTATTTAGATTAGAATAGATTTTTCCAAAGATTATTTGAATTTGTTTCAGTTTATTTAACCTAGTTTGTATATAGTGTTATTTTTCTTCATTTAATTTAATTAATATAAAATTTATTTATTTATTTTTCTTATTTACTTTATTTCTGAGTTTATTTATCTTTAATTTCAGCTATTTTCATATTTATAAATATATATATAAATATATAATGGAAATTTGAAAAGTTTATGTCTCTTTAGTTGCTTAAGGTCCTTTAATCTTCCGACCTTTCATTTTCTCAACCTCCACCTTAATGATTTTTTTTGCCGTGCTTTTCTTTTCTTTTCTAGCAACATCTTCCTCATTTTTCACGTGAATTCTCACCTCTAACTTGAAAAAAAATGACGGCCTCTCCCTTGTTCAAAGATTTGGTAAAATTCCCTTTCTTTTCCATTGTTTTCTACTTGTTTTGTTGATTTTGCACTTGCTCTCTTCTCCTTTTAGGCTCGGCTCCTCTCAACTCCAGCACCTTGGCTTCCTCCACCACCACCTGAACCTATCACTACCTCCTCCAGCCCAACCCCAAGCCCAAGCCGTGGCCTCCCATGATGTTGATCCACACAAAAATGAGCAAACTTCACCTATATCTTCCTAGTCGAGCACCATACATCACCACCACCTCCAACTCCTCCTTGGCCGCCACCTACATCACCACCACCTGCCATAGTGGACCCTGACACCACTGCCACACCTGTACCTAACCCACTACAGACCTGACCATGACTTGTATTGCCTTAGCCGTGACCTTATGTGGCTTAGAAACCATGTAGTTTGCCTTTGTGTTGTAGTTCATGCTCACATATCTTTGCACCATCACCATACATGTTTGGCCAACCCTATGGAACCCAAAACCAGATCCAAACCCACCCCTTAGCCATGCATTTCAGATCTGGAGCTGAAGCATAGATGGTAGAAAGCATGTGCAATCACTTTGGCTTTGGTTCATGCATTCATTTCTAACATTGTTTTATTGAATTTTGAGTTAAAAATTCATGTTGTCTGTATTTGTTTTGTTTGAATGTGACAAGGGAATTTATCTTTGGCTCTCCCATATCAAATCATATTCGTGTTATCGTGCTTGTTTGGATCCCATTCGTGCAGTCGTCGTCGTTTCTCCAGCACAAAACGGTGAGTTATTCTCACCAGACAATATGTACCTATATAACTGATAAACCGACACCATTTGAATCTGTAATGTATATCATCATGTTATATATGTTTATATTATTATCATATGATGTTCACACCTGTTATTACACTTATTATATCATATGTTACTATTATTTAATGTTATTCTGTTATTTATATCTGTTATCACCATTGCAAGTTCCCTGTAGATTAGAATCACTATGGGTTGAAATGATACATACCCGAACGGACTTTAGAATAGGGAAAAATCGTTATGGGCTGAAATGATAGGCCTGAATGATTTTTATTTAAATTATTTTAACTTGGGATTGCGGGTTTGAAATGATAGAACCCGGATTTTTCTTTTTTAACTGCGGATTGAAATGATACATATCCGTATCACTTGACCTAGGTTAGAAAATTATATACAGGCCCGTGGTTATTTTATAAAGTGTTTTGAATATTTTTAAGTATTTTTAAAAATATAAAATTATGAAATTTGATTTAAAAAGATTTTGAAATGTTTAAAATAAAGAAATTATGATTTTTCTATGTGTTAAAAATGTAATTAATGAATGGTTTAACTGGATTTTTGAAATATAACTTAAGTTGGAAATTTGGAATTTGGTTAAAAATGATATTTAAGTTATATAAATAAAATGGATATTAAATTTTATTTGGAAATGGTAAGTATGATAATTTGATTAAATGTGAATTTAAGTGATTTATTAAAGTATTATTGATTTTTTTCTATGAATTTAAGTGGTTAAATAAATGAATGTTTAAAAGTGATCTTTTAAAATATAACTTGACTTGGAAATGTGAAATTTGGTTTTAATTAAAGGTTTTAGTTAATTAAATAAAATTGGAAATTTAGTTAAATTTGTGAAATGGTAATTTAAATTTGAAGTGTTAAGTTATTTGTTGAAATGTGAAGAATTGGAAACTTTTACACTTAAATTTATTAAGTAAATTGTTGAAAATTGGATTTAATTATAAGAAATTTATTGTGAAAAAGATACATGTTAAATGATATGTAAATAAACATTTTAAATGTTAAATTATGATTTTTAAAATGTTTAAAGAGTTTAAAATGAAGTTATTTAATTGCTGGAAATACACTAAAAAGCTGGAAATCACTTTTAATGGCATTCAGAAATGCTATGGTTCTGAATTACACTAAAATTTGAATAAAAGGGCTACTACAGCATTTCTGAAATGCTGCAGTTGCTGCAGTTGAACTTATAGGTTAATATTGAACCCAGGTCTATTATAGCATTCTCTGGAAATGCTATAATGATCTGCAGTCTTTGCTGAAACCAAATTTAACCCTTGTTTTGAAATCTGAACTACCGCAGCACTTCTGAATTGCTGTCTTTTCTGTTTTGAACTATAATTCAACTAAAACTGAGTTTTAACAGCAGTTTTAAGTGCTGTCTTTGCTGAATTAAAAATGTTTTCAAATATAACTTATAGCAGTTGTTTTTAAATGCTGTGAAATGCTGAAATTTTAATAATTAGGGTTTTTGACTTAGTAAACGAACTCAGAATGGTTTGAAACTTTGGAAATTGAATACTTGATTTGAAAATATAATAATTACACTTTTAAAAGGTTTAAATGAATTATTTTGATTGGAATATAAACTATTTAAAGGTAATTTGAAATGATAGTAAATGAACGATATCTTTGAATTTAAAAGGTATTTAAAGTTGAATATTGGATTTGAACTGATAGGATATTTTATTTTATTAAAATGATTTGAAATGAAGTTTTGTAAGGATATGATATTTTATTATATTAAAATGATTTGAAATGAAGTTTTGAAATTATATGAAAATTTAAATATATGGAAATGGTTTGGAATTGATTTAATCTTTATTTTGATAAAGATATGGTTTGAAATGATATTTCATTTTGAAGTAAAGTATTGTTTTTAAAAGTTATAACCACCGGTTATAATAACGTTGGGTTGTTAAAGAGACCGGGATCGGATATGGACATACTCTCTGTCTTACCGAAAACCACTTTGGCAACCGTGTACGCGGTGGAGATTCCAGAATGAAGTAGGATGGTGGCGACGATCCTAAGGTATATACGTGGACCCAACTCCCGTGAGTTGGCATAAGGTGGCTAAAACAGGAGCGATTGACGGACCAATGAGGTAGCACCTCTGATCGGACACACTTCTTCGATACCATTCTATTACTTGTGATTGATTTGGTGCGCACCCTTGATTTGGGAGTGTTGTTCGAGGTGGGCGGTAGTGGCTGCTATGCGTCACCACCAGTCCGGATGCGTAATTGGTATATCTACCCTGGCATTGCCTAGTTGTGCCGTGTCACCTACCATATCGAGCTTTACTACGATTATGATTTTAAGATCCGACCGCGTTAAGGTTCTCCATCCCCTTAACGCTATTTTCTATATGATTATACTTTACTGATTAGACACTACTGTATATAGCGTATATTACTACATAGTAGATAGTTTAACGGATCCTTAGAGGATGGGCGGTCCCAAGCATCTTCTAAGTTACTTGTACCCTTATTACAGTTCGCTTGAGTTGGTTTACATTATATAAGTATATATTGTCCTGACTCGAGTGTTTTGTGTTTTGCTTTACGCTCGGGTCAGCCTGAGTTATTCACAGATTTGGATTTCCACTCTCTTGGAGATTTGAATCGCTGGAGATTATCTGCTTGTCATGTCCTATCTATTCCAGTTCCGTTGTTCTACTCAGCTTGTACTTGGTTATTTTATTGAAACTTTTGTTGTACTCTATCTCTTCTGTTGTATCTTACGTAACCTTGTTATATTTATATAGTAGCTTCATGAACTACTATTTCTTTTACTTCCGCTGCATTATTTTACTCTGTGTCTGTGATCTGTGATTATATTTATTTACTGTATATTCTGAGATTTGCCAAATTTTATTTACAACGCGGTATTTTGAGCAATTCAACTCCGGCATGAGTGTCTACCTATACACTTATAATGGATGCGAATGGTTGAAAATATCGGGTCGTTACAGGTCCAGAGATTCAAGTGCCACGTCACCGAGTCGAACAAAAGCGAGTCGAATAAGAGCGAGTCAAACGAAACAACCAACCGAGAATCTCACTTCGTATCGATCATATCTCCTAATCTACAAGTCCAAATGCTATGAAATTTTCACAGAAGACTACGTGCATGCTAAAGAATGTCCACGCCAAATATCGACTCCATTGGATGAAATCTTGATCAATACGAAATCTATTCGCATCGATCACGGATCGGACCGAAACTTCACGGGCTTGGGCGCACGGGCCTGGTCACGTGCCAGAGAGGGTCTCCCGAGATCTGAGCGAAATACCAGCCTCCTACACCTATAAAAAGACTCCCAAAGCCAACAGAAAAGATGTTCTTCTTCTTTTTTGAGATCTCCAACGCCCAGACTCTGCCGGATCCAGATCTGAACTCCATTGCTGCTGCCTGTGCAGTAAATTCCCCGATATTGCCCCGATATATCCCCGATATACCCCGTAGAGGACTATTGGGGCAACGATATTCCTATAAAGCGGTACAATATAGCGGATCCGCTATTATCCCCGATATTGGGGCAATAATCCGCTATATCTCCGATTTTGTTGCCCTGCTATATCCCTCTTTCCTATAAATAAGCATTTTGCATGATGTCTTGCTTTTAAGTTTTATGGTAACTTCAAAGTTGATGTAACAATGATATACGCTGTTGGTTATTATAACTAGTTCTAATTTTTTAAGTGTCAACTTTGTTTATCTTTACTTTATTATAACTTGTTTTGCTTGGTGGGAAATAATAAGTAATAATTGTTCCTCTTTTTAATGTAGAATGTTCATCATTCCTCTTTTTAAAGTCGTCCGCTATATCTTGCTATATCCCCGATATATCTCCGCTACAATTTTTCCCACCTCAAACGCTATGGAGCGGCAGGGCGCTTTAACTGCACAGGCTGCTGCTACCAATGAATTTCACTGCTGCAAATCATAATTACCTGCTGTAATTCATGGAATTCACTTGTAATCGTCAAAGATAGATCAATAAAGCAAACTATTTCATAGTGGACGTAGACAATACGCCGAACCACTCTAAATTCTTGTGTCTCCTTGCATGTTAATTATTTTCATATCTGAGATTTGGAGTTTTTGTTAGATAATTACTCTTTTTACATTTAATTTTTTCATTTTATCTTTTCAAAAACTTCCGAAGAGTATTGTGTTCAATTTTGAAACAAACAGACCGTATCTGCGAGGGCGGATGTTGCACCATTCATATTCGAAAATATCTGTTGACAAACCTAATGTTAATCGCTTGGGGTGCTGTACTTCCCTCCGATATTCAAAACTCCACACTTTTGACATGTTTCTTCAAACCACTTTCCGTTTCAGTAAGATGTGAAGCTATTCATCTGCTTTTCAACTTGACGTTCAATTCAGTACTTACTTTAATTGCGCTAACTCAATACGGATCTGTTGGAATGTGAGTGGGGAGAGAGCATTTTTAATTTGTAGTTGCTTGTCAGATGGATGTTATATGCATAATTTGTGTTGAGAATCATTAACATATCATCAAGTTATTACTGCATTACCTTGTCTTTGCTTAGACTATCACATGGACCTTACGGGATGCCGGCCAAAATTTATTTCTGCATCTTTTACTTAAAGCGCTTTGAACGAGTTGAAGGAATGAGCTAACATCTGAAAACACTTAATGGCATATGAAGTGTACCAATGCAGATATGCATTGTAATTAATAATCTGTTGGGAACCATGGTACCATTATCAACTATACGCAAGGTTTAATGTGTTAGATTCGTCTTGTATATGTGCATGTGATGCGAACCCGAACAAAATCCACTAATTAATTACGGTAGAATGCACTTGTCAGTATCTGTTACTATACTTGGCCTTTAGAAGTCTCTAACCAACAAACCTCATATTACACATTTTTCAATGTAATTATTCGATTTGTGTAAGCAACAATTTTAAGAATATATAGAGTCATCCTCTGCATAGGCATGCATGCATAAATATTCAATGCGCACATGTTGGTAGAATCTTCCTTTTATATACCAACTTTAGCAAATAATATTTGAAATGATAGGTCCATCCTATGTTTGTATAAAATGGTTCATTAGAAACTGTAGGTGTGCATGTTTATGGATTTTTGACATCATGCATAAAGATAAAAACTTTTTATGCAAGTTCTTTTAAAATGGTTGCAATGAACAGTCTGTCTCATTTTGTGCCTCCTGAGTTCTAAGCATTTAGACTGTATTTGTGGTACGGACAACATGGTTTCATAACATTCATGGTGTGACAACATGGTCAATGTCTTTGTATACGTTGTATACTCGAAAGTGCAAAGAGACAAAACAAGTTTTTAGACAAAATGAAAAACTTTACCATTTTCAAGTTGAAATCATTGACTTAGTTCACGGGCAACTCTCTTGGATACATCTACCACTTCGGTCAAAATTTATAGTTTACAATCCATATGGATAACGACGGAAATGATATCAGGACAAAAATCAGAATCTCCTAAAACACAGACATGTCAAATAAAACTTGCAAAGGACTGACTTATTTCAGAAGCTACAAGCATTCACATCTATATCCGTGTGCATATCCACATATGTATATATCCTACCGTGCATTTAGGACCAGAATAGTAAATGCATGTCTCCATGATTTGTATACAGCGGTTACTAAAATGTGATCCATATGCTCAGGCATGTACTTTTCTAGTGGGGGCATATGGAACCAAACTTGTAGCGTGTTTTGAAATAATAGTCACGCGTCTGGGCAAATACATTAATCAACGATTTGAAACCTTCATAAAGGAAAGGACAAACATGTGTATTGGGCAGGAGTTAAGACTCCAATTTTGGTTTGATCTTATGTAGGAAAGCTGAAAGCTATCAACAAAGTTCCGTTATGAAAAAGTAATGTATGATGCTCAATAATGAAACAGAGTCCGTAGCAAAGAGGGGACCTATTGAGAGAGGAAAATTCCGTGAGACTGATTCTCTGCATCGTAATTATATTGTCACTTAAATGTAAGTCGCAAAGGCTATAGTCTAGTCTACGTATATTGCCTAGTCGAATATGGGACTTTTATAAGAGGTTCACTCGTTAAACTAATTGACACATTTTTAGTAAAACCACTAGAAATTTTCATGCATTTACAGCGTGCTTATAACATTCTCAGCTACAAGTAATGAATAATGGAAAAGTCCATGATCTTGTATTGTTCACACTCAATCCAACAACAACCGGAGTTTCAGAAGAATGAAAATTCAACTTTTAGGACTTGTTTGGTTTCGTTTTTAGTTTTGCGTTTTCAACGTACAATACAAAATACAAGAAAATGAAGGAAATTATTTTACAATTCTTAGCCATTACGACGATCGACGGGAAATGAAGGGCATGAATTGTTTTCCGTCATTTTATTATGTCTCAAAACACGAAAAATCAAATAAACTTGTTTTCTATTTTCTATGTTAATTTCATTTTTCAAAATTGCGTGTTTTCCAACAATGTATAAGAAATGCACATTTCTGTTTAGACGAAAACACAAAACTAAAAACAACAAACCAAACGGGGCCTTAATCTTAGAAATAAAGGGTAACGAAATTTGTGCTCCACTTCAACCATTTTCTGCAGGTCAATTTTTGTATGTAATAGGGAAGTGCAAATTATGATAAAGTAAGTTGAAATGTTAAAAACAAGGGAGTTATTAAAGGGGGAAGATTGAAAAGGATTAGTGAAATGGATAAATTGATCAATATTTTTTGATAGACCTTTTATTTACTTGACTACTTTCTCATTTTTCTTAAAACACCTGTGATCCTTTCTTCCCGTTTCATGTACTCAGTTTAATTCAAATATCTGTCTCTTCCACAAAAGTTAAATCCAAACCACTATCGTCTATTTTCCGTATCTTTGTTAATGAGATTTTTTGTCCCAGAACACCGGTGTAAATAATTATTTTGCTATGTGTTGATACGATTATGGATTAGCAAGTTAATTGTTTGTTAAAATAAATAGTTATGAAATGACTGTATTGTCTTCCGCGTACACAACTGAGAGCAAGTATATTAATTGTTTGATTTAATGCATGGTTGAATTTAATCTAAATTTTAATAGAATCTACGCTCAAAAACAAATAATGTGCATATTATTAGGAGTAACAGAAATTAACGTGATTTGAATGTTGAAAAATCCTACATCTGCCATTCAAATCAATCTTATGCTTTTATATTTATGAAGTACAATCACATGATTCTAACACGATCTTGACATTGTTTTTTTGGGCTTTTTGTTGAAAAGTCTATGAGTTGAAAATTTTCGATCTCCTTCTACTACAGTAGCTATTTCATTTTTAGCCGAATGACATAACATGGATAAATGAAATCATTATCGTAATAATCGTCACGATCCAATATTGTCGTGGGTCATCAGAGTGTCTGAGGTTGTGTGCCACAAATTTTTATTTTAGTTTAGATGAGATAATTTGTCCTAGGTATGATAATTTGGTTTAGACATGATAGTTTGGTTTTGAATTGCTAGCGTCCAATTAGAAAATGATGCAAGTAGCTACGTGGAGATACCGATGCCAAGCCGATGCCAAAAAAGAGGTCGGCGCAGCATCGATTTTGGATTGGTAGGCTACTACCGATGGAAACTCGCTAATGCCACGTTGACTTCTTATACTCGACGTCTAGGAGGCGTCGGTATGGTGTCGCTCTCAACTATATCCCTTAGCGTCGTTTCCTCCTTCGCTATTCGCAATAGCCCACCCGCACCCCCCTCCTCTCCCCGATTGTAAGTCGAAACTAAACCAAAAGCCTCCCCCACGTTTCAATCTCTATTCGAACCCTCTTTCATCACCACCCTCCGACCGACCACTTAACCTCCCCCACATCGCAAGTCAAAAGCCGAAGCCACCACACCCACTGCCGCAACCACCTTGGCCTCCTCCACATCTGTCACCAGCCCTTCACCATCACAAATTGCCGTGCCACCCTCAAGATCACCACAAACATTCGTCATAATAGCTGTGTCTTTACTTGTCGTCATTACCTCCACCAATTTTGCAACATCATGTAAATTGGATGATAATTAATTAAAATGAATGAGTAAATAAGCATCATAACCCAAAAATTTGATTTATATTTTTTAAATTATAATAATTTAGTTATGAAACTTACACCATTGTGTTCGTAGTGATTTTCTGATCAATTTTCATATATAAAGTTTTATGTCGGAGTTCAAACGAAAAATTTACTAACGTTTGAAATTTTTGATTGGAAACAATTCAAAACTAATTAATAAAGTAACCGTTAATAACTTAACATTAATGTAAGCATTAAGTATAAATATTAACATTAAATATAAATGTTAATTAAGGGCGTTCAGTAGAATTAAATCTAATTAAGAAAGCGTGTAAGTAAATAAACTAGACGCAGAAGTAAAAATATATTAATTAATGTGAACATTAGATGTAAATCTTATCATTTAAGCAACTGGCTTTGTTAAATCTAATCAAATCAGAATTAGAAGGAAGTAGTCAAAGACAATCGACGTTAAATCAAATTAAATCAGCGCTGAAAAGTTGATAAATAAATGTGAATTAATTAACGTTAAAACAAACTTTAAAAAATAAGAATGTTAACGTTAATGGAAAGAAAATCAAAAAATAAATTGTAATAAATTAACGTTATTTAATATTAGCGGACACTTAACGTGTAACCATGTTCATGTTAATCAGATTTGAACAAAAATGGTATAAATATAGGAAAAAGAAATTAAAGAAAAAACGTACATTAATTAACATAAACGCTGCGACCTACTGACACCCAGACTCAACCGACCGGCAGTAGGTGGTAACTGTAGATTAAACCTAGGCCGAACGGTGCAGACTAAATAAATTAAAATCTAACCGGTAGAACTGATTTATGCGTCTATAAATATAGACCCAACCCTTCACTTTTCTACTTATATTTTCTGAATCAAAGTGCGAAGCTTTACAATTCTTTTTCTTGACAAATTCAAGGAAGTATATACTATAAATTAGTATATTTTATATTTTTGTGTGTGGTGGAGGGGGGGGGGATAATAGCGGAAAATAGAAGAAAAGAAGAATATGGGAGAATCAATTCTGCAAAAGAAAAGAGAAATCTAAATCCAATAAATAATACAAACCTCTTCCCGGATCTAAATTTACAATAAATTTGTATATTTTTTCGGTACATATTTCAGTAGGAAGGAAAGGGTGTCAAATAGAAATAACAGAGTTTAGATCTCAAGATTTGGAGGCTTAAAAGTGAGTGAGATATTTGTATTTTTATACAATATTAGATTTATATATGTAAAGCCGTTCCTTGTATGGTTGAATATAATTTTGGAGTTGTAAGCTTAAATGTATTTAATGAAATTTGAAAACCATACCCACATATTCTATGAATGATTATCTTTGATTTAATAATACATATACTTGAACTTGGAAAGTAAGGGCAAATGTAGTCCCTAAATTAACAAAATTGTATAGTGATTCCAGCTTTGTTGGTTGAATGATGTACGTATGTAAATGTGAATTAGAAGTTATTATAAAGTGGATTTAGATTTATATAGTATTATAATTCATTGGAATGACGTGTGTTGCAATATAAATTTCTATAAATTATCAAGTTTTATAAATATGAATAAAAGTGTAGTGTTTGAAATAATAAAAAATATGCCTAAAAGAAAGAGGGTACCAAATAGGGATATTACTGTATGTTTTACTCTCCATTTCAAAAAAAACAAAAACAAAAAAAACAACATAATTTTTCGTAATTTCAAATGTATCAAAAATCCTCTTTTAGGTAAGTAACGGAATTTTGCAACGTATTAACATGTAGAAATCCCTAAGTACAGCTAAAGTAATGTAAGTAGAGATAACAACAACAATTTAATAACAAGCCTAACATACGCGATAAGTTAGGAAATAAACAATAGATAATGAAGTGTATGTAAGATGATGAAATAAGTAAGAAGATAATAGTTATCGAAGAAAGATAGTAATAGTTAATAAGGAACAGTAGAATATATATTTACTTGTATCAATTAGAAATTAAGTAGTAAATGGTGATTAATCTATTTAAATATGAAGTGAGCAGCAAATGATATTAAAGTGGTATTAAATAAACAAGAGTAAGTTGTGTAAAAATAACTAAACACAATGGTAAATTTTAAGAGGCGTATTAATAAAATAAGTTTTATAAACCTCAAGTATATGTTTATAACGGGTGTGAATTGTTGAATCTAGTTAATAACTTAGATTAATTAGAAATGTCAAAGTCAGTAGTACGGGTTAAGATGCAAGGTCCGTAATGTTAGGCAACAGAAGTCTGCCCACCGTAAGGGGCCATCAACGGTTCTGTATACATCGCATTGGTATGAGACATAACCAACTATAGAACCCATAGAATTATACGTTCATGTATAGTTGAAGGGAATATACCAATTAGGAGGGTTCTCCCTGATTGAAATGTCAAAGAACAAGTAGAGCTTGCTTCAACCTTTGATCGGGTACGTTTTAAGTAATCAAATAGGCATTTTCGTGATTGCATTAGGCAACCTAAATGAGACTGTGAGATAGGATCGATGCTATGATAGTGAGGTTGGTACCATCAATATGAGGAGTAGGAGTTGTTTATGTAGGTCGAGTTCATCATCGATCCTGAGCGGTTAGCGGAAAGACAAGGGTTATGCTTAAACGGACTACACCTTGCAAGTGTAGATCACGTTGACGACATGTGCCGCCTCCTAATTGTTTGTTAGTTTGTTTGTTGCTAGGAGACAAGGCCAGATAACCTTTTCAATGGAGGTGTTTCAAAAACGAATAGAATATGGCTAAATAGTTTTAAAGCCATTATTAAGCACTATAAAAGTTCCTAGTATGCATGATGATGAGGAAGAGATACCACACTGATGATGGATCCTGATAAGGTGTAGAGTTTCAAATATTAGCGGGAAAGATATCCTAGTCCAAAGGGGCACTATGTTACTTATATATATAGACATACACACATATGTAGTTGTTGTTTACTTCGGCTAGATGGGGGTATATCATACACGTATGTGGAGCCAATATGAATCAGTAAAATAATAGACATAACATGTAATTGATGATAATCGACATAGAATAGTGTTATGTACAAAATGTTTAATTTAGAAATCACTAAAACATTGTTCCGACCCACTCCTCATTACAACCCATGAGTTAGTTTTAGAGAGACGTCCTTATACAAGGCGGGAGTGGAAGAAGGACATGTTTTCTGATGCATGCTCGATACTGACAAGGACACTAAAGATTAAAGGTGTCAGCCTTGGTTGAGTACTATTCCACTGTGATTTCATATCAATAGTGTTCACCAAAATGAGACTAGTGGTCCGAAAATTGAAGGATTTATAGGTAATTTAATGCTTTATGAATCACAAATGCAGGTAGAAGAGAAAGCAAGGCAACAGAAAAGAAAACCATTGCTTTCAATGCAATAAATGATGATCAGGACTTTAACGATGACAAGGACTAAAAAATCGCATTTATGACCACATATTTCAAAAAAATTCTAAAATATAGAAAGAGGAACAACTCTCAAAAACCTAAAAACAAGAACAATGAATCTGGAACTGCAATTAAATGCTTCAATTGTGATGAACTCGGTCATTTTCAAAGATATTGCCTACATCCAAATAAATCAAACATCTCACCGGAAAATGATTCGTCCAAAAAAAGAAAAAGGCCATATACAGCAACTTTAGATGATTCAGACATTTACTCAAGCAAAAATGAATCTGATACTGAAAATGTGAATATGTGCTTTACGGCAACAATAGATTAACCAAAACTGATCAATAGAAAGCAGCAAAAATTGGTATGCTTTGTAAGTTTAATTTTAAATTTTTTATAATTGCTTCTAATTGATGGGAATAATCTATAAATTAATAACATAAGGATAACTAGAAATATATATAGATATATAAGTATATAATAATATTCTATGTTTATTTTATTTTTGAATATCAAGGGTTCTAGGTTGACATATGCACCACTTTTATGTTCGTATATGCACCAAAATCTAAAATTTGAAATTGCATTTCAAATTCAAACTTTTGAACTTCCCTTCGCTTTTCACTTAGTCTTATATTATGAAAATATAATATTTTAACCAAAGAACATGGCCTTTGATTCTCTACTTATTTACTCCATCTCCATTCCATCTTTTCACTTACTTTATTTTCATATTTCAAACACCATTTCACTCTCTTATCTTGTAACGACCCAGGATTTTGAACAAATTAAATTGAAAATATTTAATTAATTTTAAATATTTAAACGATGATTTAATTTGAATCTCCGATATAATTTTGAAATCTGCGATTAAACTTTAAAATTTAATCAATTGGAAGTTGGACAAGAATTTAAATCTTCAATTTACAGTTGAAGAAAAATATTTCAAAAGCCTTTAAAATTCGTATTGATAATTCTGAAGATAACAGAAGGCTTCAGAATCCAATTTCGAATTGATTTGATCAGTTTTGAAATTTAATTGTTTGAACCGATATTTAAAAATAGTCATTTTTCAAACAGTCTCGGAATTCGACGAAACCAGTTCCGTTGGGTCCGTAATATTGTATTACTATCGGATTTCAAATTTCGTATTGATCGGAGCTGTCGTGTGATCGTACGATAAGCAAATGCGCTGATAGAATATAATGAGATATTTTTGAATATAAAAATATAAATATTTATAAACAGCAATCCTATTTCTGAGCAGCCGACCTATTCGACTTAATCACGTACTTGTTGTCTTCCCATCTACCTCCTTTCGTTCAAAAAAATTAAAGCTTCACATAATGGCCGAAAGAAAAAAATAAAACGAAAACCATCTCGTTTGAAATAAAGTCCCTTCTTCAAATTCACGAAATGCTTCCGTTCGAAAATCAAAACCCAGGTCTCCTTTTTTTTTTCGCGAGTTCATTCGTATGTAATAAAAATTGATGTCGAGCTGTTCTTTGTCTCATTGACAACTCGATCGAGCAAAAGGGCTTCGCCTGTGGGGGGGATTCGCGAATCATTTCATCGCGAGTTCTTCATCGCGAGTTCGAGAGGACAACGTGGATTGGGAAGCGCGACAGCTCTGGCGAAGATCGACCCTAATGTCGCAAGCTAGGGTTCTTTGTTCGTGGTTTTTGGGGCGGCGATAGGTGAAGTGGAGGCCGAAGTATCAAGGAGGGTTTCTCGTTCATGACGAGATGCACGCGATTCTGGGTTGGCTGTCGTCATCGACTTCGGGTCGCGAGGCCAGTGCGAATCGAGGCGAACTCACGATGGGGTTCGCGAGGAGCGATCGCGTTTTCAGTCAAGGCTGTTGAACTCGGCTAGGGTTTCGTTCATTTTCGAGCTTGGCAGTAAGGTCAAGAACTGTTGGTCGATCGTTTGGTGAGGTATTATTATTATTTTTCTTAAATTTCTATATACAGGAATTTTTACAGTAAAGGAAAAAAATGTATATAAACATTTTTCAGTAAGCTATAGATGAAGTTGAGAAGAAAAATAGATTTTTTAAAAAAAAAATCTATATAGATGATTTTCAGAGAAAATTTTGTTGGTATGTCCAATAAAAAGAAATTGATTTTTATCAATAAAAATAATAATATATTAAAGAAAATTTAGTTTTAAATTTTTTTTTTTTTTTTTCAAATAAATTGGTTAAAAGGAATTTTTTTAAAATTAGGAGTATCAATTTAAATTAAAAAAATTGGTTAATTAAATTTATCAAAGGAAAAATTTAATTGTTCAATTGATTCGAATATTAATAAAATTATATAATTGTTATACAAGGTCTAATTCTGTGAAGAAACAAACTGGATTGGAAATGAATTGCAAATTAAAAGCAAAGGTGAGATCTTCTCACTCAGATTTAAATTTGAATTGCAGTTATTGATTGATTTGTTTGAATGTGCTATTAGATATAATAGGATATATATATATAGCAGTATATACATATTGGCATATGTATATATTGGATTGATGATTTCCCGCCTCGTATAGCGGATGAGACCCTATTGCGCCGTTAGTAAGCGGATTTATAAAAACCTATATACCGCGATAATTCCGTACTGGAGCGGAATTGGTATTGTGCTAACATCTTTGGATGCAGGGAAACAGGTTGGAGGGATCCAACTTGACCCCTCACATTGATTGAATTTATTTCTACTGTGATGTGATAATCTGTGAATGATTATTGTTGTCATTGAATTGATATCTGGAAATTGTTTGAAAAGCTAAAATTTAGCTGAAGGGATGTTTTGACATCATTGGATTCCAAAAATAAACGAAATTGAATTTTTGAAATCAAAGTAGAAATGTCTAAGTGAATCAATTTTTGAAATTGAATAAATTTTGAAGAAAGAAAATTTTAAAGTATAAAAAGTTAATTTTTTATAACCTTATCGAATTTATTCCAGAATCAAGTGAAAATGTTAAATAAATGGATTTCGTAAAATAGTGATTATAAATTTGAAGAATCCATTTAAAAACAGGATATTGAATAATTTGAAAAGAATAAGGAATTTATTTTAGTAGTGAAAATAAATTTAGAAATCAATTTGTAATTGATTTGGAATTGAAGTAGAATTAGAAATAAATTTGAAATTTGATTTTAGATTTAAAAGCGAATATTTGGAAAATGAATCCAATTGAAATAAAGGAATGTGAATTTAAAATGGAAACGATGTTAAAATGATTTATAAAGGAATAAACTTTACAGTTGTAAAGTTTTAAAAGAACGATTTTTGAAAGTAAAGGAATTATAAGTTATTAACTTATAATATGGATTGTTGGTATAAAGTTTGAGGTACGAATCGAATTGTGAATAAAATGAGATTTATAAATTGAAGCTTTATAAATAGAAATAGAATCTATAAACGCGCTTATAAATTCGGAATAGATTGAATGTGATAAATTTAATATAGAAGATTATTTAAGAAGATATATTTACGATTTTGAATAGCGAATTTTTATTGAAATAAAAATGTGTAGAAATGATTAAAATGGGGTTAAGTGAATTTTATTCACGATTTTGGACAGTGAATATATTGTTAAGTAAAATGGATTCATTTTTGAAGATGTAGTAATATTTTAAAAATGAGTTAAACATTTTAAAGGTATTTTAAAATGTATTATGAATCGAAAGCATAGATTTCAACACTTGTTGTTGAAATAGACGTTTTCGAGGAATTTAAGGAAATGGTGGACTATAACACTGTTGTTATAGTAAATGATTTCCGAAAGGAAATGTTTTTATCTAGTATTGGGATTTACATATCTATCTTAATTTCGAATCCCTATACTAGTGATTTTGAGTCGTCGTAACGATGTTTTACGTAACATTCGTTTTGACTCGAATTGATGTTGTTATAGAAAATAGATTTCCTTAAAGAATGAAATATATACTTAATTTGATTTTAAGTATATCGAGTATTTTCAAATGTTGAAAATAAAAGATTTGTGAAACACTTATTTTTAAATAAGTATGGAATGTTTTCCAAAATGAAGTGAAACGTTTTGAGAATTTATCTTTTTAAAGATAAATTGAAATTTAATATTTGAAAACGATTGAAAATTGTATATCAGTAGATATTTTGAAAGATATAAATTCACTATGGAATTTATAAAAGAAAGCGAAGTCGTTTGAAAATAAATATTGATTTATTTTGAAGTGTGGAAAATTGATTTGAAATTGTTTTCAAATGTTAAGTGTGGAAATTTTATATCTAGTAAAGATATTTTTGAAGATGAAATAATTTGGGAAATTATTTGGAATCTGGTGATGTTGCGCATCTTTATTGATAGTTAAATAACCGACTATCAATAATTACCTTTAGATAGGTATTTGTTGTGAATTGGATGAATTTGAATGCCACACTTATTTTTGAATAATCGCTCACTATTCGGGTTAGCCGGGAAAGGACCATGGGGTCGTATAACCCATTCCGAATATGTGATACGTCGTATGAATTGCATTTGAAGACCGGTGTTGAAGACCGGATATTTTTGAAAACGGAAGGATTACCGTCGAGTTACTCTACATCGACTGATCTTCGATTTAGAGGTTTTATCACCCTTAGTGACGGGAAGTCCTGACGTGATTAGAAATTTATCCGGATATGCAAGGGCTTCGTGAGAAGTGCCTTCGGTTCTGTTCGATCCCGGAACAGACTTGTATGGATTGTGTGTCTGACGTTACAATTTGAGATATAAAGCTGATTTCTTTCAAATACATTTCTGTTGGTGGCGGAGAATTTATTCTCTTAGCTTAACACCCTTCTCTGAGACGTACGAGCTCAGAGGTTATGTAGTTGAAATTTATCAGCGATATATCCCGATTTGGTAACGTGGCATACTGAGTGTTGCTGTGAAATGATCAGTGTTTGATCATTTGCGATATGATCATTTGTTTGATCTTATATCTTTGTGATCATAGGTTGATCATTTTGTTTGACCCGAAGCAGGGCTTTTTATAGAAAGCGTAGCTTTGTGGACGAGACTTCGTCGAGCCTCACACCCCGGAAATGGTCGAAACAGGACGAATGCAGCAAGGTTCTAGGGAGTAGCGCCCCTTAGTGTATGTCATTCCTTCTGGATAAAGGTGGTATCATGGTATGGAGCCCAGATACTTAACCTCTGTGGTTACTGCATTATTTTTCTATGTGGTTTGTTGCGAATCGGGGATCCTCGGGAAGATCGGTGACGATCGGGGGATGGCATACGCGTGTCAGTAGTTACCTATTTTTGCAGAGGTAACCCGGCCTTGTGTTGGCAGAGATCTAACCGTAATGTTAGGTTATTTCTCGGGTCGTCTATTCCAGGGACGTACCCATCGTGGATAGGAAGTTCCTTTGCCTGACCATTTGTTGGAAATCCAAAGAAACAATACGTGACTTGTACGGTATTAGTTGTAGAACCTGCCATTCACTTATGGTGGCGCCCCACTGTTTGGATGGTAGCTATAGTAGGCATACGATACTGGTCGTATGTTGGCTAAGATTAATATTATACTTTCGAAATGTTTTCTACACTATGCACTAATAATAATATCAAAAATGATTTGATTTTGCATAGTAAGCATCTTTGACTATCATAAGAAGAAATCTCCTCCAATTCTGCGTTTGCATTGTGTGTGTGGCGGGAGGTCTTATGGTAGTTTCATTTTCCAAAAGCATTGCGAATTGACTTTAAAATTCTCTGCTATTTATTTTAAAGATAAATAATTGTTTTACGATCTCACACCAGTCACCATGACTGACTCGGAGTTTATTGTTCCCTTCTAAACTCTGGGTGCCCACCAATTTCCACACGGGCAGTCTAGAGTTAGATTGTTAGGTTATCTGGATATTCTGGAGCTTGGAGATAAGCTGGATGACGAGACGTAGTATTTGTATCTGATAGTATTTATTCCGCTGTGTATTCTGTATGAGGACAAGTATAAAACTGTCCATTGTTGTACTGAGTTGTATATTGACTCTGATGATTGATGTATGTATAAAATGATATAGTTCTTTGTTTAAAGATTATTCATTTATCTATTATATATTGTTCCGCTGCGATGTGTAAGATTCTGATATTGTTCTGTTTCTGTTGCTGTTCTCTTGTTCTGTTGTTGTTCTTCTTTCTTTTTCTTCTATCTTCTTCTTCTACCTTTTTCTTTTTTCTTAAAACCCTCACTCTTGGAGTTTCCGGCACTCGATTGCTCGGCAGTCGATAAAGTGAGTATCGATGTTGAATTTTCGAAAGTCGAAAATTTCGGGATGTGACACAGTGGTATCAGAGCATATGGTTAAGCGACAACCCTGCTCTGTTGGGTGTTACTCATTAGAGATAGAGTCAGTAGTACTCTAGGATGAGTTGAGTGTAATAATAGATATGAGCGCGTATTTGTTATTTGAATATAAAAATGTTTATATTGTGTTTGCTTATCCGTTGAGATGTTTGTGAATTTCGGTCGGTATGTGGGACGCCATATTATCGATAGGGATTTCTAAACACTTAAACGAGGCAAGACGACATAGTATTGTTTTAAAATAGGGTAAATGAAATAATTTTACCCAAAACTATTTTTGTATAGAAAAGGATGTTTTTCTATGAATTACTATAGTATATGGTTGCAGGGTTGTTAGAGGTAATAATATGAGAAATATTATCATTGAAATTGAATAAGAAATTCGAATCATAACTCTAAAGATAAGAAATGAATTCGTATACAAATGAAACTAAAGAATGTAAATTATAAATGTGAATTGTAATTTAAAACGGAATTCCAGAGAAATTTTTGGGAATTTGGAAGTTTGAATCATTTTTGATTTGAAAATGGATTTCAAAGGGTTTGAAAAGTATTTTAGAGAGATAAAAGCTCTAAACTCTTTTCGGTCGCTGGAAAATAACTTCGATGATGACCGCGGCATCACCGATGTTCATTTTCGGGTTTCCAAAAGAGGAATTGCTGCCGATTGTTTCAAATGGAAGTTGTTTTGAAAATTTGGATTTTGTTTTAGAAAATTCAAAGGATGATTTGAATTGTTTTCAAAAATGGTTTTGAAATGTTGAAAAGACTCTAGAATTGAGTATTGAATTATGAAAAATAGAATGCTAATGGAATGAAATTAGTAAGGTGAATGTATCAATGATCTTATAAATCGAAATGTAAGTAAGTTGAAGACTTACAAATATTTGAAATTTGATTGAAAATGATTCAAATCGAAATGAACGAATGTGTGAATAAATAAATTTGAAATTGCAAGTGCAAGAAAATGAAATTGAAAGTTAAAATTCATTTTGAATTTGAAAGTAAATAAAATGGGAATTGAACTTGATTTGTGAAAAAATGAAGTGAAGTATTAAACTCAAATTAGTAAGTGAAGCTAATTGAATATTGATCAAATGAATTAGTAATTGGGACTAATTTAAGATAGTGCAGTTGTAAATGACAGATAATTGATAAAATTCAATATTTCAGAATTGAAAGTAAATTGAATCCAAATTTAGTTGAAATGGTAAACTAAATTCAAATGAGAAATTTAAATGAAAAGTTGAATGGAAATATATGTAACTTCAACAGTGAAGTAAAAATGTATAAGCAGTTTATATTGAAAATTTTGTAATAGAATTTGCAAAATGGTTTGAATATATGCAACTAGATATTATGGCTAGTAGGATATACAGGTATAAAGGGATTGGAAAATTTATTTCACAGATAATTCGAATTGCTCGAAAAAAGGTATGTATTTGAATTATAATATGAGTTTTTGATGATTTCTCTCTAGCCGCTTGGCTTTTTCTTTTCCTTTTTGAAATCTGAGAGTCCGTAGGGACGTTTTGTAGTCGTACCGTATTAGCCGCGCAAAGGAGACGCTGGCGAAATTTTTCGAAAATTTAGGGCGTTAGAAAATTTTTGAGAAATTTTTTGAAAGTTAAAATTTGAATTTAAGTTTAAATTTGAATTTTGAAGTAAAACAATGATGTTGAAACTTATAATTGAAGTTGAAATTTAGTTGATGAATAACGAATCTTTGGTAGAAGATTTGTTGTGATAGATCGATAAACACTATTGGATTGTGAAAAATAGTAGACGAGTTAAGGATCGTTCTTCCAAACTTGTAATTTCGAGGACGAAATTCTTTTAAGGGGGGAAGTTTGTAACGACCCAGGATTTTGAACAAATTAAATTGAAAATATTTAATTAATTTTAAATATTTAAACGATGATTTAATTTGAATCTCCGATATAATTTTGAAATCTGCGATTAAACTTTAAAATTTAATCAATTGGAAGTTGGACAAGAATTTAAATCTTCAATTTACAGTTGAAGAAAAATATTTCAAAAGCCTTTAAAATTCGTATTGATAATTCTGAAGATAACAGAAGGCTTCAGAATCCAATTTCGAATTGATTTGATCAGTTTTGAAATTTAATTGTTTGAACCGATATTTAAAAATAGTCATTTTTCAAACAGTCTCGGAATTCGACGAAACCAGTTCCGTTGGGTCCGTAATATTGTATTACTATCGGATTTCAAATTTCGTATTGATCGGAGCTGTCGTGTGATCGTACGATAAGCAAATGCGCTGATAGAATATAATGAGATATTTTTGAATATAAAAATATAAATATTTATAAACAGCAATCCTATTTCTGAGCAGCCGACCTATTCGACTTAATCACGTACTTGTTGTCTTCCCATCTACCTCCTTTCGTTCAAAAAAATTAAAGCTTCACATAATGGCCGAAAGAAAAAAATAAAACGAAAACCATCTCGTTTGAAATAAAGTCCCTTCTTCAAATTCACGAAATGCTTCCGTTCGAAAATCAAAACCCAGGTCTCCTTTTTTTTTTCGCGAGTTCATTCGTATGTAATAAAAATTGATGTCGAGCTGTTCTTTGTCTCATTGACAACTCGATCGAGCAAAAGGGCTTCGCCTGTGGGGGGGATTCGCGAATCATTTCATCGCGAGTTCTTCATCGCGAGTTCGAGAGGACAACGTGGATTGGGAAGCGCGACAGCTCTGGCGAAGATCGACCCTAATGTCGCAAGCTAGGGTTCTTTGTTCGTGGTTTTTGGGGCGGCGATAGGTGAAGTGGAGGCCGAAGTATCAAGGAGGGTTTCTCGTTCATGACGAGATGCACGCGATTCTGGGTTGGCTGTCGTCATCGACTTCGGGTCGCGAGGCCAGTGCGAATCGAGGCGAACTCACGATGGGGTTCGCGAGGAGCGATCGCGTTTTCAGTCAAGGCTGTTGAACTCGGCTAGGGTTTCGTTCATTTTCGAGCTTGGCAGTAAGGTCAAGAACTGTTGGTCGATCGTTTGGTGAGGTATTATTATTATTTTTCTTAAATTTCTATATACAGGAATTTTTATAGTAAAGGAAAAAAATGTATATAAACATTTTTCAGTAAGCTATAGATGAAGTTGAGAAGAAAAATAGATTTTTTAAAAAAAAAATCTATATAGATGATTTTCAGAGAAAATTTTGTTGGTATGTCCAATAAAAAGAAATTGATTTTTATCAATAAAAATAATAATATATTAAAGAAAATTTAGTTTTAAATTTTTTTTTTTTTTTTTTTTTCAAATAAATTGGTTAAAAGGAATTTTTTTAAAATTAGGAGTATCAATTTAAATTAAAAAAATTGGTTAATTAAATTTATCAAAGGAAAAATTTAATTGTTCAATTGATTCGAATATTAATAAAATTATATAATTGTTATACAAGGTCTAATTCTGTGAAGAAACAAACTGGATTGGAAATGAATTGCAAATTAAAAGCAAAGGTGAGATCTTCTCACTCAGATTTAAATTTGAATTGCAGTTATTGATTGATTTGTTTGAATGTGCTATTAGATATAATAGGATATATATATATATAGCAGTATATACATATTGGCATATGTATATATTGGATTGATGATTTCCCGCCTCGTATAGCGGATGAGACCCTATTGCGCCGTTAGTAAGCGGATTTATAAAAACCTATATACCGCGATAATTCCGTACTGGAGCGGAATTGGTATTGTGCTAACATCTTTGGATGCAGGGAAACAGGTTGGAGGGATCCAACTGGACCCCTCACATTGATTGAATTTATTTCTACTGTGATGTGATAATCTGTGAATGATTATTGTTGTCATTGAATTGATATCTGGAAATTGTTTGAAAAGCTAAAATTTAGCTGAAGGGATGTTTTGACATCATTGGATTCCAAAAATAAACGAAATTGAATTTTTGAAATCAAAGTAGAAATGTCTAAGTGAATCAATTTTTGAAATTGAATAAATTTTGAAGAAAGAAAATTTTAAAGTATAAAAAGTTAATTTTTTATAACCTTATCGAATTTATTCCAGAATCAAGTGAAAATGTTAAATAAATGGATTTCGTAAAATAGTGATTATAAATTTGAAGAATCCATTTAAAAATAGGATATTGAATAATTTGAAAAGAATAAGGAATTTATTTTAGTAGTGAAAATAAATTTAGAAATCAATTTGTAATTGATTTGGAATTGAAGTAGAATTAGAAATAAATTTGAAATTTGATTTTAGATTTAAAAGCGAATATTTGGAAAATGAATCCAATTGAAATAAAGGAATGTGAATTTAAAATGGAAACGATGTTAAAATGATTTATAAAGGAATAAACTTTACAGTTGTAAAGTTTTAAAAGAACGATTTTTGAAAGTAAAGGAATTATAAGTTATTAACTTATAATATGGATTGTTGGTATAAAGTTTGAGGTACGAATCGAATTGTGAATAAAATGAGATTTATAAATTGAAGCTTTATAAATAGAAATAGAATCTATAAACGCGCTTATAAATTCGGAATAGATTGAATGTGATAAATTTAATATAGAAGATTATTTAAGAAGATATATTTACGATTTTGAATAGCGAATTTTTATTGAAATAAAAATGTGTAGAAATGATTAAAATGGGGTTAAGTGAATTTTATTCACGATTTTGGACAGTGAATATATTGTTAAGTAAAATGGATTCATTTTTGAAGATGTAGTAATATTTTAAAAATGAGTTAAACATTTTAAAGGTATTTTAAAATGTATTATGAATCGAAAGCATAGATTTCAACACTTGTTGTTGAAATAGACGTTTTCGAGGAATTTAAGGAAATGGTGGACTATAACACTGTTGTTATAGTAAATGATTTCCGAAAGGAAATGTTTTTATCTAGTATTGGGATTTACATATCTATCTTAATTTCGAATCCCTATACTAGTGATTTTGAGTCGTCGTAACGATGTTTTACGTAACATTCGTTTTGACTCGAATTGATGTTGTTATAGAAAATAGATTTCCTTAAAGAATGAAATATATACTTAATTTGATTTTAAGTATATCGAGTATTTTCAAATGTTGAAAATAAAAGATTTGTGAAACACTTATTTTTAAATAAGTATGGAATGTTTTCCAAAATGAAGTGAAACGTTTTGAGAATTTATCTTTTTAAAGATAAATTGAAATTTAATATTTGAAAACGATTGAAAATTGTATATCAGTAGATATTTTGAAAGATATAAATTCACTATGGAATTTATAAAAGAAAGCGAAGTCGTTTGAAAATAAATATTGATTTATTTTGAAGTGTGGAAAATTGATTTGAAATTGTTTTCAAATGTTAAGTGTGGAAATTTTATATCTAGTAAAGATATTTTTGAAGATGAAATAATTTGGGAAATTATTTGGAATCTGGTGATGTTGCGCATCTTTATTGATAGTTAAATAACCGACTATCAATAATTACCTTTAGATAGGTATTTGTTGTGAATTGGATGAATTTGAATGCCACACTTATTTTTGAATAATCGCTCACTATTCGGGTTAGCCGGGAAAGGACCATGGGGTCGTATAACCCATTCCGAATATGTGATACGTCGTATGAATTGCATTTGAAGACCGGTGTTGAAGACCGGATATTTTTGAAAACGGAAGGATTACCGTCGAGTTACTCTACATCGACTGATCTTCGATTTAGAGGTTTTATCACCCTTAGTGACGGGAAGTCCTGACGTGATTAGAAATTTATCCGGATATGCAAGGGCTTCGTGAGAAGTGCCTTCGGTTCTGTTCGATCCCGGAACAGACTTGTATGGATTGTGTGTCTGACGTTACAATTTGAGATATAAAGCTGATTTCTTTCAAATACATTTCTGTTGGTGGCGGAGAATTTATTCTCTTAGCTTAACACCCTTCTCTGAGACGTACGAGCTCAGAGGTTATGTAGTTGAAATTTATCAGCGATATATCCCGATTTGGTAACGTGGCATACTGAGTGTTGCTGTGAAATGATCAGTGTTTGATCATTTGCGATATGATCATTTGTTTGATCTTATATCTTTGTGATCATAGGTTGATCATTTTGTTTGACCCGAAGCAGGGCTTTTTATAGAAAGCGTAGCTTTGTGGACGAGACTTCGTCGAGCCTCACACCCCGGAAATGGTCGAAACAGGACGAATGCAGCAAGGTTCTAGGGAGTAGCGCCCCTTAGTGTATGTCATTCCTTCTGGATAAAGGTGGTATCATGGTATGGAGCCCAGATACTTAACCTCTGTGGTTACTGCATTATTTTTCTATGTGGTTTGTTGCGAATCGGGGATCCTCGGGAAGATCGGTGACGATCGGGGGATGGCATACGCGTGTCAGTAGTTACCTATTTTTGCAGAGGTAACCCGGCCTTGTGTTGGCAGAGATCTAACCGTAATGTTAGGTTATTTCTCGGGTCGTCTATTCCAGGGACGTACCCATCGTGGATAGGAAGTTCCTTTGCCTGACCATTTGTTGGAAATCCAAAGAAACAATACGTGACTTGTACGGTATTAGTTGTAGAACCTGCCATTCACTTATGGTGGCGCCCCACTGTTTGGATGGTAGCTATAGTAGGCATACGATACTGGTCGTATGTTGGCTAAGATTAATATTATACTTTCGAAATGTTTTCTACACTATGCACTAATAATAATATCAAAAATGATTTGATTTTGCGTAGTAAGCATCTTTGACTATCATAAGAAGAAATCTCCTCCAATTCTGCGTTTGCATTGTGTGTGTGGCGGGAGGTCTTATGGTAGTTTCATTTTCCAAAAGCATTGCGAATTGACTTTAAAATTCTCTGCTATTTATTTTAAAGATAAATAATTGTTTTACGATCTCACACCAGTCACCATGACTGACTCGGAGTTTATTGTTCCCTTCTAAACTCTGGGTGCCCACCAATTTCCACACGGGCAGTCTAGAGTTAGATTGTTAGGTTATCTGGATATTCTGGAGCTTGGAGATAAGCTGGATGACGAGACGTAGTATTTGTATCTGATAGTATTTATTCCGCTGTGTATTCTGTATGAGGACAAGTATAAAACTGTCCATTGTTGTACTGAGTTGTATATTGACTCTGATGATTGATGTATGTATAAAATGATATAGTTCTTTGTTTAAAGATTATTCATTTATCTATTATATATTGTTCCGCTGCGATGTGTAAGATTCTGATATTGTTCTGTTTCTGTTGCTGTTCTCTTGTTCTGTTGTTGTTCTTCTTTCTTTTTCTTCTATCTTCTTCTTCTACCTTTTTCTTTTTTCTTAAAACCCTCACTCTTGGAGTTTCCGGCACTCGATTGCTCGGCAGTCGATAAAGTGAGTATCGATGTTGAATTTTCGAAAGTCGAAAATTTCGGGATGTGACATATCTCCTCAAAAACTCAAAATGACTTCTTCAATTTCAAACTGAAAATCCATTAGGCTCTCTAGGAAAAAAAAGCTTTATGTTCAATGAGAAAGATGCAATTGAGGCCAATATGGAATATAAAACTTCCAAAAAAGTTTCTTTGGATGGTCTGCTAAATTTGATGATCGTGCTTCATATGGTTTATGTGAACTTTATTTTGAAAATACTATACTTAGTTTTATCGAATCTGCCCAAAATGATTCTGTTCATTACCTCGATTTGTTTAAAATGTTTTATCCAAATTATGGAAAGTTTTATTAATAGGAAGAAAGTCAAGTTTGGAGTAGCGTTAATGGCACTCAAATAGTTTTAAATTGTGAAATTTTGGATCACATTCTTGGTTGTAAGTCTAGTGGAATTGACCACTCCATTTTTCAAACCGATTTTCAAAACATGAAGTTTTCACGATATTTTCGAAAATGATGACAATTTTGAATTTAAACATAAAAATCTTCGTACAAAATGAAACTTACGAATCTCATTTTACAACAAATCATAACTCCAAGGACGGGTAATTATAACAACCCTACTCAAAAGGATTTCAAAGCACTTTTTGCTATTTATGGTCGCTACAACATAAATTAGGCACAAGTCATTTTAGATGACTTTGTTTAAAAGAACATTTCTAGATATAAGAACAAGCTCTTCCACGATGTATATTTCACTGGAATTTGTTATATTTTGGTGTGGATTTGAGAGGAGAAAAATTCATTCTTTGAAAGGTTTTCGAGAAAGCCAATGTCTCACTTATGTATATTCCACCATTTTTCAAACCTTATGAAACTCTTCCCGAAAAGGAGCAATGGTTGGCATGGGAAGAGAAGAAAGAAATTCAACAAGAAGAGGAGGAAGAAGGAGATGAAATGAAAATGGAAGAAGAAGAGGAGAAGGAGGAAATGGCTTAAAAAGTTTTGAAAAACCATCCAACTCTATCAACAAAGAGATACTAAGGAAATAAGAGAAGCTTCTTAAAAGCTAAAAGAAGCTTAAGCGTTCTTCTAGTAAAAAAATTTACTTCTCTTTCCAACAAAATGAATAAATTCTTTGGAAATGTCATTCACAAGCTTGATGGCTCTTCATCATCTTTATCCACACCCTTCAAAATCCATCTAGTTATTTACTTGTGTTATCTAGCCTTTTACTTTGCACTCTTAGTCTAAGTTTATTTTGTTAGTATGTATTTTTCTTTTATATTGAATGAAATCCATGTACCCTTTACGTTCTAATTAATGAGATGTGTTTCTTACCGTGTTATATTGTTTATTAGTCTTTGGAAAGACATAAAATTATAATAGTATAAGATAAAAACAAAAGCTATAAAAATTAAGTTAGCTTTGTATGTATGTCAACATACATGCATATGATATGTCGACATACATACATATGATATGTCTACATATAACAGCTAGAAACAAAAAAAATTAAATTTCAAAATAAAATAACTACCATCCATTTATTCATTCTAAACGACTTTCTACTCTTATATAAGTCTATTCCTTCTAGAAAACTCATTTAACATTTCATTCCACACTTTATTTTATTCTTGGATATATTTGTAAAAATATTCTTCTCAATATAAAAAATTATGTGAAAATCTTGAATAAACTTTCCAATCCTTCAAAGATATTCTCCCCTTTATTCTAAGAAATCAAAGACACTCAGAATTGAGTTAAATGCAGATGATAAAGGAATAAGAAAGGCATTTTGATGCTATTCAATGGATGATTTCTTTTCTAGTCAAAGACGAACCATCCAACAACCCATAATGCACTGTTAATAAGAATAATTAAGATCGGAATGCCATTAAAGCGGATCCAGTCTTTGGGGCCAATGATTGGGTTGAAGTTCCTCGAAATATCTAGTTATTAGGTTTAAATTTAATATGTAAATATAAATACACACACAGACACACACTCTGTTAGAGTTTGATTGGTGTGTGTTTTGATTGGTTTGAATTGTTTGACGTTATATGTTTGAATTTGATTGGATTGGTTTGAAAATTTTGTTTGTTTTAGTTTGGTTTGATTTAAATTTGGATTGTTATGTATTGGATTCTCTTAATTATAGTTTGAAATTTCATTTTACTTTATCATTATGTATAATAGTATCATATATCATCATTTTTACTTGGATTATTGACTTTGAATTACATATGTCATCATGTGTCCTATTTAAATCATTTAGGGGAATTATTTTGTATTTCCTCCATTTTTGTTGATGATAAATAGGGAAAAATATAAAATATAATATGCATATATTAATAAGGAATTATCAAACTTAAGGGGAGTTATATCATATTTTTTATATACAAAATAATAATGGCTGTCATCATCAAAAAGCGGGAAACTGTCAATACCTTAATTCTTGATTTTGATGTTAACAACATTATTAATAATAATACTCATATGAAATATGGATAATACTGATTTTGCCAAGTTATATAGAATGAAATGAAAATGAAGAATCATGAGTATAAAGGTTAAGGTATAAAGATCTCAAGATTATGGTACAGTATATAGAGTCATAGAATATTGTTAAAGTCCCTTGTAGTAAATTTGATCTCTATTTCTTGTTCTTATACTATTTAATTTTAACATTAAATATATTTAAAAATATTATTTTAAATAGTTTTCATAAGTTTAAAATAATTATAAAGTAAATTAAAAAATTTTACTAAAAGAATTCAAAATCAAATGTCAACTAAAATTAAAACCATTAGGAGCGATCATGGAGGAGAATTCAAAAATGATAATTTTGAAAACTTTTGTAATAAGAAAGGAATAGCACATAACTTTTTATTTCAAAGAACACAACAACAAAATGGAGTAGTAGAATGTAAAAATAGAACTATAATAGAATGTGCTAGAACAATGTTAGACGATATTGAATTACCTAAAAGTTTTTGGAGCCGAAGTAGTTGCTACAGCATGTTATATTTTAAATAGATTTTTAATAAGACCATTGAGGAAGAAAATCCTTATGAGTTATTTTATAATAAAAAGCCTATAGTATCTTATTTTTGAGTTTTTGTTAGTAAATATTTTATCCTAAATATAAAAGATAATTTAGACAAATTTGGTGCTAAACAGGATAAAGGTATTTTTATTGGTTATTCTAATAGAAGTAAAACTTAAATAGTTTTCAACACAAGAACTAACACCATTGAAGAAACATTACATGTTTCATTTGATGTAAAATTTAAAATCAATAATACCAGTTTTGATGAGGAAGAAAATATTGATAAAATTAATGAAATTGCTAACAATGAAATTACCAACAATGAAAATACTTATAACTCTGGAAATATACATACTAATAAAAGAACAAAATATTTAAAAGATCATCCGATAGATAATATTCTTGGAATTATAGAATCTATTGTAAAAAAAAAGAAATCAATAAAATAAAATGAGTAATATTGCTTTTATTTCAACTATTGAACAAAAAAATCCAAAGGAAGCATCATTAGATGATACTTGGATCCTTACTATGCAAGAAGAACTGAACTAGTTTACCAGAAATGATGTTTGGGAACTAGTCCGAAGACCTAAAGGCAAATCTATATTAGGAAGTGAATAGGTATATAGAAATAAAATGAATGAATAAATAGAATTTATTATAAATAAAGCACGTTTACTTGCTCAAGGTTATAGTCAAGAATAATGTATATATTTTGATGAAACTTTTTCCCCTGTAGCCAGATTGGAGGCTATCAGAATTCTACTTGATTTTTGCAAAAAAAAATAATTTTAATTATTTCAAATGGATGTTAAAAGGGCCTTTTTAAATGAATTTAGTAAATAAGATGTATGTGTAGAATAACCCTCACTCTTTGAAAATGAAAAACTACCAAACCACATTTTTAATTTAAAGAAACCTTTATATTGTTTAAAACATACCCCAGAGCATGGTATAATAGACTAAAATCTTATTTCTTACAATCCAATTTTGAAATAGGAAAGGTAGATAGTACTGTATTTGTTAAAAGAAATAATAATGAATTCAACTTATATATATATATATATATATATATATATATATATATATACATGTAGACGATATTATCTTTGGATCAACAAATAAACAGTTAAATGAAGAATTTTCAGATATAATGACTAAGGAATTTGAAATGAGTTTTATGGTAGCCTTGTCCTTCCTTTTGGGATTACAAATAAGACAATTAAATAATGTAATTTTTATAAGACAAGAAAAGTGCGCCAAAGAATTAGTTAAGAAATTTCGCATGGCAAGTACTAGTGAAAAGCCAACTCCCATGGAAACTAATGAGAACTTAAATAAAGAAGAGAACTAAAGAGATGTAGACTAAAGATTATATAGAGGTATGATAGGATCGTTACTTTATATAACTGCTAGTAGACCAAATATAATGCATATTGTTTGTTTATGTGCAAGATACCAATCTCAACCTAAAGAAACTCATTTAAAATTAGTAAAAAGAATATTATGATGTATAAATAGTACATTAGATTTTGGGCTTTTTATCCAAATGATGATTCTTTTGATTTAATTTCATATTGTGATGTTGATTATGCTGGGTGCAAATCAGACCGAAAAAGTACAAGTGAAATATGTCACTTTTTATGACACTCTCTAGTTTCTTAGTTTAGAAAAATGAAATTTTTTATATCTCTGTCCACAAGAAAAGCAAAATATATTTCAGCCCTACTAACCTGTTGACAGTTTATTTATATGCAACAAACATTAAAAAATTTTGGTTTAAATTTTACTAAATCACCAATATACTGTGATAGTACTAGTGCGATAAATCTATCCATAAATCCAACACATTTATGCTAGAACCAAACATATAGATATAAGGTATCATTTTCTGAGAGATAACGTAAATAACGAAGTAGTACCACTCGAACTTATAAATATTGAAAACCAATTAGCCAATATTTTAACAAAACCATTAAATCAAACATCTTTTATTAAGCTTTGAAGAGAGTTAGGAATATGTTCGTTCTCTAAAATATAGATATAATAAAATAAAAATTAGAAAATTAAAAGAAAAAGAAATTGTCAAAATTAACCTACATATGTTGACATACTCCCCTCCTATGCGTCGACTTATAGTGGAAAATTATGAAAACAGATTCCCTCCTAAATTCAAAATTCAAAACACCCTTATATAGCCACCAAATTTCAAAATTAATTCTTGTTTTTTTATCTTTCCACTTCTCCAATTTCTAAATAAAAATAAAACCATTCCTTCCTCAAGTTCCAAACTGCCAAGAGAACATAATCCACTCTTTTCCTTCCAAGCTCCTACTCAAGGCCCTCTCTAGAACATCAGCATGGCCAAAGTAACCAAAATTGAGGATGATATGAAGCATGTGCTACATATGCTTACTGAAATAGAGGTTGTACAACCATGCCTCCTAAAAGAACAAGAGAAACTTGGGCGAATTCTACGGAATCTCCAGAAATATCTATTGGATAATCCAAAATTTCCAATAGTATTCGAAGAAGATACGATACTCCAAACCTTATCACTCACAATTCATGAATAATGAAGAAGAGGAAGAAGAGGAAGAAGAAAAGGAAGACGATGAAGAGGAAGAAGATGATGAAGTAAAATGTGTGGGCGAAGTATGCTTCGATCGAGATGGAAATATCATCGAATAAAAAGGCAATTTATGTCTTTACTACCCCTTTGATTGACGACAGATTTTATATCAGTTTAGGAAACCGTTGAACGAATTTAGAAATAAATTTACCGCAAGCGCACGGCGTACTATTAAAGTACGTGGCAAGTATGGGTTGATCTGCAAGGAATTGATGATTTTAAAAATCTATTCAATCAAACTAAACCAAAGTCGAGTGAAAGTTAAGCTAGAGAATTAGAAAATTAGCTAACTAACTAAAAGAAAAGAGATGCAAATATAAGGGTTAAATGATAATTTAGCGAATAAATCCACTCTCTAGATCATGTAGTTCAACACATATGAAATCATAATCTCTCTTTTATGGTCTTTAGTGCTTTAATTGATGTGCTTATCATAACTATGGCATATTTCTGCTATTGATTAGCCAACATAAGCCATCAAACTATAACACACCCCTTAAACCACTTACTAACTTTCATGAAATTTGACAATGAAAATGAAACCTATTTTAAGTATGACCTATTAACTATTGATTAGAAATATAGGCCATCAAATTTTAATTTCAAATCACTTTCTTTTGCCATAATCATATTTTGATGAAGAGGCAATTAGTGTTAGTGATTGTTTAAGCATAGCTTATTTGGTGTCAAAAATATAGACTATAAAATTCATGGAAAAAACAACAATTAAACCACTTCAATCATTCTTCATTAAGCACAAAAAGGGAGCATGAATTAACAAATAGTTGAAGCTACATAATTAGAGAGCTTCATTACCCCTAAATTGAAGGGGTTTAGCCTCTCATATTTATCATTTGATTAACAAATGTAGCTAGCAACAGGAAAGCAAAATGAATGGAAAATGAAAGCTTAATGAAAAAGAGAGCTAATTTACAAGAATTAGAACTATTCTACTTGCATGAAAGTAAATCTACACTACAACATGAAAGGAAATAAACAAGAAAGGGAAAAGATCATATATTAAATCGCAAAAAAAAAGGAAAAGAAAATTACATGAAAATAAAAATGGCTAAGTAGCTATGAAAAGAGAAAGAGAAGAGCTTGTTTATTTGTGAGCCTAAACTAAACTAAGAGGAACTAAGGAAAAAGAGGGTTACATGAAACATAAGGGGTACTTATACATGTGTTAAACCCTAATTCATATTTTTGGGGAATGCCCAAACTACCCTTGAGAAAGTGTGGAGGCCAAGTAATCATTAGCTTCTACTAATCATCATTTAAGTGTACATGAAACCATTACTTCCACAAGCATGTGCATTAGCCTCTAATTTGTACATTAAGGTAGGTGGGTAGGTGGGGTCCTCCATGATCTTCACTTTGAATTACTTCCATCTTCATTTGTTCTCTTCACTCTTGTGCATGCATATATCATCATGAAACCAATTGTAAAATTCACTAAATTTCCTACAAAACAACATAGAGAAATTCCAAGTAAATTTTTATAATTTAATAAATGCATATAAACGACCATTTTGCCCATATATAAAGATGAATATGGGACAATTTCAAATAATTTGAATTTTGGTTTAAGAAAGTTAAAATACCCGACATGATCATTTATTTAATTTAAATAGATTAAATATGGTGTAAAAATATGCACATTTACGTGCACATCAAATACCCCTACACTTATCTTTTTATTCGTCCTCGAATAAAGGAAAACTAAGATAAATCCATTTTCATGGGCAGCACGATTGCATTGAGCGTATGCAACAAGCCATTAAACCTCTAGGTGTCCCCAGTAGGACGAGTGTTGTCTCGTGAGGGTTTTCAGCGGATACTACCCACAAAATCCAAATGTAGGATAAAAATATTTACAAGATACAAGATTTATTTACAAAGAGATGAATGCGAGTTTTTGAAAATATTTACAATGAAGGATTTACTTTTAAATTGACACAAATAAGTTAAATATAGGTTTGGTTATTATCTTTGAAAATTTAAGTCATTTACTTGTCAAAATTTCCAACAAAAATGAAGTTATCCAACCAAATATACTATAGTTTAACTCGTTGTTTTGGTTGATAACACAGTGTAATTTGAAATGGATCCTTAGTTGATTATCAAAGTTTTTCGAAGTGGTATTTTCATTTCTTTTCAATAATAAATCAAATCAAATAAGTTAAAATAGTGCTTGGATTTCATTTGCTTACTCTCTCCATTCCTTTTCTTTGTGAAATTTTATTGATATTAACAATATTTACATATGCCTAACTCAGATAAACTGAGGCCAGATATATTACCCATGCACTGCCTTGTGGACTAATGTGAGGGGAATATAGAGCGTGGCGAGTGAACACACAAGTGTGAACACTTATCGACTGTAGGCATTATTAATAAAAGAATTTTTATATACATACACCTAGCTCAGATAAACTGAGGCCAAATATACCGATCATGCACCGCCTTTCGGGCTTACGTGAGAAAGGTACAGAATATGGCGAGTGTACACACAAGTGTGAACACCTGTCGACCATAGGTGTTAATAGAAAATAATTACATATATATAAATGTTTTGTTCTTTTATATGTTTTTTTTTCAAATTATTTTTTATTTAATAGAAAGAGAGAGTTTTGCAAAATCATCTTAGCACCACTTAACTTAGAAGACAAAAAAAATGTTATATCCTTTACTTTAAATCAACCACTTTTTAAAACAAAGATTTTCAATTAGGATATATTTCATAATTATCATGTATGAACCTTCCTATATACTAGTTAAGCTATCGTTATTTGTAATCAAACTTCATTTTTATTTCTGTTAAGACAAATAAATTTTCAAAAATTTCAATTTAATAAACCAGAACCATATATTTATCATATAGTGTTTCTTTAAAAATAAATCAAAAGAAAATTTTTTTGGGATTTTTTTGAGTTTTTAAAAGAAAAAACAAAAATAAACCATGAAAAAATAAAAATGAAGACGAGTCTCCCCCCCACACTTGATTTTGATTGTGTCCCCACAATCAACCCAAGTGGAAGGAGAAAAATAAAAATAAAGACAAAAACATGACCTTTATTTAAATGAAAATTAATGGTATTTACACGAGATCAGAAAGTATATCGTCAAAAAGTAAATGAAACGGTCTTCCAAAGACCGATTCATTTGTCTCGTCAAGTATACGAGACATAGCTTAAGCTCGAAAAACCAAACCATAAATGATTTCGGAGTTGAATGTGGATTTGGAAAAACGAATGTCGTATTATTGAAAATCGTACGAGTTGTTTTATTTTCGATGATTTTCGGGGTTGATAAAACAATTGATTGAAATTCAAATTTATTTTCACCAAATTGAAAGTCAAGCTCATCATCAACAAATTTTTCAAAATTATTGATTTAAAAATTGAAATGGTGATTTAAATCTTCCCCTTGAGAATTTAACAACTCATTTCGAAAAGTCCAAAGAAATTGTGTTCATTAAATTCGTCTTCCTTTGTTGGATTATCAACAACTTCATTACATATGTCAAGTTCAAAATCGAAAGTTGTTGTGTTCAAATTTTCGAAATCGGAAAAAGGAAGATCGAATTTCAAATTTGGTTCCGCACCTTCGAAAGAATTGAAATCCAACTCAATTACTGTGTTATCAACAACTTCATTAAGATCGTTATTTTCAATTTCAAAAGTTGTTATTTGAAAATCAGTGATTTGGGTGAAAGATGGATTATCGTTTGACTCGTCACACGTTGGGATTTTGTGATAACCCTGATTTTTGTGAAGCAATGATTTAAATTAGTTTATGTTAGTTTTAAAATTACATTGAAAATAGATAGGAATAGAAACTGTTTTGCATGTGTATGGTTTAATTATAAATGTGTACACAAGATGGTGCACACACATGCACACATTTTTCTATGTGATAAAATAAGCAACAGTTAATATATGTTAGGATAAATAAATTACAAATACATATGTAGGCAGAAATAGTAAATATATGCAGAAAGTATAAGATATATAAAATTATTTAAAGAAAGAAAAATAAAAAGGCTTAGGCCAAAAAAATAGGCATACATATGTTATACATGTACACAAGCAAGCATTGCAGGTAAAAAGAAGAGAGAAAAACAAAGCTTGCATGGAAATGGTATGAACCCTTAAATAGACACTTTATCCATTTCCAACAATTCTTTTTGCTTAGGAAAATTAAAGTCATGCATATAACATGACCCGGGGTAAGATTGAAAAAGAATAAGTTTTATTTTCTGGAAAAAAATATAACAAGGACCACATACCCTTTTCTTTTATGAATCAGGTGTATGGAAGATCATATTATGGGGTAAAACTGACATTGGGTAATTCCATAAAACCCTAGTAACAGCCAGGGTTTATATAAGGAGGCTTAGTGTAGTGAGATCATACACATTTGCTCTTCATAACCTAAAGGAAAAAGTAAAAACATAAGCCAGAGAAAATAAGGAGCACCAGCCATTAGAGTTAGAGGAAGGCAGAGGATCAAAAGAAAAGCAAGGCTTAGGAAAAAGGAATTAAGTGTGAGTAACCTCACTGAAAACTTTGGCATTAAGTCCTGAATATTGAGGAAGCCTATTTGAATTAATAATTCACTTTTGCAAGTTATGTTCATTTTATGATTTGATGATTTTGGTTTGTTAGCGATCTGTTCAAGTGTATAACCCTTTATAGTGATTTACCCAAAAATAAGAGTCATGGATTTCATGTTTAAAATGTTTATATGTACTGTGAATTAACTTTGAGATGGAGTGATTTCTTTTTATGGGTTTTCTTCATAAAGTTATTTATTAAATCCCAGGGTTCATGTTGTAGATATATGGTCTGAAAATGAAAGGAAATATGGGGCAGCAACATTGTGTTGTTGCTTATGTCTTATGTTAACTGAAACAAAGGAAAATGTAGAAGTGCAATGTTATACATGTGCTGAGCTTCTATGTTTTATGAACTACCCAAATCAAAGTTTATACTTATGGTTTAGCCAGATCTTCAAGATTAATAAGGATCTGATTGAACCATAGGTAAGATGGGATAACTAGTAAACTATGTATGACCATATGTTTATAAGTAGATCCATTGAAACCCATAGGCAAAATAATATGCTAAGAAATCACATCTGTTTTTATGATTAAATGTTTGCTTCTGAGAACATGACTTACCAATCTCTGGATGAATACATGTTGGTTGAATTGTTTATTTTTCTCTGATTGAAAAGTGCGATGCAGAGGGGATTAACACACTTATGAAAAAGGAAATAACACTTAGTAATTTAACTAAGGACTTCGGATCTTACGGCTACAAAATATAGCTTGGCAAGGTGAACATTGCAAGCTCACACATGGTATGTTATACCCAGGGGCCTGAGTATGCTAGGTTAACAGAGAGATGTCCCAGGTAGTGTGTGGTTTAATAAGAGAAAGTAGCTAAAGACCATATGACACTTGATAGTGAACAATAGAAATAGGTTCAGGTGAGGCTTGGGTGAAGTCCCTGATGGCCAGTGAATTTGTAAAGGGGGCTTGATGACTGAATTGATGATTGCATTGGTTGGTTTATGATGTTTTATTGGTGAATCTTATGATTGTTTTCTCTGAACCAAACCACTTGGATCATACATAATTTGTTTTGCACTGATATGAATGCACATGCCTCACAAAAACATGCACAGGGATGATACTGAGTTTCTTATTTCATTCAAAGTATTTGAATATAAATAAAAGTCATATAAAATCATGTTTTCAGGTAGATTACTCATACCAGACATAAGTCTGACCCTTTTGTGTTTTATGCACCATTGGGTGTCTCATATCTGTATGAGGCAGTTCATGGTGATTATGCAGGAAAATAGGAATTTCATTGATCAAGCTTTGGATGAGTTAACTACATAGGGAATTGGATGCAATATTTACAGATTTACTGAAGTTAAAATAGATGTTTATGCCAAATTTATGTTAAGCTATGTTGTTTAAGTTGCTTAGAAAAACCAATGTATTGTTATTCACTGGTTTGTAAGTATTGGACTTAAATGGGTGTTTCAGTTGAAACTTATGGGTTCTATTTTGAAAATGTTTCACTTAGTAATGAAGTTTTTTTAAGCTTTCTGATTAATTAATTTATAATGATAGGAAACCTGAGATTGTAAGGATTTATGAACTAAATGAACAACCAGGTATTTGGCATGAGAAATTCATGTTTATAGATGATAGAAAATCTGACAAATAAAGGCTTTGAGTAACTTTAGAAAGAAAACATAATAACATGTATTTTGGCCAAGAATAGAAGCAAGTTGAATAAGGCTAGTCTGACCATTTACTGAGCCTAGGTTCAACCAGCACCAAAAAGCTTTAAACTCAATTTCCAGAGAAGTTTAATAACCCAAACATAGGGAGGACTCAATTATTTTTAGACTAACAATTCTCTTAAAATTAGGCACCAAAATCTTCCTATGAATATACATGCACAGGAACATGCACACACATGCACAATTAAAAACATAGTTCATACGGTAATAAAATTTAGGAAATTCATGCAAAATGATAAGTTTTGAAACATGAAACCAATAGTTATGCAATAACCCAAGTATACTTTGAGAATCTGGTTTTAAATACACTACTGCTATGTGGAGAGTATTTCCTTTAAGTAATACCCAAACAGATTTCTACTTCCAAATTTCTGTACTCTGATTCAAGTAGAAAATGACTTATATATCTTCACATATGTAAGTCTAAGATGAAATGAGTAAACCAATATTTTTATATTGACAAAAGGTCCTGGATAGAAGAAAATTGGAATGCAATATTTTCTTGATTAAATGGCCACTGTATTTAATTTTTTTTAAGTGGGTCATTTCATTTGGTATCAGAGCCATGTTGTTAAATAACATAGCAAAATTTTTTATGAACTTGTTTGCATTGGATGTATGGAGGTGTTGACTGCTTTGGATGCTTTGTTTGGTTAGTGCTTACACTATTAATATTTATTATGATAGAATAGTGATAGATTAAAATGAATTAATCCATAGAGTATTAGGCAAAATAGACTAACCTAAGTGTTATATCCATAGAGCTATGGTAGGACCCAGATATCAAAATGTAGGAACAAGTGAACCACCCATGGTGAATGTGCAAGAATTCATGAGAGCTATAAGGGATGGAGTAGGCAACAGGCTGGAAAATCCACATGAGGAGCTTTCCAAACTACTCAAGACTTTTACCAATCTTGGTGGCAAAACTTTTGATGGCACAGAAGGAGTTATGGGAGTTCAAAATTGGCTCAGAGTTTTGGAAAGAATCTTTGCAGACATGCAAGTTGAAGACCAAAGGAAGAGGAAATTGCATCCAGGCAATTGAGAGGAGCAGCTTTGGATTGGTGGGAGGTTATCATAGCTGGATGACCTGAAGGAGAAGTGACATGGGATCAATTTAAAGCAATGTTGGAAGGCATGTTTGTCCCTGCATCAGCTAAGGAGTCTTTGCTGGAGGAATTCATCAAATTAAGGCAAGGGACTATGAGTGTCACTGAGTACACTCAGAAGTTTGAATCATTGGCAAAGTATGGTGCAGTACTCATCACTACTGAGGAGGCTAAGAATGGCAGATATATTCAAGGGCTGAACCCTAGCCTTAGTAGAGCCATGCTACCATACAAGGACATGACTTTTGATCAAGTTTTGGATTTGACTTTGAGCATTGAACAACATGATAAAGCTAGAGAGAATTTCAGGGCATTCAAGAATAACCAAAACAAGAAGGGAAAGGGTAAATTTCACCCTTATGATAAGAAGAAAACAGACATAGCTTCCACTAAGAAACCAGAAGAAGTCAGGGCTGCTGAAATTAAGAAGAAGATTACTTGTTATAACTGTGGCCAAGAGGGGCATATGAAAAATAGATGCACAAATGTTAGGTCTGCATCCTTCAAATGTCACCATTGTGGGAAGGAAGGTCACATAAAGAGGAATTGTCCAGATTTTAAGCAAGGAAAATTAGGGGCTTTGGAAGGAAAAGGCAAGGCAGCTGAGGGATCAAGTGTTGAAAAGCATGGTCAAGTTGAAGGTACTTTGCGTATTCACTCAATACCTTTTGCAGTAGTGTATGATACTAGGGCTACACACTCAATGATCTCCCATGATATTGCACAACAATTAAAATTGAATTGTATGATTGTTGACAAGCCACTGTTAATTAGAAGCCCTATAGGTAGTTCATGTGTTCTGGGTATGATATGCATGCAACTAGGGTTAAATATAGGAGGACATGTGTTTGAGTCAAACCTATATGTGTTGCAATATCCGGGCATAGGGATTATTCTAGGAGTTGATTGGTTGAGTAGATATAAGGCCATCATAAATATGGAGACATCCACCATATCATTGAAAATTTCTGATGGCCAAAGAGTAGTTGTTCTTTGTGAGGCAAACAAGAATAGAAGTATAGCCAACCTTTTTTACATTGTCTAATGAAAAACCCATGCCTGCATTAGAACAAATCCCCACAGTGAATCAATATATAGATGTGTTTGGTGAAGTTAGGGGAGTTCCAAACCACAGGCCAGTTGAGTTTTCAATCAAAATAATTCCAGGAGCTAGCCCAGTAGTTAAAAGACCAACCAGAATGGGGCCTAAGGAGTTGATGGAACTGAAAATGAAATTGGTTGAACTAGAAGAAAAAGGTTTTATTAGACCCAGTAGCTCATCATGAGGAGCACCAGTAGTCTTTGTTAAGAAACAAGATGGATCCCTTAGGTTATGTATTGACTATAGGGAATTAAACAAAGTCACAGTTAAAAATAAATATCCCTTACCAAGAATTGATGATCTCTTTGATCAATTGAGTGGTGCAAAAATATTTTCTAGGCTTGATTTAGCTTCAGGCTTTCATCAGATGAAAGTAGAAGAGGAAAGCATTAAGTATACAGCCTTTAACACAAGATATGGACTTTATGAATTTTTAGTAATGCCATTTGGCTTGACAAATGCTTCCTATTTTGTTGATTTGATGAATAGAATTTTTAGAGAATATTTGGATAAGTTTGTACTGATATTTATTGATGACATACTAATTTATTCCAAGTCAATCAGAGAGCATGAAAATCATTTGCATATGGTATTTGAGAAATTGAGACAGGAAGACTTGAAAGCAAAGTTTTCAAAATGCACTTTTTGGCAAAATGAAGTGAATTTTCCAGGCCACATTATATCAGAAAAAGGAATATCTGTGGATCCCAATAAGGTCATTGCAGTGCAAGCTTGGAAAAGACCTACCAATGTCACTGAGGTCAGATCATTCATGGGAATGGCTGGTTACTATAGAAGGTTTATAAAAGATTTTGCAAAAATTTCAATCCCATTAACCAGATTGACTAGGAAAAATCAAGTGTTTACTTGGACTGAGGAGTGTGAGAAAGCCTTTGGGAAATTAAAGGAAGCACTAATACAAGCTCTAGTCCTTAAAGTGCCTGAAGGAAATGAAAACTTGGTAGTGTATATTGATGCAAGTGGACAAGGGCTTGGGGCAGTATTGATGCAACAACATCAAGTGATAGCTTATGCTTCTAGGCAGTTGAAACCAAGTGAGGTATGATATACTACTCATGACCTTGAATTGGCTGCTATAGTGTATGCTCTTAAGCTGTGGAGACACTACCTGTTAGGAGCAAAATTTGAAGTTTATACAGACCATAAGTCACTTATATATTTGTTTTCACAAAAAGAATTAAATATGAGGCAGCAAAGGTGGATTGAACTCCTAGCCTCATACGATTTTGAAATATTATACACCCCTGGTAAGGCTAATAAAGTAGCAGATGCCCTAAGTAGACAACATACTAAAGTGGCTAGATTAATGATAGAAGAGTTTAACACCTTATCATTATTAACTGATTTAGAGATAGAAAGTAATAATGTAGAAAACATGAGCCTATGCAGTGAGCATGTAGAAATGGGGAAGTTGAGCTTTATCACTCTGTAATCAGAATTGAAGAATAAAGTTGTAAAGCTACAAGACCAAGATCAATTTTTGTTTGAAAAGAAAACTCAGATATTAAATGGTGAGGCAGTGGAATGTTTTCAGTTGAATGATCAAGGCCATTTGAAGAAAGGAAAGAGAATATGTGTTCCAGCAATTGATGAGTTGAAGCAAGAAATCTTGGATGCTTACCACAAAAGCAAATACACTATACACCCAGGAAGCACAAGAATGTATCACAACCTCAATTGGGATTATTGGTGGAGTGGTATGAAGAGTGCAGTGGCAACCTATGTATCTAAATGTATGGTTTGCCAACAGGTGAAGGCTGAGTATCAAAAACCCTCAGGAATGCTTCAACCTTTGCAAATACCACAGTGGAAATGGGAAGACATATCAATGGATTTCATTGATGGTTTGCCTAGAACTAGGAGGGGAAATGATAGTATTTGGGTAGTGGTTGATAGGTTAACTATGTCAGCCCACTTTATACCAGTAAAATCAGAAAGAAATGCAAGTACACTAGCCCAGTTGTTTATTAAGGAAGTAGTCAGACTGCATGGTATACCAAAGACTATAGTAAGTGATAGAGATACCATATTCACTTCAAAATTCTAGCAGAGTTTTCACAAGGCAATGGGGACTGATTTAGGCTTAAGCACGGCATACCATCCTCAATCTGATGGCCAAACAGAAATTGTGAACAAATTGCTTGAAGACATGTTAAGAGCTTGTGTATTGGATTGGGGGGGAAGTTGGGAGGATCACATCTTTTTAGCCGAATTTGCATACAACAATAGCTATCATAGTAGCATAGGCATGGCACTCTTTGAAGCTTTCTATGGGAGACCATGTTTATCACCTTCATGTTGGCTTGAATCTGGGGAAAAAGTGGTCTTAGGACCAGAAAATGTGAAGGAAACTTCTGAGAAGATAACTTTGATCAGAAAAAGAATTGCTTCTGCCCAAGATAGGCAAAAGAAATGCAGATCAAAGAAGGAAGGCAGTACAATATGATGTTGGAGATTATGTATTTATCATAATATCACCCATGAAAAAGGTTCTAAGGTTTGGGAAACAAGGAAAGTTGATTCCTAGATATATATGGCCATATAAAATTTTAGAAAGAATAGGAACTATAGCCTATAAGCTAGAGTTGCCAGAAGAAATGAGAGAAATGTATGATGTTTTTCATGTGTCTCAACTTAGAAGATGGGTTCATGATAAAGAGGCAATCCTAAAATCCTCTAAGGATGTGCAGATTGATCCTAGGATGATCTATGAAATGGAGCCAGTGGGCATAGTTGCTAGAGAAATCAAGAAATTGAGAAACAAAGAAATTAAATTAGTGAAAGTGCAATGGAGTCTTGACCCAAATGATTGCACATGGGAAGTAGAGGATAAAATCAGAAATGATTATCCACAACTGTTTGATTAAATGAAAGGTAAATTTATATATATTGATGAATGTTTGATTGAATATGCATTATGATTTTTTTTAATATGCATAGTGTTTAATCAAGTGATTGGCTTGAGAATGGTTTGAGATCAGAAAAGTTGATTTTCTGGATAAAAGACACTTAAGTTAAGTATGAGAGAATTGTGGGACACAATTCCTAAAAAGAAGGGGTATATGTGATAACCCTGATTTTTGTGAATCAATGATTTAAATTAGTTTATGTTTGTTTTAAAATTACATTGAAAATAGATAGGAATAGAAACTATTTTGCAAGTGTATGGCTTAATTATAAATGTGTACACAAGATGGTGCACACACATGCACACATTTTTCTGTGTGATAAAATAGGCAACAGTTAATATATGTTAGGATAAATAAATTACAAATACATATGTAGGCAGAAATAGTAAATATATGCAGAAAGTATAAGATATTTAAAATTATTTAAAGAAAGAAAAATAAAAAGGCTTAGGCAAAAAAAATAGGCATACATATGTTATACATGTACACAGGCAAGCATTGCAGGTAAAAAGAAGAGAGAAAAACAAAGCTTGCATGGAAATGGTATGAACCCTTAAATAGACACTTTATCCATTTCCAGCAATTCTTTTTGCTTAGGAAAATTAAAGTCATGCATATAACATGACCCGGGGTAAGATTGAAAAAGAATAAGGTTTATTTTTTGGAAAAAAATATAACAAGGACCACATACCCTTTTCTTTTATGAATCAAGTGTAAGGCAGATCATATTATGAGGTAAAACTGACATTGGGTAATTCCATAAAACCTTAGTAACAGTCAGGATTTATATAAGGAGGCTTAGTGTAGTGAGATCATACACATTTGCTCTTCATAACCTAAAGGAAAAAGTAAAAACATAAGCCAGAGAAAATAAGGAGCACCAGCCATTAGAGTTAGAGGAAGGCAGAGGATCAAAAGAAAAGCAAGGCTTAGGAAAAAGGAATTAAGTGTGAGTAACCTCACTGAAAACTTTGGCATTAAGTCCTGAATATTAAGGCAGCCTATTTGAATTAATAATTCACTTTTGCAAGTTATGTTCATTTTATGATTTGATGATTTTGGTTTGTTAACGATCTGTTCAAGTGTAAAACCCTTCATAGTGATTTACCCAAAAATAAGAGTCATGGATTTCATGTTTAAAATGTTTATCTGTACTGTGAATTAACTTTGAGATGGAGTGATTTATTTTTATGGGTTTTCTTCATAAAGTTATTTATTAAATCCTAGGGTTCTTGTTGTAGATATATGGTCTAAAAATGAAAGGAAATATGGGGCTGCAACATTGTGTTGTTGCTTATGTCTCATGTTAACTGAAACAAAGGAAAATGTAGAAGTGCAATGTTATACATGTGCTGAGCTTCTATGTTTTATGAACTACCCAAATCAAAGTTTATACTTATGGTTTAGCCAGATCTTCAAGATTAATAAGGATCTGATTGAACCATAGGTAAGAGGGGATAACTAGTAAACTATTTATGACCATATGTTTATAACCGGATCCATTGAAACCCATAGGCAAAATAATATGCTAAGAAATCACATCTGTTTTTATGATTAAATGTTTGCTTCTGAGAACATGACTTACCAGTCTCTGGATGAATACATGTTGGTTGAATTGTTTATTTTTCTCTGATTGAAAAGTGAGATGCAGAGGGGATTAACACACTTATGAAAAAAAAATAACACTTAGTAATTTAACTATGGACTTTGGATCTTAGGGCTACAAAATATAGCTTGGCAATGTGAACATTGCAAGCTCACACATGGTATGTTATACCCAGGGGTCTGAGTGTGCTGGGTTAATAGAGAGATGTCCCAGGAAGTGTGTGGTTTAACAAGAGAAAGTAGCTAAAGACCATATGACACTTGATAGTGAACAATAGAAATAGGTTCAGGTGAGGCTTGGGTGAAGTCCCTGATGGCCAGTAAATTTGTAAAGGGGGCTTGATGACTGAATTGATGATTGCATTGGTTGGTTTATGATGTTTTATTGGTGAATCTTATGATTGTTTTCTCTGAACCAAACCACTTGGATCATACATAATTTGTTTTGCACTGATATGAATGCACATGCCTCACAAAAACATGCACAAGGGATGATACTGAGTTTCTTAATTCATTCAAAGTATTTGAATATAAATAAAAGTCATATAAAATCATGTTTTCAGGTAGATTACTCATACCAGACATAAGTCTGACCCTTTTGTGTTTTATGCACCGTTGGGTGTCTCATATTTGTATGAGGCAGTTCATGGTGATTATGCAGGAAAATAGGAATTTCATTGATCAAGCTTTGGATGAGTTAACTGCATAGGAAATTGGATGCAATATTTACAGATTTGCTGAAGTTAAAATAGATGTTTATGCCAAATTTATGTTAAGCTATGTTGTTTAAGTTGCTTAGAAAAACCAATGTATTGTTATTCACTGTTTTGTAAGTATTGGACCTAAATGGATGTTTCAGCTGAAACTTATGGGTTCTATTTTGAAAATGTTTCACTTAGTAATGAAGTTTTTTTAAGCTTTCTGATTAATTAATTTATAATGATAGGAAACTTGAGATTGTAAGGATTTATGAACTAAATGAACAACCAGGTATTTGGCATGAGAAATTCATGTTTATAGATGATAGAAAATCTGACAAATAAAGGCTTTGAGTAACTTTAGAAAGAAAACAGAATAACATGTATTTTGGCCAAGAATAGAAGCAAGTTGAATAAGGCTAGTCTGACCATTTACTAAGCCTAGGTTCAACCAGCACCAAAAAGCTTTAAACTCAATTTCCAGAGAAGTTTAATAACCCAAACATAGGGAAGACTCAATTTTTTTAGACTAACAATTCTCTTAAAATTAGGCACCAAAATCTTCCTGTGAATATACATGCACAGGAACATGCACACACATGCACAATTAAAAACACAGTTCATACAGTAATAAAATTTAGGAAATTCATGCAAAATGATAAGTTTTGAAACATGAAACCAATAGTTATGCAATAACCCAAGCATACTTTGAGAATCTGGTTTTAAATACACTATTGCTATGTGGAGAGTATTTCCTTTAAGTAATACCCAAACAGATTTCTACTTCCAAATTTCTGTACTCTGATTCAAGTAGAAAATGACTTATATATCTTCACATATGTAAATCTAAGATGAAATGAGTAAACCAATATTTTTATATTGACAAAAGGTCCTGGATAGAAGAAAATTGGAATGCAATATTTTCTTGATTAAATGGCCACTGTATTTAATTTTTTTTTAAGTGGGTCATTTCAGATTTGGTTTTGTTTCTCACATTGTTTCATATATGTTTCAAACAACGAATCCATGTGAACATTGTAGATTTCATCCATTTGTTCAACAAAATCCAATTTATAGTTATTAACTTAAGGATTTTCACTTTGAAATTGTTGAGAACAAAGATTTCAATCGTAACGTGGTTAAGATTATTCCCATTGCCAAATTCGTTTGAAAACTTGATTCCATTTTCATTTTGAGTTTGAAATTCATTTTGGAGTTCAAAATTGAATTGGCATGGGCTATACTCAAAATTATTTGAATTTTGAATTGAATTCGAATTTTGACAATTTTGAAAACTTCGACTCGAGTTATCGCACAAATACGAATTACACAAATCATTAATCATTTGATTTTGTTGTGTAGAGATTTCAAGTAAAGGCGAAATGCTATTTTCAAGATCTGAGGGTTGCTCGTTATTTTGAAAACTTTGTGGTGCAAAATTCGAATCGTTTGAACAATAGTTGTTGTTAAAATATCCATACGAATTTGCAGTGAAATTATATGGATTATATTGATTTTCACAACTATCGTAAACTTCCTGTGAATATGGAAATTCGGACATTTACAAGAATGTTTTTTTTTCTTTGGGTTTTTTTTATAAATGAAAAATATTTACAAATAGAATTTATTTTTCAAAATGGAAAATTTATTTTGGTTTTGTTTTTTATTTTTCTTAAAGGATTTTATATTTTTTTTGGATTTTTGTTTCTAAAAAAAAGACTAAGTAATTTTTTTTGAATTTTTGGAATTTTGACTTGAAAATTTTCAGAGGAAAAGGAAAAAAACTGACTTTAGAAATATTTACAATTTTTTTAGTTTTGGATTTTGAATTTTTTTTTAAATATGTATGAACTAATGCAAATAAACGAATGCACTGTGTTAGCGCCAAAATTGGTCACTACACCCAAATCTAGATGAAAGCGCCAAATACCAGTCACAGCTCAGAGATAGAGTATATGTATAGAGTAATAATGTGAAGAATAGTTAAAACTAAAATGAAAGCAGTAAAGAACATCAGATTTTATAGTGGTTCGGCTAACTCCGGCCTACGTCCACTCCAGAAGTTTGCTTTTTATTGCTGTAATAATATATTACAGTTACAAAATGGCAGAGTTGCCTTAGCCTTAGAAAAGAGAAAGTAAGAGAGTAGAAAGAAGATTCCCCATCTGGAGACCCACATGCTGTATTTATAAGAAAAACCAGGTTGTTGGGCCTCCTGAGTAGTTTGGGCCCATCAAGGTCATAGCCGAACCATACTTTATTATGCCGACCGATCCTGAGCAGTCGGTATGCCAAACGTTGGGAGGTGCGAGGTACCGAGGTATGGAGGTGCGAGGTGCAATGCCGAGCGAGGTGAGGTATGCCGAACGTTGGGAGGTGCGAGGTACTGAGGTATCGAGGTATGGAGGTGCGAGGTACCGAGGTATGGAGGTGCGAGGTACCGAGTTATGGAGGTGCGAGGTACCGAGGTATGGAGGTGCGAGGTGCAATGCCTAGCGAGGTGAGGTATGCCGAACGACCCATCCAATGCTGAACGCTCCCTAATGCCGAACGATCCATCCAATGCCGAACGAGATTTATGCCGAGTGCTCCATCCAATGCCGAACGAGATTTATGCCGAGCGCTCCATCCAATGCCGGATGATACTTAATGCCGAACCTCCATGATGCCGAACCATGTTTGATGCCCAACAGTTTCTAATGCCGAGCGCCCATCATGCCGAACGATCTCTAATGCCGAGCGCCTCTAAATGCTGAGCGCTCCTAGATGCCGAGCGCTACTGAATGACGAGTGCTCCTGGAATGCAGAACCACTCATGTATGTCGAACGCTCTATGCATGCCGAGTACTCTTGAATGCTATTCGAACGTGAATAGTGAATGCCAGACGATTTATTTGTGTCGAACTTCCATCATGTCGAACCATTGGTCATCCTTTATCCAATCATATTTCCATCTCCCAAGCACGTTGCATCACCCATCCATCCAGTCGACTGAATCCATTGTGCTCTAGCCTCGACGAACATGCAGTTGATTAAGTTAAACCCGTCTGTCCACGACCTTTCCAAAAGGCGGGTTAACACTTGTCCCCCAAAACATGCCTTGCTATTGGAAGGTGTGTTTTGAATAGCCTCAAATCCGATATCCAAAGTCCATGTTTCATCCATATCCAATAACCAATAACCGACTTTAGGACCTCTCCGGGTCAATATCCAAATCCTCTGCCGTCCATAGCCGATATTTATATCCGTAACCTCTTCGGGTTCTTGTCAAGCACAATCCACACTTGACGACCTATGTTAAGTAAATCCATGGTGATCATGGTTCAGTGTCCCTGAACGTCGAATAATGCCGTGGCTTAAGTCCTAAGCCGAATCCTGGTCACTTCGGACCCCTGCCGAGCATAGTCCATACTCGACAACCTGCAATAGTAACCGATAATATGGGGGCCTAAGTCCTAGGCCGAGTCCTGGTCTCTCCGAACCCTTGCCGAGCATAGTCCATACTCGACGACCTGAATAAGTCGATTTGCCATGCTTGGACAAAGCGACTTACCCCTTGCCAGGTATGATCCATACCTGACGATCATTTACCAAAAGCCAGATAAAAATCCAATCAAAAGCCAATCCGAAATACAGATCAAATCAAGAAACAAAAAATCCATATCAAAAATCCAAACCAATATCCAAACCAGAAATCAATTATCCAAATAAAAGTCCAAACCAAAAGAAAAACCCAAAAGACAAACAAAACGAGGAGTTCAAACCAAACCAAGAAAAAGCAAATGTCCAAACCGAAAAAGAAAAGGCAAATTTCACAAACTAGAGCGTCGCGGTTTGTCATCATCTCAGAGCATGCCTAGGGGCTATCTCTGTCCCCGTACATGTGTAAGTGACTTGGCCATTTGCTCAAAGTTTGCTACTTATTTCATATTACCCCTGTCAATTGATAACCAATCGACCATCATTCCTGGGCCTCGTGCCATCGTTGTTTGAGGTGGACGGTGGTCGCTCTTGTTCCACCGCTGCATTCCGTGCTCCAACATATTGTCGCAACTGTCCATTCCTTAAATGCTCCTCAATTATGTCCTTCAGATGCCTGCAGCTGTTGGTATCATGCCCGTCCAAGTCGTGAAAAAGACAGTGCCTTCCTGACGCCCTTTCACGTTCCGAAGGTTCTCTCCTAGCTGGCCTTCGGTAGGGAAGGCGATTCCGAGTCTCCATGAATATCCGTTCCAACGTCTCATTTAATCCCGTGTAAGTGGAGAATTTTGGCTCTCTCCACCGCTTCCTAGCTTTTCCTGAATCATCATCCAGCTTCCGTTTTCCTTTACCTTTATCTTTATCCAAGCCTCCGCTAGATGGCCCTCCATCATCAGCCGCATTCACCTCCTTTAATTTCATATCTGAGCATGCATCTTCCTGCCGAAGGAATCTCTCATCTTCGTGAAAGAATTCCCCGAGATCCATTGGTGGGTCTCGTATTAGAGATACCTTGAAATCTGAATTCTCTCTAACCCTGACACCGCTGCCATTAGGACCATCAATGGATCCGGTCGATCCACCGAAGCAACCTCCGCATTGAACCGAGTTAAGAAAGCCCTAAGTGATTCCTCCGTCCATTGCTTTACTGATGTCAGCATCATTACATTCTTCGGCCTCTTGATATGAACCCGAAATTGCTTCAAAAACCTGTCCACCAATTCTGTCCATGTCCCGATAGATCCTTCTTCTAGCTGTCTAAACCACATAGCAGCTATATCCGTTAAGTACAAAGGGAAACATCGGGCCATAACTTCCTCCGATGCCCCCAGCACTTCCATGTGTCTTGTGTATCTCATCAAGTGATCAGTTAGATCAGCCTTGCCATTGTATACCTCCACGTTAGGTAGCTTAAACTCTGGTGGATTCCGAGCTATCCTGACTTCACGAGTAAACGGACTCCTATTTACTCCTTCCAGATCTCTATTGGTCAAACCTCCGTGCATAGTTTTCCTGATGATCTCAGCCAATCCAGCGTTGTCCGTCAAAGGTTGCCCCCCGAGTCCCCGAGGGAATTCTGGCACGTATTCCTCATCACGTGCTCTTGCGTTTCCGCCAGCATCTTGTTGTATGGTGTTAACTGGAGTTCCTCCATGAACTGGTCCATTGTCTCCGAGTGGAGTGCCCCCATATCCGGATCCATCCAGGTTGATAGTCATCTGCCGATAAAGGGCTACCCCCTGTTGTGTCGCTCCATGTAACGACTCGGTATTTTCAACCATTCGCATCCATTATAAGTGTATAGGTAGACACTCATGCCGGAGTTGAATTACTCAAAATACCGCGTTGTAAATAAAATTTGGCAAATCTCAGAATATACAGTAAATAAATATAATCACAGATCACAGACACAGAGTAAAATAATGCAGCGGAAGTAAAAGAAATAGTAGTTCATGAAGCTACTATATAAATATATCAGAGTTACATAAGATATAACAGAAGAAATAGAATACAACAAAAGTCTCAATATAATAACCAAGTACAAGCTGAGTAGAACAACGGAATTGAAATAGATAGGACATGACAAGCAGATAATCTCCAGCGATTCAAATCTCCAAGAGAGTGGAAATCCAAATCTGTGAATAACTCAGGCTGACCCGAGCGTAAAGCAAAATACAAAACACTCGAGTAAGGACAATATATACTTATATAATGTAAACCAACTCAAGTGAACTGTAATAAAGGTACAAGTAACTTAGAAGATGCTTGGGACCGCCCATCCTCTAAGGATCCGTTAAAATATCTACTATGTAGTAATATTCGATATTATAATAGTGTCTAAATAAGTAAAGTATAATCATATAGAAAATAGCGTTAAGGGGATGGAGAACCTTAACGCGGTCGGATCTTAAAATCATAATCGTAGTAAAGCTCGATATGGTAGGTGACACGGCACAACTAGGCAACGCTAGGGTAGATATACCAATTACGCACACGGACTGATGGATACGCATAGCAGCCACTACCGTTCCACCTCGAACAACACTCCCAAATCGGAGGATGGCCATCTAATCAATCACAAGTAAGAGTATAATATCGAAGAAATGTGTCCGAGAAGAGGTGCTACCTCGCTGGTCCGAGATCGCTCCTGTTTTAGCCACCTTATGCCAACTCACGGGAGTTGGGTCCACGTAACATACCTTAAGAACGTCGCCACCATCCTACTTCATTCTGGAATCTCCACCGCGTACACGGTTGTCAAAGTGGTTTTCGGTATCGACAGAGAGTATGTCCGTATCCGATCCCGGTCTCTTTGCCAACCAATCGTTATTATAACCCGTGGTTATAACTTTTAAAAACAATACTTTACTTCAAAATAAAATATCATTTCAAACCATATCTTTATCAAAATAAAGATTAAATCAATTCCAAACCATTTCCATATATTTAAATTTTCATATCATTTCAAAACTTCATTTCAAATCATTTTAATATAATAAAATATCATATCCTTACAAAACTTCATTTCAAATCATTTTAATAAAATAAAATATCCTATCGGTTCAAATCCAAATATTCAACTTTAAATACCTTTTAAATTCAAAGATATCGTTCATTTACTATCATTTCAAATCACCTTTAAATAGTTTATATTCCAATCAAAATAATTCATTTAAACCTTTTAAAAGTGTAATTATTATATTTTCAAATCAAGTATTCAATTTCCAAAGTTTCAAACCATTCTGAGTTCGTTTACTAAGTCAAAAACCCTAATTATTAAAATTTCAGCATTTAAAAACAACTGCTATAAGTTATATTTGAAAACATTTTTAATTCAGCAAAGACAGCACTTAAAACTGCTGTTAAAACTCAGTTTTAGTTGAATTATAGTTCAAAACAGAAAAGACAGCATTTCAGAAGTGCTGTGGTAGTTCAGATTTCAAAACAAGGGTTAAATTTGGTTTCAGCAAAGACTGTAGACCATTATAGCATTTCCAGAGAATGCTATAATAGGCCTGAGTTCAATATTAACCTGTAAGTTCAACTACAACAACTACAGCATTTCAGAAATGCTGTAATAGCTCTTTTTACACAATTTTAGTTCAAAATAGAATCTATAGCATTTCTGAATGCTATTAAAAGTAGATTTCAGGTGTTAGTGTATTTCCAGCAATTAAATAACTTCAATTTAAAACACATAAACATTTTAAAAATCATATTTTAACATTTAAAATGTTCATTTACATATCATTTAACATATATCTTTTCACAATAAATTTCTTATAATCAAATCCAATTTTCAACAATTTACTTAATAAATTTTAGTGTAAAAGTGTCACATTCTTCACATTTCAACAAATAAACTTAACACTTCAAATTTAAATTACCATTTCACAATTTAACAAAATTTCCAATTTTATTTAATTAACTTAAACCTTCAATTAAAACCAAATTTCACATTTCCTAGTCAAGTTATATTTTAAAAGATCACTTTTAAACATTCATTTATTTAACCACTTAAACTCATAGAAAAATCAATAATACTTTAATAAATCACTTAAATTAAAATTTAATCAAATTATCATATTTTACCAATTTCCAAATATAATTAAATTTTTATTTTTATTTATATAACTTAAATATCATTTTTAACCAAAATTCCAAATTTCCAACTTAAGTTATATTTCAAAAATCCAATTTAACCATTCATTAATTACATTTTTAACTCATAGAAAAATCATAATTTCTTTATTTTAAAACATTTCAAAATCTATTTAAATCAAATTTCATAAATTTATATTTTTAAAATACTTAAAAATATCCAAAAACACTTTATAAAATAACCACGGGCCTAGATATAGTTTTCTAGCCTAGGTCTAGTGATACGAATATGTATCATTTCAATCCGTAGTTTAAAAAGAAAAATCCGGGTTCTATCATTTCAAACCCGCAATCCCAAGTTAAAATAAATTAAATAAAAACCATTCAGGCCTATCATTTCAGCCCATAACGATTTTTCCCTATTCTAAAGTCCGTTCGGGTATGTATCATTTCAACCCATAGTGATTCTAGTCTACAGGGAACTTGCAATGGTGATAACAGATATAAATAACAGAATAACATTAAATAACAGTAACATATGATATAACAGGTGTAATAACAGGTGTGAACATCATATGATAATAATATAAGCATATATAACATGATAATATATTTCTACAGATTCGCAGGGTGTCAATTTACTAGTTATATAGGTACATATTGTCTTGTGAGAATAACTCACCTGTTTGTGCTGGAGATATCAAAACCAATGACACAATGGAAACAAAAGCACGATGAAAAGACTATGGACTTGAGTGGAGAGCGAATCCAATCTACAACTCTTGTGTACAACCCAAAACAAACAATCAAAACAGCAAAATTCAATACGACTTTAAAATGCAATAACATTGAAATAAAAGGAGATACGACTACGCAGTCTTTTGCTTTGCCTTCTCTATTTTTTGGTATGGCTTTGGGCTCTGATGTGGTTCAGATGTGGTCAAGTTTTGGGTCAGGTTTGGGCCAACATAGCTCGGGTTCAAGGCAAGACAAGGTGGGGTTTGTACATGAGGAGGTGATGTGATTTTTGAAGGCAATTAGGTGATTTTTGTGCCAAAACAAGGTTTGGCCTTGGGAATTGTGCTCGGCCTGGGGTGAGTTATGACTGGACAGAGGCGGGGAGGGGTGTGTTGTGGTCAGGTCAGGGAGGTGGTGGTGGCTATGGTGGTGGTTTGGGTGGTGGTTGAGGTGGGTGAGCATGTAGAGGTCAATAAACATAGTTTTTAGGCATCTAGGTTGAAATTTGGGGGGTTTTACCATCAAAATGGTTCGGCTATGGTCAGATCTGGTGGAGTGGGGGCTGGTGGTGGTCGGGAAGAGATGGAAGGAGGTGGTGGCAGTGGAATAGGGGTAGAGGCCGATCTCAATCAGGGAAGAAGGCAAGCAAAATAGCATAGAAAAAGAAGAAAAGTAGGAAGAAAGAGATGGAGGCCATTACCTAATTTTCTCTAGCCGTGAGAAACAATTGAAGATGGGATATTTTTTCACGTGAATGCCAAATGAGATGACGGCTACACTAGGGTTTTACATGGCTAGGCAATAAATTTTGAGGAGTTAAAGGAATTAAAGGATTTGGTAAATAAAAGGGCTTCCGTTTCAAAGCGTTACGCAACCTTTCACATTTCTTTCCTTATAAATCTTTATATAAACAAAATATTTCAGAAAAATACTATACAAACCGAAACTAAGTAAAGATATAATAAAATAAATAATAAAATTTAAAGAAATTAGAAAAAATAATAAAAGAAATTGCTTAAAATACCAAACAATGTCCAGAAATTACAAATAAATCACTGTTGGCTTTGGAAAATTATTAACTTTATTTTAAAAATATTCTAAAACAAAATTTGAAATAAAAATGACTTTTAAAACATTTTAAAAGTGAAATAAATAATTAAATTTTAAATTAAATAGAATTTAAATAAAGAAAAATGGCAATAAATACATAATCAGGCTTTATAAATTTGAGTAAATTCAAGTGCACTTTAGAAAAATTATATGATCATTTTAAAAATATTAAAAAGTCAAAATATACATAATATAACATAAATAATAACATAAAATAAAAATATATTCACAAAATAAATATTTAAAATTAAATTTACATATAATTTTTAATGAAGAAAATAGTAGAAAATAGGGAAACAACCTTTAAAAATAGGAAGTCATCATAGTAAATTTTGGAAAAATTATATTATTATTTTTGAAAATATTTAGAGATGAAAATATACATAAATTAACATATTGACACATATTAAAATAAAATATAACAAAGAAAAAGTAATTTATACAATTTAAAATAGACAAAATTGTTAAATAAACAGTTTATACTAAAAAATTGAAACGTACATAACTTTTACATTTTAACTCCGTTTTCAACGAAATAAAAAGCAGTATTCATGTTATTAAATCTATTTTCATAATAAAAGATAAAATTTCAAATTTAAAATATTTAAAATTTAAATTTAAAAGTCAAAGTTTGACTATTGACCAAAATTCACATTTTCTGGAAATATTTAATTTAGTCATATTTGGAATTCTAATCCACATCAAAATAAAAGTTTATACTTAAAATAAAAAAATTTATTCCTTTTCATAAATAAAGCTTTTAAATCTGGAAATCAATTTAAAAATAATTGTAAAATACAGGGTTGTTACACTCCATCAGCCTGCTGGTTGAGTTCCTCTGGTCCAACTCTAAGACCTTCAGCACCCGCAGTTCCCGATTGTCCAAATTGCCTAAGAAGAGCCTGCATCATCTCCTCTTGCCGTTTCATCATCGCTTCCATCTCCTCTCTGGTGATGTAGATAGATGCTCGACCTGCTTCATTTCCAGAGGAAGCCTCTTGACTTCCCTCCTGATTGCTCCTTTCTGTCACTTGCTTCCTCGCTGATGTTCTAACCATTGCTTCCTAAAATCCAAGTTCCTAGCTTCAGAATTCCTGAGTTCAGTTCTCAATGAAAGCACCAAAGTGTTAGCGCCAAAATTGGTCACTACACCCAAATCCAGATGAAAGCGCCAAATAACAGTCACAGCTCAGAGATAGAGTATATGTAGAGAGTAATAATGTGAAGAACAGTTAAAACTAAAATGAAAGCAGTAAAGAACAACAGATTTTATAGTGGTTCGGCTAACTCCAGCCTACGTCCACTCCAGAAGTTTGCTTTTTATTGCTGTAATAATCGATTACAGTTACAAAATGGCAGAGTTGCCTTAGCCTTAGAAAAGAGAAAGTAAGAGAGCAGAAAGAAGATCCCCCATCTGGAGACTCACATGCTGTATTTATAAGCAAAACCAGGTTGTTGGGCCTCCTGAGTAGTTTGGGCCCATCAAGGTCATAGCCGGACCCTACTTCATTATGCCGACCGATCCTGAGCAGTCGGTATGCTGAAAGTTGGGAGGTGCGAGGTACCGAGGTATGGAGGTGCGAGGTGCAATGCTGAGCAAGGTGAGGTATGCCGAACGTTGGGAGGTGCGAGGTACCGAGGTATCGAGGTATGGAGGTGAGAGGTACGGAGGTATGGAGGTGCGAGGTATCGAGGTATGGAGGTGCGAGGTACCGAGGTATGGAGGTGCGAGGTACGGAGGTATGGAGGTGCGAGGTACCGAGGTATGGAGGTGCGAGGTACCGAGATATGGAGGTGCGAGGTACCGACGTATGGAGGTGCGAGGTGCAATGCCTAGCGAGGTGAGGTATGCCGAACGACCCATCCAATGTTGAACGCTCCCTAATGTCGAACGATCCATCCAATGCCGAACGAGATTTATGCCGAGTGCTCCATCCAATGCCGAACGAGATTTATGCCGAGCGCTCCATCCAATGCCAGACGATACTTAATGCCGAACCTCCATCATGCCGAACCATGTTTTATGCCCAACAGTTTCTAATGCCGAGCGCCCATCATGCCGAACGATCTCTAATGCCGAGCGCCTCTAAATGCCGAGCGCTCCTGGATGCCGAGCGCTACTGAATGACGAGTGCTCCTGGAATGCCGAACCACTCATGTATGTCGAACGCTCTATGCATGCCGAGTACTCTTGAATGCTATTCGAACGTGAATAGTGAATGCCAGACGAGCTATTTGTGTCGAACTTCCATCATGCCGAACCATTGGTCATCCTTTATCCAATCATATTTCCATCTCCCAAGCACGTTGCGTCACCCATCCATCCAGTCGACTGAATCCATTGTGCTCTAGCCTCGACGAACATGCAGTTGATTAAGTTAAACCCGTTTGTCCGCGACCTTGCCAAAAGGCAGGTTAACACACTGGTTAATTACAAAAAAATTATCCTAAGTTAACCCAAAATTGTATAATCACACTTTGTCTTAGATCAACAAGATAGTTGTCAGCCAGGTAACATACAGGATTTATCGGTGCACCACGAATCACCGTAGCAATGCAGCCGAAGGTTTAAGTACCTTCAGAGGAACAACCACTATAATATTTACGAATCACCGTAATATTTATAAATGGTTATTGCTCTGTCGTAGCCTAGACACGAAGAAATTAAATTGTTCAAAGAAGACAAATTGTTAATATACAATTAAGTATTATCGATGTCTAACCGTTATTATTAATCAAAATTCTAGGATGAAATGCAAAGCAGAAATAAAACATGTATTAACAATGCAACTACGGTGGATTTTGTTTTTGATTTTTTGAAACTTTTTTTTTCAAATGCACGTAAACAACAATGCAACACAAACAAAAATAATAGATATATACAATGCAAGGCAAAGAAAAAGAAAATTATAAATAAGCATGCAGTTATTTTTTTGGCAAGCTCAACAAAGCAAGCAAATTATTTTAGCAAGCACTTCTGCAATTCTACTTTGGCAACCTGAAATAAAACAAGATATGTACAAGATTTTTTTTAATATATATATCAAAGAAGAAAAACAAACAAAAAAAACAATATAAAACAAATTGAAACCTCTTTTTTTTAAAGAGAGAGAACCTAAACAATGAAAAATCAAAATAATTGAAATAAAAAAAGAAAAGAAACAAATCAAAACAAATGATTTCTAAACAAAACAATACTTCATTTATTTGTTTTATTTTCTTTTAAAAAAAATCAAAGATCTAAAGGAAATAAAAAAGAAGAAGAAGAAAGCCCCAAACAAACTTTACCGGCCCACTAAAATAAATGAAGAAAATAGTTTTCACGTACTCAATCAACAAAATAAGACGTAGAACACCCCTAAATTCTTCAATTTCAATTCTACAATTAAATATCCTTTTCCAATTTCAATTCAAAAACTTGTTCGGCGATTGGTGAAGAGTTGGAGTTTGGTTATTGGGCTACAGAAGATTGGCGAGGTCGATGTTGCTTTGATTCGAAGGGGGGTTCATGGCGATTAAAGATTCGAGAGGAGTCTCTATTTAAGGTTCGAGGCAATTTTCTGTTCGATGCTTTGGTTGTGGCCTGGTCAAAGTTGCATATTCGGGGATGCTCATCGGTTGATCAAATATGGATGCGGTGGCGGTCGATTTGGTCTGAGGGTGGTTCGAAGTTTGGTAATATCTTGATTGGAGTTGAAGTAGTGGTGGGTTGATGCAGGCAAGCGGAGTGGTGATGGCAGGGTGGTCAGGGGGAGAACTGCTGTTGTTGGGAGGAAGTGAGTTGTAGAGGAAAGTGAAAGCTCTGGTGAAGTGGCTCTGTTGAGAGGTTCGGTAGTGGCAGCACTTGAATTGTATAGCAGTTGTGTGTAGGAGTTTGGATGATCAGGGTCGGGGCGTGACAGGGGGATGTCAGAGGAGGACTATAGCATCATCAAGGTATGTAGTTGTTGTTGAACTAAAATGTGTTTGCTGTGTTTCGTGACGAAGTGTTTGCTGTGTTGTAGTGTTGCGTGACTGAGTGGTATGTCAGATATAGGCAGAGAATGATGGTAGTAATTTGAGGAAGTTGATGTGGGTTAATTGGCAGGAGAATGAAGTGGTGACTACTGTTGTTCTTTTTCTTTATGATGAAGGCAAGTCTATGAGATTGGAAGTGTGGCAGATTGTAGTATGTTCAAGGAGATGAAAGATTGTAACGACCCACTATTTTGGACCATTCAAATCGACAATAATCCACACATGTCTGACTTGAATAATTCAAAATAACATATTGTAAATAAATTTGGAGCAAATGAATTCAAATACACAGAATCACAGACACATAACATATCAGAATAACTCGCAGCGGAATATAAAAACCATAGTAGTTCATGAAGCTACTATAACAAACTCTCAAAACATAGTACATATATCTTTTTGAAAACATATACAATAGAAATCTCAAATAAATAGAAGTTTATGAATACCAGAACTGAAATAGAACAACTGAACTGAAAGGAACAGATAACTAGACAAGCAGAATCTCCAGCGATTCCTAGCTCCAGAAAATAAATCCAAAGCTAAGCTGTAAATACTCAGGCTGACCCGAGCGTAAAGTAAAACACAAAACACTCGAGTCAGGACAATATATACTTATATAATGTAAACCAACTCAAGTGAACTGTAGTAGAAATGCACCATAACTTAAAAGATGCTTGGGATCGCCCATCCTTTAAGGATCAGTTAAACCATAAATTAAATACAACCAGTGGTTAAAATTTCAAAATAGTATTTTATACTTCGAAATCAAATATCATTTCAAAATTCAATATCATTCAAAAATCAATTTCAAAATATTAAAATATCATATTTCAAAATAGTTTATATTTTGAAACAAATTACTTCATTTTAAATCATAAAAATGAAGTTATTATATTTAATAATTAAATTATTTAATTTCCAAAATTTTAATCTTTCAAAGTTCATTCGTTCACTTAAATTAATTAAAACAATGAAAATTCAACTTTCGCAGCATTTAGAAAATGCTACGGAAAGTCACATTTAAAACAGTTCAATTTAACAAAAGACAGTATTTAAAATGCTGTAATAGGGTTACATTAGTTTCAAATAAACTTAGTTAAATTCAACCATTATAACATTTACAAAAATGCTATAATATCCTTTAATTAAATTTAGCCATTTGGTTCATTATTATCAACTACAGCATTTACAAATGTTGTATTATCATTTACATTAGAATTAATAGCATTTCAGAATTGCAGTTAATTAACTTCAAATATTCAGTATAATTTCTCAAACAATTATATTTTTATATAAATCATTTTTTTAACATTTTAAAATCATATAATTTCACTTTTATAGTCATCATTAAATACCCTTATATTCATGATTTTATAAAGTTAAATTTCCATTCAAAAATCAAAATTTAATAATAATTCACTTATTAAATTCCAACATTAAATTTTAAATTCATTAAATTAAATTTAACTTAACACTTAAGTTTAAATTTTCAAATATAACTTAATTTCATTTTTATTTACTTAACTTAAAATTCACTTTTAAGCCAAATTCATAAATTTCCAATTTTAGTTATATGTCAAAATTTCAACTTAAATATTCATTCATTTCACATTTTAACTTTATTCAAAAATCATTAATATATTATAAAATCATTTAAATTCACTTTAATCCAAATTATTATGAATTTATCATATTTCATATTTAATTTAAATTCCAATTATCACCAAATTAAAATTTCCCAAAATAACTTACATTTCAGATTTTCTAACTTTACCATTAATTTATTTCACTTATAAACTTTCAGAAAATCAATAATGCTTTACAAAAATCATTTTTAATCAAATTTAAATCAAAATATTATAATATTTACATTTCTAAAATATTTTAAAATTTAAAAAAAACATATTTTAACTACGGGTCTGTATTTCATTTTTTTTTAGCCTAGGTAAAGTGATACGGGTAATTTATCATTTCAACCCGTAATTTACAAAGATACCCGGGTTTGATTATTTCAAACCCGCAATCCCAAGTAAATGAAAATAATTAAAAATCATTCAGGCCTATCATTTCAGCCCATAACGATTTCCTCCTATTCTAAAGTCCGTTCGGGTATGTATCATTTCAACCCATAGTGATTCTAATCTAAAGGGAACTTGCAGTGTGATAAACTGATAAAAATAATAGAACAACATAATATAACAGTAACATATAATATAATAGGTGTTGAAGCATGGGTGAACATCATAAAATCATAACATAGCAAGTGTAACATGATAATGCATCTTACAGATTCAAAAGGGGTCAATTCACTAGTTATATATGTACATATTGTCTGGTGAGAATAACTCACCTCAAATGTTGGAGATTGCAAATTCAACTGACACAACCAAATCCAAAACACAAAGACAAAGCTACGAACTTGAGTGGAGAGCGATATTCAAGCTTTAGATCTTGTGTTACAACCCAAACAAAATCAAAACAAAAGTTAAAAATCAATACGATTGAAATTGTATCTTTGAAACAAAAAGCAGTTTGAATACGAATCTTTTTGCCTTACTTTTAAAATCTTTTACACTGCCTAGGTGTTTAATAAGGTCAGGTTTGGGACCTATTTGGATCAGGTATGGGTCACAAAAGTCGCGGCCATGATCTGAAACAATTGGAGGAAGTTACACTTGAGGTAGGTGAATGGTTTCTAGGCAATTTTAGTGGAAAAGTGATCAAACTAAGGCTCGGCCATGGATGGTTAGGCTCGGCCAGAGGTTCCAGGTGGTAGATCAGGGGCTGGAGTGGTGAGGTAGGGTCTGGACCAAGAGGTGGTGGCGGCCAAAGATGGTGGTGGTGATGGAAAATGGAGTGGTGATCAACTAGGTGCTCGGCTATGCATAGATTTAAGGCATTGTTTGCAATTTTGTGGAGTTTTGTCACCAAGGGAGGTTCGACCATGGATGGATCTGAAATGATGGCTGGAGATGATTCCAAGGAATAGTGGTAGGGGATGGTGGTCGTGTCTATGGTGAGGAGGCCGTGCAAATAGAAGAGGAAACAAGGCAAAAAGTACGAAAAAATGGAAAAAAAGTGAAAAGAGAGGAGGCCATTACCAAGGAACTTTGTGAGGCCGTGAAAAATGAATTGAGAAACAAAAATTTTCGTGAAAAGTGAATGATAACTCACGGCCAAAACTGAAGAAGTGGATAGCAAAATGAATTAAAGTGAAGGTTATGGAAATTAAGAGTTTCGGAGATGAAAAGGCTTCGGTTTCAAAAGCAATTTTAAACTCTTCATATTTCTTTTTTTTCTTTTTAATTTTAAATAAAAAAATAGCTCAGAAATTAAATTTAAAACTAAAACAAAGAAATATAGAATAATAATAAATAATTTATTTTAAAGAAATAGAAAAAGAAAATAAGAAATTGCTTGAAAAATCCAAAACAGTGTCCAAAAATTACAAATAAATCACCATTGACTTTGGAAAATTAACAACTTCATTTTAAAAATATTCTAACATAAAATTTGAAAAAAAAAATATTTTAAGGCATTTCCAAAGTGAAATAAATAATTTAAATTTAAAGAAAATGGCCAAAAGAACCGAAGAATTGTTTAAAAATAAGAAACAGAACATAGAAATTACAACAAAACTACCATTCGAGAAAAATTTCTACTTCACTATAAAATATTTTCAAAGTAAAATAAATTCAAATTAAAATAATTTCAAAAATATTGGGTTGTTACATAAATAAATAAATATTAATTATATATGATTAAAATAAGAAAATAGTACAAAATGAAAACTAGTCTACAAAATTTGAAAATAAACAGAATAAACTTTGGAAGATTTATATGGACCTAAAAAATATTTATAAATAAAGATAATAACATAAAAATAAAATGCATTCACAAAAATAAATAAATAAATTTTAATTAAATATAATTTAAATGAAGAAAATATCAGAAAAATTGAAACTAGCTTTTAAAAATAGAAAATAAATGCAATAAATTTTGGAAATTTTTTATTATCACATTAAAAATATTAAAAGACAAAAATATACATAAAGTAACATATTAACGCATATTAAAATAAAATATGACAAAGAAAATATAATTTATAAAATTTAAAATAAACAAAATTGCTAAGTAAAACAAATTGCATTCAATATTGAAATACACATAACTTTCACAATTTAACTCCGTTTTCAACGAAACGAAAAGCAGTATTCATGTTATTAAATCTATTTTCATAATAAAAGATAAAATATAAGAATTTAAATAATTTAAATTTGAAGTTTAAAAGTCAAAGTTTGAACAGTTTTACCAGAAATTCACTTTACACTAAAATATTCAAATTATACTAGTTTGAACTATAAATCACTTAATAATCAGCATTTATATTTAAAAATGAAATATTTGAAATAAACCATTTTAAAAATAATTTAAATAAAAGAAAGTCAAATTTAAAATATATACAAAAATCTAGGGCTGTTACACTCTCCCCCACTCAAATCTTTTCATCCTCGAAGAGGAAGGGAGCGGAGAAACAACTAGAAAGAACAATAGGTTGGAAAACATCCCGAAAGAAGGTAGGGAAGAAAAGTAGCTAGGAGGGAAAGAAGGTTGAAAGAGAAGGATGAACCATTATTTAAATTGTTGGTTAAAGAGGTAAAATATTTAAAACACTTTAAAATCCTTTAAAAAGGAAATAATTGATCAAAGTATCATTTATATAATATTTTATCAAAATATTTTTATAACTCGATGTCTTAACAAGTTTATCCTCGTTCCTACAGGCTCTGGCAGTGCGTTGATCAGGCGAAAAGCTAGAATTCTCCAGGTACTTAGTAGACTTGTTTCAACACCCAGTGAAAATACTGGAAAACTTTAAAAAAATAGATAAGGAAAGTACAATCCAAAAAAAACAAAACATGTCGACATGGATCGCAGATACACAATGGTTTCGCCTGGATCCCCCAGGAAATATCCATACCCTTAGGTCATGCCCCAACCTTGCGATTACGCCATGAAGACTGGTAGTACTGTAGATACACAATGGTTACGCCTGGATCTCCCAGGAAACATCCGTACCCTAGGCTCTTGCAGCCCTTGCTGATTACGCTACCAAGCAACTCAATAGATCACAGATACACAATGGTTACGCCTGGATCTCCCAGGAAACATCCATACCCGTAGGCCGCCCCCAACCTTGCGATTACGCTATGAAGTCGCGCTCGTAAGACCATGGAGATTTCCATGGAATTCGATGGAAACTAGAGTATCATATCCAGAAAACCAAAAATCAGAGAAATATCGATAGAATGAATCCACAATGTGGCCACAAAGCGGATATCAAGCAGAAGGCACTTTCCATATCTTTACTTCGAAAATATGTATCATATAGTACCTTTTCAAATCACTTTCAAATATCATACTTATATAAAGTCCATTATATATAAGATTTCATTTTCAAATCAAATACTTTCCAAAATCAATAGTATATCAAATCACACTTATATAGACTTCAATTATATAAGGTTTCACTTTTTCAAATTGAGTACCTTTTCAAATCCATAGTTTTCGAATCAACATCATACTTATACAAACAAATTTTTATATATAAATTCGATAACTCCCAAATCAAGTATTTAAAATATGGTTCTCAATTTCAATTCATTTCAATTCATTTCAATATCATTTCAGTTTCAAAATCATATACAATTCCACCAAATCATTCTTCCAAATCAAATATCTTCAGTTTCAAAGTTTCCAAAATCATAAGTTTAGAAAATAATCCAAATTTCCAAATCAATATAGTTTAAGTCAAACAATTCATTTCCAAAATCATCTTATATTTACATAAAGTCCATCATATATAAGGATCAAAATTTTCAAAAATAAATTTCGCTGGACGAAGAGCTATATGGGATTGAACATCTTTGCTTACTAAAAGGTTTTTAATTTAGAATAGTTTTGTATAAAAAAGAAAAATAGTTTGTAGAATAGTTTTGTAAATAAAATGGTTTGTAAAATAGTTTGTATGTAAAATAGAATAAAACAGTTTGTTTGAGAAGAATAAAAGCAAAATAGTTTTTAAAAATGTTTTAAATTGATAGTAGTTTTTCATAAAAGAAAGAATTCCAATTATATTACAAGGATATCCAACCCAACAACTTCCAATTTCAGCGGCAAGTATATCAATGACATAAGAATATAGGATGTACATATGTTATCATTTCGCAAAGTTTTATTTGATCGCTCGCCGATCACACAAGTTCGCTTTCGAACTAGTATTGTCCATTCGACTTCCCTAATGCGGATTTCGATATGGTTTCTCGACTAGAAACCATCAGTCTCCTTGCATAGCCATATACTATGATAGAGAATTCTAGAATCAAGCCCAAAATCCATATCAAATATTCGCCATCAAGAATCAAATGAAAAATCCTAACATGAATTGGTGTAATTCACCTCGAACTTGTGTACTCAAACTTGGATCAATTTAATTATGCTAATAAAACAGCGTACGTACAACTTATGTATCTATTCCAACTTGTTAAATATATAGTTTCATAAAGATGTTACTAAATTAAACATTTAAACTAAATTATATATTTTTCTCAAAATATTTGAAGACAAATTTTTTTTTTCAAACATTTCAAATTCAAATTTCATATTAGAAAATTCAAAATAGCTTTATTCGTTTACTTAACAAAATAGTTTCAACTTATCTAAATCAGGTTACTACATACTTTAAACATACATACCAAACTTATATACTTTATACTTCAAAATTTCTTAGCTTTTGAAAAGTTAACCTTGATTTGGAAGTGCTCGAACCTTCAAAATAGTCGAAGAAATCATATTTCAATCCAAGAGTTGGAAATCACAATTAAATCAGTAAATCAATTCCAAAAATAGGGTTATATCAAATCAAATCCAAAACTCAAGGACTAAACACCGGCTCATTTCAAATTGTTCAAATATATATACATATATCTTTCGAATATCACATCACACTTCGGAATTTGAAATCAAAAACTGGTTTCACAAATCAATCGCATTGCAAAGCAACCGAAGTGGCCTCTCCTCCACTCTGAAACTCGAAAATCAATGTCGATGATGCATGCATTCATCACCGAAATTATTTTCCAACGACATAAGTGGGTTCTGGACTTCTATTTTCTCAAATTTCTTTTGAAATTTCTTTGAAATCATTTGAAACTCATTAAAATCATTTGAAACATTTCATATTCGGAAAATACTTTCAAATCATATTATTTATTATTTCCAAATCTTAAATCTATTTCCAAAATGCCGGAGTTCAATCACTCAAATTCAGATTCAAAACCTTCAGTTATAAATTATTCTATATGAAACCATTTCTTATATAATTTTCAAAATTTCAAATCCTTTCGAAACTTCAAATTCTCATTTTTAAAATGGTATATAATCCTTATCGAAAACATTTCACTTATATATATAAAATATGGTCACCCTTATCAAAATAACAATTTCGATGGATAGACAGTTTTCAAAAGACAATTAACCACAAATTTCACCAATGGATGTTCAAGGATGGATTTCAAAGCAAAATAGAGATTCAAATTTAGAGGAACTCTAATCAAATAGAATTCTGATTCAAAGATAAGCTCAAACGAAGATAAGATAATTAAATTACCAAATAGAAGATGGATGAGCCCATATAGATCGTGAGCGACCTTAATAGGGTCAACCGTGACTTCAGGAATATAATCGATGTGAAAATCTAAGGCAAATCGACCTTCGATCGCCAAAGATAGAATCTAAATATAGCAGAAGATAGAAAACATCGTAAACCGAGGATACAGAAATCTCCGGTGAATCAATGACAATTATAAGGGAGTTCACCCTTTTACAAATCATTCAAAAAAAAAATTGGCGGAACCGCCGATCTTTATAGATGTCATTTAAAGTGGAGTTATGGAATGCTCCAAAATCAAAAGAATACAGTTAGGGGAGACCGGAATGGATTTCAGAACTAGTGGGAGCGTTCCAAAATTCAAAGGAATCCTAATCGAAGAAATTCCAACTAAGATAGAGGTTCAGAATTTTAAGGAAATCCTAATCAATGAAATTATTAACAAGGTGGATACGAAAGGGATAATGTCCAGAAATTTTTTTTTCAAAACAAGAAAATTTTATATCAAAATAATCTTTAAAAATCCTTTAAAAATCATTTGAAAATCATTTTATACTTCGAAAATACGTCCTCTCATAAAGAAATGATTCTGAGATTGATTTCCCTCATTCTAGGGTATTTCTACCCTATCTCTAATGAGTTTTTTCCTCCGCAGGCTAAGATTTGCCTAAAACCAAAGCTCTGATACCAACTGTAACGGGACGTCGCCAGTGGGGTAACGCCCACCATAGCATACAGCTGTACCTGTGTTCTGCCTTTACGGCCAGCCTCTCAACTGCACCAACCTCGCAAGGACATGTAGGAGTAAGAGTCATCCGCTCGCTACCAAACCAAAATGCGAGAACCCCCTATCATGCTGCACCCGCCAAGTGCATAGGCAGACACACATGTCGACTTGAATAATTCAAAATAACAGATTGTAAATAAATTTGGAGCAAATGAAATAAAATACACAGAATCACAGACACAGAACATATCAGAATAACTCGTAGCGGAATATAAAAACCATAGTAGTTCATGAAGCTACTATAACAAACTCTCAAAACATAATACATATATCTTTTTGAAAACATATACAATAGAAATCTCAAATAAATAGAAGTTTATGAATAACAGAACTGAAATAGAACAACTGAACTGAAAGGAACATATAACTAGACAAGCAGAATCTCCAGCGATTCCTAGCTCCAGAAAATAAATCCAAAGCTAAGTTGTAAATACTCAGGCTGACCCGAGCGTAAAGTAAAACACAAAACACTCGAGTCAGGACAATATATACTTATATAATGTAAACCAACTCAAGTGAACTGTAGTAGAAATGCACCATAACTTAAAAGATGCTTGGGATCACCCATCCTTTAAGGATCAGTTAAACCATAAATTAAATAGAACCAGTGGTTAAAATTTCAAAATAGTATTTTATACTTCGAAATCAAATATCTTTTCAAAATTCAATATCATTCAAAAATACATTTCAAAATATCAAAATATCATATTTCAAAATAGTTTATATTTTGAAACAAATTACTTCATTTTAAATCATAAAAATGAAGTTATTATATTTAATAATTAAATTATTAAATTTCCAAAATTTTAATCTTTCAAATTTCATTCGTTCACTTAAATTAATTAAAACAATGAAAATTCAACTTTCGCAGCATTTAGAAAATGCTACGGAAAGTCACATTTAAAACAGTTCAATTTAACAAAAGACAGCATTTAAAATACTGTAATAGGGTTACATTAGTTTCAAATAAACTTAGTTAAATTCAACCATTATAACATTTACAAAAACGCTATAATAGCCTTTAATTAAATTTAGCCATTTGGTTCATTATTATCAACTCCAGCATTTACAAATGTTGTATTATCATTTACATTAGAATTAATAGCATTTCAGAAATGTAGTTAATTAACTTCAAATATTCAGTATAATTTCTCAAACAATTATATTTTTATATAAATCATTTTTTTTACATTTTAAAATCATATAATTTCACTTTTATAGTCATCATTAAATACCCTTATATTCATGATTTTATAAAGTTAAATTTCCATTCAAAAATCAAAATTTAATAATAATTCACTTATTAAATTCCAACATTAAATTTTAAATTCATTAAATTAAATTTAACTTAACACTTAAGTTTAAATTTTCAAATATAACTTAATTTCATTTTTATTTACTTAACTTAAAATTCACTTTTAAGCCAAATTCATAAATTTCCAATTTTAGTTATATGTCAAAATTTCAACTTAAATATTCATTCTTTCCACATTTTAACTTTATTTCAAAATCATTAATATATTATAAAATCATTTAAATTCACTTTAATCCAAATTATCATGAATTTATCATATTTCATATTTAATTTAAATTCCAATTATCACCAAATTAAAATTTCCCAAAATAACTTACATTTCAGATTTTCTAACTTTACCATTAATTTATTTCACTTATAAACTTTCAGAAAATCAATAATGCTTTACAAAAATCATTTTTAATCAAATTTAAATCAAAATATTATAATATTTACATTTCTAAAATATTTTAAAATTTTTAAAAAAACATATTTTAACTACGGGTCTGTATTTCATTTTTTTAGCCTAGGTAAAGTGATACGGGTAATTTATCATTTCAACCCGTAATTTACAAAGATACCCGGGTTTGATTATTTCAAACCCGCAATCCCAAGTAAATGAAAATAATTGAAAATCATTCAGGCCTATCATTTCAGCCCATAACGATTTCCTCCTATTCTAAAGTCCGTTCGGGTATGTATCATTTCAACCCATAGTGATTCTAATCTAAAGGGAACTTGCAGTGTGATAAACTGATAAAAATAATAGAACAGCATAATATAACAGTAACATATAATATAATAGGTGTTGAAGCATGGGTGAACATCATAAAATCATAACATAGCAAGTGTAACATGATAATGCATCTTACAGATTCAAAAGGGGTCAATTCACTAGTTATATATGTACATATTGTCTGGTGAGAATAACTCACCTCAAATGCTGGAGATTGCAAATTCAACTGACACAACCAAATCCAAAACACCAAGAGAAAGCTACAAACTTGAGTGGAGAGCGATATTCAAGCTATAGATCTTGTGTTACAACCCAAACAAAATCAAAACAAAAGTTAAAAATCAATACGATTGAAATTGTATCTTTGAAACAAAAAGCAGTTTGAATACGAATCTTTTTGCCTTACTTTCTAAAATCTTTTGCACTGCCTAGGTGTTTAATAAGGTCAGGTTGGGGACCTATTTGGATCAGGTATGGGTCACAAAAGTCGCGGCCATGATCTGAAACAATTGGAGGAAGTTACACTTGAGGTAGGTGAATGGTTTCTAGGCAATTTTAGTGGAAAAGTGATCAAACTAAGGCTCGGCCATGGATGGTTAGGCTCGGACAGAGGGTCCAAGTGGTAGATCAGGGGCTGGAGTGGTGAGGTAGGGTCTGGACCAAGAGGTGGTGGCGGCCAAAGATGGTGGTGGTGATGGAAAATGGAGTGGTGATCAACTAGGTGCTCGGCTATGCATAGATTTAAGGCATTGTTTGCAATTTTGTGGAGTTTTGTCACCAAGGGAGGTTCGACCATGGATGGATCTGAAATGATGGCTGGAGATGATTCCAAGGAATAGTGGTAGGGGATGGTGGTCGTGTCTATGGTGAGGAGGCCGTGCAAATAGAAGAGGAAACAAGGCAAAAAGTACGAAAAAATGGAAAAAAAGTGAAAAGAGAGGAGGTCATTACCAAGGAACTTTGTGAGGCCGTGAAATGAATTGAGAAACAAAAATTTTCATGAAAAGTGAATGATAACTCATGACCAAAACTGAAGAAGTGGATAGCAAAATGAATTAAAATGAAGGTTATGGAAATGAAGAGTTTCGGAGTTGAAAAGGCTTCGGTTTCAAAAGCAATTTTAAACTCTTCAGATTTCTTTTTTTTTTCTTTTTAATTTTAAATAAAAAAAATAGCTCAGAAATTAACTTTAAAACTGAAATAATGAAATATAGAATAAGAATAAATAATTTATTTTAAAGAAATAGAAAAAGAAAATAAGAAATTGCTTGAAAAATCCAAAACATTGTCCAAAAATTACAAATAAATCACCATTGACTTTGGAAAATTAACAACTTCATTTTAAAAATATTCTAACATAAAATTTGAAATAAAAATGATTTTAAAGCATTTCCAAAGTGAAATAAATAATTTAAATTTAAAGAAAATGGCCAAAAGAACCGAAGAATTGTTTAAAAATAAGAAACAGAACATAAAAATTACAACAAAACTACCATTCGAGAAAAATTTCTACTTCACTATAAAATATTTTCAAAGTGAAATAAATTCAAATTAAAATAATTTCAAAAATATTGGGTTGTTACATAAATAAATAAATATTAATTATATATGATTAAAATAAGAAAATAGTACAAAATGAAAACTAGTCTAGAAAATTTGAAAATAAACAGAATAAACTTTGGAAGATTTATATGGACCTAGAAAATATTTATAAATAAAGATAATAACATAAAAATAAAATGCATTCACAAAAATAAATAAATAAATTTTAATTAAATATAATTTAAATGAAGAAAATATCAGAAAAATTGAAACTATCTTTTAAAAATAGAAAATAAATGCAATAAATTTTGGAAAAATTTTATTATCACATTAAAAATATTAAAAGACAAAAATATACATAAAGTAACATATTAACACATATTAAAATAAAATATGACAAAGAAAATATAATTTATAAAATTTAAAATAAACAAAATTGGTAAATAAAACAAATTGCATTCAATATTGAAACACACATAACTTTCACAATTTAACTCCGTTTTCAACGAAACGAAAAGCAGTATTCATGTTATTAAATCTATTTTAATAATAAAAGATAAAATATAAGAACTTAAATAATTTAAATTTGAAGTTTAAAAGTCAAAGTTTGAACAGTTTGACCAGAAATTCACTTTACACTAAAATATTCAAATTATACTAGTTTGAACTATAAATCACTTAATAATAAACATTTATATTTAAAAATGAAATATTTGAAATAAACCATTTTAAAAATAATTTAAATAAAAGAAAGTCAAATTTAAAATATATACAAAAATCTAGGGCCATTACACTCTCCCCCACTCAAATCTTTTCGTCCTCGAAGAGGAAGGGAGCGGAGAAACAACTAGAAAGAACAATAGGTTGGAAAACATCCCGAAAGAAGGTAGGGAAGAAAAGTAGCTAGGAGGGAAAGAAGGTTGAAAGAGAAGGATGAACCATTATTTAAAATTTTTGGTTAAAGAGGTAAAATATTTAAAACACTTTAAAATCCTTTAAAAAGGAAATAACTGATCAAAGTATCATTTATATAATATTTTATCAAAATACTTTTATAACTCGATGTCTTAACAAGTTTATCCTCGTTCCTGCAGGCTCTGGCAGTGCATTGATCAGGCGCAAAGCTAGAATTCTCCAGGTACTTAGTAGACTTGTTTCAACACCCAGTGAAAATACTGGAAAACTTTAAAAAAACTGTTTGCACAAAAAATGGACAAACACCTCAAAGTCGTATGATTTAATTGATTTTATGTTGTTCTTAGTGATTTGGGTGATTTATGCAAATATATGAAAGGCAGGGACTAAACTGTAAAAGACACACAGATTTATAGTGGTTCAGCCAGAATGTGCCTACGTCCACTTTATATATTATTTCTCCTTTCTTGTTCAGATTACAAGTACAAAGCTTTGATACAAGTAAATGAAAGTTGTTTGAAAGTTCTATCCGTGCTTGAGCTCCTAAACTTCTCCTCTATTGTTGTACCCCTGCCCCTCTATTTATAGAGTGAGGCTGGGGGCAGGGGTCTTGGAGGTATATAGCTGATGGTGGGCCTGGGCTGATGCAATCTGGCATGGCAACTTTGGTTCGGCAATGCCTTGGTTCGGTAGTAGATGGTTGGAGATGAGGTCTTGGTCCGGTAGTACTTTGGTTCAGTGGGACTTTGGTCCGGTGGTAGGTGGAGTGGTTTTTGTTTGTGTTGGTTCGGTAGCACCCTGGTTCGGTAGCAGGTGGATGGAGTTGGTTCGGCAGTGCTTGGACCGGTAGTGGATGGAGGGTGGCTGGTTCGGTAGCACTCTGGTTCGGTGGAGGTTGATTCGGCAGGGATGCCTTGCAGTTGGTTCGGCAGGGATTGCCTTGCAGTTGGTTCGGCAGGGATAGCCTTGTAGTTAGTGTAGCTATGTCTCGTCCGGTAGCATCTGGGAGGTATTCGGTCCGGCAGTGTCATTGTTTCTCCTGGTTCGGTGGAGTCGCATCCAACATTTGCCTCCCAAAGCGGGGCATATGACGGCATACGTCGCGCTTTTTTTTCTTCTAAGTGCTGAATCGTTTGGTACGGTCCTCTTGCGCTCTTCTATAAGTATGGGACATATGCCTCCGTGATTTCTTGCCAAACGAGATAGCCGAACCAGATTTCCGAATCAACTGTCGAATCCTGCTAAGTCAATCATTTCCCGATTTCCTTCGTGTACCGAACCAGGTGATCTGCCGAATGACCTTTGTGTGTCGCATCACCGAATGAATCCGGGGTTTGAGTATCGAATGACCCTACGTGCCTCGAACTGCCGAATGAGTTTGTGATGCATGAGTGCCGAACGAACTTTTCGTGGTTTTGAACTGCCGGATGAGTTTGTGATGCATGAGTGCCGAACGAACTTTTCGTGGTTTTGAACTGCCGGATGAGTTTTATGACTACGAGTCCCGGAGCTTGAATGACGAACGAACCTTGAACCTTTTATGTTTTGAATTACAAATGAAATTCTAGATTGTACGCACTTGCTTGTTTATATCTCTACTTCCTTTGTTTTAACGACGTACTTTTTCGTGTTGTAGATAATGTCTCACAGAGTTGAAACCCGTTCTGACAAGAAGAAATCTACGGATAGAAGAGAATCTCCCGTCGTGCCCCAGTTCAGCCGAATCCAGAACGACATGGGCCCACCCCGAGATCGCTAGTGGATGGGTACGGTCCTCAAGAGCTTCTTAACTTGCCTCCTGATTGCTTCCCTAGCTCACTCAAGGGCGAGAAACTTGATGTTATATCTCGCTCTTTCGGGATCGACCGAGCGCGCATGTTATTGCCAGATGCGGGAATGATGCCGTATGATCCTCCCGAAGGATATTTTGCCTACAGCAGATACCGTTGCATGTGTGGTGCCATCCCGCCTCTCAATGCCTGGGTAGTCAGCTTTCTCACATATCTAAAGGTAGCTCCATTCCAGCTTCAGCCCAACTCCTATGCCATTCTGGTGAGTCTCTTCGTCATCTTCCAGAGGAGATATGGGCGTCCTCCTTCCAACCGGGAGATCCGGTATTTGTACAACTTGAGAGGCTATAAGAAGGGGTCTCCCTACATCAGCTTGGAATCGGCCGTATCCTTTAAGCCGGTCCTGGATTTATACTCCAAGTACAACATGTTCAAGAAGGAATGGTTTTTTGTTAGGGATGATTCCGTTTCCATTCGGCGCTTCACCTCCGGATGTAAGTCAAAGCTTTATTTTTAATTCCCGTTCTGGTTGCAATGCTCCTTCTTATGTGTTTTTATTTCTTGCTATCGATAGGTGGTTTTGCGGTCGTGGAGAATGATCGCTTGGTTCAGACGGCAGCAGAAATAGAAGCTATTACTGGAAGAGATAGGTCGGCTGCTTACCTGATCAGGAACGCTACACTTTTGGAGTACAACTTGATCCTTCCACAGCAGTCCGTGGTCAAGCAGAGGGATACGGCTGAAGAGAAGGCTGCCTAAGCTAAAGAAGTGGCCGAGTCGAAGAGCAGTAAAAGGAGGCCCTTTCCGAAACACCCGGTTGCCGGGGTGAAGAAGCTCAAAAAGTCTGACGGTCCTTCTCCCAGCACATGTCCAGATATCCCGGAGGAGGGAGATGTGGAGGAGAAGCAAGGCGAAGATGGAGGAGAAGGCCCTGGAGGTGGCGACGGTGTCGGGGCTTTGTCTTCTAGGCAAGTAGGCGAGATGCAAGAGTGGACGGATGACGCTTTCCGCCAAGCCTTCGAAGGTTTGGAGGGGACGGAGAGGTCCAAGAAAGCCGATAAAGTTGGGACCGGTGTCGATTTATCTTCCGGGAGCGCCTCTACTGAAGCCACTTCGGCGGTTCAAGGTGAATTTCTCTTTACTCTTTTAATTCTTGAATGATGGCTCAATACATGTTGGTGACACTTGGTTTGTATATCAGGAGCGGGTAAAATGGCCAAGACCTCAGATCTTCGGCACAGGCTTGAACAATACAAGCTCTTCAAAGCTTCCGCCAAGCCGAAGCCTTCTACTAACCACCTGGGAGACATAGTCGGCTATCGTCCTCTTCTCGGAGTTATCGAAGAAGATATACAGAAGAGGAAGAGGAGTCGATCTTCGTCTGAACCTCTTCTTGAACCCCCGGCCCCACTCCAGCCTATTCACGACATTACAGAGGAGGATACCGAGCTTATGCCCTCCCCCTATCCGTTTGAGAATCCAACCGTCATCCCAATAGATCATCCTGGCTTAGTACGCAATCCATTTGCGGGTCATCCGAACCTGGACCCGGCATCTCACGACATCTCTTTTGATGAGGTTAGTAGTGAGCACCTTCTTCCTCGCAATCCTATGGTAAGGGTGCTTAATGAGACCAAGTCCCTGGACCTTGATTTGCTTACTACTCGGATTGTCGTTATGGGGGACGAAGCTAAGGCAAATATCGACCGGGTTGTTGAGGAGACCTGGAAGTTGATGGGGCATCATGCCCGACTGGTCAAGGCCGGGGAGGAAATTGGGAGTGCCAACATAAGACTGCGGTTAGTGGTTTCCGACCAGGCCAAGAAACTCGCCGATCAGGCCATCCAGATCTCTCAGCACGAGGCCACCTCCAGACGACTAAAGAAAACTATGGAAGAGGCCAACCGGGCCGAACTGCGGAAAATGGAGGCTATTTGCAAGGAACAGATCGATATGGCCATTGCCACGGTGGATGAGGTTCGGAAAGCGGATCTTGAGCAGATAGAGGAGTCATCTGGGAGGCTTGAGGCCGTAGAGCTTGCTCAAGCCCAGTTGAAGGAGGAGATGGAGGCGATGCGGAAATCCCTTCAGGCTGACTGCTCGAGATACCAATTGGAGAGAGATGCTGCCGTTGTAAGGTTGTCAGCTTTCGAGGCCCGGACAAGGGAGCTTGAGGAGAACGAGGGGATGATGGACGAAATGCTCCAGGATATGTACTTCCGTACTTGGAAGCAGGGCAACCTCTCCTGGATGGATGATTATCCCCGGGTCATGGCTAGGGTTTATCTTCGGGCTTTGGAGGAGGCTAGGGCTGATGCGGATAAGGAGGGTGGTGTGGCCTTTAGGATGGATGTGGTTACCGCCCAGTTTACCAAGGAGGAGAAAGTGGCGGTGAAGGAGGGCATGCAGTTGCTTTAAGCTGAGGAGGCAGGTGTGCAAGTAGAGGATGATGATCAAGATGATCAAGGAGCAGATGTTGGTAAGTCTTCCTTTCTAGTCTTTCCGTTAACTTGGTCGCTTATCACTAATGAATTCTTTCTCTGACCAGACAGGTGGGCAACAGGACAAGGATAAGACTCCGACGCATCCGGCTCCTTGATTAGACCTGGATATCTTTTCGCAGACTTGACATTGTTGTATATGTTAGTTTCAAAACAGTAACGTAACTCTTAGGTTGTAATTATGCTACTTGTAATAAACAACGCTATTCTTGACGTGTAATTCTTTAACTTAAGCTGATTTTGTCGTTTTTTTGAATGTTTTCGCTATTTTAACATGTTGTATGAGAAATATAGCTATGCATATTCTTGTAATTAAATTGTGTTTGATGTCAAGTTCTGGTTTAAAACATAATTTCATGTCTTGCAATGTTAGTGTGATGTGTGAATAAATTATAGCCGCGCGTTTATACATGGAAGAAGGAAATACCGCCCTTCATATTTTGCTTGTAGATGGCAGCTTCGAACGTCTTGTGTGACCGAGTATGGGTGCAGTCCAGTGTCTCATTGTGAGTACCTGCTTCCATTAGCGAATGCCTCCTATTCTGTGTCCTGTACTTTAGGGATTTTTACAGAGGATAGGAGAATAGTTTTTTTTTCTAAAATTGAAATATGAGAAATAGTAAAACTTCCAATCACGGAAGGCCTTCGATGTGCTTAAGTTCGTGGCAAACGGGCTTTGTAGTCACTTTCCCTAGCTGTGGGTCTTGGAGACATTTGTCACCCATCTTACGCCTCCGTGGGGAGTTAATTCTTTTTTTGCCACAGCCGCACTTAAGACACATCAGAGCTGAGATCGCGCACAGTAACTACCCGGGCCATTATGGCCCGTAATCGTGGGTATTATTCGATTTACTGTGGCCGGCTAGCGTGGGTGCCGATCGTCAACCGTGAACTGCCCCTGGCTGGCCACACCTTATGTTGGGGCTTATAGTCGGTTCACAGTTGCCGGCGAGCCGAACGCCGTAATGAGCTGCCTTGGCTATAGTCGGCCTTCTCGGTGGCTTATAATCGGCTCATTACAGTTGGCTTTAAGGGCCGTTGCGAGCAATGAGTTAACCCGCTGCAGATGGATGCCGGAGCAAAAGTGTCTCATTGGCGAGGGCATAGATTCGCAAAGTACTTGTTAGGTCTTGTCCGGGTGAAGTTGCACTGTGGAGTGCTTTGAATGGAATGCTACATGCATAGGATTTTGTTCAACAGAAAAGGATAAAGTTAACAAGCAGCCAAGATATAAAGGGGCAAGTTAAAAAAGAGACAAGGTTTTTTAAAGTGGTTCGGCGTGAAAATGCCTACGTCCACTGATTCTCTTTGTTAATTCACTTCATATGGGCAGTACAAGTTAAGAAAAGTATCGACGGAGGGGTTGGATGTTCCATGCCCTCTGGAACACCTCTCCGTCCACTGTTGAGAAAATATAAGCTCCATTGTGGAGATCTTTATGAATTACATATGGTCCATCCCAGATTGGATCTAGTGCTCTGGGGCAAGGGAAGATTCGCTTGAGGACAAGATCCCCTTCTTGTAAGGTACGATGCTTGACTTTGGAGTTGTATTGTGCTGCTACTTTTTGCTTGTGGGCTGCTGCTTTGAGGACTGCATCATTTCTTCTCTCCTCAATTAGATCCAAAGACATGTGAAGGAGTTCTTCGTTCTCTTCTGGGTTATAGTGGATCCTACGGTGGGAAGGCACGATGGTTCAACTGGGAGCATAGCCTCCGATCCGTATGCCAAAGAGAAAGGAGTATGCCCTGTTGATGTTCTGAAAGATGTGCGATAGGCCCACAGTGCCGTAGGGAGTTCATCCACCCAAGCGCCCTTTGACTTTTCGAGTTTCTTTTTGACTAGAGTTTTCAGAATTTTGTTGACGGCTTCGACTTGTCCGTTTGCCTGGGGATACGCTACGGATGAGAAACTTTTGTGAATTCCGTGCTCTTGGCACCAGTTGGAGAATTCCTCGCTGTCAAACTGAAATCCATTATCTGATATGATTTTGAATGGGACTCCGTACCTGCACAGAATATTTTTGATCAAAAAGTTAATAACTTTCGCTAATGATACTTTATTTAGGGGTTCTGCTTCCACCCATTTGGTGAAATAGTCGACCGCCACTATAGCATATTTGGCCCCGCCTCGGCCAATTAGCAGCTTGCCAATCAAGTCAATTCCCCATACTGCAAAGGGCCAAGGGCTGGTCATTTGAGTAATCTCGGTTGTTGGTAGCCGTGGAATCTTAGCAAACCTTTGGCATCTGTCACATTTTCTGACGAAATCTAAGGCGTCCTTGCTTAAGGTGGGCAAGAAATATCCATATCGGAGTATCTTTTTGGCCAAAGTTTGCCCTCCGGTGTGATCTCTGCAGCTTCCTTGATGAATGTTGGACAAGATTTCCTTGGCTTCCCTTCCAGCGACACACCTTAATAAGGGGTTAGAGAAGCCGCGCCGATAGAGGGTGCCCTCTTGTATTGTGTAGCGGGAAGCTTTCCTCAAGATTTTTCTGATTTCGTTACGCCGGTTGGGTAGTGTGCCATTTTGTAAGTAGTCTTGGATGGGAGTCATCCAAGTTGCTTCTTCGGTTGCAGCTATCAGATTCACTTGCTCAAAACTTAGGGTTAGTTGCATTGAGATGGCTACCGCTCCGGAAATAGCGCCGTCTCTCATGCTAGCTTGCTTTGCCAATTCGTCGGCCTCTTGGTTCTCTTCCCGAGGGATGTGTTTGACTAAGTAGTGGTCCAATCGACTGAGAAGTAGCTTGGTCTTCCTTAAATATGCTATGAGTCATTCTTCTCGAGCCTGGAATTCTCCTAGTATTTGATTAATAATAAGTTAAGAATCGCTATGAAGACACAAAGAATTGGCTCCAATTTCTAAGGCAAGTTCTAATCCAGCTATCACTGCTTCATATTCTGTATCGTTGTTGGTGGCAGCGAACTCCAACCTTATAGCATAGTGCAGCTTATTTCCCCGGGGAGTGATTATTACCACACCTGCCCCCGAGCCTTGTTCGTTTGACGCACCATCCACAAAGAGATTCCACTTGATGTCTTCTTCTATTTCCGATTGCTCCTTATCTTCGTTGGTAGTGAATTCTGCAATGAAATCAGCCATGGCTTGTCCCTTGATGGCGGTGCGAGGGTGATAGGTGATATCATACTGACTTAGTTCAATGCACCATTTAAGTAGTCGCTCAGAAGTGTCGGGACGATGGAGTACCTGCCTCAGTGGTTGATCGGTCAGAACTCTGATGGAATGGGACTGGAAGTAGTGACGTAGTTTCCGTGATGTGATTAGTAAACAGTATGCTAGCTTCTCAAGTTTAGGATATCTGACTTCTGCCCCCGTAAATCTCTTACTTACGAAGTAAACTGGCCGCTGCGTGCGGTTGTCTTCTCTTACCAAAGCAGCGCTTAGGGCGTAAGATGACACAGCAAGGTATAGGTATAACTCTACGCCTTCGCTTGGAGTTGAGAGTACCGGTGGTTTCTGGAGGTGTTCGATTAAGTTAAGGAAAGCGGTTAAGCATTCGCCAGTCCATTCGAACTTTCCTTTGTCTTTCTTTAGAGCTTCGAAGAAGGGGACGCACTTGTCCGTTGCTTTGGAGATGAATCGGCTTAGGGCGGCCACTTTTCCATTCAGGCTTTGCATTTCCTTTCGAGTGGAAGGTATCTTGATATCCCTTAGCGCTCAGACTTGTTCAGGGTTTGCTTCAATCCCTCTGGCATGGACGATGAATCCCAAGAACTTTCCTGATGACACTCCGAAGGAGCATTTTAGAGGATTAAGTTTCATTCCATACTGGCGAAGTACTTGAAACATCTCGCCCAGGTGGCTTATGTGATTGTCGGCTTTCCTTGACTTTACCAGCATGTCATCCACATACACTTCCATAGTTTGTCCTATTAGCCCTGCAAACATCTTGTTGACGAGGCGCTGGTAGGTGGCTCCTGCGTTTTTAAGTCCGAAAGGCATTACCTTATAGCAGTACAAACCCCGATCAGTGATGAAACTAGTGTGGTCTTGATCGGGAGTATGCATAGGAATTTGGTTATATCCTGAGTATGCGTCCATAAAAGATAAGAGTTCGTGCCCGGCTGTGCTGTCTACAAGTTGGTCGATTCGGGGAAGTGGGAAGCAATCCTTTGGACAGGCGTCATTTAAGTTGGAGAAGTCAATGCATGTTCGCCACTTCCCATTAGCCTTCTTTACCAGTACCGGGTTGGCGATCCATTCTGGGTAGATGGCTTCTCGTATGAAGTCATTGGCAAGTAGATTTTTTACTTCCTCATCGAGGGATGCCGATCGCTCTGCCCCCATACTTCTCTTTCTTGGTTTTACGGGCGCCTTGGTAGGATCAATGTTTAGTACGTGGCATGCTACGTCAGGGAAGATTCCGGTCATGTCAGCGTGTGACCATGCGAATACATCCAAGTTGTGGCAGAGAAAGTCGATGAGTTGCTCCTTCAACTCTGCTTTTAGTTGGGACCCGATTTTCAATAGTCTACTCGAGTCGTTCTTGTCTTTAGATACAAACTCCATAGCCTCTGCAGGCTTGGCGGTGGCCTCCTCCTCTTTGTCCCTGGGGTCTAATTCATTGAAAGGGTCGCTGGTATATCGAAGAGGAGGGGCTTTCATTAGTTGCTATGCTTCTAGACTTTTTATGCAGAGGGCAACCTCTACACTTTTCCCTTTATCCTTCCTGTGGTTGTTGCGAAGTTCAGTCACATAGCAGTCTCGAGCAACGTCCTGGTCTCCTTCTACTTCCCCTACTCCATTGTCCGTTGGAAATTTCATCTTTAGGCACCATGGGGCTAGGACAATTTGGAAGTCAGACAAGGCTGGCCTTCCTAAGAAGGCGTTGTAGGCCGAGTGGTTTTCTATTAGCACAAACGTCTGTTTCCGTACAACGGAGCAGGGATGGCTTCCAATTTCAACAAAGAGGTTCAGTTGCCCGAGGGGCATCTTCGCATCTCTAGTGAAACCGTGTAGTGGTTTGTTGTAGGGCGATACATCTTTCATTGATAGTTTCATTTTGTCGAATGCACGTTTGAATAGGATATTTACTGAGCTTCCAGTGTCTACTAGAATTCGAAAAACTTCGGCTGGACCAAGCCGGGGAGAGATAACCATGGGATCCATGTGAGGGTATTGCCTTCCTTCTAGGTCACGCCTACCTAATGTGATGTCATGATTCTCTTTCCGCTTCGGGTGGCGCTCTTCTATAACAGAATTAACACAGTCTTCATTGTTTCTAAGCGACTTTCCATATCTTTCAATCTCTGCCCAGCTTTTGTCGGCGATGTGCGGTCCTCCCGAGATGGTATGGACCACTATCTTCTCTTGACTAGAGCCGCTAGTGTTGCGGTTTCCTCTACCGATCTCCGGTGAGGGTAGCCTTGGGTTCTCATTGGCTGGAGCTGGAGTCCTGTCCTGACCTTTTACATAGCGTTCTAGTTTCTTCTTTCTGATGTGTTCTTCAATCAAGTCCCGGAGATGATGGCACTCATTGGTATCATGCCCATGAGATTCGTGGAAGCGGCAGAACTTTCTAGACTTCTACGCGTTATCTGATTCCTTCTTGTATGGTGGGCGTTTGTATCTAACTTCGCCTTGGGTGGCAAGGAAGATGTTTTTGACGGTTTCGTTCAAAGGAGTGTAAGTGTCGAATCTTGGTCCTGGCCGATATAGGAGCTTTTCTCCCTTCTTGCCCCCAGCATTGTCTCTGGAATCATTTCTTCGAACGTCCCTTGCCACAACAGGCACGTTGCTGTGAGTTGCCTTATTTTGTTGTCCCGACTGCCCCTCAACGACAGCATCCTCAAGCCTCATATATTTCCCGGCTTCATGGAAGAAATCGGGTAAAGTAGCCGGTTTTTCTTTTGTCAACCTTCTAGCAAATTTAGTATCCGGATGCACACTACTACAGAGGGCCATTAGGACAAGCTTCTCATCGGCATCTTGGACTGTGGCCGCTGCGGCATTGAATCGGGTTAGGTATTGCTGCAGTTTCTCTCCAAGTTTCTGTTTGATGCTGGATAATGAATAAGCGTCCTTGGGTTGTTCCACATGAATGCGGAACTGACTGATAAACTTTTCTTTCAACATTTCCCACGAGCAGATGGATCCCTGGGGTAAATGACAGAACCAGGAGGTAGCGAGATCTGCTAAGAATAATGGAAAGCATTTGCATAGTACTCCCTCTGTTACTCCACTCATGAGCATATGCTGTGTGTATCTCTGCAAGTGTACAATGGGGTCGGAGGTCCCTTTGTAGGGTTCCATTGTTGGCATCTTCCATTCTCGGGGGGTGATAGCAATTTCGATATTGCGGGCGAAAGGGCTGGTTACCCTAGCGCCTATCCCCCGATCTCTTTGCTCCCGTTGGACGCACTCTCTGAATAAGTGCGCCATCCTTTCATTAGAATTTGGAGCAGACAGAAACGAGTTCGGTTCTGTTCTGTGGGATTGATTTCGTCCAGATGATCTGTAGGGATGGTATCATCTATCATTCCTCATATTTTCCAATGGCTGCTTTTGGGCTTCTGGGAGCATGCTAGGGTCAGCTACAGTTGGCCCTTGCCTTGATCTTCCCCTGCTGGGTTTTGATCTAAGCACTTCCTCGGGTCCAACTTCGGGCTGGACTCTAGCTCGGCCCCGTTCACTGGCGTTTCCTTGGTTAGGCAGTATGACAGGCTCAGCTTCAATTGACCTCCGCCCGGTACCTCCCCCATTGGGTTCGGTTCCAAGCGTTTCCTCAGGCCTAACTTCGGGCTGTGCTCGGTCTCGGCTCCTACCATGGCCGCTTCTGTTGTTAGGTCCTTCGAAGAAGGAAGATCTTTGTTGTCTCTGAGATCCTCCAGACTGGGACTCACCCCATGATTCAGTGTTGCGGTTGGACTCTTCAGCATCCCTTAAGCGTGACATGAGATGGTCCACCAAGGCTTCCTGCTGGGATGTGAAGCGGTTAGTCACTTCAGCCACAACCCTATCTAGATCTGCCCTAGTAATTGCCGCCGGCTGTTCTGCGGTAGGGGTGGTCGGATTTGCCTGACCTTCATTTGGTACTGCTACTGGAGGGGGACGATTTACTTGATCTGTCACCAATGGATCTGGAAGACTGCTGGTTGCGATGTTTTTTCCTTTGTTAACAACTTTCTTCTGCTTGGGAGGCATGTTTTCCAAGTAATGAACGATGCTGTTAGGAAGAAGGTTAAGTGGAAGAAGCTGAAGCTTCGAGCTTCTAGCTCTCAATGAAAGCACCAAAAATGTTTGCACAAAAAATGGACAAACACCTCAAAGTCGTATGATTTAATTGATTTTATGTTGTTCTTAGTGATTTGGGTGATTTATGCAAATATATGAAAGGTAGGGACTAAACTGTAAAAGACACACAGATTTATAATGGTTTAGCCAGAATGTGCCTACGTCCACTTTATATATTATTTCTCCTTTGTTGTTCAGATTACAAGTACAAAGCTTTGATACAAGTAAATGAAAGTTGTTTGAAAGTTCTATCCGTGCTTGAGCTCCCAAACTTCTCCTCTATTGTTGTACCCCTGCCCCTCTATTTATAGAGTGAGGCTGGGGGCAGGGATCTTGGAGGTATATAGCTGCTGGTGGGCATGGGCTGATGCAATCTGGCCTGGCAACTTTGGTTCGGCAATGCCTTGGTTCCGTAGTAGATGGTTGGAGATGAGGTCTTGGTCCGGTAGTACGTTGGTTCGGTGGGACTTTGGTCCGGTGGTAGGTGGAGTGGTTTTGGTTTGTGTTGGTTTGGTAGCACCCTGGTTCGGTAGCAGGTGGATGGAGTTGGTTCGGCAGTGCTTGGACCGGTAGTGGATGGAGGGTGGCTGGTTCGGTAGCACTCTGGTTCGGTGGAGGTTGATTCGGCAGGGATGCCTTGCAGTTGGTTCGGCAGGGATTGCCTTGCAGTTGGTTCGGCAGGGATAGCCTTGTAGTTAGTGTAGCTATGTCTCGTCCGGTAGCATCTAAGAGGTATTCGGTCCGGTAGTGTCATTGTTTCTCCTGGTTCGGTGGAGTCGCATCCAACAAAAACAGATATGGAAAGTACAATCCAAAAAAAAAAACATGTCGACATGGATCGCAGATACACAATGGTTTCGCCTGGATCCCCCAGAAAACATCCGTACCCTTAGGTCGTGCCCCAACCTTGCGATTACGCCATGAAGACTGGTAGTACTGCAGATACACAATGGTTACGCCTGGATCTCCCAGGAAACATCCGTACCCTAGGCTCTCGCAGCCCCTGCTGATTACGCTACCAAGCAACTCAATAGATCGCAGATACACAATGGTTACGCCTGGATCTCCCAGGAAACATCCGTACCCGTAGGCCGCCCCCCAACCTTGCGATTACGTTATGAAGTCGTGCTCGTAAGACCATGGAGATTTCCATGGAATTCGATGGAAACTCGAGTATCATATCCGGAAAACCAAAAATCAGAGAAATATCGATAGATTGAATCCACAATGTGGCCACAAAGCGGATATCAAGCAGAAGGCACTTTCCATATCTTTACTTCAAAAATATGTATCATATAGTACCTTTTCAAATCACTTTCAAATATCATACTTATATAAAGTCCATTATATATAAAATTTCATTTTCAAATCAAATACTTTCCAAAATCAATAGTATATCAAATCACACTTATATAGACTTCAATTATATAAGGTTTCACTTTTTCAAATTGAGTACCTTTTCAAATCCATAGTTTTCGAATCAACATCATACTTATACAAACAAATTTTTATATATAAATTCGATAACTCCCAAATCAAGTATTTAAAATATGGTTCTCAATTTCAATTCATTTCAATATCATTTCAGTTTCAAAATCTTATACAATTCCACCAAATCATTCTTCCAAATCAAATATCTTCAGTTTCAAAGTTTCCAAAATCATAAGTTTAGAAAATAATCCAAATTTCCAAATCAATATAGTTTAAGTCAAACAATTCTTTTCCAAAATCATCTTATATTTACATAAAGTCCATCTTATATAAGGATCAAAATTTTCAAAAATAAATTTCGCTGGACGAAGAGCTATATGGGATTGAACATCTTTGCTTACTAAAAGGTTTTTAATTTAGAATAGTTTTGTATAAAAAAGAAAAATAGTTTGTAGAATAGTTTTGTAAATAAAATGGTTTGTAAAATAGTTTGTATGTAAAATAGAATAAAACAGTTTGTTTGAGAAGAATAAAAGCAAAATAGTTTTTAAAAATGTTTTAAATTGATAGTAGTTTTTCATAAAATAAAGAATTCCAATTATATTACAAGGATATCCAATCCAACAACTTCCAATTTCAGCGGCAAGTATATCAATGACATAAGAATATAGGATGTACATATGTTATCATTTCGCAAAGTCTCATTTGATCGCTCGCTCAATTACACAAGTTCGCTTTCGAACTAGTATTGTCCATTCGACTTCCCTAATGCGGATTTCGATATGGTTTCTCGACTAGAAACCAATAGTCTCCTTGCATAGCCATATACTATGATAGAGAATTCTAGAATCAAGCCCAAAATCCATATCAAATATTCGCCATCAAGAATCAAATGAAAAATCCTAACATGAATTGGTGTAATTCACCTCGAACTTGTGTACTCAAACTTGGATCAATTTAATTATGCGAATAAAACAGCATACGTACAACTTATGTATCTATTCCAACTTGTTAAATATATAGTTTCATAAAGATGTTACTAAATTAAACATTTAAACTAAATTATATATTTTTCTCAAAATATTTGAAGACAAATTTTTTTTTCAAACATTTCAAATTCAAATTTCATATTAGAAAATTCAAAATAGCTTTATTCGTTTACTTAACAAAACAGTTTCAACTTATCTAAATTAGGTTACTACATACTTTAAACATACATACCAAACTTATATACTTTATACTTCAAAATTTCTTAGCTTTTGAAAAGTTAACCTTGATTTGGAAGTGCTCGAATGTGACGCCCCACCTCTATACCCACGCTAGCCAAGAACACTACGGTGTAATGCTGTCAACTAGCACGGAGAATAAGGATGTTGAGGAGCGACCATCCATGTAATTGCTTTGTGCGAGCACCGATATGTCAGATAGTAAAACATGCATTTCTATTTCAGGAGGAAATCCGACATACCGATACAAACTCAAAGCTACTACACAGTGGCTATAGTAGTTTAGGACAATAAATATAAAGATAACACAGATAACATAAATGCAGAATATAGATGGAACAAAAAGTCTCATATATATATAATAACTGATGTCAGTTACAATACATTTGACACGGTACATATGATACAACTACAACTGTCGACTCTGGAAGTTATATACACAAATACATTATCAACTAATGTACATGAATACACATCCTCCTAATCGGTACACTGACTACTACAAAAAGACGCAAAATGCTTCAAATGATATGAAAAGTCTTCATAGCTCTAGCAGCAACCCAAAGCTAAAAATCTACAACCTGAAAATACTCGGTCTGACCCGAGTATTAGATTCAAAAGAAAATAATACACGGGTCAGTCTAATTCAAACTCAGTTATTAGTGCACAGAAGCAATAATAATCAAATATCAAATAGACAATGGTCACAAAAATCTCGTATATCCAACCTCTCGATAAGAGAATCGGATAACGGAAAATATAACACTAAATAGTGTTAATCAACAAATCAGCAAATCCAAATCAGAACACAACTTCAAAATATTGAAATTTTACCAACGAAACAATTCAAACAATCGAAACATCAAATTAAAACATCACTTTTGACAGGGTTGTAGTACACGCACGCGTGTACTACCTCGCCACTACAGAGATGAATTACCAAAAGCCCAATGAAAGTCACAATTGATCACAAGGTCAAACCCAAAATACTGGGTCCAACACAAGGGAGTTCGAAACAAATCCAATTGTATTTATGCAATGCAAACAAACAAGGGCCAAAACTGCATATAAAATGAAACTGCAGTCCTAAATGAATACAAGGGCAATCTGCAATAAAACTGAAGTCACCACAAGATCGCAAAGGTAAAACTGCCAAAAAAGGAAGCAAGAAACAACTGCTCAATAAAACTGCAGTTGAACAAACAATTAACCAGGAATCTAACCAGCCAAACAACGACAACTCAAGTGTCGGACTCAACTGGATAGCACAACCTGGTCCAATTATGAAAAACAGTAGCATACCAAACAAGAATAGAGTAGTTCAAGCTGGAAGCATATATGAACAAAAGAGTTCGATGACTCAAATATCACGAAATGCAGCAATAAGGGTCAGGGGATAAAGGCTACAAGTTGATCCAAAGCAGTAAAACCAAAACAGAAGTGACAGTGCAAGCAAGTGATGAAGCACGGCAAAAATCCAGTGCCAACATGAATATAAAATGAATCATCAAAACAGTGATCATCACCAAACAAGAATGCAGACTACAGCTCACAAGTGAAGCATGTACACAAAATCAACCCAGATCGTCAATACACATATAACAGTGTACAACCAACTGCCCAGACTCAAAGACCCAAAACAATACGTGAATCCACACATACGCATGCGTACATATGGATACGCATATGTGACAGCCCCCATTAAATAAAAATGTAAGTATACAAGTTCAAAAAGAATCACAAGGGATGTACTAAGTCAACTACAATTCAAATTGAGATGGCCGAAGCTTATTTACAGTAACAGTTCGAAATCGTGGTGACCAAGGGATCCTGTTCACAGATAAGTCAGAGGGAGTCAACTGCAAATCAAACCGAGTAGGCCACGAAATCAAACAAGGCATCAAGTATGACAAAGTCAGGTTCAAGTTAACAATGTCAACAAAGTACACAGGTGAAGGCAACAGACTCAAGAGACTAAAATTACTCAAAGTCAATGACTCAAGTTCAAGATGCAGTGAAGCATGTACACTGGTGTCGTCAGAAAACATACAATGACAACTACATAATGCAAAGACCAGAATGAATGAACAGTTAAAAGTAAAGAATAGAAATCAATGTCACCAGAAAAACAATGCCGAAGCATCAAGATGATCAATGACAGCACAAACCAAAGCACTAAGGTATAACCAAGTCAAAGTCAACGCCGAAGTCATTGAGAAAACAATACCGTGATTATCAAGTAATATAAAAGCAAATATATACAATAGGAAAAGGTCAGAAATCATCCAAACCACTCAAGCAAAATCATACGGCCGAAACAAAGAATTTGACAAATTCAAATACTAATAAGCTAGAGATAGGAATTAGATGTGAGAAATAAAATTCCTCACCTTCAATTCGCCAGAGAATCGATCGCCATCGGGCCAGAGATACAAGAAAGCAAAATTCGCTGAAACCCTGAAATCGAGGATTCTCAGAAACCCTAAGGAGCGCGCAAGGCCAAAGCCAAGCACAAATCAAACTCTCAAGCAAAGCCGAGCAATTAAGAGACAAAGCCCAAATCATAGAGGAACGGATTAACTGGAAGCAACCGCAAGTAGCAATCAAAGAACGACCAGTAATCAATCGGTGATCTAGTTTGCAAAGCTCTAATTTTTTTAGGAAGCATCAAAATAGCAGAAGCCCTAATTTCAATTGAAAACGAGAGCCACCAATTTTCACAAGCAAAGGAACGGGCCAATATTTTCAAGAGAAAAATAAAGGAGATCAGGCTAGTACGAGATAAAAGGAAGCGGGCTGACATGTTAGGACAAATAACAAAAAGAAATAGGGCCGGGCTTCGTATAAAATAAAAGAAATACATTTATTTAAAGCCCAAAATAATTTCTCAACCATTTTTATAACAGAATTTCAAATTGATTTTTAAATTTCAAACAGCAATTAGCTAGGAAAAGAAATCGCGCAAAGACGATAATTAATCGGTACGAAATACCGGTTTGTTACATCAAACCTTCAAAATAGTCGAAGAAATCATATTTCAATCCAAGAGTTGGAAATCACAATTAAATCAGTAAATCAATTCCAAAAATAGGGTTATATCAAATCAAATCGAAAACTCAAGGACTGAACACCGGCTCATTTCAAATTGTTCAAATATATATACATATATCTTTCGAATATCACATCACACTTTGGAATTTGAAATCAAAAACTGGTTTCACAAATCAATCGCATAGCAAAGCAACCGAAGTGGCCTTTCCCCCTCTCTATAACTCGAAAATCAATGTCGATGATGCATGCATTCATCACCGAAATTATTTTCCAACGACATAAGTGGGTTATGGACTTCTATTTTCTCAAATTTCTTTTGAAATTTCTTCGAAATCATTTGAAACTCATTAAAATGATTTGAAACATTTCATATTCAGAAAATACTTTCAAATCATATTATTTATTATTTCAAAATCTTAAATCTATTTCCAAAATGCCGGAGTTCAATCACTCAAATTCAGATTCAAAACCTTCAGTTATAAATTATTCTATATGAAACCATTTCTTATATAATTTTCTATATTCCAAATCCTTTCGAAACTTCAAATTCTCATTTTTAAAATGGTATATAATCTTTATCGAAAACATTTCACTTATATATATAAAATATGGTCACCCTTATCAAAATAACAATTTCGATGGATAGACAGTTTTCAAAAGACAATTAACCACAAATTTTACCATTGGATGTTCAAGGATTGATTTCAAAGCAAAATAGAGATTCAAATTTAGAGGAACTCTAATCAAATAGAATTCTGATTCAAAGATAAGCTCAAACGAAGATAAGATAATTAAATTACCAAATAGAAGATGGATGAGCCCATATAGATCGTGAGCGACCTTAATAGGGTCAACTGTGATTTCAGGAATATAATCGATGTTAAAATCTAAGGCAAATCGACCTTCGATCGCCAAAGATAGAATCTAAATATAGCAGAAGATAGAAAACATCGTAAACCGAGGATACAGAAATCTTCGGTGAATCAATGACAATTATAAGGGAGTTCACCCTTTTACAAATCATTCAAAAAAAAATTGGCGGAACCGCCGATCTTTATAGATGTCGTTTAAAGTGGAGTTATGGAATGCTCCAAAAATCAAAAGAATACAGTTAGGGGAGACTGGAATGGATTTCAGAACAAGTGGGGGCGTTCCAAAATTCAAAGGAATCCTAATCGAAGAAATTCCAACTAAGATAGAGGTTCAGAATTTTAAGGAAATCCAAATTAAAGAAATTATTAACAAGGTGGATACGAAAGGGATAATGTCTAGAATTTTTTTTTTCAAAACAAGAAAATTTTATATCAAAATAATCTTTAAAAATCCTTTGAAAATCATTTGAAAATCATTTTATACTTCGAAAATACGTCCTCTCATAAAGAAATGATTCTGAGATTGATTTCACTCATTCTAGGGTATTTCTACCATATCTCTAATGAGATTTTTGCTCCGCAGGCTAAGATTTTCCTAAAACCAAAGCTCTGATACCAACTGTAACGGGACGTCGCCAGTGGGGTAACGCCCACCATAGCATACAGCTGTACCTGTGTTCTGCCTTTACGGCCAGCCTCTCAACTGCACCAACCTCGCAAGGACATGTAGGAGTAAGAGTCATCCGCTCGCTACCAAACCAAAATGCGAGAACCCCCTATCATGCTGCACCCGCCAAGTGCATAGGCAGACACACATGTCGACTTGAATAATTCAAAATAACAGATTGTAAATAAATTTGGAGCAAATGAAATCAAATACACAGAATCATAGACACAGAACATATCAGAATAACTCGCAGCGGAATATAAAAACCATAGTAGTTCATGAAGCTACTATAAAAAACTCTCAAAACATAATACATATATCTTTTTGAAAACATATACAATAGAAATCTCAAATAAATAGAAGTTTATGAATACCAGAACTGAAATAGAACAACTGAACTGAAAGGAACAGATAACTGGACAAGCAGAATCTCCAGCGATTCCTAGCTCCAGAAAATAAATCCAAAGCTAAGCTGTAAATACTCAGGCTGACCCGAGCGTAAAGTAAAACACAAAACACTCGAGTCAGGACAATATATACTTATATAATGTAAACCAACTCAAGTGAACTGTAGTAGAAATGCACCATAACTTAAAAGATGCTTGGGATCGCCCATCCTTTAAGGATCAGTTAAACCATAAATTAAATACAACCAGTGGTTAAAATTTCAAAATAGTATTTTATACTTTGAAATCAAATATCATTTCAAAATTCAATATCATTCAAAAATCCATTTCAAAATATCAAAATATCATATTTCAAAATAGTTTATATTTTGAAACAAATTACTTCATTTTAAATCATAAAAATGAAGTTATTATATTTAATAATTAAATTATTAAATTTCCAAAATTTTAATCTTTCAAAGTTCATTCGTTCACTTAAATTAATTTAAACAATGAAAATTCAACTTTCGTAGCATTTAGAAAATGCAACGGAAAGTCACATTTAAAACAGTTCAATTTAACAAAAGACAGCATTTAAAATGCTGTAATAGGGTTACATTAGTTTCAAATAAACTTAGTTAAATTCAACCATTATAACATTTACAAAAATGCTATAATAGCCTTTAATTAAATTTAGCCATTTGGTTCATTATTATCAACTACGGCATTTACAAATGTTGTATTATCATTTACATTAGAATTAATAGCATTTCAGAAATGCAGTTAATTAACTTCAAATATTCAGTATAATTTCTCAAAAAATTATATTTTTATATAAATCATTTTTTAACATTTTAAAATCATATAATTTCACTTTTATAGTCATCATTAAATACCCTTATATTCATGATTTTATAAAGTTAAATTTCCATTCAAAAATCAAAATTTAATAATAATTCACTTATTAAATTCCAACATTAAATTTTAAATTCATTAAAATAAATTTAACTTAACACTTAAGTTTAAATTTTCAAATATAACTTAATTTCATTTTTATTTACTTAACTTAAAATTCACTTTTAAGCCAAATTCATAAATTTCCAATTTTAGTTATATGTCAAAATTTCAACTTAAATATTCATTCATTTCACATTTTAACTTTATTCAAAAATCATTAATATATTATAAAATCATTTAAATTCACTTTAATCAAAATTATCATGAATTTATCATATTTCATAATTAATTTAAATTCCAATTATCACCAAATTAAAATTTCCCAAAATAACTTACATTTCAGATTTTCTAACTTTACCATTAATTTATTTCACTTATAAACTTTCAGAAAATCAATAATGCTTTACAAAAATCATTTTTAATCAAATTTAAATCAAAATATTATAATATTTACATTTCTAAAATATTTTAAAATTTTTAAAAAAACATATTTTAACTACGGGTCTGTATTTCATTTTTTTAGCCTAGGTAAAGTGATACGGGTAATTTATCATTTCAACCCATAATTTACAAAGATACCCGGGTTTGATTATTTCAAACCTGCAATCCCAAGCAAATGAAAATAATTGAAAATCATTCAGTCCTATCATTTCAGCCCATAACGATTTCCTCCTATTCTAAAGTTCGTTCGGGTATGTATCATTTCAACCCATAGTGATTCTAATCTAAAGGGAACTTGCAGTGTGATAAACTGATAAAAATAATAGAACAGCATAATATAACAGTAACATATAATATAATAGGTGTTGAAGCATGGGTGAACATCATAAAATCATAACATAGCAAGTGTAACATGATAATGCATCTTACAGATTCAAAATGGGTCAATTCACTAGTTATATATGTACATATTGTCTGGTGAGAATAACTCACCTCAAATGCTGGAGATTGCAAATTCAACTGACACAACCAAATCCAAAACACAAAGACAAAGCTACGAACTTGAGTGGAGAGTGATATTCAAGCTTTAGATCTTGTGTTACAACCCAAACAAAATCAAAACAAAAGTTAAAAATCAATACGATTGAAATTGTATCTTTGAAACAAAAAGCAGTTTGAATACGAATCTTTTTTCCTTACTTTCTAAAATCTTTTGCACTGCCTAGGGGTTTAATAAGGTCAGGTTTGGGACCTATTTGGATCAGGTATGGGTCACAAAAGTCACGGCCATGATCTGAAACAATTGGAGGAAGTTACACTTGAGGTAGGTGAATGGTTTCTAGGCAATTTTAGTGGAAAAGTGATCAAACTAAGGCTCGGCCATGGATGGTTAGGATCGGCCAGACGGTCCAGGTGGTAGATCAGGGGCTGGAGTGGTGAGGTAGGGTCTGGACCAAGAGGTGGTGGCGGCCAAAGATGGTGGTGGTGATGGAAAATGGAGTGGTGATCAACTAGGTGCTCGTCTATGCATAGATTTAAGGCATTGTTTGCAATTTTGTATAGTTTTGTCACCAAGGGAGGTTCGACCATGGATGGAACTGAAATGATGGCTGGAGATGATTCCAAGGAATAGTGGTAGGGGATGGTGATCGTGTCTATGGTGAGGAGGCCGTGCAAATAGAAGAGGAAATAAGGCAAAAAGTACGAAAAAATGGAAAAAAGGTGAAAAGAGAGGAGGCCATTACCAAGGAACTTTGTGAGGCCGTGAAAAATGAATTGAGAAACAAAAAATTTCATGAAAAGTGAATGATAACTAATGGCCAATACTGAAGAAGTGGATAGCAAAATGAATTAAAGTGAAGGTTATGGAAATGAAGAGTTTCGGAGATGAAAAGGCTTCGGTTTCAAAAGCAATTTTAAACTCTTCATATTTCTTTTTTTTTCTTTTTAATTTTAAATAAACAAAATAGCTCAGAAATTAACTATAAAACTGAAACAAAGAAATATAGAATAAGAATAAATAATTTATTTTAAAGAAATAGAAAAAGGAAATAAGAAATTGCTTGAAAAATCCAAAACAGTGTCCAAAAATTACAAATAAATCACCATTGACTTTGGAAAATTAACAACTTCATTTTAAAAATATTCTAAAATAAAATTTGAAATAAAAATGATTTTAAAGCATTTCCAAAGTGAAATAAATAATTTAAATTTAATGAAAATGGCCAAAAGAACTGAAGAATTGTTTAAAAATAAGAAACAGAACATAAAAATTACAACAAAATTACCATTCGAGATTAATTATATATTGGGTTGTTACATAAATAAATAAATATTAATTATATATGATTAAAATAAGAAAATAGTACAAAATGAAAACTAGTCTAGAAAATTTGAAAATAAACAGAATAAACTTTGGAAGATTTATATGGACCTAGAAAATATTTATAAATAAAGATAATAACATAAAAATAAAATGCATTCACAAAAATAAATAAATAAATTTTAATTAAATATAATTTAACTGAAGAAAATATCAGAAAAATTGAAACTAGCTTTTAAGAATAGAAAATAAATGCAATAAATTTTGGAAATTTTTTATTATCACATTAAAAATATTAAAAGACAAAAATATACATAAAGTAACATATTAACACATATTAAAATAAAATATGACAAAGAAAATATAATTTATAAAATTTAAAATAAACAAAATTGCTAAATAAAACAAATTGCATTCAATATTGAAATACACATAACTTTCACAATTTAACTCCGTTTTCAACGAAAGGAAAAGCAGTATTCATGTTATTAAATCTATTTTCATAATAAAAGATAAAATTTAAGAATTTAAATAATTAAAATTTGAAGTTTAAAAGTCAAAGTTTGAACAGTTTGACAAGAAATTCACTTTACAGTAAAATATTCAAATTATACTAGTTTGAACTATAAATCACTTAATAATCAACATTTATATTTAAAAATGAAATATTTGAAATAAACCATTTTAAAAATAATTTAAATAAAAGAAAGTCAAATTTAAAATATATACAAAAATCTAGGGCTGTTACAAAGATGGAGATGGCAGAGAACTGTTGCAGAGTGGTATGTTGGTCTTGGTTGTTGTCACTGGAGGAATGGTGAGGTTGCAGGCAGTAGAGCAAATGTTGTGGCTATTGGTTATGTGGTGAGGAGCTAATGTAGGGATTATTTTTGACAAGTTTGTTAAGAGGTGATGAAATGTGGAAGAGGTTGAATGGATGGTGATGTCAGTTTGTGTTTGACCACTGTCCAACTGGCACAGTTTTGAGATGTGTAAAGCCAAACACATCAGTGTGTAGGTGAGATGTTTGAGGTGGCAGAGTGAAGTATGTCAGGTGGTTGACGTGCACGGTGCTGAACAATATGGTTGGTGATTTGGGGAGGTAGCTTATTTCAGGTTGTGACTTGGTATGTCAGTGGCAATTTTGAGGGGTTGAGGTTGTTGATGACTGACAGAGACAATGATGGCAGTGTGGAAGTTTTGTGATGGCAGACTTGTTGTATAGTGGTTGAATGGCAAATATGTAGTGTGTATGCGTGGTGATGGCAAGAGGAAGTAGGCAGTTTTGATATTGATGTATTTGTATGGTGGTGCATCAATTGTATGTGTGTGGGGTGTTTGAGGAAAGTAACTATCATTTTGGCAGTGAGGTTGGTTCATTGTTCGAGCACTGCATTAGTCTGGAGCAAGTAGTGGATAGTAGTTGGTTTAATGTTGTGCTGTGCACAATTCGTATGTTCGAAGTAGTAGCAGTTTTCGACGATTTTGAATGAGGTGAAGTGTTGGTAGGAGAAAGTGAAGATTGGAAGTGGTTTGGGTTGACAGTAATGTTGAACTCGCTGTAGTTGAGATAGATGTGGCTGTGGTGGATTGTTATTGGGTGAAGGAGGGTGATATATGTGAAGTGGTGAACAAAGATAAGTGCACTGTTTGATGTGGTGGTTGTGAACAGAGAGGAGTAGTTTAGAAGTACTGTGCAATGAGCACAGTGGGAATAGGCAATGTAACACTGTTTTTTTTAAATTAGAAATTGTAAAAGCAATGAAAAACAAAAAAAATGTAAAATAAAAAAAAGGAGTGGGATAAAAGATTTTTTTTTCTTTTTAAATTTAGTTGTGTATGTTTTTTTTAATATGCAAATGCAAGGGCAAATGAACAATAACAAGCACACAAACAAAATTGAAAATAAAAATCACACAAACACACAATTTTTTTTAATGCAAACACACACAAAATTCAAACAACAAATAATTCTAAGAATAGAAAATCAAAATCAAAACTATTCCTCGGCAACGGCACCAAAAACTTGTTTAACGATGGATTTTCTATCGGTTTAGAAAACCGTCGAACGAATTTAGAAATAAATTTACCACAAGTGCACGGCGTACTATTGAAGTACGTGGCGAGTACGGGTCGATCCGTAGGGAATTGATGATTTTAAAAACCTATTCAATCAAATTAAACGAAAGTCGAGTGAAAGTTAAGCTAGAGAATTAGAAAGTTAGCTAACTAACTAAAAGAAAAGAGATGCAAATATAAGGGTTAAATGACAATTTATAGAATAAATCCACTCTCTAGATCATGTAGTTCAGCGTATATGAAATCATAATTTCTCTTTTATGGTCTTTAGTGCTTTAATTGATGTGCTTATCATAAGTATGGCATATTTGTGCTATTGATTAGCCAACATAAGCCATCAAACTATAACACACTACTTAAACCACTTACTAACTTACATGAAATTTGACAATGAAAATGAAATCTATTTTAAGTATGGCCTATTAACTATTGATTAGAAATATAGACCATCAAATTTTAATTTTAAATCACTTTTTTTTGCCATAATCATATTTTGATGAAGAGGCAATTAGTGTTAGTGATTGTTTAAGCATAGCCTATTTGGTGTTAACAATATAGACTATCAAATTCAAGGCAAAAACAACAATTAAACCACTTCAATCATTCTTCATTAAGCACAAAAAGAGAGCATGAATTAACAAATAGTTGAAGCTACATAATTAGAGAGCTTCATTACCCCTAAATTGAATCGGTTTAGCCTCTCATATTTTTCATTTGATTAACAAATGTAGCTAGCAACATGAAAGAAAAATGGAAGGAAAATGAAAGCTTAATGAAAAAGAGAGCTAATTAACAAGAATTAGAACTATTCTACTTGCATGAAAGTAAATCTACACTACAACATGAAAGGAAATAAACAAGAAAGGGAAAAGTTCATATATTAAATTGCAAAAAAAGGAAAAGAAAATTACATGAAAATAAAAATGGCTAAGTAGCCATGAAAAGAGAAAGAGAAGAGCTTATTTATTTATGAGCCTAAACTAAACTAAGAGGAACTAAGGAAAAAGAGGGTTACATGAAACATAAGGGGTACTTATACATGTGTTAAATCCTAATTCATATTTTTGGGGAATGCCCAAACTACCCTTGAGAAAGTGTGGAGGCCAAGTAATCATTAGCTTCTACTAATCATCATTTAAGTGTACATGAAGCCATTACTTCCATAAGCATGTGCATTAGCCTCTAATTTGTACATTAAGGTAGGTGGGTAGATGGGGTCCTCCATGATCTTCACTTTGAATTATTTCCATCTTCATTGGTTCTCTTCACTCTTATGCATGCATATATCATCATGAAACCACTTGTAAAATTCACTAAATTCCTACAAAACAACATAGAAAATTCCAAGTAAATTTGTACAATTTAATAAATGCATTAAAATGTGACCATTTTGCCTCTATACGAAGATGAATATGTGACATTTTCAAATAATTTGAATTTTGGTTTAAACAAGTTAAAATAACATATATGATCATTTATTTAATTTAAATAGATTAAATATGGTGGTAAAAATATGCACATTTACGTGCACATCACCCTTTTGCCCTATCCACAAGTCCTCTATTAATAAAAGCAAAACCATAGTTTTAAGTTTAGTTCATAATAGTTTGATTTGTTAGGATTTAGTTTGTTTTGGTGTGTTGATTAGGTTTAAATTTAAATGTTTGAGTTTGCTTGGATTGGATTGTACAAGTTTCTGTGTTTTAGTTTTGTTTGATTTAGAATTCGATTAGTGTTTATTGAATTTGTTTATATATAGTTTAAAACTACGTTAATAAAATTTACTTTACCATCATATTTAATAGTATCATTTTTCATATACTTATCATATATATCATTAGTTTTTTACGTGGATTGTTGATTTTGAATTACATACATCATATATATTTCAATCAGAGGGAGTTATTTGTTTTTTTTACCCATTTTTGTTGATGACAAAAATAATAAATATACATATGAACATATTAAAAGGAAGTTATCAAATTCAGAGTGAGTTAGGGAGTTATATCATATTTTATATATACAAAATATTAGTGGTTGTCATCATCAAAAAATGGAGATTGTGAATACCTAAGTTATTGATTTTGACGATAACAACTGTGGCAACAAAAAAACAACCATGTGAAATATGGATACTAATGGTTTTGCCAAGTTATACAGTGTATATTGCATGATATTATACATGTATTGAATCGAAGACTGTAAAGTATAAAGACTCCAGAAATGAACATGAAGACTCATGAACATAAAGACCAAGATATAAAGATCTCAAGACTATAGTATAGTATAATATACAGAGTTATAAGATATTGTTAAAATCCCTGGTAGTAATCTTTGATTCATATTCTAATCCTTTTAATTTTAAAATAAAGTATTTTTTAAAATATATTTAAAAATATTTTTTATAAAATTTTATTAAGTTTAAAATATTTACAAAATATGTTTAGAATGATTTTACAAATTATAGAGGTTTTAAAACAATTTTGAAAAGTAAATAGTTTTCAAAATTTTCATACATATGTCGACACGATGGAAAACATTATGTCGACATACATGTCGTAATTCTGAAATTCAAATTTTTAAATAAAGTGTCCATTTGTCATAACTCTTCGCGAATAGACATATCTGATTATTCTCTATAGATAGGGGTTTCCAAACAAACATTTTTTTAACTAGTTTCTTATTACCTTCTCTCTTCTTACATTTTTCTATCGAAAATATACTCAATTTTTCTAAAATTCAAACCTGAATCAATTCAAACTTCATTATATTGACTCTCTACAATTTACGCTATAATTTCAATCAACTCTCTCTGTCTTAATCAAAGATCAAAGTGCTATCCAAGAGGCTATATGATTCAATGTAACCAAAGATCAAGAAATTGTCTTTGAAAAAACCATCAAACTCCATTTGTGTTTAAGTGGGTGTGCTTGTGTCCCATTTAGATCAATGGGTGTGCTGATGTTCCGAAAATATAAGTGGATGTGCTTGTGTCCTGTCAAAATCGACTATGTGTACCCAGAGCTCGAGAATTCTGGATGGTGTTTCTCGTAGCCTTGAAATTAGGACTATATTGGGTTTTCCTTCTACCCGTTGAAAAATTGGAATTTGAACATAAATCCATCCAACCAATTGTATAGGACATGATGTATTGTAACTCTGAACCGGTATAAATATCCTTAGCGTGATCTCTCTAATTCTCTACTTTTTACTTTACTACATTTATACTTATTTGTATTTGCATCTGGAATTTTTAATTCAATGTTGATTAACAATAATCTTGAAAGAATTTTGAAAAGATTCATAAAAATTAGAAAACACTATTCACCACCCTCTAGTGTTTAATTAACCTTAAGGTCCATAATTCGACAACGCACACTTGGTATCAGAGCATTATAAACACTTTACTTTAAAATATACTTTAATTGTATTAGAGCATACTTGCTCTGAGTTAATAGGCAATTTAATGTCCTATGAAAATTTGAGTGGTTCATAAATATACTTTATTGAAAACATTTGTTACCCACACTAAATTACAAATACATACAAACTTGTACAATCCAATCCAATCAAATTCAAACATTTAAATATAAACCTAATAAACACACCAAACCAAACTAAATCCTAATAAACAAAACTGTTATGTAGTAAACTTAAAACTATAGTTTCCATTTGATAATGTAGGACTTGTCGATAGGATAAAATGGATAGTGGAGATAGAAATTGCCTCTTGTTCGATGAGATTTCCATCTCAATCAAAGCATACTTTGCCTATGCATTTTACTTCATCATCTTCTTCCTCTTCTTCTTTCTCTTCTTTATCTTCTTCCTCTTCCTCATTATTCACTGGATCATGAATGATAAGGTTTGGAGTATCTTTTTCGGTTACTATTGGATTTATTGGATTATCTAATAGATATTTATGGAGATTTCGCCCCTGTTTCTCTTGTTCTTTTAAAAGGTGTATTTGTACAATCTCTATTTTAGTAACCATATGCAGTGCATGCTTCATATCATCCTGAATTTTGGTTACTTCGGCCATGGTGATGTTCCAAAGAGGGCATTGAGTGGGAGTTTTGAAGACAAAGGTTGGATTATATTCTCTTGGGTGTTTAGAACTCGACGAAGTCATGGTTATAGTTTTATTTAAAAATGAGAGAAGATGAAAGCCATAAAACTACAATTAATTTAGAAATTTTGTGGTTATTTAAGGGTATTTCAAATTTTTAATTTAGGAGGGAAAAGCATTTTCATAATTTTCCACAATGTGTCCACACATAGGAGGGGAGTATGTCGACATATGTACATTAATTTTTTTCAATTTATTTTTCTTTTAATTTTCTAATTTTTATTTTATTATATCTATATAACAGAGAACAAACATATTCCTAACTCTCTTCTAAGCTTAATAAAGGATGTTTGATGTAATGACCCGCAATTCCGCACATTTCAAGCTCACAATAAACCACACATGTACAAATCAAATTGAACGAAAAGGCGAATAGTTAAGGGAAAGAAGGAAGAAAGAAGAGAAGGGAGAAGAGAGAAGAGAGAAGAGAGAAAGAAAACCAAAATACATGAAATCTCACAACGTAGCGGAACAACATATAATATAATATCAATGATCTGTGCAAAAGTGAAACTATATATACATACATCAAATCAGAGTACACAAATAACAAATCATCAGCCTGGATAGTTATAATAACCTATCCACACAAATGATGATAATTAAAGAAACCAATGCATCGAAAAATAAACATATACGTGAATACGACTTGAAGACTTCCAGCTCGTCTTTGGAAGCTCCAAAGCATTCAAAATGAATCTGCATAGTCGGACCCGAGCTTTAAATGGGAAGCATACCCGGATCAATTGGTAAACTAGTGTGAGAAAACACATCCTATTAGATTTTTAATGTTATAAAAACCTTCCAAAACAAAGGTATCTCGTAAGACCATGCCACACATAAACATGGACGAGTTTTTAACTTATGATAACTGAAACATTTCATATCAAATACTCTGATATAATAATAACGTCTAGGATACAAATAAATATTTACCATAGACAAAATTGTTACACTGATTAAATTCCAGCATAATAGGTTTAAAAATAAAACCCTAAAGGCTCATATTGGAGAATGGATTCAATACAATAAAAGGTAAGGAACTAGCTTCTATATAGTACATTTCCTAAGGAATGTACTGAGGATAAGCAACTCCGAAACCTTTGCATATGGCAAGACCGACCTACATGCAGACCCATCTGGTGGTGGATAGAACCGAATATGACATCATCCTAGTCGTTCCCAACTTATCTGTGGCTATAAGCATATACAACATACCCAAAATATAGAGGGTAATCTAGAAAGGTAATTACCATACCCTAGTGGGAGCGAACCACTTAGCCTTACGCATACCCTGTTTAAGCCATTTTCAGGTATAAGGCTTGTTAACAAGATTTCTTGTCAACACTCCAAAGTTATGCTAAGAAGGATGGATAGACTTTTGGAGAATAGTGGGCGTGATTCCCTTAGGAACTGCCTTAAAATTTGGTTTTATTTATGAATAATCCTTGAATCAGAACTTTCGACATTATCGAAAGGTTTAGTCTTTGGATTGAATAACCTTCTGACCTTATTGAGCTTGTATGATGTCTCTTACAAAGGTTTTCCTTTCGATTCGGTGGAGATTCCTTAGGTTAAGTCCTTAAATGGTATGCTTCAATCTTGTCGAAGGCTAAGGTGATAGCTTTATTTGGCTTTAAGAAGGAATGATATACATTGGTGGATATGAAATAGGTTTCGACCTTGTCGAAAGGTTAGATCACTTATATGAAGTAGTTTTTGACCTTTTCGAAAGGTTAGACTACTTATATGAGGTAGGTTTCGTCACTGCTGAAAGGTTAGATCACTTGGTTTATAACTTTGAAAGGTTACATGTATTGTTGGAGCATATAGAACTGTCGACCTTGTCAAAAGATTTAGACCACAGAGCTAATGGCTTCGTAAGGTTGCAGTAGATGTTAGAGTTAGAAGTGTTGTCGACCTTGTCAACAAGATCCTTTCATGGAGTTAAACCTTGAAAAATGCGGTTAATGCAACAAAGATTTTAGTAAACAACAAAGTAATTAACAAAACTCAAGATTTCCCTCTTTATCCAAGAAAAACTCTATTTTTATTAAATTACCAAATCACCCAATTAGGGTTACAATACTTTGATTAAGAAGATGCAAGATTAGAATGAGAGAAATCGGATCCCCAAAACATGATCCCTTGGGTCTTGTTTATAGATGTAGGCGGGCCCCCCTTTCGACTCCATGCTCTCGACCAGGACGGAAGGTCTCCCTTTTATAAGCAGTTGTAAACCGTTCGAGACTTTGTCGAAAGATTTGCTTCTCATATGCCATTATGGACCTTTCGACATTGTCGAAAGGTCTGCTTTTCTTTATGCCTTCATGAACCTTTCGACTTTGTTGAAGGGTTTGCCTTATATATTTTGTTGTGAACCCTACGACCTTGTCGGAAGGTTGCTCTTCACTTGATTGTTGTGAACCCTTTGACCTTGTCGAAAGGTTGCTCTTCACTTGAACGTTGTCGAGAGCTATGCTTCCCTCCAATGTTGTCGAAAGGTTGTCTTTCATTCTTTGTTGACTTTTGACTATTGCCTTCTTCATAGAACCTTTTGACTTTGTCAAAAGGTATCCTGATGAGTCTTAACTGGTTCGAAAGGCTTGCCATGCTTTCGAAAAGGTCACCATGGGTTTGCTAACACTTGCTTTGACTTCCTCGTCTTCTTCGAAAGGTAAGAACATCATGGATGCTGTGAGATGGAACCTTCCGACCCCTTCAAATGGTTTGAGGCTGTTAAACTATGATGGATGCATCCCTTCGACTCCTTCAAAAGGTTTGTTCTGAACTCCTCTTTCTTACTCTTTGTTGAAGGACTTTGCGACTCAGTCGAAAGGTGGATTTTTGGAGTAACATTTGCCCCCTTTATTCGAAGGGATGCTCTTGACTTTCCATGTCATCCTTGTCGAAAGCTTAAAAACTTCCTGCTTCTTGGCCTTCCCACGTAGATCTAGGCTATTTATTTAAATCTCATCCAACGGTCGAGAATTTGGGCGACTTTTCTTATATATTATGCTTCTCCACCTTCTTCTTTTACCTGCGATTAAAAATATTCAAGCAAAAGTAAAAGAATCCTAAAAAATTGCCTGAATTTTGCTTTCTAGAAACCAAGGTAATTCTCGAATTCAAACTGTGAGTTTGGATTAATCTTTGTTTTTTTCTTAGTTTTTGTTTGAATTTCATTTATACCCTAATCGAATTTCAATTTTCCAAATTCCAAAATTAAAACTCAATTTTGATTTAGTTTGCTGAATTTTTTTAATCTTAATTCAATTTCCTAAACCAACAAAAGTCACTTCTCATTTTGGATTTTGGAAGTTGATAGTGGTTATTGATGAAAATTCTGTAAACGAGTGAAGTTCTTATTTTAAAATTTTTGGTTCTTGCTTTTTGTTTTAACCTAGGTTTTCGATTTTTTGAAAATCTTTACACCCCTCTTGAAATCGAACTCAAGCGATTTCAATTTAAATCCAATTTGTCAATAGGTTTGATTTTATTGTAAGAAAAAATTGAGAACTGTATTTATAATCAGGTTTAGGGTTGGTTAAACCCAATATGATTACCTGGAACCCTCTCGTGTGCAATTTGGCAGCATGAAATGACATTTCTACCCCTTCGAAAGAGGTTGAGGCAGCAATAATAGATTTTCCTTCTTAACGTCCTTCAGTGGGGTCGAAAGGTATTGTGATGCCAACTTAACCAACATTGTCGAAAGGATAGTTAATTGAATGGAGTGAATTCGACCCTTCGACAATGAGCTCTAGGCAAGGTTGAAGAGTTTCAAACCTTTCAACTATTAGCTTTCGACAAGGTTGAAATTCTTCAACTTTAGAGTTGTCACTATTCATTTCTGTTGAAACATTTAAAGCACATGTGAGTAGAATTTGAAACCTTTCAACTTCAATGGGTTGGACATGTTTTGACAATTTTCACCTGACCTTTCGACAACATCAATGTTAGTGTGTTTACTTTGGAATTTTGAAATATTGATTTCAACCATGTTGAAAGGTGCTACCACTTTGCTTTATGTTACATTCAAAGTGTATCCATGTTTCCATAGAGCTTTCAACATTGTCGAAAGGTGATGAATGGGTCAATGTTTCATCTCTTCCTTTCGACTTTGTCGATAGCTCGAGGAGTTTATATTATTATTTGCCTTTTAGGCTCTTTAATAATGTTGAAGTATGATGGTTAAGGTTGAGGCCATTTCCTTCCCGCTATTGTCGAAAGCTTAAGCTGTTGACCTTTCGACATTATCAAAAGCTTAAATTGCTGACCTTTCGACATTACCGAAAGCTTGAATTGCCTACCTTTCGACATTTTTGAAAGCTTGAATTGTTAATCTTTCGACACTATCAAAAGCTCAAACTACTTAGTATTTTCACCATTTTAAGATTTTATATAAGTTTTCACTCTTGAGCTATCTAAGTAAATTTACTTGTTTAATTCTTGTGTGCTTTCTAAACTCATAAATAAACAAGAGATTTAACTAAAACATTTTCACCTGGTAGAATCATGGGCTCTTCCAAAGTTGAAGCCATTGCTAAGCATTCTTCCATCGAGACTTAGAATAAAGTCAATGCTATTCTTAAAGACTTCGGTATTACTAGGATCGAAGCTATCCCTCTTCAACCAATTGATACCATTGACAACCTTCCTGAAGGGTACTTTGCTTCCACGACCATCCACATATGGCATGGTGGATTTCTTCCTTTTCTCGAGTTTCTGATCTCATACTGATCTCATGTTGGAGTTGATCCAATACAACTATCCCCAAATGTTTACACTCATCTTCTATCTCTGGAAATGTTGTTGTTGGAATCTAGAATTCCTTCGCTTAATGCTGAAGTTTAAACTCCTTGACCAAGTTGGCATGGTTAATTAATATTAACAAGCAAATTTACAGATTCAATGTATATAAGAAGCTAATATCAGATAGTATCAATAAGTTCAAGGACTGGGGGAATCAATTTTTCTTTGTCAAGTGCTTTGCCGATGTTCACGGGACTTTTGCCTCTCCCCGTAAGTCTACTTTAATGTTGTCTTTGCTTTACTCTACGTTTTCTATTAAATAATCTCTGACTATTCTCTGGTGAATCTTCCAAGAAACTCAATGATGCTGATAAGAAAACCATTGATTCATTAACTGCAGCTTCAAAATTTAGGAGCAGGCTGAGGCACTTAACTCCTTCGAATTTAAGAAAACATTCTTTACGGCTACATGGCCAGAGGATCCTGGGAACTTCTCCCACAATCATGCATACTTCTCATGGCAAGTGCTTCCTTTCCTTAGGCAGTACCGAACGCTTTACTTCAATGTCTCATATTTGTGCTGACACTTCAGGTATATTATTAGTTCAGTGTTTTTCTTCTTTTCTCTTGAATTCTTTGAATTACTTTGACTAATTTTATATCCGCTTGAACTTTTTCTTGCTTCTTCAAAAGCCATTGTATCTTCTAGGAGAGCTGCCTTGCTAAATCCAAAAGAACTTCCAAAAGAAAATTAATGGGGCCTTCTGAAGGTGCGCCTCTGGCGAAAGCGGCTAAAGTCCTTAATGCGAAGGAAGAGGAGGAGCTTATATCTTGTGAACAAGCTTCGAAAAGCCCTGATGTTGAAGATTTTGAAGATAAAACAAAGCAAACTCCACCTACTCCCGAACATTTTCCTCACATTACTATCTCTGACTCCCCAGCTGCCCTTGCACAAATGCAGCTTGCTCTATTGATGACTCCTTCTAAGATGCAAATTCCTTCGAAGTCGTCATCTTCTGTTCCTCCATTAACCAATTTTGATGAACTCGTTAAGCTCATCCTTCATTAAAAATCTTTTATCTCTTAGTCTTTGTCGTCATTCAGTCCAGACTTAGCAGAAAATTATAGCTCTCTGATGGAACAACAACTTTTGGTAAGCTCTCATATAATTGATCTTATCATCACTGGATTTCTCTAATTGCTAACTTGTATTTCACCTCTTGTTATAGATTTCTAGGAACTGGATAGCTATAAATGATCATGTTTCAAAGTTTTTGATTGAATCCTCAAGGCTATAGAAGGAGAACTCCGAGCTAAAAAATCAAGTGTCATCTTTAACTGTTGCCAAAAATGAAGCTTCTACAGAGTTGGAGCGAGTGAATGCTTCCCTTGCCTGGGTTGAGAGTGATTTAGAAGCAGAGAGGCAAGCTCACCAGCTCACCAGCTCACTAATAATGGAAAATTTGCTATAGAGCTAGCTCTAAAAGACTCGGAAGATGAGAAAGCTCGCTTGGTTTCCAAGAATACTTCATTGAAAGACAAATTCAAAAGGACCGGAGCTTCACTCAAACTGGTTGTTCGCACCTTCTTCGATGTCAAAAAGCAAGTCTCTGAGTTTGCTAATGTCACCCTAGGGCCTACAATGCTGAAAATTATAAAGACACCCTCATGCTCGCCTATACTGACAATCACGAGAGGTGTCCTGACTTCGGCTTCCCTTCTCTCGATCCATCCTTAGATGAAAGAGGAATGGACAAAATTAACTAGATTAGGCAGGGTGCTGGTTCGAAAGACGAGGAGGAGATAGTTAATGTAGCGTAAGCTCTTTCTTTTAATATTCCCTCCTTCGACATCGAATCTTATTCCGAGGAGTAGGTGACACTTATGCTGCTGAAGAGGAAAAATATGATGATGATGATGAGGGCAGCGACGACGACGACGACGATGACAACGATGATAATCCCTCCGAAGGTCAAGGTCTTAATGGAGATAAAGGGGGTCCCTCTGGTTCCATAGAAGAAGATGGTAGTGAACAAGATAAAATATCTAAAAAGGAGCCACGCCCTCATAAAGATATGCCTCCTTCATTTCCTGGACCATCTACTCTTTCTGAGGAGGAAACTGCTCCCACCCATTTTGAGAATCTAGAAAAGAAAGAGCAGGCCCCTAGGCTTTCATTCCAGTTTCACAAGTATGGAATTCCCTATTTAAATATCTTACACTTCAAAGATAATAATTAGTGCTATATCATTTATCTTAGATAAAGAAGAGGTCTACTTCCCCTTATAGAATAAAACTTGACAGAAAACAGACAGAAGTTAACAAGTTATATAGGGAGTTAGACAAATTGATGAAGGAGCATAATGTTTTGTTTGAGAAATATCATAACCTTGAAAAGAGCACCTCCGTATTAGCATCTTTTAAATACCAGAGGGCTGCCCCTTTATTAAAGATAGCGCGCCTTCAATATGACGCTCTCTTGAAGGAAAATCACGAGTTACTAACTCTATTCTGGATGATGAAAGAAGAGAGAGATACTTTAGCTAACTTTTTGTATAAAGCTTATTGTAAACATTCGATTATTGATTTTTTGTGCTTAGACGAATTCAGTGGGGGTCTACTCAGACGTTTTCATAAAAGATACTTAGACGAATTTGGATTCGACCCACATTCTAGAGCTTACTAGAAGTTACCGTGGGTCAGAATGATTCCTCAGGATCACCTCCCTGAAAACTTAAGTACTACAAGGATAAATATTTTTTTTTTGAATTTTTCTCTAAATCTGTTTTGCATGAACCAAATGAATGATTGTAAATATGTAGCAACCAATTAATTTATGAGTACAAGTTTTGGTCTTGTTTTCTATACTTAGTTTCATTTTACTATACTATTTTAGAATATCAATTCTTTAGGTCAAGTTGTCCCAGTAGAACACTTAAGCCAATATGTTAAATTGAGGAGGTTTTACTCTAAAAATGAACCACTTTTAAAGACTTCGAAGTTAGCGAAATTTTGCTTTCTTCAGGATTTACAAAAGTTATACTTGGAATTCCCTTGCCTCCGCTTTGACTTACTCAGCGATAAAAAGAAAAAATTCCTTAAACTGATCAAGACCTTTTACTCTAAATTAATTTGCGGTGGTGATAGTCCGCCAACTAGGAAGTGGGACTATAGTCAATGCCCACCAGTTATAACCTCTGAAGGAGTTACTATGCCATTTGATTCAATAGTTATGCTTTCAGCTAACTCTCTAGATAAAGTTAGAAAAGTAGTTTCCCAGCTATAAAGGTAATCAAGTTGTTTATTGTACCTTTTTAATTTCGTTGTTGTTTGTTTGTTACTATAATAAAAAAGATATTTCTTAGCTTGATTTTGACATTATTTTATCTCTTTTGCTTAAACAGGAGCTTCAACTATCTACAACTTCTCTTCCTCATAATTTATCGTCATGCGTTGATGCTATTAGAGAGAAGTTGTTGCAAAGAAGTGGAGGGATTGTGCCTAGCGACGACATCCTACTTGAACGCTTCGGTGGTAATATTGAGGCTGTGAGATGGCAGTAAAGATATGTTATTAAGAAAACCATCGCAAACGGCCAAAAAGATCACATAACCCAACTCGAGGCTGAAATAAAAAGTAATGATGAAATGATAACCACACTTAAGCGATAAGTTAAAACAAATCCTTTAATCGATTTCGATCAAAAAATGTCTAAACTTATTCAACGAATATATGATCTGGAGTTAAAGTTAAAAGATAGCCAGGAGCAATGTGCCTCTATGGAGTTCATTTTGGGCAATAAGACTTCAAAGATTGATCTTCTAGTCCGACAAGTAATCCCTCTTTTGGTCAAACGTACTAGGTCAAAGCTTCTCCCCGCTCAGAAATTCCCTACTATGCTTAACCCTCCCCCAGGTTTAGATGAAAATGTAGTGGGGAACTGGCGTCGTAGGGTAAAGATCGAAATTGCCAAATATTTTGATGAACATCAGAAAGTAAAGTACTCAGAGACTATTAATGAATATGTTGCCAAAAACCAGAAGCTGGAGCATGAAAATTACTTGCTCGACAAGCGTGTCGCAGAGTTAAAAAGAGAGAATAAAACAGTCAGGGCTACGAACAGAGCTTTTAATCGCACCCTAAAGACCAACATCGATGCAATTGATGATGAGAACCAAACAAGGAGAAAACAAAAGAAGCTTAAGGAAGTTCTTAGCACGGATGTTAAACACGTAGTTTATCCTACAGTTGCAAAAACTCTCGATAGGGCCGCCCAAGATTTGTAACTCCTCTATATATTTGACCTATGCAAATCTATCTTATATATATTTTTTTCATTTTGTGAATGATTTCATAACTTATGTAAATCACATAAATTTTGTAAATACCAACTGATTTGCAAACCTTCTTTAGTAACGATACTTTTAAAATGTTTTCCAATTGCTCACTCATTGATTTCTGGACTAGCTGAATCTTTTGCTATTCCTTGTTGTTTTGATTTCCCCGAAAAGCATGTAGCAAAAAATATTTATAATTGTTAGCTTGAATTCAACATATTTTTCTATGTATGTCATTTGCTTAGATTAACAAATCATTCTGTTAATTTTACGATAATTAGCTTATACTAAATGTTAAAATCTCATCTTTAACCAAGATGTGAGATGATCAAGAATGTAACTTCTTCCACTCGACTGGAAAGTTTGAAATTTGCTGATAGAAAATTTTGTCTTGTCACAAAGATATAAATATTAGAATATAACCTTTATTTAATAAAGAACCAGATTAAGAGATCGCCGTTTGAAATCTGAACGCAATAACACTCCAACCCATTCCTTGACATTGATTGGATTTAAAAATTTAGAAACTCGAAGCCCCTATTCGGAGACTTTTAATAGTGATCTTTAACATTCCTTGACCTAGATTCAGACATTTGTGATGAATCAAAATCCGAAAATTTTGCTCCTAGATTTGGGTTCGCATAAGTAGTTGTCTTGATATCCAGATTCAGATATAATAAGGTAATGATTGATGAATACCCGAAACCAAGATTCTAGTGATAGATGATGAAATTCTTATATGGAAGACCCAAAACCCTAATTCGGGTATTAACAGCTAATGTTTAAAAAAGAGAATCCCGAAACCCAGATTCAGGTACATTAAGATAACCAAAAGTTAATAGGGACCCGGAACCCGGATTCGGGAATTATATAGTGAAGTTCCGAAATGAATATCCCAAAACCAAGATTCGGGTATTAATTTATGAAAATCTGATGGAAGAGACCCAAAGCCCAGATTCAGGTTCTAATTGATGTAAATCTGATGTAAGAGACCCGAAACCTAGATTCGGGTATTAATAAATGATGTTTTAGAAATGACAGTCCCGTAACCCAGATTTGGGTAATAATAAGAGAATTTCCATTCCGCTCCTTTGCTTCCATCTTCTTTGACATGTATGAACCCTTTAGATTTTGAATACAAAGAAATAATATGATTAGCTACCTCTTGAGCTAAGATGTCTTAGTCCATGATCGAATATGCTTTTTCTCCAACTTTAACATCTTAGTTCATGATTTGATGTGCCTCCTCTCGGGCTTAGACATCTAAGTCCTTTGATAAATGTACCTCTTCTCGAGCCTGGACATATTAGTCCATTATTTGAATGAGCCTCGCCTTGGGCTTGGACATCTTAGTCCTTTATTTGTTGGGCCTCTTCTTGGTCCTGGAAGTCTTAGTCCATTATTGTTCGGTGCACTTGGTTAGCTCATCTTAGAGGCTGGAACAAAGGACTTACCCGACCTCCCTCCACGAGGCGTCCTTCCCTGGCCCTTTTGCGGCGTGGACAGGTTCTTGTTCGGTGCTCTACCCTGGCCATCTTATGGCACGGATAGAGGCTTACTCCATCCTCCTCCAAGAGGTGCCTTAACCTGGCCATAGCTTGGCGCGGATAAGGGCTTGTTCGATGCTCTACCCTGGCTATCTTATGCCATGGATAGAGGCTTACTGCGTCCTCCCTCCAGGAGGCGCCTTGACCTAACCATAGGCGCGACCAAGGGCTTGTCCGGTGCTTTAACATGGCCATCTCTTGACATATTTAAAGGCTTGTCCGCCCTCCCTCCAGGAGGTGCTCTGCCCTGGCCATCTCGGCGTGGATAGAGGCTTTTCTACCATCTTAGGTAGACTACCATCTTAGGCAGTTTCCAAATATGAGGAGTATTTCACTCCCAACCATGTAGACTTTCTCTTTTCAGAAAGTTGGTCTTTATTATTTATTTATCAAATCCTTTTTACAAATTCACTGATCTTTCCCCGTCTAAAGAAATTGATGATCATCCCCTCTAGGGCTCTGAGTGGTTGGTTTCATAACCATTCATCATATGATAATGATAGAAGGACCCTCCCAAATCCCTTTTATGTTTTGGCTTTTTCTTTTGTGATCGCCAATAGTTAAGTTCATCCGTTGTAAGTAAGTAGACGTTTCCATTGATATTGTCAAGTTACATTCTTTTGGAAGTCTAGACTTGAAACTTGAATCTTGAGGATGACACTTTGACTTTTTATTTTTCGGCCTTATCATTTCATGCTCTTTAATTATTTTTCTTTTTTCTACCCTTTGAATCTCTTGGTTGGAAGTGCTCTTGTTGTAGTTTGTTGCCTTTTGTGTGCAAAGGCATTGTAATCATTCATTATCTCTCTCTCAAACATTATGCCTTTGGAATAATGTTGGATTGTTTTTCTCATTTGATTAAAGGTATTATGACTTACATTTGTTCTTTTTCCAAGGGCAAAGATAGGGGTAGGACCACATGAAAAGGATTTAGACTCCATTTCTCAGGATCATAAGATTCTGCTTTCTTTTTGTTTATAATCCTTAGGGCTTCGAGCCTTAGCCTTTGCTCTTCCTCTTGATTGGAGCTTTTGATGTTTACTTGGGAGAATCTTTTCAAATGTGGTTCAGAAGACCCTTGTTCAGACCTTTTAAATTCGGGCCATGATCAAACCAAAATGGATATACTTGATGTAATATTAATCCAAGGGGGTTAGAGAATAGTAGTGTTAGGGGGTTAACCAAACTGGAGGTTCAAGCCATTCTTCTAACGCAAAAATGTTAACAAGATTTCTTGTAAACACCATAAAGTTTTGCTAAAAAGGATGGATTGACTTTGGAGAATAGTGGGCGTGATTCCCTTAGGAACTACCTTGAAATTTGGTTTTATTTATGAATAATCCTTGAATCAGACCTTTCGACGTTGTCGAAAGGTTCAGTCTTTGAATTGAATAACCTTCTGACCTTATTGAGCTTGTATGATGTCTCTTACAAAGGTTTTTCTTTCAATTAGGTGGAGATTCCCTAGGTTAAGTCCTTAAATGGTAGGCTTCAATCTTGTCGAAGGCTAAGGTGATAGCTTTCTTTAGGTTTAAGTGGGGAATGATATACTTTGGTGGATATGAAATAGGTTTCAACCTTCTCTAAAGGTTAGATCACTAATATGAAGTAGGTTTCGACCTTGTTGAAAGGTTGGACCACTTATATGAGGTATGCTTCGTCCTTGTCGAAAGGTTAGATCACTTGGTTTATAACATTGGAAGGTTACATGTATTGTTGGAGCATATAGAACTGTCGACATTGTCAAAAGGTTTAGACCACAGTGCTAATGGCTTCAGAAGGTTGTAGTAGATGTTAGAGTCAGAAGTGTTGTCGACCTTGTCGACAAGATCCTTTCGATGAAGTTAAACCTGGAAAAATGCGGTTAATCCAAAAAAGATTTTAGTAAATAATAAAGTAATTAAAAAAACTTAAGACTTCCCACTTTATCCAAGAAAAACTCTATTTTTATTAAATTCCCAAATCACCCAACAAGGATTACAATACTTTGATTAAGAGATGCAAGATAAGAATGAGAGAAATCAGATCCCCAAAACATGACCCCTTGGGTCTTATTTATATATGCAAGTGGCCCCCTTTCAGTTCCATGACCTCGACCGGGATGGAAGGTCTCCCTTTTATACACAGGTGTGAACCATTCGACTTTGTCGAAAGGTTTTCTCCACATATGCCATTGTGGACCTTTCGACATTGTCGAAAGGTCTTCTTTTCTTTATGCCTTCATGAACCATTCGACTTTGTCGAAGGGTTTTCCTTCTATATTTTTTTGTGAACCGTTCGACCTTGTCGGAAGGATGCTCTTCACTTGATTGTTGTGAACCCTTCGACTATGTCAGAAGTTTGGTCTTCACTTGAACGTTGTCGAGAGCTGTGCTTCCCTCCAATGTTGTCGAAAGGTTATTTTTCATTCTTTGCTGACTTCTAAGTTTTAACTTCTTCATTGAACATTTCTACTTTGTCGAAAGGTATATTGGTGAGTCTTAACCGGTTTGAAAGGCTCGCCATGCTTTCAAAAAGGTCTCCATAGGGTTGCTAACACTTGCTTTGACTTCTTCATCTTCTTTGAAAAGTAGGAACTTCATGGATATTATGAGATGGAACCTTCCGACCCCTTCGAAAGGTTTGAGGCAGTTAAACTATGATGGCTGCATCCCTTCGATTCCTTCAAAAGGTTTGATCTGAACTCCTCTTTCTTAGTCTTTGGTGAAGGTCCTTTCGACTCAATCGAAAGGTGGATTTTTGGAGTAACAAGGCTCAAGGTAACGTTTAAATTTCATAGAATATATTTCAATATGAATGCCACATTGCCTATTCCAATAACACACTAGTTAGTTTCTAGAAAAGTACAACCTCTGAGTTCATATGCCTCAGAGAAGGGTGTTAAGTGCAAGAGGTGTTTCCTCCCACACCACCAAACAGATGTATGTTTGTAAAATCCAAGATACGTGGTTCTTAAAAATGCAATGTTAGACATTCGTCTATACAGGTTGTCTAGGAATAGGACAAACCCAAAGCAGTCTCCTACTAAATCCTATCGGGAATCAACCCTAGGATTAATAGCAAGCAGTCCTTGAATCGAAGATTTACATAATAAAGTACTACTGCCACCATATATATACAATATGAAATCGCGGGACTAGTGGAAAGCAACCCTACATTATGAGGATCTCTGTCTTCAAAATCATCGTGTTCAACAATCTGCACTTTCAAATTCATACGTTGGTCCGAAGTGGTATTCAGATCAATATGATCCCGGTCTCTCCGTACCAACAATCGATAAGAGGTCCTCAACCTCATAAGGAAACCAAGTCTCATAGACTTATCATGTTTCCAACTCTCAACTTGTTATCATTCAGCCAAGAAGGTAGCTCAGTAGGTTGGAGTACCGTAGTCACTCTGCACTACTTGAATCAATATTCTTAACTTGAAATAATAATCAACCCTACTCAGTTGGCCTTATACTATGTGCACGACTAATCAGTTCCCACGCAAGTCAAGGACCAAAAATAACCAAAAATACAATCTATCACACAAGCAGTCACTAGGCCTATTTAATTAGTCTTTTATTAATTAAATCACTTTCCAAATATTTATCTTGAAATCTCTTTAAAAGATATTTTCTCAAAACCATTTTAATCTTTCGATATTTGGAAAATATTTCCATATACTTTTTCAACGATATAAGTATATTCACAACCCATCTCATTTTCAACACTTAGAAAATACCTTTATCTTAAATCTATAATAAGTATATTTACAAATCTTTTGAGGAAAGCTTCATATTTTCCATAATACGCCTTATTGGGTCAAAACAAATGTTGTGTAAAGCATCGTTACAACAACCCAAAACAATAGTATAAGGATTCGACTATTTATATAAATCTCGTATACTATAAAAAAACATTTTCTTTTGGAAATCACTTACTATAACAATAGTGTTATTCTATGCCTTCCTTACTTTCTCGAAAATGTTTATTATAACAATAAATGTTGAAATCTACGTTTTAATTACTTAGTAAATTTTAAATCACTTTTTAAAGCCATAAACTCCATCTGAAATCATCACTTTGTAGACATTCCTTTATAAGATTATTTTCGCTTTTAAAATGTGAATATATTTCCTTTATAAAAATCCATGTTCAATTCTCAACATAAGTCATTTCCATATCTATAAGTCTATGTTTATAAATCCCCTTTCTATTTTATAAAACTTCCCTTTTAAAATCTCTTTATTTATAACAATTCTATTTATAAATCCATTCCTTTATAAATCCTGTTTATTTATAAAATCCCATTTTTAAATCTATTTACAAAATATTAATTACAAATCTATTTTTAATATTTATAAAACTATTTATAAATCTATTTCTTTATTAATAAAATATGCAACTTTTATAAATTTTCTATTTAAACCATTTCAAAAATATTTGTTTCACACTATTTCTATCTTCTTTAAAGTTGTATTTCCATTATAATAAAAGATGGACTTATTTATTAAGCTTTTAAAACCTTTATAATATATTCAAAAATCTCTATTTAGAAATACTTCATAAACTATCAGTTTATAGTACCAAAAATCATACTTTCTATTTCATTAAAAATAAACTTCTTCTTTTAATAATTCAAGAATAATTATTAAAAACATATATTATTTCAAAATACTTTAAAAAAAAATTAAATCCAAATCTTCACCTAGAAATAAAATGTTATCCCGCCTTTTGGCAAGGCCGTGACACCAAAAAACTGACTAGAACTCAATGACAGCTCATCCTGTAGGACAGTTACATCACAAGTTCACCATGGATATCGATGAATTTTGTCCGAGTCCGGATCGGGCTACAATTGATAAGACATGTCAAGCAAAGCCATGAAAGCCAGCATTCCAATTTCAAGACAATCTGAGATCGTACGCTCAAGATATCATCGACGCAAGTGAAGGACATAGCCTTGAATTCGTCTCCATATGGTTCGAATCCCCTAAAGGTCGAATCCATCAAGCTCGACTCCAACGAAATTCCCCTGATTGCTTCGAATCCCTGAGAAGTGCTTTAGCCTTCGACTCCATCAAACATGCTTTCACTTCGAATCGAATGAAGTAGAATACCTTCGAATCGGTGAAATGAAAGAAGCTTCGATTCCATCTTATGATTGCCTTCAGGTCCATTGCTTCGACTCCATCAAAACACCCTCAACGTTCGAATCCACGAACTGGACTCAATTCGACTCCATCCCATGAGTGATTTCGAATCCATCAAGACAGAATGCTTCGAGTCCACGGGTTTGTTTCACTTCGTATCAACCATGTTGAAGACCTTCGAATCCACACTGTTTGAGGCAACTTCGAATCGATCAACTTTAACGTACCTAGATCGATTCGAAGAAGACCTTCGCTCATTCGATTCGAAGAGGGATGTCTTCGAATCCACTACCACGAATCCACCCAGTCAAAGCGGGGAGGAACATGGAGTCGACCCAGTTAATCCGGAGTGAGAAGCGGATCGATACGAAGTATGCGCACCACGCCGTTGTCTTCACGTGAAGGAGAATCGATTCGAACGGATCGATTCGAACGGATCGATTCGAGCGACTCCAGAAAGCGAAAATCTTCAACTTGAATCGATCATAACTCGAGTTCTACAAGTCCAAATGTCATGAAATTTTAACAGAAGCTTAAGCGCATGATGAAGAATGTTCACACCAAATTTCAGCTCGATTGGATGATTTCTTGATCGATTCGAACCAAGGGTCGAATCGATCCCAAAGTGGGCCCAGATCTCCAGATTTCGGCCATGTGGGCCCCCTGACGTACCAGAACTGGTCTCCCCTCATTTTAGGCGAAATATCAGCCTCCTACACCTATAAATAGAGCCCCTAGTCATTCAGAAAAGGGGTCGGATAATTCTAAGTACTAAAGAGCGCCCAAATTCTGCCAGATTTACTCCAGAACACCACCGCTACCTTAGATTGAGACTTAGCATATAATTTCAGTTGTACTACATTAGAGGAGATTGTAATCATCGAGTGAACATCAATAAAATCATCAACTTCAGAGTGGACGTAGGCAAGATCGCCGAACCACTATAAATCTAGTGTTTCTGTTCATTATTTCTGAATTGTGATACTCTGTTTGCTTAGATTTGAGTTTTGTGTGTGAATATTGTAGATTTATACTCATACACTGGTGCTTTCACAACATTCGGGGTTTGTGACCAATTTTGGCGCAAACACTTTGGTGCTTCCACTGAGAATTGAACTCAGGAGTTCTATCATTTGAAAGTTGATTCAGAAGGCTAAGATATTCAGATCCGAAGAATCATGACAAGACAAACAAGTAAAAGGCAGAGGCCAGAGCGAAGTCAGCACGAAGGGAGTCAAGAGGCTTCCTCAGGAGCAAACCAAGCTTCAGTTTTCATCACTAGGGAAGAGATGGAGACAATGATGAAGAGACAAGAGGAAATGATCCAGAATTTGCTTCAACAGATCGGACAACTTGGAGCACAAAATCAAGGAGCAACCAGAATCCAGAACGGAGCAGGACCATCTAACGCAGCGCCGGAGCTGGGGGGCACACACTTAGGACATGTTGATCCGAACCTGGGAAGAGAGACAAGGACATCCGAGCAACTTGGCGGCGATAGAGGGATGAATGCTCAGCCAGGGGGGCAGACACCCGAAAGCTCACACGGACTCGGGGGGCAGATCGAAGGTAGTGAACAAGGATTACAGCTAGGAGATAATGATAGATTGGCAGAGATGGTCAGGCGAGCCATGAGAGGCGGATTAGTAAACAGAGATCTTGAAGACGTGAACAAGAGTCCCTTTTCTCCTGCGATTAGATTGGCTAGGAACCCACCAGAATTCAAACTGCCAACAGTAGAGAGGTATGATGGGAGGACGGACCCTGCGGTCCATCTAACGAGGTATATAAGGCACATGGAAGTGCTGGGGGCATCACAGGAAGTCATGGCCCGGTGCTTCCCATTGTATTTGACAGACATAGTAGCTTTATGGTTCCGACAGCTAGAGAGCGGCTCCATTGGGACATGGACCGATTTGATTGAGAAATTTATGAGGCAATTCAGGGTTCATATTTCAAGACCCAAGAATGTGATGAATTTGGCAACGCTAAAACAGAAAGCTGGGGAGTCTTTGAGGAATTTCCTGACGCGGTTCAATGCGGCAGCAGCATCGGTGTATCGGCCAGATCCATCCATGGTTATGATGGCAGCTGTGTCCGGAATAGCTGACGGCACGGAATTCAAAAATTCATTAACTAAGGATCCACCTATGGATCTAGGAGAATTCTATCACGAGGCAGAAAAGTTTTTACGATTGGAAGACGCTAATGCTGAAAGAGAAGAAGGAGAGGGAATAGAAGTTTACGCACTTAAAGACAAAAAACCTTTTGAAAAGGATTTACACCAAGATAAAGGAAAACGAAAGGCTGAAGAAAATGATGACAGGTCAAAGCGGCAACGGAGGAAGCCACGATTTACCACCTATTCAGAACTCAACGAGGGTTTGGAGCGAATCTACTAAGACACCCGAGAGCAAGTTGCCTATCGTAGACCAATACGACGGGATCCAACTACCGACGAGAGAAAATCAGACAAATATTGCTTATTCCACGAGCTGAATGGGCATAGCACAAATGATTGTAGACATCTGAAGGATGAAATAGAAGGGCATATCAGGAACGACAGGCTACTTCAGTATGTGAGGAGGCGAACTCCAACGGTGGAACCAGAGCGACCACCATCTACATCAGCTAGGGGTGATCCTGAACCAGGACACCGTTTGGTTATCAATTGATTTGAATAAACGATGAACAAGTCGTAAACTTCTCACTAACAACATCAAACCATTTACACATGTATGAGATCGCGAACGATCCACAGGCATGCACTGAATGATTGTTGATCGTCCCGTAGTGAGGATTTACACTTCGACATCCTTGCTTTGCTTTTGTTTCATGTTGATTTGAACATTTAGACTTTGTTTGTTTGAATATTTCTGTGAACGTTAATTTGATATTTTCAATTCTGTAGAAGAAGTTACTTGCATATGCTTTGGATCGCGAACGGTCCATAATCACACCTTGTATGGCGACGAACCGCCACGATCGCTGATTCAGAAGTTCACCCGAACGTGAACCTGACATTGATAATACTAAGTCCCCCTCCTGGGCACACTCATTCGCCTCGAACGGCACCCGACCTCGAACGGTCACCATTAGCCTCGAACGGCACCCGACCTCGAACGGTCACCGTTTGCCTCGAACGGCACCCGACCGCGAACGGTCACACTTCATCTAGTATAACATTCGATCACGAACGATCACACTCTGCCTCGTACGGCACTCGACCACGAACGGTCACAATTCACCTAATATGACATTCGATCGCGAACGATCACATTTTTGCCCCGTACGGCACGCGATCGCGAACGATCACATTCCTCTTTCCACGTCACCTGACTGCGAACGGTCATAGTTCACCTAGAACGACACACGATCACGAACGGTCGCAACTCGTCTAGAATGACATCCGACCGCGGACGGTCCCATTTCTTTATTTGCCGCGAACGGCATCCGACCGCGAACGGTCCCATTTCTTTATTTGCCGCGAACGGCGTCCGACCGCGAACGGTCCTATTTCTTTATTTGCCATGAACGACATCCGACCTCGAAAGGTCCCATATCGCCTTGAATGACATACGATCCCAAACGATCGTCATTTGTGATCAGATAAAACTATCAATTTCTTTGCAGGGCATCAACAGGATATGAACATCCAGCTTATGGCATTACAAAACACACCTTCCTATCGCAAGGCATGTTTTGGGGGGCAAATGTTATCCCGCCTTTTGGCAAGGCCGTGACACCAAAAAACTGACTAGAACTCAATGACAGCTCATCCTGTAGGACAGTTACATCACAAGTTCACCATGGATATCGATGAATTTTGTCCGAGTCCGGATCGGGCTACAATTGATAAGACATGTCAAGCAAAGCCATGAAATCCAGCATTCCAATTTCAAGACAATTTTAGATCGTACGCTCAAGATATCATCGACGCAAGTGAAGGACATAGCCTTGAATTCGTCTCCATATGGTTCGAATCCCCTAAAGGTCGAATCCATCAAGCTCGACTCCAACGAAATTCCCCTGATTGCTTGGAATCCCTGAGAAGTGCTTTAGCCTTCGACTCCATCAAACATGCTTTCACTTCGAATCGAACGAAGTAGAAGACCTTCGAATCGGTGAAATGAAAGAAGCTTCGATTCCATCTTATGATTGCCTTCAGGTCCATTGCTTCGACTCCATCAAAACACCCTCAACATTCGAATCCACGAACTGGACTCAATTCGACTCCATCCCATGAGTGATTTCGAATCCATCAAGACAGAATGCTTCGAGTCCACGGGTTTGTTTCACTTCGTATCAACCATGTTGAAGACCTTCGAATCCACACTGTTTGAGGCAACTTCGAATCGATCAACTTTAACGTACCTAGATCGATTCGAAGAAGACCTTCGCTCATTCGATTCGAAGAGGGATGTCTTCGAATCCACTACCACGAATCCACCCAGTCAAAGCGGCGAGGAACATGGAGTCGACCCAGTTAATCCGGAGTGAGAAGCGGATCGATACGAAGTATGCGCACCACACCGTTGTCTTCACGTGAAGGAGAGTCGATTCGAACGAATCGATTCGAACGGATCGATTCGAACGGATCGATTCGAGCGACTCCAGAAAGCGAAAATCTTCAACTTGAATCGATCATAACTCAAGTTCTACAAGTCCAAATGTCATGAAATTTTAGCAGAAGCTTAAGCGCATGATGAAGAATGTTCACACCAAATTTCAGCTCGATTGGATGATTTCTTGATCGATTCGAACCAAGGGTCGAATCGATCCCAAAGTGGGCCCGGATCTCCAGATTTCGGCCATGTGGGCCCCCTGACGTACCAGAACTGGTCTCCCCTCATTTTAGGCGAAATATCAGCCTCCTACACCTATAAATAGAGCCCCTAGTCATTCAGAAAAGGGGTCGGATAATTCTAAGTACTAAAGAGCGCCCAAATTCTGCCATATTTACTCCAGAACACCACCGCTACCTTAGATTGAGACTTAGCATATAATTTCAGTTGTACTACATTAGAGGAGATTGTAATCATCGAGTGAACATCAATAAAATCATCAACTTCAGAGTGGACGTAGGCAAGATCGCCGAACCACTATAAATCTAGTGTTTCTGTTCATTATTTCTGAATTGTGATACTCTGTTTGCTTAGATTTGAGTTTTGTGTGTGAATATTGTAGATTTATACTCATACACTGGTGCTTTCACAACATTCGGGGTTTGTGACCAATTTTGGCGCAAACACTTTGGTGCTTCCACTGAGAATTGAACTCAGGAGTTCTATCATTTGAAAGTTGATTCAGAAGGCTAAGATATTCAGATCCGAAGAATCATGACAAGACAAACAAGTAAAAGGCAGAGGCCAGAGCGAAGTCAGCACGAAGGGAGTCAAGAGGCTTCCTCAGGAGCAAACCAAGCTTCAGTTTTCATCACTAGGGAAGAGATGGAGACAATGATGAAGAGACAAGAGGAAATGATCCAGAATTTGCTTCAACAGATCGGACAACTTGGAGCACAAAATCAAGGAGCAACCAGAATCCAGAACGGAGCAGGACCATCTAACGCAGCGCCGGAGCTGGGGGGCACACACTTAGGACATGTTGATCCGAACCTGGGAAGAGAGACAAGGACATCCGAGCAACTTGGCGGCGATAGAGGGATGAATGCTCAGCCAGGGGGGCAGACACCCGAAAGCTCACACGGACTCGGGGGGCAGATCGAAGGTAGTGAACAAGGATTACAGCTAGGAGATAATGATAGATTGGCAGAGATGGTCAGGCGAGCCATGAGAGGCGGATTAGTAAACAGAGATCTTGAAGACGTGAACAAGAGTCCCTTTTCTCCTGCGATTAGATTGGCTAGGAACCCACCAGAATTCAAACTGCCAACAGTAGAGAGGTATGATGGGAGGACGGACCCTGCGGTCCATCTAACGAGGTATATAAGGCACATGGAAGTGCTGGGGGCATCACAGGAAGTCATGGCCCGGTGCTTCCCATTGTATTTGACAGACATAGTAGCTTTATGGTTCAGACAGCTAGAGAGCGGCTCCATTGGGACATGGACCGATTTGATTGAGAAATTTATGAGGCAATTCAGGGTTCATATTTCAAGACCCAAGAATGTGATGAATTTGGCAACGCTAAAACAGAAAGCTGGGGAGTCTTTGAGGAATTTCCTGACGCGGTTCAATGCGGCAGCAGCATCGGTGTATCGGCCAGATCCATCCATGGTTATGATGGCAGCTGTGTCCGGAATAGCTGACGGCACGGAATTCAAAAATTCATTAACTAAGGATCCACCTATGGATCTAGGAGAATTCTATCACGAGGCAGAAAAGTTTTTACGATTGGAAGACGCTAATGCTGAAAGAGAAGAAGGAGAGGGAATAGAAGTTTACACACTTAAAGACAAAAAACCTTTTGAAAAGGATTTACACCAAGATAATGAAAACGAAAGGCTGAAGAAAATGATGACAGGTCAAAGCGGCAACGGAGGAAGCCACGATTTACCACCTATTCAGAACTCAACGAGGGTTTGGAGCGAATCTACTAAGACACCCGAGAGCAAGTTGCCTATCGTAGACCAATACGACGGGATCCAACTACCGACGAGAGAAAATCAGACAAATATTGCTTATTCCACGAGCTGAATGGGCATAGCACAAATGATTGTAGACATCTGAAGGATGAAATAGAAGGGCATATCAGGAACGGCAGGCTACTTCAGTATGTGAGGAGGCGAACTCCAACGGTGGAACCAGAGCGACCACCATCTACATCAGCTAGGGGTGATCCTGAACCAGGACACCGTTTGGTTATCAATTGATTTGAATAAACGATGAACAAGTCGTAAACTTCTCACTAACAACATCAAACCATTTACACATGTATGAGATCGCGAACGATCTACAGGCATGCTCTGAATGATTGTTGATCGTCCCGTAGTGAGGATTTACACTTCGACATCCTTGCTTTGCTTTTGTTTCATGTTGATTTGAACATTTAGACTTTGTTTGTTTGAATATTTCTGTGAACGTTAATTTGATATTTTCAATTCTGTAGAAGAAGTTACTTGCATATGCTTTGGATCGCGAACGGTCCACAATCACACCTTGTATGGCGACGAACCGCCACGATCGCTGATTCAGAAGTTCACCCGAACGTGAACCTGACATTGATAATACTAAGTCCCCCTCCTGGGCACACTCATTCGCCTCGAACGGCACCCGACCTCGAACGGTCACCATTAGCCTCGAACGGCACCCGACCTTGAACGGCACCCGACCTCGAACGGTCACCGTTTGCCTCGAATGGCACCCGACCGTGAGCGGTCACACTTCATCTAGTATAACATTCGATCACGAACGATCACACTCTGCCTCGTACGGCACTCGACCACGAACGGTCACAATTCACCTAATATGACATTCGATCGCGAACGATCACATTTTTTCCCCGTACGGCACGCGATCGCGAACGATCACATTCCTCTTTCCACGTCACCTGACTGCGAACGGTCATAGTTCACCTAGAACGACACACGATCACGAACGGTCGCAACTCGTCTAGAACGACATCCGACCGCGGACGGTCCCATTTCTTTATTTGCCGCGAACGGCATCCGACCGCGAACGGTCCCATTTCTTTATTTGCCGCGAACGGCGTCCGACCGCGAACGGTCCTATTTCTTTATTTTCCATGAACGACATCCGACCTCGAAAGGTCCCATATCGCCTTGAATGACATACGATCCCAAACGATCGTCATTTGTGATCAGATAAAACTATCAATTTCTTTGCAGGGCATCAACAGGATATGAACATCCAGCTTATGGCATTACAAAACACACCTTCCTATCGCAAGGCATGTTTTGGGGGGCAAATGTTATCCCGCCTTTTGGCAAGGCCGTGACACCAAAAAACTGACTAGAACTCAATGACAGCTCATCCTGTAGGACAGTTACATCACAAGTTCACCATGGATATCGATGAATTTTGTCCGAGTCCGGATCGGGCTACAATTGATAAGACATGTCAAGCAAAGCCATGAAATCCAGCATTCCAATTTCAAGACAATTTTAGATCGTACGCTCAAGATATCATCGACGCAAGTGAAGGACATAGCCTTGAATTCGTCTCCATATGGTTCGAATCCCCTAAAGGTCGAATCCATCAAGCTCGACTCCAACGAAATTCCCCTGATTGCTTCGAATCCCTGAGAAGTGCTTTAGCCTTCGACTCCATCAAACATGCTTTCACTTCGAATCGAACGAAGTAGAAGACCTTCGAATCGGTGAAATGAAAGAAGCTTCGATTCCATCTTATGATTGCCTTCAGGTCCATTGCTTCGACTCCATCAAAACACCCTCAACATTCGAATCCACGAACTGGACTCAATTCGACTCCATCCCATGAGTGATTTCGAATCCATCAAGACAGAATGCTTCGAGTCCACGGGTTTGTTTCACTTCGTATCAACCATGTTGAAGACCTTCGAATCCACACTGTTTGAGGCAACTTCGAATCGATCAACTTTAACGTACCTAGATCGATTCGAAGAAGACCTTCGCTCATTCGATTCGAAGAGGGATGTCTTCGAATCCACTACCACGAATCCACCCAGTCAAAGCGGCGAGGAACATGGAGTCGACCCAGTTAATCCGGAGTGAGAAGCGGATCGATATGAAGTATGCGCACCACGCCGTTGTCTTCACGTGAAGGAGAATCGATTCGAACGAATTGATTCGAACGGATCGATTCGAATGGATCGATTCGAGCGACTCCAGAAAGCGAAAATCTTCAACTTGAATCGATCATAACTCGAGTTCTACAAGTCCAAATGTCATGAAATTTTAACAGAAGCTTAAGCGCATGATGAAGAATGTTCACACCAAAATTTCAGCTCGATTGGATGATTTCTTGATCGATTCGAACCAAGGGTCGAATCGATCCCAAAGTGGGCCCGGATCTCCAGATTTCGGCCATGTGGGCCCCCTGACGTACCAGAACTGGTCTCCCCTCATTTTAGGCGAAATATCAGCCTCCTACACCTATAAATAGAGCCCCTAGTCATTCAGAAAAGGGGTCGGATAATTCTAAGTACTAAAGAGCGCCCAAATTCTGCCAGATTTACTCCAGAACACCACCGCTACCTTAGATTGAGACTTAGCATATAATTTCAGTTGTACTACATTAGAGGAGATTGTAATCATCGAGTGAACATCAATAAAATCATCAACTTCAGAGTGGACGTAGGCAAGATCGCCGAACCACTATAAATCTCATGTTTCTGTTCATTATTTCTGAATTTTGATACTCTGTTTGCTTAGATTTGAGATTTGTGTGTGAATATTGTTGATTTATACTCATACACTGGTGCTTTCACAACATTCGGGGTTTGTGACCAATTTTGGCGCAAACATAAAAGTTACCAACTAGTTAATTCCAATTAATACTAATATAGAAATAGAAGTTACTAACTAGTTAATTCTAAATAATAATAGGAATTAATAGAACATAATAATTTTATGTGAGTAATATAATTTTTTCTAGTTATAAATTATTCTTTCTAGTATTTCATTATAGCATTTCAAAATACTAAAAATAAGCCAAGTGCTACTATAGCACTAAATAAACAAAACTATATCCATGTCATAAAAAAGTGCATCCAACAAATCATATATCACAATATATATATGAAAAGAAATATCAACAGTGGTGAGGAATCCTATTGGATCCCTCCAACCTTTCCCCCTACATCACGTACGATATATAATCATATAATATGGGTCACCCACAACTAGATGGGTATATATAAAAAGGTTAACCTCTCCATGGGTGGGAATAAATCCAAAACAACTATTAAAATAGTGAATCATCCAAACAATAAACAACAAGCATAAATAAAAATATCCACACTTATATAAAATATTAGCGGGCCAGAGGTTGTGACGACCCACCGTTTTAGATAATTTAAGTCAAAAATAAACCACGCATGTCTAACTCAAACAGTCCAAAAGAGCAGATTATCAATGGGGTTTCTTAAAGAAAATAAGAGAAAAGAAGAAAAGTGTTTGCACAAAAAATGGACAAACACCTCAAAGTTGTATGATTTAGTAGATCTTATGTTGTTCTTAGTGATTTGGGTGATTTATGCAAATATATGAAAAGCAGGGGCTAAACTGTAAAAAGACACGTAGATTTATAGTGGTTCAGCCAGAATGTGCCTACGTCCACTTTATATGTTATTTCTCTTCTCTTGTTTTGATTACAAGTACAAAGCTTTGATACAAGTAAAAGAAAGTTATTTGAAAGTTCTCTCCGTGCTTGAGCTCTCAAACTTGTACCTCATTGTTGTACCCCTGCCCCTCTATTTATAGAGTGAGGCTGGGGGTAGGGGTCTTGGATGTATACAGCTGCTGATGGGCCCGGGCTGATACAATCTGGCCTGGCAAATTTGGTTCGACAGTGCTTGGATCGGTAGTGGATGGAGGGTGGCTGGTTCGGTAGAACTCTGGTTCGGTGGAGGTTGATTCGGCAGGGATGCTTTGCAGTTGGTTCGGTGAAGTCTGGTCCGGTAGGCAGTGGAGATGGATCGGAGGCAGGTGGTTCGGTGGGACCTTGGTCCGGTGGTAGATGGTTAGTTCGGTGGGACCTTGGTCTGGTGGGAGATGGGAGATGAGATTTGGTCCGGTAGCATTCTTCTGGTCCGGTAGCATTCTTCTGGTCCGGTAGTTCGTTCCTTGCTTTGTTTCGGTACCGAATGGTTCGGTGTCTACTTCCTCATTCTGATTCGGTGGTGGTCTAAACGTATCCAACATTTGCCCCCCAAAGTAGGGCGTATGCTAGCATATGTCGTGCTTTGTTTCAGTTTGGACGACCATATTCGGCCCGAGGACCGAACCGGCTGGTCCGGCTATCCAACCTTCCTCTATAAGTAGGAGCCACATGCCTTCGTCATTCCTTACCGACCGAAATAGTTGAGTTAAATTCTGAACTGCCGAATCAATTATTGTGCCGGTCCAATCTTAGCTGCCGGACCAGGTAAGTTCTCTTCAGCCGAACGACTTTTTAAGGTTGAATTTCTTTGTTTTACCGAATGAACCTAAAGATTTTCAATGCCGAATGGACATGAAAACTTTCAATACCGAATGAGTTTATGTTTCGAACTGCATGTTAAACTTCAGACATCATACACTTGCTTGTTTTATATTTCTACATCTTTCGTTCTAACAACGTGCTTTTTTGTGTTTGCAGATAAATGTCTCATAAAGTGGAAACCCGATCAGAAAAGAAGAAATCCCAGGACAGAGAAGAGCCTTCTGCCGTGCCCCCAGTCCAGTCAGGATCCGGACGTTATGGGCCCACTCCGAGATCATTGGTAGATGGATATGGTCCTCAGGAGCTTCCGAACTCGCCTCCTGATTGTTTCCCTAGCTCACTCAAAGGCGAGTAGCTTGATCTTATTTCTCGCTCATTTGGGATTTACAAAGCACGCATGCTATTGCCGGGGAAGGGAGTGATGCCGTATGACCCCCTAAAGGCTACTTTGCTTACAGCAGGTATCACTGTATGTGTGGTGCCATCCCGCCTCTCAATGCTTGGATAGTCAGCTTTGTTACATATCTGAAGGTGGCTCCATTGTATTTGTACAATCTGAGAGGCTATAAGAAGGGGTCTCCATACATTAGCTTGGAATCAGTCGTATCTTTCAAGCCAGTCCTGGACTAATGTTCGAAGTTCAGCATGTTTAAGAAAGAATGGTTTTTTGTTAAGGATGACTCTGTTTCCATCCGTCGCTTCACCTCAGGCTGTAAGTCGAAGTTTATTTATGATTTCTGTTCTGACTGTAATGCTTCTTCTTATGTGTTTTTATTCCTTGCTAGCGACAGGTGGCTTTGCAGTCGTGGAGAATGATCGCCTGGTTCAGACGGCAGTGGAAATGGAGGCCAATACGGGAAGGGATAGGTCGGCTTCTTACTTGATCAGGAATGCTACACTTCTGGGGCACAACCTGATCCTTCCACATCAGTCCGTGGTTAAGCAGAGAGACACGGCGGAGGAGAGAGCTGCCAAAGCTACAGGAGGGGCCACGGCGAAAAGCAGCAAAAAGGAGACCCTTCTCGATGCATCCAGTTGTCGGGGGGAAGAAACTCAAGAAGTCCGATGGACCCTCTCCCAGCACACATCCAAATGTTCAGGAGGAGGAAAAAGTGGAGGGGGAAAAGGGTGAGTACGAAGGAGGTGAGGCGGAGAGCGGAAGTGGTAGTGAGGGTGACGGTGATCGCCATGGTGATGATGGTGGCGAAGGACAGGGTGGTGATGGCACCGGGGCTTTGCCCCCTGGGCAGGCATGCGTGATTCAAGAGTGGACAGATGACGCTCTCCGCCAAGCCTTCGAAGAGTTGGAGGAAATGGAGAAATCCAAGAAAGCTGATAAGGCTGGGACCGGCGTCGATTTATCTTCTGGGAGTGCTTCTACTGAGGCAACTTCCGCGGTTCAAGGTGAATTCCTCTTTACTCTTTTTAATTCTTGAATGATGGCTCAATACATGTTGGTGACACTGGGTTTTCATTCCAGGAGCGGGCAAAATGGCCAAGACCTCAGATCTTTGGCAGAGGCTTGAACAATACAAACTCCTCAAAGCTTCCGCCAAGCCGAAGCCTCCTACTAACCATCCTAGAGACGTAGTCGGTTATCGTCCTCTTCTAGGAGTTATTGAAGAAGATATACAAAAGAAGAAGAGGAGTCGGTCTACATTCGAATCTCTTCCTGGTCCTCTGGCCCCACTCCAGCCTATTCATGATATTAAGGAGGAGGACACCGAGTTTATACCTTCCCTCCATCTGTCTGAGAATCCAACCGTCAGCCCGATAGATCATCCTGGCTTAGTTCGCAATCCGTTTGCGGGTCATCCGGACCTAGACCCGGCATCTCACGGCATCTCCTTCGATGAGGTTACTGGTGAGCATCTCCTTCCTCGTAATCCTATGGTACGGGTGCTTGACGAAGCTAAGTCCCTGGACCTTGATCTGCTTACTACCTGGGTCGTAACTCTGGGGGACGAGGCTAAGGCAAATATGGACCGGGTTGCTGAGGAGACCAGAAAATTGATGGGGCACCATGCTCAATTGGTCAAGGCTGGGGAAGAGATAAGAAGCGCCAACATTCGGCTAAGGTTGATGGTTTTCGACCAGGCTAAACAACTCGCCGACCAAGCCATCCAAATCTCCCAGCATGAGGCCGCATCCAGACAATTGAAGAAGACTATTGAAGAGGCTAGTAGGGCGGAGTTGCGGAGGAAGGAGGCCGTCTGTAAGGAGCGGATTGACATGGCCATTGCCACGGTGGATGAGGTTCGACAAGCGGACCTCGAGCGGGTAGAGGAACTATCGGGGAGACTTGAGGCCGCGGAGCTTGCTCAGGCCAAGTCGAAGGAGGAGATGGTGGCGATGAGGAGGTCCCTTCAGGCTGACCGTTTACGGTATCGATCGGAGAGGGATGCTGTTGTTGCAAAGCTGCGGGCTTCTGAGGTCCGAATGAGGGAGTTTGAAGAGAACGAGGGGATGATGGATGGGATGCTCCAGGATATGTATTTTCGTACTTGGAGGTAGGGTAACTTGTCCTGGATGGATGACTACCCCCGGGTTATGGCTAGGATCTATCTCAGGGCTCTAGAGGAGGCCAAGGCTGAGGCGGATAAGGAGGGTGGTGTGGCCTTCAGGATGGATGTGGTTACCGCCCAGTTTACCAAGGAGGAGAAGGTGGCGGTGAAGGAGGGCATGTGGTTGCTTGCAGCTGAGGAGGCAGGTGTGCAAGTAGAGGATGATGATCAGGATGATCAAGGAGCAGATGTTGGTAAATCTTCCTTTCTAGTCTTTCCGTTAATTTGGTTGCTGATCACTAATGAATTCTTTCTCTGACCGGACAAGTGGGCAACAGGACAAGGAGAAAACTCCGACGCAACCGGCTCCTTGATTGGACCTGGATATCATTTTGTGGACTTGACATTGTTGTATATGTTAGTCTCAAAACAGTAACGTAACTCTGAGGTTGTAATTATGCTACTTGTAATAAACAACACTATTCTTGACGTGTAATTCTTTAACTTAAGCTGATTCTGTTGTCTTTTGAATGTTTTTGCTATCTTGACATGATGTATGAGAAATATAGCTATGCATATTCATGTAATTAAATTGTGTTTGACGTCAAGTTCTTGTTTAAAACATAATTTCATGACTTGCAGTGTTAGTGTGAGGTGTGAACAAATTATAGGCATATATGAAAGAAGGAAATACCGCCCTTTATATTTTGCTTATAGATGGCAGCTTTGAATATCCTGTGTGACCGAGTAAGGGATGCGGTCCAGTATCTTGCTGTGAGTATCCGCTTCTATTAGTGAGTGTCTCCTATTTTGTGTCCTGCACTTCAGGGATTGTTACAGAGGATAGGAGAAAAGTTACTTAAGTAAAATTGAAATATGTGAAATAGTAAAACTTCCAATCACGGAAGGCCTTCGATGTGCTTAAGTTCGTGGCAAACGGGCTTTGTAGTCACTTTCCCTAGCTGTGGGTCTTGGAGACATTTGTCACCCATCTTACGCCTCCGCGGGGAGTTAATTCATTTTTACCACAGCCGCACTTAAGACACATCGGAGCCGAGATCGCGCATAGTAACTACCCGGGCCATTATGGCCCGTAATCGTGGGTATTATTCGATTTACTGTGGCCGGCTAGCGTGGGTGTCGATCGTCAACCGTGAACTGCCCCTGGCTGGCCACACCTTATGTTGGGGCTTATAATCGGTTCACAGTTGCCGGCGAGCCGAACGCCGTAATGAGCTGCCTCGGCTATAGTCGGCCTTCTCGGTGGCTTATAATCGGCTCATTACAGTTGGCTTTAAGGGCCGTCGCGAGCAATGAGTTAACCCGCAGCAGAGGGATGCCGGAGCAAAAGTGTCTCATTAGCGAGGGCATAGATTCGTATAGTACCTGTTAGGTCTTGTCCAGGAGAAGTCGCGCTGTGGAGCGCCTTGAATGAAAATGCTATTTGCACAGGATTTTGTTCAACAGAAAAGGATAAAGTTAACAAGCAGCCAAGATATGAAGGAACAAGTTAAAAAGAGACAAGTTTTTTTAAAAGTGGTTCGGCACGAAAATGCCTACGTCCACTGATTCTCTTTGTTAATTCACTTCATATGGGCAGTACAAGTTAAGAAAAGTATCGACGAAGGTGTTGGATGTTCCATGCCCTCTGGAACACCTCCCCGTCCACTGTTGACAAAATATAAGCTCCATTGTGGAGATCTTTATGAATTACAACATCCCAGATTGGATCTAGTGCTCCGGGGCGAGGGAAGATTCGCTTGAGAACAAGATCCCCTTCTCATAAGGTACGATGCTTGACTTTGGAATTGTATTGTGCTGCCACTTTTTGCTTGTGGGCTGCTGCTTTGAGGGCTGCATTATTTCTTCTCTCCTCAATTAGATCCAAAGACATGTAAAGGAGTTCTTCGTTTTCTTCTGGGTTATAGTGGACCCTACGGTGGGAAGGCACAATGGTTTCAACTGGGAGCATAGCCTCCGATCCGTATGCCAAAGAGAAAGGAGTATGCCCCGTCGATGTTCTGAAAGATGTGCGATAGGCCCACAGTGCCGTAGGGAGTTCGTCCACCCAAGCGCCCTTTGACTTTTCGAGCTTCTTTTTGATTAGAGTTTTCAGAATTTTGTTGACGGCCTCGACTTGTCCGTTTGCTTGGGGGATACGCTACGGATGAGAAGCTTTTGTGAATTCCGTGCTCTTGGCACCAGTCGGCGAATTCCTCGCTGTCAAACTGAAGCCCATTGTCTGATATGATTTTGAGTGGGACTCCGTACCTGCACAGAACATTTTTGATCAAAAAGTTAATAATTTTTGTTGAAGATACTTTATTCAGAGGTTCTACTTCCACCCATTTGGTGAAATAGTCGATTGCCACTATAGCATATTTGGCCCCGCCTCGGCCTATTGGCAGCTCGCCGATTAAGTCAATTCCCCATACTGCAAAGGTCCAAGGGCTGGTCATTTGAGTAATCTCAATCGTTGGTAGCCGCGGAATCTTAGCGAATTTCTGACATCTGTCACACTTTTTGACAAAATCCAAGGCATCCTTGCTTAAGGTGGGCCAGAAAGATGTTTTCGATCGTTTTATTCAACGGGGTGTAAGCGTCAAATCTCGGTCCTGGCCGCTATAGACGCTTTTCTCCCTTCTTGCCCCCAGAGTTGTCTCTAGAATCATTTCTTCGAACGTCCTTTGCTACAGCGGGCGTGTTGCCGTGAGCTTCCTTATTCTGTTGCCATGTCTGCCTCTCAGTGGCAGCGTCTTCAAGTCTCATATATTTCCCAGCTTCGTGGAAGAAATCGGGTAAAGTAGCTGGTTTTTCTTTGGTCAATCTTCTAGCAAATTTAGTATCCGGATGCACGCCACTACATAGGGCCTTTAAGATAAGCTTCTCATCGGCATCTTGGACTGCGACTGCTGCGGCATTGAATCGGGTTAGATATTGCTGCATTTTCTCTCTAGGTTTCTGCTTGATACTAGATAAGGAATAAGCGTCCTTGGGTTGTTCCACATGAATGCGGAATTGGCTGATGAATTTTCTTTCAACATTTCCCATGAGCTGATGGATCCTTGGGGTAGATGGCAGAACCAGGAGGTAGCTAGATCTGCTAAGAATAGCGGAAAGCATTTGCACAGCACTCCTTCTGTTGCTACACTCATGAGCATATGCTGTGTGTATCTCTGTAAGTGTACAACAGGGTCAGAGGTTCCTTTGTAAGGTTCCATTGTTGGCATTTTCCATTCTCGGGGGGTGATGGCAATTTCGATATTGCGGGCGAAAGGGCTGGTTACCCTAGCGCCTATTCCTCGGTTTCTTTGATCCCGTTGGACGCACTCTCTAAACAAGCGTGCCATCCTTTCATCAGAATTTGGAGCAGATAAAAATGAGTTCGGTTCTTCTCTGTGGGATTGATTCCGCCCAGATGACCTGTAGGGATGGTATCGCCTATCGTTCCTAATATTCTCCAGTGGCTGCCTTTGGTCTTCTGGGAGCATGCTAGGGTCAGCTACAGTTGGCCCTTGCCTTGATCTTCCCCTGCTGGGTTCTGATCTAAGCACTTCCTCGGGTCCAACTTTGGGCTGGACTCTAGCTCGGCCCCGTTCATTGGTGTTTTCGTGGTTAGGCAGTATGACAGGCTCAGCTACAGTTGGCCTCCGTTCGGTACCTCCCCTGTTGGGTTCGGTTCCAAGCGTTTCCTCAGGCCTAACTTCAGGCTGAGCTCGGTCTCGGCTCCTACCATGGCTGCTTCTGCCGTTAGTTCCTTCGAGGAAGGAAGACCTTTGTTTTCTCTGAGATCCTCTAGACTGGGACTCACCCCATGATTCGGTGTTGCGGTTGGACTCTTCAGCATCCCTTAAGCGTGACATGAGATGGTCCACCAAGGCTTCCTGCTGGGACGTGAAGCGGTTAGTTACTTCAACCACAAACCTGTCTAGATCTGCTCTAGTAATCGCTGCAGGCTGTTCTGCGGCAGGAGTAGCCGGATTAGCCTGCCCTTCATCTGGTACTGCTGCTGGAGGAGACGGATTTACTTGGTCCGTGACCGCTGGATCTGGAAGACTGCTGGAAGCGATGTTTTTTCCTTTGTTAACATCTTTTTTCTGCCTGGGAGGCATGTTTTCCAAACGATGGATGATGCTGTTAGGAAAAAGGTTAAGTGGAAGAAGCTGAGGCTTCGAGCTTCTAGTTCTCAGTGAAAGCACCAAAAATGTTTGCACAAAAAATGGACAAACACCTCAAAGTTGTATGATTTAGTAGATCTTATGTTGTTCTTAGTGATTTGGGTGATTTATGCAAATATATAAAAAGCAGGGGCTAAACTATAAAAAGACACGTAGATTTATAGTGGTTCAGCCAGAATGTGCCTACGTCCACTTTATATGTTATTTCTCTTCTCTTGTTTTGATTACAAGTACAAAGCTTTGATACAAGTAAAAGAAAGTTATTTGAAAGTTCTCTCCGTGCTTGAGCTCTCAAACTTGTACCCCATTGTTGTACCCCTGTCCCTCTATTTATAGAGTGAGGCTGGGGGTAGGGGTCTTGGATGTATACAGCTGCTGATGGGCCCGGGCTGATACAATCTGGCCTGGCAAATTTGGTTCGGTAGTGCTTGGATCGGTAGTGGATGGAGGGTGGCTGGTTCGGTAGAACTCTGGTTCGGTGGAGGTTGATTCGGCAGGGATGCTTTGCAGTTGGTTCGGTGAAGTCTGGTCCGGTAGGCAGTGGAGATGGATCGGAGGCAGGTGGTTCGGTGGGACCTTGGTCCGGTGGTAGATGGTTGGTTCGGTGGGACCTTGGTCCGGTGGGAGATGGGAGATGAGATCTGGTCCGGTAGCATGCTTCTGGTCCGGTAGTTCGTTCCTTGCTTCGGTTCATTACCGAATGGTTCGGTGTCTAATTCCTCATTCTGATTCGGTGGTGGTATAAACGTATCCAACAAAAAGCAATACACATAATCTCGTAGCGGAATGACAAAATGTAATAATCAAATAAAACAGTTCACGAAGTAGTTTACAATATACATTTGATTACACATTTTTACGACATCAATCAGAGTACAGTAAACAAACATACAAATAATGCAGTGGAAAAATATTAATAAATACGATATTTAAACTCCATCTTTATCTTCAAGAAAAGATATCTTCGAAACATAGAAATACTCCGGCTGACCCGAGGATGAAGGAAAATAATAAACTCGAGTCAGAACTAAAATTCTTATGAAAATTAAATCAAAATCAGATGAAATAAAGAATGTAGATAACTACATTTTTAAAGTTTCAAATTTTTCGAAAAAGTTATTATTTTTATATTCAAAATACAACAAATTTCACAATAGGTACATTCTAATAACTTACAAATTTACAGAAAAATTACAAATTGAATTTCAGAGTTCAAGAGATTTGATTTATAAAAATTTCCTAAAGTTTCAAAATTGAATTTATGAAAACTTCCTAGAGTTTCAAAATTTAAATTTGAAAACTTTCAAGTAAGGTAACGTAGTTATTTCTTAAAAATCATTTTTATTGTTCAAATGGTAAATCTAAACGTACGAATTTTTTCTCATGTAAATATATGAAATCCAAGGGTTTTGTATCCTTATTCAATGTTCAAATAATCAATATGAAAATTTATATGATTGCAATAAATATAGGGTGGTAATAAAGGATATATCAAGATAAATGAACAAATACACATTTAATTATAATAGCATTCATCACAACATATAATCAACATTCAAATCAACCAAATCAACAAGTCAACCAATTCAATAACATGTCACAAAAATTATTTGTTATCACATATTGGAGTTTAGACATTCAAATTAAATATCAATTAAAATTCCCAACCAACAATCAATAATTTTATCACTATATGAGTTGTTTTAACTTGCAATAAAATTTTAGTATTTCATGAGTGAGTTTTAAACACTTGCCTTTAGGCTTTCCATTTTCTAGTCAGATTTGGATCCTCTACTAATTTCTTCTTTTGTTTTGTTTCCTTGCTATCTTAATCTTTTTTTAGAAAGTTTTGGAAGAGACAGAGAAGTTTGTATAGACCTGGATTTGAAGGAATATAATTGAAAAGAAGAAGAAGATTTGAAAAAGAAATAGAAGCTTTGAAAACGAAGAAGAAGATTTGAAGAATAAGAATAAAAAAAGGAAGGAGGAAGGTGAAGAGAGAAAAATATGAGATGGAAGTTTTGTTTGGAAAAATAAAGCCACAAAAGATAAGATTTGAAAAATGAAATGAGGCTACAGGAATGAAGATGGAAACAAATCAAAAGCTAATAAAGTATATATAAACGAGGAATTGAAATAAAGTAAAAATATAAACAACCTTAAAAATGTAGTATTGAAAGAGGTGAAGTAAAGGAATAAATATATGAAAATAAGTCTTACATTTTTTAAATATGAAGATTCAGGAGAAAGAATTGGTAATGAAAGGAAGCTACAAGAACTAAAAATGCATAAATAAAATAAACTTCAGAAATGGAGAATAGTAAATGCTAATGAGGTGGCATGAATATTAGTTCGGATGTTCACATTAAAAATGGAAAAAAAGGAAAGGAAAAAAACTCCAGGTAAAGCACTTGGAGAGGAGCAAACGAACAAATGAGAAAACAAATGAAAAGAATGCGGCAATTATTAATTAAAAATAAATCAAATGAGGCTATTATTAATTAATAAGAAACGATAGTAGTCTAATAATTAAATGGATGCTCAAGTGGAATCTGGATGAAGAACTTGAAAATGAAAAGAAAGAGAATGTAAATGGGATAATAAATGTAAAGCAAATGAAGGGACCACTTATATACTATAAATAAACCTTTGGGGTCAAATTCCAAAACTTGCTCCAATTAATTCATTTCAATAAACCCAAATGTACACATATTTATATCATTTAATTCTTTATTAAAACATTCGTTTTATGTTAATATATGTGCACACCCCATTAACGTAATCAATCAATTAACTATCAATCAATGAATTAATCAACCAATCAATCCATATATGTATTTACGTTACTGAAACCGATTTTATTAATTTATGAATATATATCTATCCATGCACTATACAATGATTTAATTAACTTTTTTAATTACTATAACAGTCACATTAATGCAACCAATTTACAAGTTTTAACCATATATAAAATGGAAAAATAAATATATGTGAACCTGTGTAATTAATGTACAGCTGTTAATACAAGGTAATTTCTAATTGATTCCACATCATTTACACAACCATGAACCTTATGATATATTTTAAAATTTGATACTAATAAGTGTGCATACATATATTATTCTAAAATCCAATTTTTTTCCAAAATCATACTTATTCAAAATGAAAATTTTATTTTTGTACGTCTCAAAACATACAATTATTTTAATTAAAATGTTCATTTCCTTTTTGACACAAAAATTCAAGTTCCTATACTAACTTATTCATTACAATTTCACTTCCGTTTCCTTTTATTTGAAACATTTCAATTAATCTAATTCCAATTCATTTCATTACTAATTTCTAATGAATTCTAATTATAAAACACTATTTTCTATTGATTTATACCAATTCAAACATGTTTTATAAAATTTCATATACAACAAAATTTGTACACTATTTACAAAGTAAATGTTTATCTTATTGAAAATTTGCTACTCCAAGATACATTTCAAATAACAACTTATGTTATTCTTTCATTAAAACATTCACTCAATTCTTTATTTAAATTCGACATTTGTTATTCCGATTAGAGAAAGACATTCAATTCATTCTTTTCAAGTCAAAGCTTAAACTTCATTAAAATGTTCGTTTTAATTTAATTTAAAGTGTAAGTTCTTATGTTAAACTTATTAATTACAATTCATTTTTCTTTTCTTTTCAATTAAAGGATTCCAACAACTCTTATTACAGTTTATATTCAATATTAGATTTCAAACGAATTCTCATTATACAACAACTGTGTTCTGTTCATTTCATATATTCCAACATTTACTTCTTAAATTATTCCATTCTTATATTAACATCTATTATCACAATCAATGGAAGTTACATCCAAACAATTATTAAATAAATCATATTTAAATCAGTATTATTAAATTATATTCTAATATGCATTACAATCTTCTGCCTCATTAAAATTAGTCGTTTTAGCATTTATTTAAGATAATGTTTTATATCTTAACAAATTTTACATTAATAAATCATAAATTTTTAATTTTTGAATTTTTTTAATTTCAAGCCTTATTTAATTAAGTATCTTTAATTGTCAAAAATACTGGTCGTTACAATCTCTCCCACTCAAAGCATTCATCCTCGAAAAGGAACAAGAAGGAATCAATTTATAAAATAATTTAAACTTCCTTAGTTTTAATATAAATCTAAATATAAACAAATTTCCATGAAAAATTTCCTAAGTCCTAAATTTACAAAAAAATTCGACAACATCTCGTTTGTGCGGCTAGGTCTGAAAAAACAATATCAATAATTACATGGTATCATCTTATTTTAATAATGAGGCATCCCAAACCATTGGGGAAACTATAATATACTGCTACAAAAACCGTAATCCAAAAACATATCTATTTGTTGGGCAAACAATCTCTATTTATGAAACCAAAAGCAACAACTATTGCTTCCATAAACTTGTATCTTACTTACATAATTCAACGGAACTAAACATGATAAATGGACAATATACTAACTATCCTATCATAAATACCAATCAACACACAAAACATCAATCATATGTAACAAAGCAATGTAATACAACTGATAAATGTAACATAGCAATCATAACACACAATACAGCAATCATATGCTTTTATAAATATTTTATATAAATCATTTCAGAAATATTTGTTTCAAACTATTTCTCTCTTCTTTAAAATTATATTTCCTTTTTAACAAAAGATGGACTTATTTATTTAGTTTTTAAAACCTTTATAATATAGCTCAGAAAATCCCTATTTAAAATACTACACAAACTATCAATTTATAATACCAAAATCATGCTTTTTATTATATTTAAAATAGGCTCCTCCTTTTAATAATTCAAGAATATTATAAAAAAATATTTTATTTCAAAATTACTTTAAAACCATTTTAAATCCAAATCTTCACTTTATAGTATTTTGAATACTTAAAATAAGGCCAAGTGCTACTATAGCACTAGATAAACAAAATCATATCCATATCATAAAATATAGCATCCAACAAATCATATATTATATATGAAAATTAAAATCGATGGTGATGTGGATCAATTGGCTTGCTCTAACCTGTCCCTCTGCTTCACATACAGCATATAATCATATAATAAGGGACATCCGCAACTAGATCGGTATATATAAAAAGGTCATCTGCTCCGAGGTGGTAATAAATCCAAACCAATTGATAAAACAATAAATCATCCAAAATATCAACAACAAGCATAAATAAAAATATCCATACTTATATATAATATAAGTGGGCCAAAGAGGTGAGTTAACTCACAAAAATTGCAGTTATAGCCAAAGAGTTCCAGTTTGAATTAAAATTGAACGAACGTTCGACTTTAAAACAATTTCCTACTTGCTCTAAATCCATCCAATCTAATTCCATAATGTAGTATTCGTTGATATGAACCTAACGCGACTGACCGTGTCCTAATCCAATCTTGTGCGGACAACATACGGACGTTAGAACTTAGAGATGATTAAATTATAATTAACTTTAATTAATTAAGTTTTAAACTGTCATTGCCTTTCTTTTAAAAATCCGGACCGTGCTAATCAAACTTCGACGTCACAACTTTGATCGATCGCCGCCGCCCCCACATTCCACCAAAGCTAGCCGCAAGTTCACCAGCTATAGTCCAGACCAAGATGCTTCAAACAACAGCAGTGCGGCCTCCTATCAATGCTCCACCATAGTGAAAAACCCAATCAAACTATCGCCGTTCATCTAGGTGCCGCCGCTACCATGAGCCATCGCAACTCAATCCTACCATCAACTCCATTCATCTCACGTAGCCGACCATTTTTGTAGTTGGACCCATTGCTTGAAACGCCTCCGATCGGCACTGATGAATGTAGGCCATCAGATGGAGGAAATGAATGGAGCAGCATATTTCATTTTTAGGGTTTTGCAAAATGGAGAATGTAAGGGTCCTTTTATAGAAAATTTTCAAAGCACTATTCATCCCTAATATTTTTGAACTTCAAATGAGGTGTGCCACCAGTGCCACCTGGCGTTCTATATGTAATGCCCCTATTCCGAACAAGTGGAACTAGTATCAGGGTCTAATTACATCATATACAAAAGTTAGCTTTCAAAATCAAATTATATTTATTTACATTCCTTTAGTTAATTTCTACGCGTTTCAAGCTCACACGACTAAACGATACGTCTGATTTCCATGAAATTCGTTAACATGTAATAATTCACTATTATAGATCTAATGGCACTAGTTTAGAGATAGTATCCCGGAAGGCTATTTTTACACGTTAATTAAAACGAATTATTATTATAACGATTCAAATCAATTAATTATAAATTAAAGTCTACACTAACCATTTATTATTTAAAATCGAAATTTAAACAATCTTTTGAAATCTGTTTATGCAAATTAATTTCAAGATTCAATTATTTAAAAAATTCCAATAATTAAATTTAACAACTCACATTATCAAATAAATCACTATATTTGAAATTCAAGTTGTTTGACTTATAAAATTAACTTTTTAATATCTAAAATCCATTAAATATTTCAAATTAAAATGATTGAAATCCTAGGTCGTTACATTTGATATAGTGGTTTTGTTAAAATATCGGCTATTTGATTTTCAGTATTCATAAATTCGAGTGATATTACTTCCTTATTTATGTTGTCTCTTAGAAAATAATGTCGTATATCTATATTTGGTTCTAGCATGATGGGTTGGATTTTTAGATTGATTTATCACACTAGTATTATCATAGTATATTGGTGATTTAGTAAAATTTAAACAAATTTTTTTAATGTTTGTTCCATATAAATAAACCTTGAACAAGCTAGTGCGGCTAAAATATATTTTGCTTCTGTTGTGAATAAAGATATAGAATTTTTCTTTTTGCTAAACTAGAAAACAAGAGAGTGTTCTAAAAAGTGACAAATTCCACTTGTGTTTCTTGGTCTGATTTGTAGCCAGCGTAATCGGTATCACTAAACGAAACTAAATCAAAAGAATCTTCTTTTGGATAAAAAAGCCCACAACCTAGGGTATTATTTACATATCTTAATATTCTTTTTACTTATTTTAGATGAGTTTCTTTTGGTTCAAATTTATATCTTGCACATATAAAAACACTATGCATTATCTCCGATCTACTGGCAGTTATATAAAGTAATGATCCTATTATGCCTCTGTATAATCTTTGATCTACATCTTTTGAGTTTTCTTCTTAGAGCCGGCTATTTGGACATAATTTGGTGACACAACTGGTGACACACAAGTTCTAGATCATTGGATCTTTTTGTTTTTATATGGAACGTGGAATTCAGGGGGTAATCCAATGGTATAGATCTATTATGTCACCAAATTTTGTTCAAATAGACTTTTATTTATGTTCTCCTTAGTTGCCATAGGAGTTGGCTTTCCACTAGTATTTTCCATGCTAAATTTCTTAACTAATTCTTTGGCATACTTTTCTGGCTTATAAAAATTCGATTATTTAATTGCCTTATATGTAATCCCAAAAGAAAGGTTAATTCTTCCGTATGACTAATTTCAAATTCCCTAATCATTATATTTGAAAATTCTTTATTTAACTTTTCATTTGTTGACCCAAAGATAATATTGTTTACATATATTTTTATAAGTTGAATATCATATTATTTCTTTTAATAAATTAAGTACTATCTATCTTTCATATTTCAAAATTGGATTGTAATAAATAATATTTTATTCTATCATACGATGCTCTGGGTGCATGTTTTAAACAATATAAACCTTTCTTTAATTTATAAACGTGATTTGGTAGTTTTTCATCTTCAAAAAGTGGGGGTTGCTCTACATATACATCTTATTTTACAAATCCATTTAAAAAGGCTCTTTTAAAATCCATTTAAAATAATTTAAAAGCATTATTCTTTGCAAAAGCAAGTAGAATTCTGATAGCCTCTAATTTGGCTACAGGAACAAAAGTTTCATCAAAACCTATACCTTCTCCTTGACGGTAACCTTGAACAATTAAATGTGCTTTATTTGTAATAACTTCTCCTTATTCATTCATTTTATATCTATATACCAATTTAGTTCCTATTATAGATTTGTCTTTAAGTCTTGGGACTAATTCCTAAATATCATTTCTGGTAAACTGGTTTGGTTCTTATTGCATAGCAAGAAACCAAGAATAACCTAATGATGCCTTCTTTGGATTTTTGTGTTCGATAATTGAGATAAAAGCAACATTACCCATTTTATTTTTTTATTTTTTTACAATAGATTCTATATTTCCTAGATTATTTTCTATAGGATAATCTTTTAAATATTTTGTCTTTTATTTGGATGTAAATTTTTGAAATTATCAATATTTTCGTTATTAGTAATTTTATTATTAGTAATTTCATTAGTTTTATTATTATTTTCTTCCTCATCAAAACTGGTATTATGGATTTTAAAATTTTCATCAAGTGAAAAAAGTAATGTTTCATCAATGGTGTTAGTTTTGGTGTTGAAAACTCTATAAGCTTTATTTCTACTAGAATAACCAATAAAAATACATTTATACGATTTAGCATCAAATCCGTCTAAATTATCTTTTTTCTTTAGTATAAAACATTTACTACCAAAAACTCAAAATAAGATACTTTAGGCTTTTTATTATAAAATAATTCATAAGGAGTTTTCTTGGTCAAAGGACATATTAAAATCTTACTTAAAATATAGATGTTGTAGCAACTACTTCAACCTAAAAACTTTTAGGCACTTCTTTATCGGTTAATATTGTTCTAGCACATTCTTGCATAGTTCTATTTTACATTCCACTACTCCATTTTGTTGCAGTGTTCTTCAAAATGAAAACTTATGTGTTATTCCTTTCTTATCATAAAAGTTTTCAACATTATGGTTTTCGTATTCTTCTCCGTGATTGCTCCTACTCGTTTTGACTTTAGTTGACATTTGATTTTGAATTCTTTTAGTAAAATATTTAAACATTTCAAAAGCGTCACTTTTAAGTTCTAAGAAAATTGTCCATGTAAGTCTAGAAAAATCATCTACAATTACAAGGACATATATATTTTGATTTATTGGTTGTATTTGCGATGGCCCAAAAAGAACTAGCTGAAGAAGTTCATGGGGATGAGAAGTAGAGTTTATATCTTTAGATTTAAAGGAGCTTTTACAAAGTTTACCTAATTGGCAAGCGTCATATAAATTATTGACATTAAACTCATTTTAGAAAGACCCTTAACAAGTTCATACCTAGAAACTTTAGAAAGGTGTTTAAAATTCGAATGACCAAATATTTTGTGCCAAATCCAAGGGTTATTAGATTCAGCCAAAAGAAAATTATGTTTTTAAATTCCTAGCAAGGAAAACATTAGAAATAGTAGGAGTTTTGGAGTTACCGACATTACCGATGCTAATCACATATCCTTTTGACTTATCACCAAAGTTTGCCGATCCATTATCTTTATAGACTATATCTCTAAAGATCGCCAGATTCCTAGCCATGTCTTCAACATCCACTATCCAATATCACCTTATACCTTTTGATTTGTGATATTTGATTTTCAACTTTCTGTTCACCATTAGACATATAACAAACTTGTTTCTACACTTCAAAACATACATTTCTAAGAAATCAAGTTACTTTTCAAAAATAATTAGTTTCTAAAAATATATTAGTTTTAAAAAATTATTTTTATGCAAAATTGTTAAAAATATTAGTAGCTATTTATACTTTTTAAAAATCAGATTACGAGTTTTTGAAAACCTAGTGCTCTAATTAGGATATAAATCCCATTAAGTTCAATAACTCCTCCTTTGTAACAACCCGAAATTTAACTCGGAATAATTAATTTGTTAGTTAATTAAATAATATAATAACTTTGTGAAATTATCAGAACCAAGCCCTAGAAATTGCACCATTGTATCCGTGGTAATTTTTTGGTCAATTTCCATATGTAGAATGTTAGAAACCGAGCTAATATGACTAAGATATAAAATAAACAAAATAAGCACATATATATATATATATATATATATACAGGTCGATCGACCGCTCGACCTGGGCAAGGGGGTGGTCGACCACTCGGTCAATCTGCCTTGCCTATTGGCATGCGAACGAACGTTCATTCATTCGAACGGTTCGGTGACGAATGAACACGTATTTTTCATCGGTTAAACCGATCTGGTCCCTCCTTTTCTACATCCAATAGCCTATATTCAGCCTATGACGTTGTTGCATCCTATTCAACCTCCAAATCCAACGGTCTGAGATCTACTTCTACACCAATAAATAGACCCCTAGACCTAACACTTTTTCTCATTCTAGGTTTTCTCCAATTGGTTTCACCTTTCTAGGAAGGACCCTAAACGGAATAATTTTTCCATAGGAGAAAATCGTTATTAATTAAATTATTTTACTACTCCAAGTGGATCCGGGAAGACCAAAGGAAGAGCTTAGGACCGGAGGTGAGTGATTGTAATTATTTTAAGATTTCTTTAAGTAATTTAAATTAATAGGGTTTCCAATAGTTGTAATTTTACTATGATTTTTGGAATAGCCTTTTCAGTAGTTTATTTACAGTTTTTAGAATTATTTTCAGTCTATTTTCTTTCAGCTATTCTTTTCAGTAATTTTAGTTTATTTCTATTAACTATAATTTATTATAGTTTAGCATAGCTTTTTATGATTTATAGTTTATTTACAGTATTTAAGTTTATTTACTGTTATTTATTTCTTATTTACATCTTTTTTGACGTTTTGGATTTTATGCAAGCGTCTATTCTCTTCATCCCCCTTTTCTTCGCGTATGGATTAGAATAAATTAAATGTGAATATCAATTATATAAGTAAAAATATTGAATGAAGAAAATAAGTTGTAAATTATAGAGACTGTAATAAATAAAGGAATTGGACTGTTATAAAGACTGTAATAAATAATGGAATTGGACTGTAATAAATAATGGAATTGGACTGAAATTACGCCTAATTATAATATGACTTGGACTAATTAAGAATAATTGGCATATGTATAACTTATAATTATAACTAAATAGAGTAAAAGATGAAAGAAGCTTATTTTCACATTTACACCTTAGGTTAAGTTATAAGCATGTTTATAACGTAGGTTATAATAAGAAAAGGAACAAAATAAGGCTTATCTTAAGACTTATGATAAATTAATACGCACAGATAGTAGAGAAAAGTGTAAAGGCTTATTTTAAATAATTTATCTAAGTTAATAAGCAAAGATGAAAGTAGGACCTGTATGAAATAGCACTCCCTATTGGACAAAATGGTGAGCCTAGGGCACGCTTATGCTAAGAATGGTAGTAATTGGTCAAATAGAAGTCCAAATCACGGGGGATTTTGATAAGGGGTGCAACTAGATATTGTTTGGATAAAGGGCCAGTACCAAAAGCATTTTCCCTATAGATTTTATGGATACACGGTGATCTCACGTTAGCCTGAAGTGGGATGATGGGCATGCTTATGCTGGATGTTGAGGTAATAAGAAGACCCAATAGGTGGAGCAAAAGGTAGCATAGGCATGGTGGTTGTTACGCGTGCGACTTCCATTCGGGTGCTCAGTAATATTTATGAGTTCCAAACGCTTAGTATGAGTGTCATTCGTAGACACCATTGCCTTCTGTGTAGGGAGCTATATATGTCGTCTGGATCCACAGTTGTTGCTCTGTGCATCTTCCGTAGATACCATTGGCTGGTGTGTAGGGAGTTATATAGCGGTTGGTCCGTAGTAAGGTCTATGGAGTAGCAGGTCGATCTAAAAGGGTAGAATTAGGGTTACATCCTAATTACATGATTAGGAATTCAGCCTAATTAAAGCAGAAATCAAGGACAAGTGCAAGCAATCAAAGTTAACCTATCTTATAAATTGAGCAATATTTAATCATACTTATTTTTAGTTTATCTCTTCCCTATTTTCTTTATTATCCTTATTTATGCTAGAGCTGTTGTAGAGTCTATTACTTTTATCTTGCTTAAAGACTCTAGTAATTACAATCATTCAGCAGACTTTTAGTCTGACCCACTCCTCTATTTCCCCCTTTCCCCCCTTAGGCAATCAAGGTAGAAGTTAGTAGATTGTTGCAGCTTGGAGTTTTCTTGGAGGAGATTTCTTCTATGTATTTCATTTATTTCAGCTTTAGTTCTCTCTATGTATTGGCTTATTATAGGGGATATTATGTACTCTGATTTTGAGACTATGATTTTTTATTTCATGAGACACACTGGATTTTTAGACATGTATGTGGTGTTTGGTATTTGACTTATTTATAAAGTAATTATGAAGCTTTGTTTTAATTAAGTGATTATTTTTGTTTCCGCTGTTTTTACCTATTTTTATCTTGTGAATCTTAGTCTCTGTTAGTTTCAGTTATACCTACAACACACCACGACTTTTAATGTGCCCTTTTGAGTATATTAAGGGGTGTGTGGTATTTCACTTGGTATCAGAGCCTAAGGTTACATGATTCAAATTTTTTAAAAAGTAAAGTATTTTTCAAAATAACCTGTTTTAAAGGTATCTTTTAGAAAAAGAACTTTTAGGAATGATTTTTAAGTATAAAAGAATTTTTATAAATATCCCCTCATAAGTCCAGTTAAATTTCCCTTTGACTCTTTCCTAAACTATATTTTTCTTTTCGTAAAATGGATGATGCCCCGAACCTTCCCGAGGGCATTCCAGTCCCAGCCTGGTTTCATAGGTACTTACAAGCCACGACCCCAGAGGTGCACGGGCCTACCCTTAATCCAGCACCAATGGGTGGAAACACCATCAACCCACCTATCGCCATCAATTTCTCTAAGCTTTGTATAGATTTTGCGAGTTTGGGTGGGAAGATTTTTTCTAGCAAGGAGACTTTTGTCGAGGTGAGAGAATGGCTTAGGGACACAGAGAGGATTTTTAGTCTTTTGGGATTGGATGGTCAGCAATGAGTTCAGCTAGGCGCTTGGCCGCTAAAGGAGGAGGCATCTTATTAGTGGAAGGTGATCGAGTGGGAAGGAAGGAATATTACTTGGGATGGATTACGGGAGTGATTCGATCGGAAGTTTCTGTCTCAGGCGGAAGAGAGTGTTCAGCTAGAGAGGTTTATCAATTTGAAGTAAGGGAGTTTGTCTATCAAGGAATACATCAATCAATTCAATGAGCTGTCGCGGTTTGGTATGGATTTGATGAACACTCCGCACAATAAAGCTATGAAGTTTGTGAAGGGATTGAATCAACCCCTTCATGGATTACTGTTGACTCATGTACCGATGGGAGCCACTTATGAGTCTTTGGTCGAGATGGCGCTTATGTCGGATACAGCCAAGGAGGAAGAGTCTAAAGAGGAGGTTAAGTCAGATGGTTCAAAGAAGAAGTGTTGGGAAAAGAATAAGAAGAAGAAGTAAGGTGATGGCCGTCAGAAACAGATTAAGAAAGGAATAAAGTGCCATGGTTGTGGGAAGGTTGGACATATGGCCAAGGATTGCTGGAAGGAGAAGTTGAAGGGTATGTGCTATACTTGCGGGCAGCCCGGTCATATGAGTAGGAGTTGTCCCCAGGGAGCGAGTGCACCAGTTGCGCTGATTCAGGCATTAGACACAGCACCTTCCAGTAGCATTCCAGATAGAGGTAGGAAAGTCACAGTCGAAGGTTGGATTTCTATATCTGATTTTCCCATTCGGACTTTATTTGATTCTGGAGCATCACACTCTTTTATCCCTAGATCTCTAGTAGATTGCTTGCACTTGGACATAACATTAGTAGTAGAAACCATTATTGTTTCAATCCCCATAGGAGCACTTATCTATGGTTTGTAGGGGTTTGAAACTCTTTATCCTAGGCGTAGAATTTTACTGCGACGTCTATGTTTTTGGATTCTTGGGGTATGGGATGATCTTTGCGGTGGATTGGCTATCCACATACAGAGCTATCTTAGACTGCGAGAGGAGAGTCATTAGACTTATGACTTGCAGTGGTAGGACTCTAGAGGTATATTGCGACCCGCAAGAGTCAGTCATGTTGAGTTTTCTCTATTCCCTTGATTCATCGTCCTCAGGGTTGCATTCGGTTCCTATCGTCAGAGATTTTGCAGACGCCTTCGAGGAGGTTAGGGGACTACCCCCTAAGAGAGAGATTGACTTCGGGATTTATTTGACTGATAATGCTAAGCCAGTAGCATTACTTGTGAGGCACATGGCACCTAGGGAGAGGAAAGAATTAAGCAAGCAGATTAGTGAGTTTTTGGAGAAGGGATTCATAAGAAGGAGCATATCGGAGTGGGGAACGCCAGTCGTCTTCGCCACTAAGGCGGATGGTTCTCTTCGACTTTGCATAGATTATAGAGAACTAAATAAGCTCACCAAGAAGAACCAATATCCACTTCCTAGGATTGATAATCTTTTTACCAATTAGTAGGTTCTTCAGTTTTCTCTCAGCTTGATTTAGCCATGGGGTTCCATCAGCTTAGAGTCGCTGATGACAACATAGATAAGACTACCTTTAGTACATCGGACAGATTCTTGGAGTGGTTGGTTATGCCTTTTGGGCTAACCAATGCTCCAGCCTTTTTCCTTGATTTGGCGAGCCGCGTCTTTAGGGATGTCCTAAACAAGTTTGTGGTGGTATTCGTGGATGATATCTTGGTATTTTCAAAGAATATGGAGGAGCATGTTATTCATTTGGAAGAAGTTCTTCGCACACTTCGTAGTCATCATTTGAGAGCTAAGTTTTCAAAGTGTTATTTTTGGAGAGAGGAAGTTCGTTTCTTGGGGCATGTAGTCTCATAGGAAGGTTTGGCTGTTGACCACACCAAGGTTATTGGAGTGCAAGATTGGAAGGCCCCCAAGAAAGTTACCGAGGTTATGAGCTTCCTAGGATTGGCTGGCTACTATAGGAAGTTCATTAGAGACTTTTCCAAGATTTTGGCACCACTCACGCGCCTTACTAAGAAGAAAAAACTTTCGTGTGGGACGTGGGTTATGAGGATTCCTTCACGAAGCTTAAGAGAGCCCATACTAGTGTACCGGTGTTAGTTTTACCCGACGGAGCTATGCCTTTCATTGTACACACTGATGCATGCGGAATGGGTCTAGGAGTGGTGTTGATGCAAGATGGGAGGGTAGTGTGTTATGGTAGTAGGCAGTTGAGGATACATGAGAAGAACTGCCCTACCCACGATTAGGAGTTGGCTGCCATAGTTTTTACACTTAAGGCTTGGAGGCACTATTTGCTTGGAGAGAGGTTTGAGCTTTTTACCAACCATATGTCATTAACGTACCTATTCTCGCAGAAGGACTTCAAATTGAGGCAACAGAGGTGGATGGAATTTTTAGCCTCGTATGATTTTGAGATAGCTTATACCCCTGGCAATGGTAATGTGGTTGTGGATGCATTGAGTAGAAAGAAAGCAACCCTTAGTCCTTTGTTTATAGAGTGGAGGAGCTTGGAGTTTATTTCTACCTTTGATTTTAAGCGCTCTACGGACATTACTTCCGGATTGTTGGCGACGTTAGTGGTGAGGCCTACCCTTATGGATCAAATTGGCTCGAGGCAGCGGGAGGATTTAGAGCTCATGGACATTATGGATAGGATTAGCAGAGGAGAGGTCTCGAGACATCTCCAACACTATTCCATTGATAGCAGAGGGTGGCTTAGGAGAGATGGGAGGCTTTGTGTTCCACGCGCAAGTGACTTGTTGAGAGTAGTTTTGGAGGAGGCGCACCATTCCCGTATGACTATTCATCCGGGTAGTGACAAAATGTATCGGGAAATGAAGAGGATGTTCTATTGGGGTGGTATGAAAAAGGACATGGCGGAATTCATAGCTAAGTGTCTGATATGCCAAATGGTAAAACCAGAGCAGCAGAAGCCCGATGGATTACTTCAGCCCTTAGATGTGCCAGAGTAGAAGTGGTACAGTATTTCTATGGATTTCATTGATGGTTTACCCCGTTCTAGGAAGGGGAACACTAGCATTTGGGTGATTGTTGATAGATTGACCAAGAGTGCTCACTTCATCACAGTTAAGAGTAAGCGTACGGCTTCATATTTGACATCCTTGTATATTTGGGAGATAGTCCATCTACACGGAGTTCCTTCTAGCATTGTTAGTGATAGAGATAACATTTTCACTAGTGAGTTTTGTAGAAACTTACAGGAGGCACTAGGGATGCAAGTTAGGTTGAGTATGACCTATCACCCCCAAACAGATGGCCAAACAGAGAGGGTAAATAGGGTGCTTGAGGATTTGCTGCGGATCTACATATTGGACTTTGGTGGTACTTAGGAGAAGCATCTTCCATTGGTTGAGTTTGCGTACAATAATTGTTACCAAACAAGTATAGGAATTGCACCATTTGATGCTTTATATAGGAAACCTTGCAAGTCCCCATCATGTTAGGTAGAGTCCACGGAGAAGTTATTACTTGGACCCGATATGGTTGGGGAGACCTCTGAGAGGGTGGATTTTATTCGGCGAAGGATGAAGATGGCTCAAGACAGACAGAAGTCGTATGCGGATAAACGGAGGAGAGACTTAGAGTTTGAGGTTGGAGACTTAGTTTTTATCAAAGTATCCCCGCTTAGGAAGGTGGTAAGACTCAAATAAAATGGAAAGTTAGCCCCTATATTTGTTGGACCATTTCCTATCACAGAGGGGGTTGGGAAGATGGCATACCAAGTAAGGCTACCTAATAGGCTCGCTGGAGTGCACGACGTTTTCCATGTTTTGCACTTTCGAAAGTGCTTACATGACTCGGCGGAGGTTGTAGAGCCTAGTCAGTTAGAGGAGGTGTAGGTATAAAGGGAAGCTTCTATTCGGCGTATCCCCATGAAGATTGTTGGAAGAGACATCAAGCGCCTAAGGAATAAGGAGGTTCCACTAGCGAAGGTGCAAAGGGGAGATGATGTTGCAGACGCCACTTGGGAAGCAGAATAGAAGATTCGTACTTTCTATCCTCATCTTTTTGATAGTAAGTTTTAGAATTCCTTTTTCCATCTTTATATTTGAATAGGTTCTTTCCTTTATTATCCTTTGGGAGGGTAGAACTTAGGATTTAACCTATGGATGGTAGGATTTGATGTAAACATGTTAATAGAACATGTTATAAATGATGTATGCTAGCGATTGCAAGTGTTTGCTAATGGATGCTATGGACGCATATAGGTACACTAGGCACTATTATTCCTTAAGGATCGGCCTAACTAGGACACTAGAGCATATTCATATGGATGAGTGCGCATTTTTATTTTATTTCCATGGTTGCTATAAATGGATGTTTATCACTTGATTGTTGCATTTGGGTGATTCTTGTAGCACGCATATAGAACTATTAGTTATCGCTAGAAATTTTTTGCATTCATTTGGATACATGGCACGAACATGATTGTGTAAGAGGAGGTCAACTGAATCAGTGAACCGCCTAATCTTTTGCATTAGTTAGGGATATTTACACTACACTAAATGCATAAGTATCATAATAGCATTAGAAAAACTTAAGGACAATGGATGAACGGTTGATGATTAAGTATTTGGTTGTAGAATTGGATGAAAACATTTAGTACATTCTTTTATCCTTAGAGATTTCGGGGACGAAACCCCTTAAGGAGGGGAGAATGTAACAACCTTAAATTTATCTCAGAATAATTAATTTGTTAATTAATTAAATAATAGAATAACTTTGTGAAATTATCAGAATCAAGTCACGGAAATTGCACCATTCTGTCTGTGGTAGTTTTTTGGTCAATTTCCATATATAGAACGTCAGAAACCGAGCTAATATGACTAAGTTATAAAATAAATAAAATAGGCAGAAATAAAAAGATTATATATATATATAGGTCGACCAGCCTGTTGATCTGGGCCATGGGGCGGTCGACGCCCGATCGACCCGCCTTGCCTATTGGCAAGCGAACGAACGTTCGTTCATTCGAACGATTCAATGACGAATGAACACGTATTTTTCATCAGTTAAACCGATATGGTCCCTCCATTTCTTCATTCGATGGCCCCTATTTAGAGTATGACGTGGATGCACCCTATTCAATCTCCAAATCCAACGGTCTGAGATCCACTTCTACACCTATAAATAAACCCCTAGACCTAACATGTTTTCTCTTTCTAAGTTTTCTCCAATTGGGTTCAGCTTTCTAGAAAGGACCCTAAACGGAATAATTTTTCCAAAGGAGAAAATCGTTATAAATTAAATTATTTTACAGCTCCAAGTGGATCTTGGAAGACCAAAGGAAGAGCTTAGGACCGGAGGTGAGTGATTGTAATTATTTTAAAATTTCTTTAAGTAATTTAAATTAATAGGTTTTCCAATAGTTGTAGTTTCACTACGATTTTTGGAATAGCGTTTTCAGTAGTTTATTTACAGTTTTTAGAATTATTTTCAGTCTATTTTCTTTCAACTATTCATTTCCGTAATTTTAGTTTATTTCTATTAATTATAATTTATTACAGTTAAGCATAGCTTTTTATTGATTTATAGTTTATTTACAGTATTTAAGTATATTTATTGTAATTTTTTTTCTTATTTACATCTTTTTTGACATTTTAGATTTTATGCAAGCGTCTATTCTCTTCATCCCCCTTTTCTTTGCGTATGGATTAGAATAAATTAAACGCGAATATGGATTATATAAGTAAGAATATTGAATGAAGAAAATAAGATGTAAATTATAAAGACTATAATTAATAATGGAATTGGACTGAAATTACGCCTAGTAATAATTAGAATTGGACTAATTAAAGATAATTGGCATAGTTATAACTTAGAATTATAACTAAATAGAGTAAAAGAAGAAAGAAGCTTATTTTCACACTTAGACCTTGGGTTAAGTAATAAGCATGATTATAACGTAGGTTATAATAAGAAAAAGAACATAATAAGGCTTATCTTAAGACTTAGGATAAATTAATAAGCACGGATAGTAAAGAAAAGTGTAAAGGCATATCTAAAATAATTTATCTAAGTTAATAACCGAAGATGAAAGTAGGACCTGTACCAAATAGCATTCCCTATTAGACAAAACGGTGAGCCTAGGGCACACTTATGCTAAGAATGGTAGTAATTAGTCAAATAGAAGTCCAAATCACGGGGGATTTGGATAAGGGGCGCAACTAGATATTGTTTGGATGAAGGGCCAGTACCAACAACATTTCCCTTATATATTCTATGGACACACGGTGATCTCACGTTCGCCTGAAGTGGGATGAGGGGCATGCTTATGCTGGATGTTGAGGTAATAAGAAGACCCAATAGATGGAGCAAAAGGTAGCATGGGCATGGTGGCAGTTACACGTGCGACTTCTGTTTGGGTGCTCAGTAATAGCTATGAGTTCCAAGCGCTTAGTACAAGTGTCTTTCGTAGACACCATTGCCTTCTGTGTATGGAGCTATATATGTCGTCCGGATCCACAGTGGTTGCTCTGTGCATCTTCCGTAGATACCATTGGCTACTGTGTAGGGAGTTATAAAGCGGTTGATCCATAGGAAGGTCTATGGAGTAGCAGGCCGATCAAAAAGGTAGAATTAGGGTCACATCCTAATTAGAGGATTTGGAATTCAGCCTAATTAAAGCACAAATCAAGGACAAGTGCAAGCAATCAAAGTTAACCTATCTTATAAATTGAGCAATATTTAATTGTACTTATTTTCACTTTATCTCTTCCCTATTTCCTTTATTATACTTATTATGCTAGAACTGCTGTAGTGTCTATTACTTTTATCTTGCTTAATGACTCTAGTAATTACTATCATTCACCAGACTTTTAGTCTGACCCACTCCTCTATTTTCCCCTTTCCCCCCTTAGGCAATCAAGGGAGAAGTCAGTAGATTGATGCAGCTTGGAGTTTTCTTGGAGTAGATTTCTTCTATGTATTTCTTTTATTTCATCTTTTGTTCTTTCTATGCACTGGCTTGTTATGAGGGATATTATGTACTCTGATTTTGAGACTATGAGTTTTTGTTTCATGAGACATATTGGATTTTTAGACATGTATGTGGTATTTGGTATTTGACTTATTTATGAAGCGATTATGAAGCTTTGTTTTAATTAAGTTATTATTTTAGTTTCCGCTATTTTTACCTATTTTTGTCTTGTGAATCTTAGTCTTTGTTAGTTTCAGTTATATCTACAACGCACTATGCCTTTTAATGTGTCCTTTTGGGTATATTAAGGGGTGTGGGGTTTTTCGTCCTTAATCTGTACATATTTATAAAACAATGCATAATGGATCTTAAGGCAATTCAAACTCTAGAGAGGGTGAAGTGTGTATTAACTGTGGGTTACAAAATTATGCATCTTAAGGAAAATTAAACACTAAAGACGCGGTGAATAGTGTTTTTAGTTTTTATGAATCTTTTTCAAATTCCTTCAAGATTACTATTAATCAAAATAGAAAGAACAATCATAAACGCAGATACAAATAATTATAAATGCTGTAAAGAAAAAAGTAGAGAATTATAGAGATCACCGAATTTTATATTGGTTCAGAGTTACCATACATCCAGTTTCGTACAATTTCTTGTACATATTTCTTTTTAAATGCCAATCTTTCAATAGGAAGAAGGCAAACCCAATACAATCTAAATTCAAGGCTACGAGGCACACCCTCCAGATTTTTTGATTTCTAGGTACACTCTATTAATTTAGATGGGACAGAAGTATACACACTTGGATTTCCAGGACACTAAGGATACCCACTTGATTTAAACATGACATAAACGCACCCACTTAAACACAACTAGAGTTTGATGGTTTTTCCAAAGATTATTTCTTTTTCTTTGGTTAGAATGAATCCTATAGTCTTTTTGACAACACTTTGATCTTGGATTGAGAGGGGAGATGACTGAAATCAGAGAGTAAATAGTGGAGAATCAACACAATGAAGTTTGAATGGGCTCTGGTTTGAATTTGATAAGATAAGATTTGAATATATTTTTAATATAAATTTTAGCAGAGTAGGAAGAGAGAAGATGATAAGAAACTAGTTAATAAAAATTTATCTGGAAACCCCCTATATATAGAGAAAAAACAAACATGTCTATTCGCAAAGTGTTACGATGAATAGACACTTTATTTCAAAATTTGAATTTCAAATTTACAATGTGTATGTTGGCATACTATCTATCAATGTGTCGACATATGTAAGAAAATTCTGAAAACAAGTTTCTTTTAAAAAACATATTTAGTACTCTATACTTTGTAAAATAGTCTAATACTTTGTAAAACATTTTAAACATAGTTTATAAATATTTTGAACTTAAGAAAACTTTTTAAAAAAAAATATTTTTAAACATATTTTAAAAATATACTTTATTTTAAAATTAAAAAGGATAAGAAGAAGAATCCATGATTGATATTAGGGACTATTACTATACTATATGACTCTATATACTATAAGATAGTTTTGAGATCTTCATATCTTGATCTCTATACATATTGTAACGAACCAGGATTTTCGACTCTTGAAATCAACATCGATACGTTCATTGTATAACATGCCGAGCAATCGAGTGTCGGAAATAGAAGAACATTAGGAATGAAGAAGAAAAGATAAAAGAAGAAACAAGAACATAGAATCTCACAATCGCAGCGGAACAAAATATACTATATAATAACAAATTTTTATACAAAAGAATATGTAGTTGTTAATACACACATAATCATCAGAGTACAACAATCAATAAATCAATATGGATAGTTATTATAACTTGTCCCCACCAATGCAGACTATACAGCCTGATACACACCGCATAATATAATCAAGTACATGATATACGTCTGAAATCCTCTAACTTGTCTCCTGATCTCCATAGCATCCTAATCTGAATCTGTGATACTCTGTTTGACCCGAGCATTATAATAAAATAACAACCAAGTCAGTCTGGAAAACCAGTGTGAGAAAACACACTCAATTTGAATTATTACTGTTATCAAAATCCTTTGAAAACAAAAATATCTCGTAAGACCACGCCACCCATAAATACGACGGGTTTTTACCTTACGATAACAAAAACATTTGATATCAAAATTATCTAATATTATAATAGCGTCTATAGAAAATAAACTATAAAATAGCTGAAATGTTTGCATCTTATGTTTTAACATAGTTGGGCACAATCAAAACCATACTGGCTCATAGTGGATATTGGATTTCATACAATGACAGGGCTACTGGGGTACTGCCCACCACAGTACATCTCTAGAAAAATGTACCGAGATCGTACCTAATGATCCCTACCAACACAGGACCGGCCTATCCCTTGCTGGATAGTACCGAATATGTTATCACCTTAGGTGTTACCACCCTAATCGAGCGCTCTCCTTTCCATGCACAAAAATATCCATAATTATAATATATCCGAAGGTATCTAGAAAAAAGATAACATGCCCAACTTGGGTGCGACCCACTTAGCCCTGCTGTTAATCATTCCTGGCGGATGAGGCTTGAGACTACGTATTACCTTAGATTTAGCATTCATTCTTGGAATGCTAACATTGCCTTTCAGGAAATGATGCAAATGATAGCATTCATCCATACAAGTTGCTCTGGGTTTGAACAAACCGAATCTCCATAATCACCGTCTTCATTAGCTTCACGTTATCACAATTCGTAACGCACAAATCAGATCATAGTGGTTTTTAGATAGTTCAATCCGATCCCGGTCTTGTCGAAACGATCAACGAATTCAACCATATTTGATAGTCGGTTATTGAACTATCAAATAACATCCATAAGAAGTCACTAGGCCCAATTTTATAAATCTTCAAAACGTTTATTTAAAAATGTCCTTGCAAGGATATATATTCAATCTCTTCCAATATTCAATATTTGGAAACAAATTCAATTTCTTATATCTATAACAAGATATTTTAATACATATCAATACTTAGAAATATATCCGAACTCCACTTTTCCAAAACTTTATATATATGATAAGTGCTTCTAAAGAAAAATAATTTATTTTTAAAACACGTTTAAGTAATTATTTAAAATGTCAAAACACTTTAAATAAACATCGATAACTCATTTCCTAATTAGTTTTAAATAAAGTAATGGATTTACAAAGCTTATTATAAAACAAATTAGAATTTATTTCAATTAATATTAGATATTTGAAAAATCCACTTTCCGAAGTATTTTAAAACTAAAGCAGCTTTAAATTACATAGTTTGAATAAATAAAATTTCCCTATTAAACCACAAACTTATCTTCTCGACAAAAATAAAATTTTAAAATTCCAATAACCAATTTCAATTTATAAATACCCTCGATTCATTACACATCGATTCCATTCCGATTCCCTAACCATTCTCGCTTTTCACAAATAGAGTCCGCTATTTTTTCCAAAAACCTATTTCCGTATCTCGATATAAATTCACACTATGAATTTATATTTCTAATTTATCAACTGATGTCATTTCTCATATTTATAAACATCGTTTATAAATTTATAAACTCATTTCCAGTTTATAACAGATTTATTTTACTAAAATCCAATTATAAATCACTTTCTATTAAAGATTCCATTTGGAAATCTATTTCTTAAATAATCCAATTAGATTCCAAACCATTCGAATCTCGAATTTAACTTCCATTTCATATTCAAAGAAATTTCATTTAATAATCAACCTTTTAAAAATACTCAATTTAAAGTTTTCCATTTGAAACCATTTTACGAAATAGCTAATTAAATATCTAAAATCAAATTATTTATTTTATCCAATCAATTCCCTTTTGTTTAAAAAAAATCCCAAAATTCAATATAAATATTTTCATTTCATAAACGCCATTTGAATTTCCTTTTTAAACTCAAAAATAATACCTATAGTATTTAAAATACCAAAATTAAGGCCAGTGCTGCTATAACATCCAATATATCAAATCACACAACAATCCATAGTAGATTATTCAATCACATCATATAACACTATATATGAAACAATAAATATATTTTTGAGGAATCTAGTTGGATCCCTCCAATCTCTTTCCCTGCATCCACAGATGTTGTATATATCATACAATACCAATCCCACTTCGAGGTGGGATATCGCGGTAATATAGGGTTATCCGCTATTATGCGGGTAGCATAGTGTCTCATCCGCTCCAACAGTGGGAATTAAACCCAACTACTAATATATGTACTAATATATATATATAATATAGTGTCTCATCCGCTATTATTTCTTTCATATCAAAATATATTTTTGGTAAAATTATTTCATTTACCCGCTTCAAAACCATATTGTGTCGGTTTACCGTGTTCAAGTGTTTAGAAACTCCTATCGATTTAGTGGCGTCCCACTATTCGAGCAGAATTTATAAGCCACTCAAAAGATAAATCATCACAATATAAAACATTTTATATTCACTAAAAAATACGTGCTCGTATCTATTAATACACTCTAACTCATTCTAGGGTACTACTAACCCTATCTCTAATGAGTAATTCCCACCAAAGCCATGGTTCTCGCTTAACCTTGCACTCTGATAACAACTGTAACGAACCGGGATTTTCGACTCTCGAAATCGACATCAATACGTTCACTATAAAGCATGTCGAGCAATCGAGTGCCAAAAATACAAGAACATTAGGGATGAAGAAGAAAAGATAAAAGAAGAAACAAGAACACAGAATCTCACAATCGCAGCGGAACAAAATATAATATATAATAATAGATTTTTATACAAACGAATCTATAGCTGTTAATACACACACAATCATCAGAGTACAATAATCAATAAATCAATATGGACAGTTATTATAACTTGTCCCCACCAATGCAAACTATACAGCCTGATACACATCAAGTACATGATATACGTCTGAAATCCTCCAACTTGTCTCCTGATCTCCATGGCATCCTAACCTGAATCGGTGATACTCTGTTTGACCCGAGCATTATAATAAAATAACACCCAAGTCGGTCTGGAAAACCAGTGTGAGAAAACACACTGTTATTACTATTATCAAAATCCTTTGAAAACAAAGGTATCTCGTAAGACCACGCCACCCATAAATACGACAGGTTTTTACCTTAAGATAACCAAAAACATTTGATATCAAAATCATCTAATATTATAATAGTGTCTATAGAAAATAAACTATAAAATAGCTGAAATGCTTGCATCTCAAGTTTCAACATAGTTGGGCACAATCAAAACCATACAGGCCCGTAGTGGATATTGGATTCCATACAATGATAGGACTACTGGGGTACCTCCTACCACAATACATCTTTACAAAAATGTACTGAGATCATACCTAACGATCCCTGCCAACACAGGTCCGGCCTACCCCTTGCTGGATAGTACCGAATATGTTATCACCCCGGGTGTTCCCACCCTAATCGAGAGCTCTCCATTCAATGCACAACCATATCCATAATTATAATATATCCAAGGGTATCTAGAAAAGTGATAACATGCCCTACTTGGGTGAGACCCACTTAGCCCTACTGCATCTCCCTTGTTTTAGTCATTCCCGGCTGATGAGGCTTGAGGCTACGTATTACCTTAAATTTAGCATTCATTCTTCGAATGCTAACACTGCCTTCCAAGAAACGATGCAAACGATAGCATTCATCCATACAAGTGGTTCTGGTTCTGAACAAACCGAATCTCCAAAATCACCACCTTCATTAGCTTCACGATATCACAATTCATAACGCACAAATCGGATCGAAGTGGTTTTTGGATAATTAAATCTGATCCTGATCTCTTCGAAACGATCAACGAATTTGGCCATATTTGATAGTCGGTTATTTAACTATCAAATAACATCCATAAGAAGTCACTAGGCCCTATTTTATAAATCTTCAAAACGTTTATTTAAAAATGTCTTTGCAAGGATATATATTCAATCTCTTCCAATATTTCAATATTTGGAAACAAATTCAATTTCTTATATCTATAACAAGATATTTCAATCCATATGAATACTAAGAAATATCTCCGAACTCCACTTTTATTCAACGGTTTGGAAAATATTTCTATAATAATAATCTCGTAGTTAAAATATTTCAAATCCTTCCAGTTCAACACTTAAGAAATATTAATCTGTATATTTTCCCGAAATCATTTTGTTTCCAATACTAATGAAATATTCCATTTATTTACTATTTATCAAAATCCTTTACAATTTATTCGTAATTTCCTTAACTCGTTTTAACGGATCCTATAAGTTTTCGAAATTTCATTAATTAACTTTCTTTAAATTTTCCTAAATCAATTGCACTTGTCTATAATTTCAACTACCCATTTATAACTTCTTTTATAAATTCTAATTCATATTTGAAGTTCTCCTATTTCAACAATCCGGAAGTTTCCTTAGTTTTCCACAATACCATTACAAGATTTCCCTTATAAAAACTATATCCGTTAAATAAACCTCCTTTACAAATGTCGAGAGGATTTATAAATAAATTACCATAGTTCTAAAACTTTATATATATGATAAGTGCTTTTAAAGAATAATAATTTATTTTTAAAACACGTTTAAGTAATTATTTAAAATATCAAAACACTTTAAATAAACATCGATAACTCATTTCCAAATCATATTTAAATAAACTACTCGATTTACAAAGCTTATTATAGAAAATAATAGAATTTATTTCTACTAATATTAGATATTTGAAAAAATCCATTTTCCGAAGTATTTTAAAACTAAACCGGCTTTAAATTACATAGTTTGAATAAATAAAATTTCCCTATTAAAACGAACTTATCTTCTCGATAAAAATAAAATTTTAAAATTCCAATAACCAATTTCAATTTATAAATCCCCTCGATTCATAATACATCGATTCCATTCCAATTCCCTAACCATGCTCGCTTTTCAAAAATAGAGTCCACTATTTTTTCCAAAAACCTATTTCCATATTTCGATATAAATTCACACTGTGAATTTATATTTCTAATTTATCAACTGATGTCATTTCCCTTATTTATAAACATCTTTATAAATTTATAAACTCATTTCCAGTTCATAACAGATTTATATTAAAAAAATCCAATTATAAATCGCTTTCTATTAAAGATTCCATATGGAAATCTATTTCTTAAATAATCCAATTAAATTCCAAACCATTCGAATCTCGATTTTAACTTCCATTTCATATTTAAAGAAATTTAATAATCGTCGTTATAAAATACTCAATTTAAAGTTTTCCATTTGAAACCATTTTACGAAATAGCTAATTAAATATCCAAAATCATATTATTTATTTTATCCAACCAATTCCCTTTTGTTTTTTTAAAAAATCTCAGAATTCTATATAAATATTTTCACTTCATAATTGCCATTTGAATTTCCTTTTTAACTAAAAAATAATACCTATAGTGTTTAAAATATCAAAATTTAGGCCAGTGCTGCTATAGCATCCAATATATCAAATCACACAACAATCCATAGCAGATTATTCAATCACATCATATAACAATATACATGAAACAATAAATATATTTTTGAGGAATCCAGTTAAATCCCTCCAACTTGTTTCCCTTCATCCATAGATGTTTTGTATATCAAAAAATATCAATCCCGCTTCGAGATGGGAAATCGCGGTAATATAGGGTCATTCGCTATTATGCGGGGCGCATAGTGTCTCATCCGCTCCAACGGCGGGAATTAAACCCAACTACTAATATATGTACTAATATATATGTAATATAGTGTCTCATCCGCTATTATATCTTTCATATAAAAATATATTTTGGGTAAAATTATTTCATTTACCCGCTTCAAAACCAAGCTGTGTCGGTTTACCGTGTTCAAGTGTTTAGAAACTCCTATCGATTTAGTGGCGTCCCACTATTCGACCAGAATTTATAAGCCACTCTAAAGATAAATTGGCACAATATAAAACATTTTATATTCACTAATAAATACACGCTCATATCTATTAATACACTCTAACTCATTCTAGGATACTACTAACCCTATCTCTAATGAGTAATTCCTACCAAAGCCAATCTCGCTTAACCTTGCACTTTGATACCAACTATAACGAACCGGGATTTTCGATCTCGAAATCGACATCAATACGTTCACTGTATAGCATGCCGAGCAATCGAGTGCCGGAAATACAAGAACATTAGGGATGAAGAAGAAAAGATAAAAGGAAAAATAAGAACACAGAATCTCACAATCGCAGCGGAACAAAATATAATATATAATAACATTTTTATACAAAAGAATCTGTAGCTGTTAATACACACACAATCATCAGAGTAAAACAATCAATAAATCAATATGGGCAGTTATTGTAACTTGTCCCCACCAATGTAGACTATACAGCCCGATACACACCGCGGAATATAATCAAGTACGTGATATACATCTGAAATCCTCCATCTCATCTTCTAAGCTCCATAGCATCCTATCCTGAATCTGCGATACTTGGTCTGACCCGAGCATTATAACAAAATAACATCCGAGTCGGTCTGGAAAACCACCGTGAGAAAACACACTCAATTAGAATTATTACTATTATCAAAATCCTTTGAAAACAAAGGTATCTCATAAAACCACGCCACCCATAAATACGATGGGTTTTTACCTTACGATAACCAAAAACATTTTATATCAAAATCATCTGATATTATAATAGTGTCTATAGAAAATAAACTATAAAATAGATGGAATGCTTCCATCTCACGTTTCAGCATAGTTGGGCACAATCAAAACTGTACAGGCTCGTAGTGGATATTGGATACCATACAATGACAGGGCTACTGGGGTGTCGCCCACCATAGTACATCTCTAGAAACATGTACCGCGATCATACCTAATGATCCCTGCTAACACAGGATATGCCTACCCCTTGCTAGATAGTATCGAATATGTTATCACCCCGGGTGTTCCCACCCTAATCGAGCGCTCTCTTTTCCATGCACAACCATATCCATAATTATAATATATCCGAGGGTATCTAGAAAAGTGATAACATACCCTACTTGAGTGCGACCCATATAGCCCTACTACATCTCCCGTGTTTTAGTCATTCTCAACTAATGAGGCTTGAGGCTACGTATTACCTTAGATTTAGCATTCATTCTTGGAATGCTAACACTGCTTTCCCGGAAATGATGCAAATGATAGCATTTATCCATGTAAGTTGTTTCGGGTCTGAACAAATCGAATCTTCAAAATCACCGGCTTCATTAGCTCCACGATATCAAAATTCATAACACACAAATCGGATTAAAGTTGTTTTCGGACTGTAACGACCTAGTATTTCGAACCATTCAAATCGACAATCATCCACACATCTCAAACTTGAATTGCTCAAAACAACAGATTGCTAATTTATATTTGGCAAAACTTAGCATATATAGTAAATAAATCTATCACAGAATCACAGACATAGAATAATATAACAATAAGCATCGGAATAGATAAATCGTAGTTCATGAAGCTACTATAGAACATCAGAGTTTAAAATAAAATACAATAGAAATCTCAAATACATAGTAGTCTCAAATATAAAAGTAAATGACAAGAATGGACGGAAATAACTGGAAATAACTAAAAGCTGAATAGATAATGACAGATCATCAAGCCAAGCTCCAAGCTCCAAAGGTGAGTCTCAAATGCTGTGACACTTAGTCTAACCCAAGCATAAAGAAAAACACAAAACACTCGAGTCAGGATTAACATTCTTATACTAGTAAATCAACTTAAGTGAAATGCCAAGTGAAAAACAAATAACTTGAAGGATGTTGGGATTCCATCCTTTAAGGATCCGTTAAACTATCTACATACATAGTACAATACACCATATATATAATGTCTACAGTAAAGTAAAATATTAAAATATCGTTAAGGCATTACCCATATCCCCCTTAACACATTTTATATATTCCCTTATTCTATACACATACTGTAAGCTCCACCAAACTGGTGGTTTACTCAGGGAGCACTCCATAGGTACGGTACAAAACAAACTCATATTGGGGGCGATAAGGCATGTGATAAGGCACGCGAGGCAATGCCTAGGGTAGGATTCTACCGTTTTGCAGAACCGGGCTAGTGATAACGCATAGCAGCCACTACTGCCCACCTCGAGACACACTCACAAATCAAAGGTGCACCCAATCAAAACACAAAGTAATAGAATGGTATCGAAGAAGCATGCTCGATCGGAGGTGCGGCCTCACTTGGCCCAGGTGTAGCTCCTTTTTTAGTCACATCAAGCTGACTCGTGGAATTCAGAGCTACGTTCATACCTCATATAGACGTCGCTAAATCATCCTACTTCATTCTAGAATCTCCACCACGTACACAGTTGTTAAAGTGATTTTCGGTATTGGTAGAGAGTATGACAATATCCGATCCCGGTCTCTTTAACAACCAAACGCTTATTTCACACCGTGGTCATTTTACATTTCAAACAATTTTTAATTCATATCAAAATATCATATTCATTTCAAAATCATCACTTTCGAAATCGTATTCACTTTCGAAATCATAACCACAAAATAGGTTAAAACATCTTATTAAATATTTTCCTTTAAATCAATTTATTCTAAATCATAACAGTTCCCACTTAAAAAAATTAAATATTTAAAAGTAGTTTTTATATATTAAAATAGTTTATATTTAAAATAGCTTATAAATAAAATAGTTTATATATTAAAAATAGTTTATATTGAAAGAGTTTATATCAAGAATAGTTTCAAATTAAAATTGTTTCGTCTAATTTCACAAATCGATTCAAATCAACTTTAGTTCCAAAATTCAATTTAAATCAATCTAAGTTCATCAATTACAACTCAATTCAAATTCTCGATAAAACCATTTTTAATTTATATCGATTTCAAATACAGATCTGAATTACAAATTAAACCATTTCAATTTCAATAGATTTTAGAGTTAAATATTCAAACATTTACAATAACTCAATTTGATAAATTTCATTTATATTTTTCAAAAATTCAATCTTAAACTTATTTAAATTGGAAAATATTCACTTAATCATTTCTATTATCATTTAAATAAATCTCAAAATTACCAACTTAAATAAAAAACTAGAAATTAAATATCTAAATTCAATTATACTTAATTCTAAAATATTCACCTAATCACCTTTATAAACATTTAAATCAAATCTCGATTTACACATTTAGATCAAATTAAAATATTCAATTTAAATTTATTTAAATTCGAAAATATTCATTAAATCATCTTTAATCAAAATCTCTTTATCGAATTTTAAAATCATATCTTTAAAATCTCATATCAATAATTTTAAATCAAATCTTATTTAAATTCCATTATTAAGCGATTTATATTCAAAGTCAACTTTAATTTATCTTCCAACCTCTATTTATTAAAGTTATTACAAAATCTATTTTTGAAATATTAATATAAATTTAAATAAATTCTTAACATAATATATATATTATCAGTTAAATTAAATTCTCAATAAATTTTTATATTAGTTATTGTGAAATTAAATCTTATTATTATTAAATCCATTTTAAATCAATTTTATATATTTTAAAATAAAATAAAGTTATAAGTAAAATTTTATAATTTACATTTTTAAACTTAACTTATAATTTAAAAATATCTAAAACTTATAATTTAAAAATCTAACTTTTACACATATATTAAAATCAATATTATATTGTAATTAAAATCAATATTTTATAAAACCCATATATTTCCATTTCGAACTTTGGAAATCATTTCAAAAATAGACCAACGGTGTCCGTATATAGTTTTCTAACCTATGGTCCAATGATACGGATATTTATCATTTCAATCCACAGTTTAAATTTAATATTTATGGGTTTATATCATTTAAACCCTCAATCCTAAATTCAAAAATCAATGAAAATCGCTTAGGTTTATCATTTCAACCCATAACGATTTTCCCCTAATCTATAAGATCGTTTGGGTATGTATCATGTAACGACTCGATGTTTTCAACCATTCGCATCCATACATATCGGAATTGAATTGCAAAAAATATCAAATTATTATTTAAAATTTGGCAAAACTCAGCATATACAGTGAACAATAGTCACAGAATAACAAACACAGAGTAATATAACAATAATGCAGCGGAAACAAAAGGATAGTAGTTCATGAAGCTACTATATATATATAATAGAGTTAAACAAGATACAACAGAAATCTCGAATACATAGATGTCTCAATACAATAGTCAAATACAAGATATGAACACATCACTGGAATCAACTGAATAACTGCAAGCTGAATAGATATAGATGGATCTCTAAGCGAAGCTCCAACTCCAAAGGTGAGTCTCGAACACTGGTACACTCAGTCTGACCCGAGCGTAAAGCAAAACACAAAACACTCGAGTCAGGATTAACATTCTTATATCAATAAATCCAACTCAAGTGAAATATCAACTGAAACACAAGTAACTTAAAGGATGTTTGGGATAACCATCCTTTAAGGATCCGTTAAACTATTTACTATGTAGTAATATTCGCTATTATAATAATGTCTAATAAAAAAATAAAGTTACTTTTAAATAGTGTTAAGGATTTACATTTTCCACCTTAACACATAATAGTCCCAGTAGTCTATCCAGTATTAGCATACCCCCAGATCGGAAGCTACCCTCAATACTCCACAGGCTACGGCACAAATCCAAACTCGTAGTAAAGCTCGCTATGGTAGGTGACACGACACAATAAGGTAATGCCAGGGTAGATATACCAATTACGCATCTGGGCTAGTGGAAACGCCCACCTCAGAAAACACTCCCAAATCAAAAATCGAAGGGTGGCCACCAAATCAATCACAAAGTAATAGAAATGTATCGAAGAAATGCGTTCGATCAGAGCTGCTACCTCATTGTCCCGTCGATCGCTCCTGTTTTAGCCACCTTATGCCAAGTCACGGGAGTTGGGTCCACGTATATACCTCAATAGGAATCGTCGTCACCATCCTACTTCATTTTGGAATCTCCACCGCGTACACAGTTGTTAAAGTGGTTTTCAGTATCGACAGAGAGTGTGCCCATATCCGATCCTGGTCTCTTTAACAACCAAACATTATTATAACACCGCGATCATTTCAAAATAGTTTATAATTCAAAAACAAAATAGCATTTCCATTTCAAAAACCCAAATCAATACGATATCATTTTCACTTCAAATATATATCCATTTCCAAAAATCATATCACTTTCAAAGTTATAATACTTTGGAAACCAACAATTTGAAATAATAATACTTTGGAAATCATAATACTTTGAAATTCATAACTTTGCAAATCATAACACTTCGAAATCATAACACTTTCCTTCAAACTATTTAGATATTAATAATAGTATATAATATAAAATAGTTTATTAATAAGATAATTTATATAAAATAGTTATAAGTTAAAACAATTTTTTTAAAATAATTAGTATATTTAGAATAATTCATAAAATTAGATGGTTTATATTAAAAATACTTTATTAAGTTAAAATATATAAATAATTTAAATATAATTTAAAATTACTTTATATAATAAAATAGTTTCCCTTAATTTCACAAATCGATTAAAAATTTACTCGAATTCCAAAATTCAAATTTAATCAAATCTCAAATCATCAATTTCAATTTGATTCAGTTTCTCAGTAAACCATTTCAAATTATCGATTTCAAATACATATTTGAACCATAAAATAAGCCATTTCAATTTCAATATATTTCAAAGCTTTAAATATTCCACATTTCCAAAACTAAATTCGATAGTTATCTATATATCAAATTCACTTTATTATTATTTAGTTTTGAAATATTTACTTAATCATTTCAATAACATCTAAATACAACTTCAATTTACAAATTGAAATAAACAGAATATCCCATTTAAATTTATATAAATTTGAAATATTCACTTAAATCACTTTTAATCAAATTCAAGTTATAAACATATCTTTAAATTTTCAAATTTAATAAATTTCAACCCAAACTTATTTAAGTATGATTCTTAAATAAATATAGATTTTCAAATCAATTTCAAATTATCTTTCAACCTGAATCATTTCAAACTCTATATTTGAAAATATAAATTTAAATAAACACTTAAACATATTATATATCAACTTTATTAAATTAACTTTAATAAATCTTAAAATCAATATTTATTAAAACTATACATTTCTTTTCAAAACCATAGAAATCATTTTTCAAAATATATATAGACCAACGGTGTCTGTATATAATTTTATGTCCTATGGTCAAGTGATACGGATATTTATCATTTCAATCCGTAATTAAAATATATACGGGTACATATCCTTTCAACCCGCAATCCCAAATTCAATTCAATGAAAATCGCTTGGGCTTATCATTTCAACCGATAACGATTTTCTCCTATTCTACAGATCGTTCGGGTATGTATCATTTCAACCCATAGTTAATTATATACTAATAGGGAACTTGCAGAGTGATAACAGATATGATAATAACATAACAACATTAACATGCATATATCATCAGTGATAAATAACAGATAATAGTGTCAGATGTCATAGGTGAACAGATACAGACAATGGCATATATATAGAAATGTAAATATCTAACAGCAGCATATTTCAATTGTCGTTTCAATTGAAATCAAATTTAATAAATATAAGAACATTAATTGTGAGTGATTGCTCACCTTTTGAGGCTAGAGAGAACAGGAGATGATATGGATATGCGCATTAGTCTCTTGTTTTAAACGGGAGAATCGTGTTGCCGATGCCCTTAGTCTTAAGCAACAAGTGGTTATTTCTTTGATGATATCCAAATGGAATGATCTTGAGATTTCCTCCACTTGTGATATCCGAGATCGTGAATTCCAATTCATGTTCATCTCTTGTTTTATGTAGCCTTGAGGCTTATCTTTCTCTTTTGATCGCATCCTTGAAGCTCAAAAGCTAGATCCCGAATTGGCTCTTCTTAGCCGAAATTTTAGGGATAAAATTGATATTGAAGGTATGAAAGACTTTGATATTGATTCTCGTGGCGGTATTCGAAAATTTGGTAGACTTATCGTGCCAAATGTTAGTGATCTTCGCAAAGACATATTAGAAGATTCCCATCGTTCTAAATTCACCATTCATCCCGGTAGTAGTAAAATGTATGTGGATATGAAGCGACTTTATTATTGGGAGGGAATGAAATTTGATATCGCTAACTTTGTTAAGCGTTGCATGACTTGCCAACTCATTAGGGCCAAGCATCAAAGGCCCGGTAGGTTATTGCAACCTTTAGACATCCCAATGTGGAAGTGGGATCAAATTTCCATGGATTTTATTGACGGCCTTCCCCGTTCTCGTTCGGGTCATGATAGCTTGTGGGTGACAGTTGATAGACTTACTAAATCCACCCATTTTCCCGTTCGGTCTAATTGGACCGTTCCTCTTTTGGCCAAACTCTTTATTAAAGAAATTGTTAAATTGCATGGAGTTCCTACTTCTATTGTTAGTGACCATGATCCATTGTTTACTAGTGGATTTTGGAAGAGTCTTCAAAAAGCTTTGGGAACGAAGCTTAATTTTACCACCGCTCATCATCCGCAGTCCGATGGACAAACCAAGCGTGTGAATCAAACTCTTGAAGATCTTCTTCGTGCTTGTGTTCTAGACTTTGGTGGAAGTTAAGAAGATCATATTTCTCTTGTTGAATTTTCCTATAATAATAGCTTCCAATCTAGTATTGGTATGGCACCTTTCGAGGCACTCTATGGAAGGCCATGCCAATCTCCTTCTTGTTGGCTTGAGGCCGGCGAAAAGCTAGTTTTAGGTCCAAATTTTATTCTTGATTCCACAGAAAAGATTGACCTTATTCGTCATAGGATGAAAGAAACTCAAAGTAGTCAAAAATCTTATGCCGATAACCGAAGAAGGAAATTAGAATTTTCTGTGGGAGATTTTGTATTTATTCGTGTTTCACCTATGAAGGGTGTTGTGCGTTTCAGTCGATCGGGAAAATTAGCACCTCGATATATTGGCCCATTTCCCATCACCGAACGCATTGGTTCCGTGGCTTATCGCCTTTTATTACCTGCTCAGATTTCTACTATTCATGACGTGTTTCACGTTTCTCAATTACGGAAATGCCTTCGAGATTACAATTCTATTCTTGATCCCGGTGTTGTTGAAGAAATTGAAGTTTCGCCTAATTTAACTTTTGAGCAACATCCTATTTGTATTGTTGCTTCGGAGGTCAAACGCCTTCGAAATAAAGATGTTCCGCTTGTGAAAGTTCAATGGTCCTCAAATCCTAAGGATTGCTCTTGGGAATCTAGAGAATTCATCGAGCGTACACATCCGGACTTACTCTCTTGAGCTCTTTGAGGTGAACTTCTTATTTCAAATTTCTTCTTTTGTGTTGATATGCTTTTATGGTTGTTACCTTTTGTTCATTTATTTCTTTAGATTGCGAGGATGCAATTTCTTTAAGGAGGGGAGTCTGTAACAACCCGCATATTTTACGATTGAATATTTAAATATTTCATCGTTAATCGGTTTATTCTCCGAAAAGAAACTTTTTGCAAACAGTCGAATGAGGACTCGAGACCACCCCCATTGAGTTCAAAATGATGTTTGCGACCTTTTTGAGTATAAACATTGATATGTTTGGAGTTAGTGAAATTTTGATACTTTTTCACTTAGGGCTTTGGTCTAGTTTCAGCCCATTAACCCCACTTATCAACCTAGATCCCACCCTCTCCCCTTCATTACTTCATAATTTCCTAATACAATCAAGCTTCATCAACAATGGTGGGAGAGATTGGAAATTAGAAACTCCAAGCCCTAGTTCATTTGCAAATCCTTCTTCTAGCTCCAAATTCAAAGAGAAGCTATTGCTAAGCATCCTCTTCATCTTCTCCAACTCATTCTCCTTTAAATTTCAGAAATTTCCTAAACCTAATTTAGGAAATGTTTCTCTTTTAAGCTTAGATTCATGCTTGTTGAGTTGAATTGAAGAGTGATTGTCCTTGCCTTGCTCTATAGCTCCCTCTTCATTATTTTTTTGTAAAAGGTGAGATTTTTATTTCACATCTATGACTATAATTATCTTTGGTTGTTGGGTATGAATTCCTAACACTTCTTCATATGCATTTGCCCTTGATTTGGATTGGTTTTGTGATTCCAATTTTGGTTTTTGAATTCAAATTTGTGTGAAAATCCTTTTATGGATGTTTGATCATGTTTTTGGTGATGCATCAAAGAGCTTATAGGGTCGGGTCGTCTATTGGCATAAACCCTTAGCGCCCATTGCTCGTCCGGTTGCATTTGCAAAGAGATTGCATCTTCATTTTTAGGCTGAAAATACTGGAAATCCCAGTTCAGTCTACTGAAATCTCTGTTCAGTCGACTGAACCTGGAACCCGAAAGTTTCCAGGCATGATTCAGTCGACTGAAATCTCTGTTCAGTCGACTGAACCTGGAAACAGAAAGTTTCCAGGCATGATTCAGTCGACTGAAATCTCTGTTCAGTCGACTGAACCTGGAAACAGAAAGTTTCCAGGCATGATTTAGTCAACTGAAATCTCTGTTCAGTCAACTGAATTTGCTGTTTCAGCCCACTTTGCCTTTTGGGATTGAATTTCCAATTTGAATCGATTCGTGATGATCCTATTTGTTGTTATCATTTATTATGACTTTGATGACTCCTTTTTCCTGATTTTTGAATATCCATTTCGATGGATTCGTTATCGGTATAATTGGATTTGATTCACGTCTTCGAATGTGAATTTTGATGATTGATTTGTTTCTACAATCATTTTTGTGATTTGTCACTTTAAAATTATAAAGGTTTTCTATACTAGTAGTAAATATTCAAACTCTTTCACAAAGATGATTTCAACACTATTTTATTACAAAGCTCGTTTCTTAAACCGTTTTCCAATCTACTAGTATCTATATAAACCTTTACCTCACTCGTACGAGAAATCTAATTAAACGGCTTAGTAAAACAAGTGGTATGAAACGCTTGCGTTTACTTCGTCGGTTAATTCTTGGACTTGTTCGATTGAAACTCCTATGACAATATCCGAGTGGAAATCTACAATTCATTCGTAAATATTTAAGTTAAGCTAGTGGTTATGGGACATGAAGCTAAACTCATATATTTACTAGCTTAGTGTAATTTACACTTGTGGGTCTGCGAAGATCCTTTTCGTGGAGCTTCGGCTCAATTTTTATGGGGTAGCGACTCATGGTCTTCGAGCCATTTTTGTGGAGCTTCGGCTAATGGTCTTCGGGCCGTTTTTGTGGAGCTTCGGTTCAAAATTGATGGTTAGCGACCATGAGATAGCGTCTCATCTTGTGATACATGTGTTGGTGAGCTTTAATACTCCCGTTTTAGTGATAGGCCACTTTCCCTTTTTTTGTGATTTTTCTGGATTTCTAATTGACGATTTCTAGAATTTGTGTTTTCACCAATTTTGTGATTTTTATTGGTAAGCTCTATCAATTTTTGTGTTTGGTGAATAAATTAAAGAATGTGATTCTTTTGGGTGCTTTGAGATTCTTGAGGTATTGTATGATTTTTTCATTGTTAAATGTATACTTTTCATAGTATGACATCTTTTTGTTATCATACATTTTTATCATAACTCTTATTCTTATATCTCATTTTATATGATAATTATAGCTAGACTGATCCGTTTATTATTTTCTTCTTAAATAATACTCGGGTCAGACTGAGATTTTACAGGTGCATCCTCTTGACTTCCTATCTGGAACCATCATTTGACTTTTGGCTAACTACTTAGCTTGTAGTTTTTGTTGTATACATTTGAGATTTAGACCCCTTGATGTATACATATTCTTTTGGTTAGCACTTGTATCTATTCTTTTGTGTTATTATGGATCTTGTTTGACCGCCACTCTGATGAACACTTTTATGTGTTATACTCATATCTGTTTCCACCTTTGTGATATGAATCATCTGTGACTAATTTATGTTATGTTTACTTCTATATTTGTTTCCGAAGACTACACAGCCTCTGTGTAGTAGCTTTGAGTTTGTATCGGTATGTCGGATTTCCTCTTGAGATGAAAAGCATGTTATTTTATCTGACATATCGGTGCTCGCACAACGCAATTACACGGATGGTCACTCCTCAACAGCCTTATTCTCCACGCTAGTTGACGGCATTACCCCGTAGTGTCCTTGGCTTGCGTGGGTATAGAGGTGGGGCGTCACAGCTTTGTATTAGAGCCAAACTTCGTAACAATGTAGAATAATCTAACAATGATCATTTTCATAAGTCTTTCTTAGGAGTCGTACCTTAGGATTTTATTCGAGTCAATTGGACCCGTTCTATCCTATTTTCTTTTATGATTCCTTGTTTTATCAATCAAGTTTGATTGAAATTCATTCTGTGAATAACTTTTTCTTCTTCTTTCTTTCTTTCTTAAAGAAGAAGAAATGGTTGGATCTGGCAGTCCTAGCGCTGGTCAATCTAGTAGTCCTTCACTGGATGGCGTATTCATGTCTGCCCAACAACTTCTGGATCTTGTAAAGAATCAAAGGTTTATATGTGCTTTGTGTAAGAACCCTGAAATGGTTTTACCTCTAAAACTTGAAGTTCCTTTCAATCAGCTTGTGGATATCACTATTCGACTTGAAGAGGCCGATAAAGGAAGTGATAGTGATGTTGGAGGTTCCAAAAAGAGCCTCAATAACAACAAGATGAGGCATATTAATTTCAAAAGTCCAAATCCTAACAAGAAAGGGAGATTGGCAACTTCGGTAGCAAAGACTCCAATTCCTAATCGTGGAGGATGCTACAATTGTAATTCTACGGACCACTATGCAAATGAGTGTCTGAAACCCCTTACTTGTCGCTATTGCAAAGGTTTGGATAATCTTTTATCTTCTTGTCCCAAACTTCAAGGTAAGAAAGGGAAGCAAATAATTTCGGTAGCAAAGACTCCAATCCCTAATCGTGGACAATGCTACAATTGTGGTTCTATGGACCATTATGCTAATAGATGTCCGAAACCTCTCTTTTGTCGTTATTGCAAAAGTCCGGGTCATCTTTTATCTTCGTGTCCCAAGCTTCCAAACAAGAGAGAGGGAAAGCTAAATGTTGTGCAAGCCCCTAGCAACTCTTCTCTTGGTCAAGGTATTTTTCATTCAATCCTTGATGACATTTGTTTTGTGATTATCTTATTCGAGTTCTTTTGATATGGGTTTCATCTCATTATTTTATATCAAAAGAACTTGTTGATTCTTTTTCTTTAAATATTTTAGGCTTGATGACTTCTTTGAGAATTGCGAATCCGGTTGATGGATCCGCAACACTCAGTCTATTTCGTTCAAAAGATGTCGAAATTATTTTATGTGATTTTTTCTTTTTCCGAGCCAATTTGCATGTTATGCGTTACTTGGGCTTTGGAAATTTATTTTTGTGAAAGGATTGGCTTATTATGAAGCCCATATCCTATTTCCCGAGTGGACTATTCATCTTCGTCATTCTCAATCTGTTAAGCAAATTTCTATTTTTCTTTGTGATTTCGATTTCAAATTTTTGGTGGCATCATTTTTATTCTTTAAGCCCTCATAATGAGGAAAGTGTTATTTCTCTCATCTAAATAGTTGTGAAATTTTCCGGTATTTTTGAGCTTGTCTTAGGATTATCACCTAAGCAATCTTTTGAGCGGTGTTAAGGTCTTTTTAGCTCGACCTTGCCACCGGTTTCCATTAGCTACGAGTTGCGGAAGTTAGCATTCCACTTTCCGCATTCCGCACTCGTTATGGTTCTTATAAATGACTTATTATGTCATTCAGTTTGTCCGGCTTATTTCATCCATTTTATGAATCGAGTATTCTACGAATATCTCGATGACTCCATTTTTGTATTTATTGATTTTGGATGAAAATAGCAATTTAAAATTTTGCAAATCTTTTTCATAAGATTTATTTATAACTATAATTCGATTTTTTGTTCTTAAAACGAACAAAGAATATTCTTAAGAGTTTTTTTAGAGACATTTTTATCATAAAGAAGATGATTTTTGATTGTATTGCCTGTTGAGTGCTTTAAGAATTCTGGTCGGTGCGCTTGATCAACGTTATCGTTAGGAATTTCCTAAATGCTTTGATGAGACAATCATACACATTAAATTGACTTACAAAATGTAAATTTTTCTGAAAAGATAATTTCATAAAGATAATTTAATTTTGAAAGTTTTAGCTTTTCGGGAAAGAAGATTATCTAAAAGAACTTTTTTCCAATACTTCTATTCTTGTGATTCCCAAGGGGAACCAAGACTTTATCTTTTGTACCGATGCTAATAGTATTGGTTTGGATGGCGTTCTCTTACAAAAGTGAACGTGCTATCATTTGTGCTTCTAAATCATTAAAGCCGATCGAGACTAGGTATGCCACTCATGATCTAGTGCTCGCGGCTATTGTTTTTGCTTTTAGAGTTTGGCATCATCATTTTGGGGGAGAAATTTGTTCTCCACCTTGATCATAAATCTTTGGAATATTTATTTTCTCATAAGGAACTTAAATGGTGTCAACAATGTTGGCTCGAGTTCCTTGCATCTTATGATCTTGATATTCTTTATTTACTCCCAGATGGGAGAATCGTGTTGCCGATGCCCTTAGTCTTAAGCAACAAATGGAATCCCAGATGGGTTATTTCTTTAATGATATCCAAATGGAATGGTCTCGAGATTTCCTCCACTTGTGAAATTCGAGATCGTGAATTCCAATTCATGTTCATCTCTTTTTTTATGTAGCCTTGAGGCTCATCCTTCTCTTTTGACCGCATCGTTGAAGCTCAAAAGCTAGATCCCGAATTGGCTCTTCTTAGCCAAAATTTTAGGGATAAAATTGATATTGAAGGTATGAAAGACTTTGATATTGATTCTCGTGGAGGTATTCGAAAATTTGGTAGACTTGTCGTGCCAAATGTTAGTGATCTTCGCAAAGACATATTAGAAGATTCCCATCGTTCTAAATTCACCATTCATCCCGGTAGTAGTAAAATGTATGCGGATATGAAGCGACTTTATTATTGGGAGGGAATGAAATTTGATATCGCTAACTTTGTTAAGCGTTGCATGACTTGCCAACTCATTATGGCCGAGCATCAAAGGCCCGGTGTGTTATTGCAACCTTTAGACATCCCAATGTGGAAGTGGGATTAAATTTCCATGGATTTTATTGATGGCCTTCCCCGTTCTCGTTCGGGTCATGATAGCTTGTGGGTGATAGTTGATAGACTTAATAAATCCGCCCATTTCATTCCCGTTCGGTCTAATCGGACCGTTCCTCTTTTGGCCAAACTCTTTATTAAAGAAATTGTTAAATTGCATGGAGTTCCTACTTCTATTGTTAGTGATCGTGATCCATTGTTTACTAGTGGATTTTGGAAGAGTCTTCAAAAAGCTTTGGGAACGAAGCTTAATTTTAGCACCGCTTATCATCCTCAGTCCGATGGACAAACCAAGCGTGTGAATCAAACTCTTCAAGATCTTCTTCGTGATTGTGTTCTAGCTTTGGTGGAAGTTGGGAAGATCATATTTCTCTTGTTGAATTTTCCTATAATAATAGCTTCTAATCTAGTATTGGTATGGCACCTTTCGAGGCACTCTATGGAAGGCCATGCTGATCTCCTTCTTGTTGGCTTGAAGCCGGTGAGAAGCTGGTTTTAGGTCCAGATTTTATTCGTGATTCCACAGAAAAGTTTGACCTTATTCGTCATAGGATGAAAGAAACTCAAAGTAGGCAAAAATCCTATGTCGCTAACCGAAGAAGGAAATTAGAATTTTCTGTGGGAGATTATGTGTTTATTCGTGTTTTACCTATGAAGGGTGTTGTACGTTTTAGTCGATCGGGAAAATTAGCACCTCGATATATTGGCCCATTTCCCATCGCCGAACGCATTGGTTCCGTGGCTTATCGCCTTTTATTACCGGTTCAGTTTTCTGCTATTCATGACGTGTTTCACGTTTCTCAATTACGGAAATGCCTTTGAGATTCCAATTCTATTCTTAAGCCCGATGTTGTTGAAGAAATTGAAGTTTCGCCTAATTTAACTTTTGAGCAACATCCTATTCGTATTGTTGCTTCGGAGGTCAAACGCCTTCGAAATAAAGATGTTCCGCTTGTGAAAGTTCATTGGTCCTCAAATCCTAAGGATTGCTCTTGGGAATCTAGAGAATTCATCGAGCGAACACATCCAGACTTACTCTCTTGAGCTCTTTGAGGTGAACTTCTTATTTCAAATTTCTTCTTTTGTGTTGATATGCTTTTATGGTTGTTACCTTTTGTTCATTTATTTCTTAAGATTGCAAGGACGCAATTTCTTTAAGGAGGGGAGTCTGTAACAACCCGCATATTTTACGATTGAATATTTAAATATTTTTATTTAAATATTTCATCGTTAATCGGATTATTGTCCGAAAAGAAACTTTTTGCAAACAGTCGAATTAGGACTCGAGACCACCCCCATTGAGTTCAAAATGATGGTTGCGACCTTTTTGAGTATAAACATTGATATGTTTGGAGTTAGTGAAATTTTGATACGTTTCACTTAGGGCTTTGGTCTAGTTTCAGCCCATTAACCCCACTTATCAACCTAGATCCAACCCTCTCCCCTTCATTACTTCATAATTTCCTAATACATTCAAGCTTCATCAACAATGGTGGGAGAGATTGGAAATTAGAAACTCCAAGCCCTAGTTCATTTGCAAATCCTTCTTCTAGCTCCAAATTCGAAGAGAAGCTATTGGTAAGCATCCTCTTCATCTTCTCCAACTCATTCTCCTTTCAATTTCAGAAATTTCCTAAACCTAATTTAGCAAATGTTTCTCTTTTAAGCTTAGATTCATGCTTGTTGAGTTGGAATTGAAGAGTGATTGTCCTTGCCTTGCTCTATAGCTCCATCTTCATTTTTTTTTTGAGCGACACGGTTGTGTAGCGTGGCACTACACAGCCGATTAGATATCATATAAATAAGTAAATACTGCGATCAACAAGCTTGATCGCTGGCCAAAAAGTATTGAGAAGCAGTAAGCTAGTCATAGTGAGACAGAGTTATATATACAAAATACATATAGCGAAAAACAGTGATGAAAAGGCCGGAGCTAAGTCGCGGTTTAGTGGTGCCCACGATGCCTGTCAGTAGGAACTGCTGATGTGCTGCCCGAGGATTCAGCCTGTGGAGAGCTGGGGTGAGGAAGTCTCAGCCTGAACGGAGCGGAGAAGCTACGACCTGATATAGATGAGAAATGGTGAGTAATACGTCTACAGGTTTGTTCAAGGCTAGATATGGGCTTGCAGAATACACGTGCATTGCGCTCGGCCCAGATCCACCAACTGAAAATAGCAACCGTGAGATCTAGGTGATAGTTGGGGGGGTTGGTCTGCCAATGGTCGAAAAAAGAGGTGAACGTGGCAATATGTCCGAGAATGTGAGCAGTTGTCGCCGCCCAGACCCTGACAGCAAAATCACACTCGAAGAAGAGATGTTGCAAACTTTCTGTTGAGGTGGAACATAGGACGCAGCTGGGGTCTACTACAATGTTATGGCGGAGGAGTCTGTCTCTTGTGTTAATTCGCCCTTGGATGAGGCACCACTGCAGGAAAGCAAAGCGGGGCTGAATCCTGCACTTCCAAAGTCTGGGGAAGGTGAATAGGCGTCCAGGGTTGTTTAGGTGAGCATAGCAGGAGGCAACAGAGAAGCCGGATGAGGGGTTGGGTGCCCAAGTGAAGGAGTCTGGTCGGGAGTTGAGGTGGGTGTTGCGGAGAATTGAGGAGACGAGGTGGATCTCGGTGAGGTTGGAGAGGTCAAAGTAGGAAGCCAGGAGAAGCTGAGCTAGGCCCGAAGTGGAAATGTCAGAGATGGAGGTGAAGATATTAGTTGTATGAGCGAAGAGGTTGGGGAGGATGGAGGAGAGTGGAAGTTGATTATGCCATGTGTCTAGCCAGAAGAGACAATTAGCCCCATTTCCCAGGTTGACGTGGAATAGCCTTTTGACACGTGGTAGGGTTGAAACTACTCCAGACCAGAAGGGGGATGGTTTGATGCCATTGGGGGCGTGGAGGACTAGATGAGGGTTAGAGTGATAGTGTAGGGAGGTGATCCATGATTTCCAAAGGGTGGGGCCAGGGGTTAGGAACCGCCAGAGCCATTTGGCGAGGAGCGATATGTTGAAGTCAATTAGGTTAGTGATTCCAAGGCCGCCGTTTCTCAGGGGTAGGCAGGCAGTTTGCCAGTTTACGAGCCTCTTTATGTTGCTACCGTTCCAAAGAAAGGAACTTCTGATTGAATCGATTTTTTTGATTACCCAGGAAGGGAGTTTGTACAATGACATCCAGTAAGTGGGGATCGATGATAGAACGTATTTAACGAGGACTAGGCGCCCTGCTGAGGACAAGGAATGAGCTTTCCATGAATGAAGTCTTTTTCTATCTTGGCGATGAGGGGGAACCAATCGGATCTATGCAATTTGGTTGGACGGATAGGGACTCCGAGGTAGGAGATGGGGAAGTGTGTGATCTTACAGTTGAGCAGGCTGGAACAGGTTGGCCCGAGGTGATCAGCTTTTCCGAGCATGATGATGGAACTTTTGCTAAAGTTGATGGACAAGCCCGATATGAGTTCGAATGAATATAGGGCTACTTTGAGGCAGTGGATGTGGTTGAACGTGGGTGATGCGAATAGAATGGTGTCGTCCGCGAATTGGAGGTTGGATATGGTTAGGTTAGAATTAGGGAGGTTGATGCCCTGAAAGATGTTGTTCGAAATTGCTAATTTGATCATGCGATTGAACACATCGGCCACCAGAACGAAAAGCAGGGGAGAAAGTGGGTCACCTTGTCGCAGTCCGCGGGCCGATTTGATTAGACCCCCCGAGGTCCCATTGATGGTTATCGAGGACATGCTTGAGTTGAGTATAGAGGATATCCAGTTACACCATTTTGTGGGGAAGCCTCTGTGTTCCATTAACTCCACTATGAATTGCCAGTTAACAGAGTCGAACGCTTTTGAATAGTCTAGTTTGAGTAGCATTCCTGGTGTTGAGGTCGAGTGGTAGAAGGAAATGATCTCCTGGGTCATTGCTACACAGTCCATGATGTTACGGCCCGAGATGAATGCATATTGCTCGATTCCAATAAGGGGGGCTATGACGCTCTGGAGGCGGTTGGCTAGGACCTTGGTTATGATCTTAAAGGTTGTGTTTAGGAGGCTAATGGGGCGAAAGGACGAGAGGGAGGTGGCGCCTGGGGATTTTGGGAGAAGGATGATATTTGCGTAGTTGATGCGGTCCACAGAAGTTGGATTGGTATGAAATTCAGAGCACATTTCGATGATGTCAAACTTGACGATTTCCCAGTAGTGTTTGAAGAAGAGAGGCCCGAAACCATCTGGGCCAGGAGCCTTATCATCCGACATGCTTTTAAGCGCTGCCCAAATTTCTTCTTCAGTGAAGGGATGGTCGATGGGGATGAGGGGGTTAACCGGGTAGATCAGTTCCCAATCGATTGGGGGGAGAGGAGGGGGGTGAAAGCCAAGAATGGATCGGTAATGGTCAGTGAAGAGTTTGAGGATGGCCGATTGATCAGTGGTAGTGATGTTGTCATGAGTGATTTCGGGGATGTGATTGGATCTACGTCTGCCATTGGCAAGACGGTGGAAGCAAGCAGTGTTCTTGTCTCCGTCTTCGAGCCATTTCGCTTTGGACCGTTGTTTCCAGCCTATTTCTTCTTGCAGTAACAACCTGTCGAGGTCCGCTTCCAGTTCTCTCAGACGAGAGCGGTCCAGTTCGGAGAGCGGGGAGGTTTCTTCCAGGATATTAAGGTCTAGAATCCCATCTTGGATGGCTGAGATGCGCAAACGAATGGAGCCCCAAACTGATTTGGCCCAAGGTTTGATGATTTTTCGGAGAGAGCGGAGCTTGGAGACTACCCTGGCTGTGGCAGATTGGATGGGGGAGGGCTGAGTCCAGATTTCTCTGATAAGTTGTCGAAAGATGGCTCGAGGAGCCAGAGGCGTTCGAACCTGAAGGGTCTGTTGTGGCAAGCGAGGGATCCCGTGTCTAGGAGGAGTGGGCAATTGTCGGAGATAACAGTGGCTAGGCCCGAGACGATGGAGAGGGGGAATAAGTCTTCCCAGGCTGGGTTGAAAAGGAAGCGGTCTAATTTTGCGAGAGAGGGGTCGGATCTGCGGTTTGACCAGGTGTAAAGGCGATTACTAATGGGTGGGTCAATTAGGGAGCACAGGTTGATGAACTGATTAAAGGCTTCGGAGTCTTGGGAGCAAACGTCATTTTTCGTTTTTCCAAATTCGGACATCTTTGGCTCCGTCGATCTTATTTTTCTACGTTTTTCTTGCATTTTCCGCCAGTAGAAAAATTCGAATTTTATAAATTAAATCATACCACTGATATCTATATGTCGTTTTAATCGTCTCGTCGTGCTGATTCGCATTGTATATTCATTTCCGTATTTCGTTGATCGTTACTCGACGAAAACTATAAAACGGATAGTTGTACCGGTTACGAAATTTCAATTTTTGATTTCTGGGCTAAACCCAACGGCCACTGTTATTTATTATTTCAGAAAATGAATGCTTGACTTTATTTTCCACTAGTCCCAATAAAGTTTAACCGGTTCATTATTACTTTTTGAGAATCCAAAGCCTATTCTTATTCTTGTTCCTCAATTTCTTTGCTGTAACCATTCACGTGCTATTGCTCTAAAACCCACCTCTTCCACTTTCCTCTCTCCCTCACGCAAGCTTCAGAACCCCATGCCTTTCACTTTGCTCCTTCGCCCACCACCTCTCTTATCTCCACCGAGCACCGTATGATCTTCCACCCTCCCCGAGACCATAACCCATGTGAATAATGTAGCCGAGCATCACCTCTACGCTACCCGATAGCAGCTTCAAAACTCCTCCCTCCTCCGTCACTTGGCCCGCCACGCAAACATGCCGTAGCCACCACATCTCACCTCCTCTAGCACGACCCCATGGAATTGCCTCGAACAAAACCCCACCCCTGCCACATTTTTAAGCTAAAGCGACAAATCTCCGCCCTGCCTTTTGCTTCCCGACCACCCTCTCCCATGCTTTCACCTTCCTCCGGCCGTTCTCCACCCAAAAACCTTCCTTCTCGGCCCTGCCTTCACCTGCTACACTCGCGCAGCCCACCTCCTACTCAACCTCTCTCTTCTCTTCGTTGCAGCACTATATATAGGTGCGTATATATATTCTTTTCGTAAAGTGTTATATATCGTCTACTGTCATACGTATTTTATACCGTTATTTTATATATATTTTTTATATGTGAGCTTACTCTGGTATGACCTGTTTATTTAACATATGTATATTTGTCTGTTACTTATATCTATATATGGGTTATAAAGTTTGAGATGGTTGTTTCTAGCTATATATATATATTATATGTATTTAAAACTAGCGTATAAATCTATGTATAGTGTTGCTAATATATTTTTTTATAGAATTTTTATAATACATGGGAGGAGTCTATTTTATTATAGAGAGTATTTCATTTTGTTGTCTCAATTTCAAGTATGGTTCTATATATGTTTATGTGAGTCTATGTATAAAGTAAGTCTGTTATATATAAGTATGTACAGTATATATTTTGTTTTACACATCTTTGGTTAATAGCCTGATTTATATATATATATTTCTTATAAATGAAAATCTACATACAAGATCATAGATCTGCATATTTTAATCTATTATATGTATTTTGACTTGTTTGTATGTGTGTGTGTGTAATATATGTGTGTGTTTAGAGTAGTTAAATAAAATGTTGTGATGGCAGTATATGTTACAGTAAGAATATACATATAGATTTCAAGATTTGTTTGTTTATATATTCTACTGCACAAGAAGAAGCATATCTGCTTACTGTATATATTATTCTATGCTTCAATATAAAAGTTATATAAGTTTTCTTATATATGTTACTGTATATTGACAACAATATGTTAGTTATATATATAAGCTGAATTATATATTATTACAGTACGTACATATATTGGTTTCTAAGTATATTTTAGCTGAAATTTATATAATACGTTTAAAATATACATTTGGTATATGGACTGGTTGTCTATTTTGTTCTGAAATGAGTATATTTTATACAGTCAGTCTATATATGTAAATTTTATTTAGTCCGATGTTGTTTGTGTACTGAGGTCAGTCTGCATGTTTTATTATATACTGATATTAATTTATTTTAATTTTATGATATATATATATATATATATTTTAAATATAGAGAGTTGTCTTATATTATATATTTATATTTTAAAAACCATATTGTATGATTGATTTTTATAAGTTTTATAAACCTGTTATATGTTAATATATATATATATATATATATATATATATATATATATCTTTGCTGTTCTACCAACTAATTCTAATTGATTCATCGATTCCTTATCTATCAGCTCTATCGTCGAATTAGTATCCATCTAGCTTTGCTTTGGAATGCGTGCTTGTATTCATAACTCAACTTCATCTTTCATCTCTGGCCTCGAAAGGTGAGCAATCACTCATGATTAACGTTCTTTTATTTGTTAAATTTGATTTCAATTGAAACGACAATTGAAATATGCTGCTGTTAGTTATTTACACTGTTATATATTTTATTACCTGTATCAGTCACCTGTGACACCTAACACCCTTATTTGTTATTTATACAATGATAATCCAGTTTGGTTGATAAATGATTGATTGTTGATGTTTGACATTGGATGTTAAATTGTTAATGTTGAAGTGATAGATAATATGTAATTGAATTTGACGTAGGATAGTTAGATTTGATATATGTGTTAAATTTGATTAAATGACATTTGTATAATATGACCCCTTTAACTATTAAATTTATTGACACGTAGGATTTGTTTAATTACACCTTGAACCACTGAATGTATGTTGTTAAATTGATGATGTATGAAATTGTAAATAGATGACAAGTGAAGAACCGTAATGTAATAATCTTTAATCTACATGAAATGATAGTGTAGATTCTAGAATTAATTATATTAATTCGCACAAACAACAATGTGAATTAACACGATTATTTCGGGATTATTTGAATTGATTATTGGATTGTTGTTATTGCTTGTTTATTTACTTTGACACCATCCCAGTTATCACACTACAAGTTCCCTTTGTTATGCTTTGATTTTTGAATTGGAATGGAACCGGGTTTGAAATGATAAATACCCAAATTGAACTTTGATCTAGGATAGAGAATTAAATAAAAACCCGATTGGTCAATAATTTGATTTAAAAAAATAAAATGAAGATTTTTTTTGAATAAATAATATGGTTTTGAAACGAAGTTGTAAATTGAATTTTAATGAAATTTAAATGTGAATATTTAATAATTTGAAACAAAATATTAATAAAGAAATTGATGAAAGAATGTTGTTTAATTTAAGAAATGATTGAATTAAGTTTTGAAATTATTTAATAATTTAATGAGATTGAATTATTTAATAATTGAATAAAATTGAATCCTTTGATAATTAAAATTGAACTTTTTAATTAGTGAAATTTAGTTCTTTATTAATTGAGCTTTGAAATTGTAACTAAGTAAATAAATATGTGAAATTGAATTTCTTTATCAAGAAGTGCAAATGTGATTTTTGAAATTAATGTAAGACTTGTAATTGAAAGAATTGATTTGACGAATTTAATTTAATTCAAAATTGTAAGTTTTGATTTAATGAAGTTGAAATTTAGTAATTGATTTAATGAATTGGAAATTAAATAGAAATTGTTTTGAATGACAAATTTACTTAAAGAATACTGAATAAAATCGATCAATGAATTTAAATTGATTTGAATGTTAAATTAAATTAATTTAAATGATTTCAGAATGAAACTTGTATACGAACTTGAATAAATATTTGAATTGTTTTAAATAGAAATTGAAATTGAATTATAAGATTTTGAAATTACGAATGTGGAAGTTTTGAAAAGTAAATTATGGGAATTGGTTTAGAAGGACAAATGGAATGTTAGTTTACAAATTCTAATTGAAATTGAGATTTGATTTGGTTTTGAAATAAATAAACGACCAATCGGTGTTATAATTACGAAGGTTATTAAAGGAACCGAAATCGGTTAAGGACATACTCACTGTCTAAACTGAAAACCACTTTAATAACTATACGCGGAGTGTGATCCAGAATGAAGTGGTTGGAATGATGTACGCGATGACTGAAGGAAGAGAACGATAATGGATAGCCTTGACACTTGTGTCAAATTGGAAATGACTAAAACAGGAGCCGTGCCGGGCCAAATGGGGGTTAGCTACCTCGAGCGAACACACTTCTTCGAAAACTACTCATTACTTGTTGTCGATTGGTGCACCCTTGATTTTGGCAGTGTTGTTTTGTGGTGTTTTGGTCCCTGCGGCGATGCGTTCTCACCAGTCCGGATCAGGCAAACGGTAGTTTCACTACCGTGGGTATTGCCTCATGTGCCTTGTCACACTTGTATTCCTATATACGCGACCACTACGATTTGTTTTGTGTTATGCCTATGCAGTACTCCCTGATATCCCACTAGTTTACGGTGGAGTTTACAGTGCTGTATAGACTATAACGCTTATAAAAATGTGTTAAAGGGGATAATGGTAACGCCTTAACACTATTTTGATACTTTATATTACTGGTAGGCATTATCTACTTATCGTACACTACTACATAGTAGATAGTTTAACGGATCCTTAAAGGATGGTTATTCCAAACATCCTTCGAGTTACTTGTATTTCAGTTGCCATTTCACTTGAGTTGGATTTATTGATATAAGAATGTTAATCCTGACTCGAGTGTTTTGTGTTTTGCTTTACGCTCGGGTCAAACTGAGTGTACCAGTATTCGAGACTCACCTTTGGAGTTGGAGCTTCGCTTAGAGATCCAGCTATCTATCCAGCTTTCAGATATCCAGTTGATTCCAGTGATTTTATTCTGATTCTTGTATTTGACTATTGTATTCGAGACATCTGTTGTACCTTATTTAACTCTGATATGTATATAGTAGCTTCATGAACTACTATCTTTTGTTTCCAGTGCAATTATTACTCTGTGTCTGTGATCTGTGATTTTTTTTTATTGTATATGTTAAGTTTTGCCAAATTTAAATTAACAATTCGGTATTTTGAATTATTCAAGTCCGACATGTGCGGATGCGAATAGTCCAAAATAGCGGGTCGTTACAGTTGGTATCAGAGCTTTGGTAGCTCTAGGCAAAACTTAGCATATAGGGTAAATGTATTTATGGAATCACTTTCATTTGAGTTGAATCTCTCCCTTTTGACTCGATTCCTTTGAATTTTGGAACATTCCCTGTGGTTTAGAAATTCATTCCCGTCCCTCACTATTCGTCTTCTTTTAATTCTGGAGCATCCCATAACTCCACTTCGAATGACTCTTATAATGAATCGGCGGTCTCACCAAACTTCGAATGATTTATAAAGGGGTGAAACTACTTTACAATTGCATTGATTTACTAAAGATTTCTGTGTCATCGGTTTACGATGCTATCTATCTCTTGCTAAATCTGAATTATATTTCTTGAGATCGAATGTAGATTTGCCTCGAAATTCTGCATCAATCTTATTCTTGAAGTCACGGTCGACCCGGTTAAGGTTCCCCGCGATTTATACAAACTTATCAATCTTCCTACTTTGTTATTTAATCATCATATCTTTGTTTTGAACTTATCTTCGAATCAAAATTCTCTTTGGTTTGAGTCCATCAAATTTGAAACCCTATCCTTACTTTGAAAAATTCATTCCTGTATCGACGAGCAAAGAAATGTATATGTAAACTAATATATAAATGTTTTAATATATATTGTGTTGTTTGAGTTGTTTATGTTGATTTGGGTTTCCGATCGATTCGTCTGATCAACGCTATCGATAGGATTTCCAAAATGTTAGTCCATAGGATAGAGGTTTTGATGACAACAACTATAGAAGTGTTATAAAATATATATGTGCAGGAAATCTATATGCAGGTATCAACAAAAGAAGACTGTACAGTAAAGAAAACAAAATTGATGAAGACAAAGATCAAGAGTTCAAGATTGAAGACTCATGAGATTCAAGATATTCAAGAGTTCAAGACAAATAATATAGTTAGGTTAGATATTTGTTAAAACTCCTTGAAAGCACTATCATTCTTTTTTATCCAATTTACTCGTGGAATGGAATCCACTTCGTTCTTGTTAAAGGGATGGAACCCTAGTGAGATGGAACTCATGAAATATCTAGTGGAACGGATAGTAGCCCTATTTTGTTATCCACTAATTTTGATTCAAAATGATTTTCAAAATTATATCTTGTTTTATAAAATGATTTTCAAATATTCCTTTTCAAAAGAAAAACCTTCGTTCACATTTTCAAAAATGTTTTAGCCTCAAAATCATATTTATCATTTTGTTATATTTTGATTTCAAAATTGTCCTTGATATTTTAGCCTCAAAATCTATTTTAATATTATATTTACTTTAGTTTATTTACGTTGATTTTAAATATATTTTAGTATATATACATATATACATTCATAAGTATTTCTACTTCTAAATACCTTCTACAAATACATAGAGTCCATTTGAATAAAGTTGCATATGTTTTAAATCATCATTTTTCAAAGTAAAGCAAATCATCATTTTCTACTAGACCATGTCGACATCCTATTTACTTGTCATGTCGACATGCTTCCCGTTACAGCAAAGGTTGTTTTCAAAAGAAGTGTCTATTCGTCTAAACCTCTTCGAATGGACACATCCATTCATTCTCTATAAATAGAGACTGTTATGGACGTTTTCCAGTAACTACTTTCATTAGTTTCTCTCCTCTTTATTCTCTTATCTTATTTTCTAATCATCCTATCCATATTCCGCCGAAATCTTAAGTGAATCAAACTAGAATATCTCTAGTTTGATTCTCTGCCACTCTCTTCAAAGAATCTCAGTGCTTATCAGAATTATAGAATATAGATACATTTGTACTCAAAGAAACTTGTGTGGGTTATAAAGGTGTGATCGTGTCCTTGGAAATCGATCGGGTGAACTTGTGTCCTGTGAATCAAGTGGTTCTACCCAGAGACCTGAGAATCTGGAGGGTGTACCTCGTTGCCTTGGAATCGAGGGATTGTAATCTAGATTATTATTGAATAGAAAGCCGTACGGGTTGTGCGGGACTGGATGTAGGGTAACACCGAACCAGTATAAAATTCCTGGTGTGTTCTTTCCTTTACTTGCTTTTTATTTATATTTGCATTTATTTGTGATTCTGTGATTTGATCTGTGATTGTGTATTTGCATTAAGTTAGTTAATTCAATTTAAATCAAAGAAGTTTTAAAGAAACTCTTAAAACACTATTCACCCCCCCTCAAGTGTTAAATAGCCTTAAGATCATCTTCCGCGTCCCTTTCATTTGGTATCAGAGCAAGGTTTTCAAAAGTTTCATAATCTGAATTTTGAAAATTTTTAAAATGGCAATTTTTTTATAAAATTATTAACACTGTTTTCATATGAATATGGCACAGAATCATCATGATATTGTTGTTTTAAATTATATTTAGTTATTTTGAAAAGTCACTTGATTCTTCAAAAAATTATCTTGTTTTGCAGGAGAAGAGTTATGTCTAATGACTGTTGGTTAAAAGATACCAGATAATCATTCATCTATCAAGAAGAACAAATGGATATATAATGGAAATCGACAAAGAAAATGGATACCAGATCAATTCAAAACTTTGGGTTCTCATCTACAACTTGATTTGATACTGTACTCCTCTCCATTTGCTTCGCAATGTCACTAGTTTCGTGTGAATCCGTCAAGAAATGACCAAGTTATGGCCAAATGAAGTTTTGGTGAACAAAGAGAAAAAGAAGGCAAAACTATCAAAGGTATTCTTCAAAATGCATCCAGAGATTTGAGTATTTTGTTCCCACTCCATTTCAGATTGTAGTTCTTGTTCTCGCGGTCGTTTTGATGGGTGGATCATCAAATTCCGATTAAAATTGAGTGAGATATGACAGTTTGAAGTTGGCTATCCAAAATTGAAAAACTGTGTACGGGATCTTCTACATTTCTTCTACTGCTCGGCCTGTTGCATCACAATACCATCCAAATTCGACACCAAACTATTACTGGATCGTAGCCCTTGCCTTCCTCTTCGATTTGCCGCTAGTTTCATCCAATTCCGTTAAGAAACGAAGGAGATATGCCTTCTAGAAGTTTGATAGTATATAGAAAAACGGGAAGAAGATGAAGAGGAGAAATTTTTATGAAAAGTGGTGACCGTTGGGCCTATTTATAGTGGTTGAAGTGTCCATTCATTCAAAATTCGAATTCAAAGTTTTGGCGCCAAGTTAGTCGATCTACTAAATCATCTGTATCTTTCTCATATGGTCTTCAAATTCAGCAAATGAATATACTACGCTGATCAGAAAAACGAGCCCGTCGCAATAGAACAGATTTCATCGTCAAATTCGAAAAGATATAAATGTGTGGATCACGACAATGGAAGAACGACAAAGTTAGAAAGATGGAATGCAAAAATTGGTTCGCTTTACTATTATTTCATCTTTATTGTTGCATTTAGAAATATATATCTATGCATTTAGTTAGGTATAGAAATTTATCTCTTTTATAAGTTTTGATATTTTGGTCCATATATCGACATACCATAGTATAAATATCGTTATACAAGTCTAAATTTTTAAAAAAGTCTTTTAAAATGTGTTTTCTTTCAAATAAAATCTACAACTAATTTATTACAACTATACTAAGTAGAAAAGCATACATTCATTCATGATTTCAACTTTTCTAATGTTATTTTTACTTCGCATACTCTATTTCTTTTAAGACACTAATTTTATATTTTTAAGAAATTGGTAGAATGAATTTAGAATGTTAAAATAAGGCTCTATTTGTATATTTCTTCAATTAATAAGATTGCACCACATCACATGACCAGAACTTTAGATAGCATTTCTAAAATGCTTCTTTTCTTCTGTAATGTTTTATAAGTACTCCAAATTCGTTTTTATAGCATTTCTGTGCTTTGAAACGCTGTAGAGTTTCAGAAACTTTACACAGCATTTGGTAAAAGCTACAGTTTCTATTTTATAATGTTTTGAATATATTTTATTGCAAAAACTTTTTATAGCATTCTGTAATGCTGTCTTTTCTGTTTGAAATTTTAAATTATTAAAAATGATGTTTAAACTAAGTATTTTTTTCTATTCTTTTTAGAGTTATTTTCTAACTTATATTAGAATATTTAAAAAGTAATTTCATGTTTAAATATTTTTTAATTAATTAAATTTTTTAATGTAAGAAGTCTTAATGTGCACATGTTTATTTTAGTTTTTCAATCTTTATTATTTTATTTAATATTTCATTATGATATTTTTTAAATTTAAAAGATGTTTAAACATGTTTCTAAATATTAAAATCAATAATAATTTGATATAAAGGTTTTAATTAGTAATTTAAGAACATGGAAGTTTGGATTATAGTAATTAAAATAATTATAATTAAATAAGTAGGCTATTAATCTTTATAAAAACCATATTTGATCATATATAGTATAAGTCCTTATTCCTTAGCATTTAATTTTGATATTAAGTTTGGTTACTACCTTTCACGATTATGTTACAGTTTTAATACCATTTATTACCTTTAAACTATTGTCTTTACAACTATTTCAGTCACATTCATTAGTTTCCTTAACTTAGGTTTAGTAATTGGTGTGTTTTACCTCTGTTTGGTTGAAGTGTTTTATAATAAATAGGTTGATATATGTATACATACATAGACATAGACACACACACACACACACATATATATATATATATATATATGCTTGTCAATTAGATATTACTTATCACTCATGTTTATCTTATAATCTGAATGTCACTTACCGTAGTATATATATCATCATATCATTTTGCATATTATTATTATTTTTTCTTCATTATCATTTTGTTTCATATTACATATCATTATGCATCCTATTTCATATCACATTTCATTGCATATTACATCATAAATTACAATGCATGAAATATCATAATCATTTGCATCACAAGTTACACTTCATTCTGCATATCATCTCATGCTACATTGCATATGTCATACATTTCATACTGCATTACAAACTACATGTTGCATACATGTATACATAACGAGTGTATTTTATTTAGGAGGAGTTTGTAGTATTGTCTTATAATATAGGATTATTAGTTTTTGATGTTTTGATTGACTTGATTGACTTGATTGACTTGTTGGACTTGATTGACTTGTTTGACTTGTTTGACTTGATTGATTTGTTTGACTTGTCTGACATGATTGGTTTTGATGAGTGTGTTGAAATATACTTAATAAATAATTTATGTTCTTATATTTGATTTCTAACTATTATAAGCATTATCATAGATTATTAGTTAGGATAGATAGTAATTTAGGATTAAGTTCTAGTTTTTAGAGTTAAGTGTTGATTATTTATGATAACACTATCATTATAATCACATGTTATATAGTATTAGTTTCAGGGGAAGTTATATAGAATTATATAGTATTATAATTATGGAGTTAGTGTCATTTTTTTGTTGATGACAAAGGGGGTGAAGTATAAAATAGGTTAGTTAGGCATAGATTAAGGGGGAGTTATTAGATTTAGGGGGAGTTATAAGGAGAATATAAATATTTTATAAACAAAGGTTGTCATCATCAAAAAGGGGGAGAATGTTAGTCCATAGGATAGTGGTTTTGATGACAACAACTATAGAAGTGTTATAAAATATATATGTGCAGGAAATCTATATGCAGGTATCAACAAAAGAAGACTGTACAGTAAAGAAAACAAAATTGATGAAGACAAAGATCAAGAGTTCAAGATTGAAGACTCATGAGATTCAAGATATTCAAGAGTTCAAGACAAATAATATAGTTAGGTTAGATATTTGTTAAAACTCCTTGAAAGCACTATCATTCTTTTTTATCCAATTTACTCGTGGAATGGAATCCACTTCGTTCTTGTTAAAGGGATGGAACCCTAGTGAGATGGAACTCACGAAATATCTAGTGGAACGGATAGTAGCCCTATTTTGTTATCCACTAATTTTGATTCAAAATGATTTTCAAAATTATCTCTTGTTTTATAAAATGATTTTCAAATATTCCTTTTCAAAAGAAAAACCTTCGTTCACATTTTCAAAAATGTTTTAGCCTCAAAATCATATTTATCATTTTGTTATATTTTGATTTCAAAATTGTCCTTGATATTTAAGCCTCAAAATCTATTTTAATATTATATTTACTTTAGTTTATTTACGTTGATTTTAAATATATTTTAGTATATATACATATATACATTCATAAGTATTTCTACTTCTAAATACCTTCTACAAATGCATAGAGTCCATTTGAATAAAGTTGCATATGTTTTAAATCATCATTTTTCAAAGTAAAGCAAATCATCATTTTCTACTAGACCATGTCGACATCCTATTTACTTGTCATGTCGACATGCTTCCCGTTACAGCAAAGGTTGTTTTCAAAAGAAGTGTCTATTCGTCTAAACCTCTTCGAATGGACACATCCATTCATTCTCTATAAATAGAGACTGTTATGGACGTTTTCCAGTAACTACTTTCATTAGTTTCTCTCCTCTTTATTCTCTTATCTTATTTTCTAATCATCCTATCCATATTCTGCCGAAATCTTAAGTGAATCAAACCAGAATATCTCTAGTTTGATTCTCTGCCACTCTCTTCAAAGAATCTCAGTGCTTATCAGAGTTATAGATACATTTGTACTCAAAGAAACTTGTGTGGGGTTATAAAGGTGTGATCGTGTCCTTGGAAATCGATCGGGTGAACTTGTGTCCTGTGAATCAAGTGGTTCTACCCAGAGACCTGAGAATCTGGAGGGTGTACCTCGTTGCCTTGGAATCGAGGGATTGTAATCTAGATTATTATTGAATAGAAAGCCGTACGGGTTGTGCGGGACTGGATGTAGGATAACACCGAACCAGTATAAAATTCCTGGTGTGTTCTTTCCTTTACTTGCTTTTTATTTATATTTGCATTTATTTGTGATTCTGTGATTTGATCTGTGATTGTGTATTTGCATTAAGTTAGTTAATTCAATTTAAATCAAAGAAGTTTTAAAGAAACTCTTAAAACACTATTCACCCCCCCTCTAGTGTTAAATAGCCTTAAGATCATCTTCCGCGTCCCTTTCACAAAACACTTGAACAGAGCAAACTGACAATAGTATTTTCAAAATTTGGTAAATAAAATAATCTTGTATGATTATATTATATATAAGTACAAATTTTCTGAAGTTGAATTGTTAACTGAATTGGTTGTCAGAAAGGTAATATTTGATTTTCACTATTTGTTTTGTAAAGATTCGCATCTATCGCACATAATGCATGGGAACAGCTGTTTTTTTCACAATTAGATGGAAGGAGGAAGGTCTATAGCCGAATAACACGCCAACCACTCCGTCTGTTAGGGGAAACTCAAGTAGATATATCATTGATTATTCCAACATAAAAATAAATGGAATTATAAAAGTTGGTTTATAGATTTATTTAGAAATTTAAATGAATTTAAAGTAAGAATTTGAGAATTTAATTTCCTAAAATTTCAAGCTTTGGTATTTTAATTTTTTTAAAATGAATATTATTGAACGTATTTTCAAATAGAAACCGTTTTCAAAGAATTTTAAAATATTGAAATCAGTGTTCTTCTCTTTATCGCTGGAAAATAATTTCGGTGATGGCGGCCGCATCATCGACATTCATTTTCGAGTTTCGAAGTGGAGAAACCATTCTGTAGCTTTGCTACGGTTTTGTTTGGAAAAAATATTTTAATTTGAAATTCTTAAGTATGACTTGATTTATATGTTTATATGGGTATATTATTTTAAATTTAATTTGATTTAATATATATAGTATATACATAATTATTCTAAAGGGTTTGAAATTAAACGGAAATTTAATTCTTAAAAATCATGTTAAAAGATGTTTTCAATTATAAATAAAGCTAAATTTTGAATAAGTATTTAAACTTGAGATAATTGAATTTGAAAATTTTATTTGTATAGTACTAAATTGCATTTCAATATAACTTACCTAAATTATTCATAAGTTAAAATGTAATTGGATAATATACAATATAAAATAATTTTATAAATAAAATTTGAGTGTTTATAATAAATGTTATGCACTTAGATTTTAATTATAAAAAAATGCTAATAAGATGATAGAATAATAAGTTAATTGAATGAGATAAATAAAGTAAATTTTGTTCTGAAAGAATTAACAAATTGAATTGAATCAGCTTAATGAAATACCTTGAATTAAGATCAATTATTGAATATTAATTGATTTAAAATGAAATTTATATGATTAAAATTAACAGTTGAACTAACAAATTTAAATCGAATGACTATTTATTGATTTAATATAAATGGATTTAACCAAATTGAAAAAAAAAATTTAATTGAAATTTATATGGTTTAAATTAATTTATATGGTTTAAATATATGTAATAAGATATATTAAGTGAAATAAACTTAATAATAATTTGGAATAAAGAAGAATTAAATTTGTTGAATAAATATGATTTTATTAAATGACTATTCTAATTTATGATTTTTTTTAATTAAACATAATTGGATAATAAGATAATAAATTTAGAAATAATTAAGATCGATTTCACTTAAGTGAAATCAAATGGATTAAATCAAATTATTGAATATTAATTAATTTAAGTTGACATTTATATGGCTTTAAATTAGCTGTTTATTTTGTTTCAAAGCTATTTTCTTTCTGGATGGTTCTATTCTCCTACCTCCTTCCTTTTCGAGGACGAAAAGCTTTGAGTGGGGGAGAGTGTAACGACCCGTAAATTTTAGTCGTTTTATTCATTTAATTAATTGAAATTTTGCGAAATTTTAAACGATAAAATTTCGAAATATAAATTTGATATTTGGAATGCCTCTAGTTAAACATAGAAACTGGTAAATTTTCGTCCGAAAATACGAAAGTTTATTTCGCGCGTAAATTTACTTCAATTTAATCAGTTAAAAAGCGATGAAAATAAAATGTTTTCGGAACCTAAATATTTTTACATAGAAAAATTTTAAACCATCTTCTAAGCAAACGTCATTTTTCGTTTTTCCAAATTCGGACTTCTTTGGCTCCGTCGATCTTATTTTTCTACGTTTTTCTTGCATTTTCCGCAAGTAGAAAAATTCGAATTTTATAAATTAAATCATACCACTGATATCTATATGTCATTTTGATCGTCTCGTCGTGCTGATTCGCATAGTATATTCATTTTTGTATTTTGTTGATCGTTACTCGACGAAAACTATAAAACGGATAATTGTATCGGTTACGAAATTTCAATTTTTGATTTCTGGGCTAAACCCAACGGCCACTGTTATTTATTATTTCAGAAAATGAATGCTTGACTTTATTTTCCTCTAGTCCCAATAAAGTTTAACCGGTTCATTATTACTTTTGAGAATCCAAAGCCTATTCTTATTCGTGTTCCTCAATTTCTTTGCTGTAAACATTCACGTGCTATTGCTATAAAACCCACCTCTTCCACTTTCCTCTCTCCCTCACGCAAGCTTCAGAACCCCATGCCTTTCACTTCGCTCCTTCGCCCACCACCTCTCTTATCTCCACCGAGCACCGTATGATCTTCCACCCTCCCCGAGACCATAACCCACGTGAATAACGTAGCCGAGCATCACCTCTACGCTACCCGATAGCAACTTCAAACTCCTCCCTCCTCTGTCACTTGGCCCGCCACGCAAACAACCCTGCCGTAGCCACCACATCTCACCTCCTCTAGCACGACCCCATGGAACTGCCTCGAACAAAACCCCACCCCTGCCACGTTCTCAAGCTAAAGCGACAAATCTCTGCCCTGCCTTTTGCTTCCCGACCACCCTCTCCCATGCTTTCACCTTCCTCCGGCCGTTCTCCACCCAAAAACCTTCCTCCTCGGCCCTGCCTTCGCCTGCTACACTCGCACAGCCCACCTCCTACTCAACCCCTCTCTTCTCTTCGTTGCAGCACTGTATATAGGTGCGTATATATATTCTTTTCGTGAAGTGTTATATATCTTTTACTGTCATACGTATTTTATACCGTTATTTTATATATATTTTTATATGTTAGCTTACTCTGGTATGACCTGTTCATTTAACATATGTATATTTGTCTGTTACTTATATCTATAAATGGGTTATAAAGTTTGAGATGGTTTTTTCTAGCTATATATATTATATGTATTTAAAACTAGCGTACAAATCTATGTATAGTGTTGCTAATATTTTTTTTATAGAATTTTATATTATAATACATGGGAGGAGTCTATTTTATTATAGAGAGTATTTCATTTTGTTGTCCCAATTTCAAGTATGGTTCTATATATGTTTATGTGAGTCTATGTATAAAGTAAGTCTGTTATATATAAGTATGTACAGTATATATTTTGTTTTACACATCTTTGGTTAATAGCCTGATTTATATATATATTGCTTATAAATGAAAATCTACATACAAGATCATAGATCTGCATATTTTAATCTATTATATGTATTTTGACTTGTTTGTATGTGTGTGTGTGTGTAATATATGTGTGTGTTTAGAGTAGTTAAATAAAATGTTGTGATGGCAGTATATGTTACAGTAAGAATATACATATAGATTTCAAGATTTGTTTGTTTATATATTCTACTACATAAGAAGAAGCATATATGCTTACTGTATATATTATTTTATGCTTCAATAAAAAAGTTATATAAGTTTTCTTATATATGTTACTGTATATTGACAACAATATGTTAGTTATATATATGGGCTGAATTATATATTATTACAGTACGTACATATATTGGTTTCTAAGTATATTTTAGCTGAAATTTATATAATACGTTTAAAATATACATTTGGTATATGGCCTGGTTGTCTATTTTGATCTGAAATGAGTATATTTTATACAATCAGTCTATATATGTAAATTTTATTTAGTCCGATGTTGTTTGTGTACTGAGGTCAGTCTGCATGTTTTATTATATACTGATATTAATTTATTTTAATTTTATGATATATATATATTTTAAATATAGAGAGTTGTCTTATATTATATGTTTGTACCAAAAAAGGGCACAACACTCTTCGGGAGTTGTTTGAAGAGATAAAGTGAAGATTGTAAATGTAAAACAGAGGTTATCTAACAAAAACTCCAACAAACAGAAATGTAAAATGCACAGACAAGCAATTTAGAGTGGTTCGGCGTATAGCCTACGTCCACTATGAAGTTTTGATGATTTTATTGATTCTCTTTCAATGATTACAAGCGGTTACAACAATGAACAGTGGATTATAGATTAGAATTCGAAATTGATAGCAAAAGTAGGATGCAAATCTCGATCCGGTAGAGTTTGGACGCTTCAGAGAAAAAAGATCCCTTTTCTGTTGATTCTGGGGCTCTATTTATAGGCGTAGGAGGCTCAAATCTCGCTCAAACTCCGGGAGAATTGGTCCGGCACGTGAGAGGACCCATTCGACTATTTCCAGAAAGTTTCAAGTCGATCTATGATCGGTACGAAGTCATTTCGTATCGATCAAGATTATCTCCAATTGAGCTCAAATTTGGTGGACACGATCCTCAGCATGTATGCGAGCTTCCCTTAAAATTTCATTGGATTTGGATCAGTAGATCACGAGATATGGTCGATACGAATTGAGTTTTCTCGAAGGCTGTCTGATTCGTCTCCATGATTTCGACTCGATACCTTCGTGTCGATGTTCGCGCGTGCTCTTGGGATGAGGTGGTGCGCGCGCTTCGCCTCAATCCGGTCTTTGTGTCGTATTGACTGCTTCGACTCCATGCATCTCGCCTTTTTTGCATCGATGGATGACACGTCATCCTAGTTGGTTGACTCGATGGATATGAACAAGTCACTGGGCACGTATTCGAAGCAAGGCTTTCTAGTGGATACGAAGTAGACATGGACTGATGGATACGAAGTAGACGTTGACTGATGGATACGAAGTAGACGTTGACTGATGGATACGAAGTAGACGTTGACTGATGGATACGAACAACCCTTTCTCTCATGGGTACGAGGCAGACACTGGCTGAAGGATACGAAGCGCTTCAACTGCTGATGTGTACGGAGTCCATTGATACGAGCTCGATGGATATGAAGGAAATCGATTCAAACCTGGGTACCTCGATGGATTCGAAGCTGATTGGTGCGAACCTTGATCGATTCGAACCAGGGCTTCGGTGATGGATATGAAATTGCCCAGAGTGATCGATACGAAATCAACTAGAGTGATGGATACGAAATCATCGTTTTTCCCTTCAATTTGAATCATTCATATCTTGGGTGTGTGAACCCGGATTGGCTTGTAACTTGGAACGTTGGCTCTCTTCGTTCTACTAGTCACGTCTCATCAATTGCAGCTTGATTTGAACTCGGACAAAATTCATCGATATCCATGATGAGCTATACTTGATCTTCAACCAGTTCCTTGGGATCCTAGCCTTGCCAAAAGGCGGGATAACATTTGCCCCCCAAAGTACGTCTTGTGGAAACACGACGTGCTTTGACAAACTGCAACCTCTATTCTGAACAGTCATTGCTCTTTTGCCGGAGATTGTAACTTTGCGTTGCCGCGACGATTTGTTGTAAGATAGTGCTTAGTTAGTAATGAAGGGGTAAGGATTTGTTGTGTCGTTCGTATCGACGATAATGTATGTGCTATGATGGATACAAAACTGCTGTTCGTATTGATGCGTAGCAGATGGAGCTGTGAATTTGTAGGCATGAACAAAGGCTTCGAATTGATGGGATTCATCGCTCGATTCGAATCGATGCAGATTCTGGCCCGCTGGGTTCGAACAAAGCCTTCGACTCGGTTCGGGGCTGGACCGGTTGTGATCGGTTAAGTGAACTGGGAGGCGAAACGACCTGGTTTCACCCAGCCCTTCATATAAATACTCAGGACTTACCCATTTTTTCACTTTTTACTGTTGCTCTCTATTCTCCCCCCTTTTTTTATTTTACCTTCGTATCGATAAACTGAGAGACAACTGCTTGCTTTCGAGTCGAACCAAGCCTTCGTTTCTTTGAGTGTAATTTCTGAAATCAGGTAATGATCGAACAGAGTCACATTAGCAACATCGAATCATGAGATCCCAGTCATCCTTCCTGCTTTTTCGCCCAGTTTTCACGAATTTTAGATCTGGACGAGATAAGACGAGATTGGGGGACAGCTCATGGCCATGGAGTTGAGATCCCTTGGGGAAGAAGGAGATATGGAGAAAATCATCCTATCTTCGTCTCGTGTCGATCTGCAATTGGATCATCCGAATCGATCTAGTCTTCATACGTGTGTATCGATAGGGAGACAAGAGCGGCAATCATTGCGAAGTTATTGTCTTCAGATCGATGCGAAAGTGGCGAATTCGATCGATTCAGATTGATCTGCCTCCGATCGACACGATTCGTATCGATTCGAAATCGATCGAATTGAAGCGCTCTCACCCCTGCCTGACCGATACGAATGTACCGAGTCGAACTTGATCGATACGAAATACCCTCATTCCAGTGCGATCGATGCGAACATGTCTCCCATTCTGAGACGACCGATATGAATGTATCGATTCGAACACAGCCGGGTTGCGATGTAGGGTCTTCATGACTCGATACGAAATGAAATGCAACGGTCGATCCCGACCTAAATTTGGACGAACTTAAAGAAAACTTTGAATATCCAAACATTTGACTCCGATGAGCTTCTGCCTTGCACAATTGATCTTGACTGCCTTTCGAAGCTCGCCGATGGAACTGTTATTTAACGAGAACAAAAAGTATAAAGAAACTTTAACTTGAATCGATCGTTAGTACCCGGGTGGCACGGTTGCGACGGTCAGCGATGACGGTCATTTCCGGCCTGGCTCTCAGAGTTTTGTTGTTCACACACTTAGGCTTATTTCATAGAAACGTATTTGTCCGAGTCATGCATAACACTTGTACTGCACAACACATCCGTACACTTTACACTGGGGAATGCACGGGCTTTTTATCGTCTAATGGTGATTTCTCGTGAGTTAGCTAGCCATGGAACCGTCAAGTTCACAGCAGCAAGAGACTCCCAGACTTGAGATTCCAAACATCGAGGCCGAATTCATCGGTCCAGCTCCATACGAGCTACCTGGCGCGTCTTTCATCAATAGCCCACCCGATTCTGTCTCGTCCAATATCTCTGAAGACATGCTAGGGAGAATATGCTTAAGGCATGGCTTATCTTTGGATGACGTACTGTTGCCTGGACCGGACGACAGACCACATAATCCCCCGGAGGGGTATACTGCTTTTAATCGACATGCGTGCGCAGCCGGCACACTTCCTCCGTTCAATGATTACATAAGAGAAGTGTTGGCTTACCTGTACATCACTCCGTCTCAATTGCATCCAAATGGATATGCTTCACTCAATAGCTTGTTCATTTTATTCATGGAGTACCTCCATCGTCCTCCCCGTATGACCGACATAAGATACTTGTTTAATTTCAAGAGTCGGACTGACAGCCCATCTTATACATTCTTGGAGTCTGTAAGGAACTGCCAAGTTGTCGCGGGGTCATGGACTAGGCTAAGCTACTTCAAGTCGGAGTGGTTCTATGTCCGATGTCCTCCGGGGTTTGCCAGAAGATGGCTGTTCAGACGTGAGTATTGTCTTTTTTCCCAAGTAATTGACAGGGCAATTTTCGGAGTGAAATTAAACTCACGTCTTCTGCTCTTTTTCTTTCAGCAATCATCCAACGGCCTGAGTGTGGCTACTATAAAGAGATAGTTCGGGTCCTCCAAGAGATTCCAAGCGAAGAAAGGAATATTGAACTGTTACTGACGGATTGGAATCTCAGAGTTCTTGGGTTGATTGGGTGGAGGCAGAGCATAAGGCTTGATGGTGCATTAAAGACTGTCTCCAGGGAGAAGGTCAAGCGGAAGAAACCCAGGGTTGTAATAATTGAGGAACCCGATTCCGAGAAAACTCATACCGACGAGGAACCGTTGGTCGAACCCGCTAATGCAACCCCGGATTCCGATGCAAAGAGGAAAGGCAAAGCAGTGGCCTCAAAACAGCCTAAGTCCGGGAGGCGGAAGTCTGTGGGTTTACACCGTCCTCTGCCAGGAGTTAGGATTATGGAAGCACCCTCCCTGCCAGCTGAAAATCAATTCGAAGGGCCTACTGACCCTCCAATCCCGGACATCGAGCCCGAGCAACATGACGTTGAATTGGGTGGACCGCGACATATCGTCGATGTTAGCGAGTCTCTTCCTGCCAGTGCGATTGGCACTTCTGGTTGGTCCGGGGGGTTACACATTCACACACTCTTCACGGCACAACACATTTTCCTAACTGTAAACAACATATTGCAAACGGCTACTGATTTTTCGTGGTTTGCTTTTTAGGTACGATGTCTGGGCAAAGTTCTGTGCTTGGTAGTTTGCGCAACAAGCGCCGTTATCACGAGCCACGCAGGAGAGAGGGTGAGAGGGATTACGACTCAGGACACTCTGGTCAGGAAAAGTCTGACAGAGACAGGGGATACATTCACCGATCCCGATCTCGCTCTCCTCCTCCCAGGACCTCCGCACCTCCTACGGTAGCAGTTGTTCGTCCTCCTGAAACTTCACGGTCTAGGCCACCTTCTCAATCTCCGAGGCCCGATCAACCGCGCAGGACTGAAATAGCCACCTCTTCGGCTACCACACCGGTCCCGACTGATGCATCCAGTGAAGGAGCGCTTAAATTGGCACAGATGAGGAAGGAATTTCCCGACATCTGCTTTGATGGTTATGTCTTCCCTCCGCACTTGAGGAGAATTCCGCCAACTGCTGAAACCACTATCCATGATTATGTTGCGGATATCTTCTTCCAGTACAGGGAATGGGGACGGGCCGCGAGGAAAGCGTCCAAAGTGGCATTCGATCGGGGCGTCACCATTGAGAAGCTTGAGAAGGAGTTGGGTCACAATGACCGAATCATAAAAGCGCTCAACTCGGAGGCTGAATCTTCTCGTAAATCTGAAATGGATGCTCTAAAAAAGGTTGATGAAGTAAACGCTGCCATGACCAGGATGAAGCAAGAGCATTATACCGCCATCGAGGACATGGGTCATAGGAACACCACCATTACCGCCGAGAGGGATGCTGCTCTCAAGGTGCTTAATGAGCTGAAATCAAAGTTCTCCGAGATGGCGAAGGAAAAAGACGCAGCTAATGTCTCTGCGCAGGAGGCCTGTGATCAGGCAATGACGCTCCGAAAGGAGAAAGAAGCGGTTATGCAACAAGCTCACGAAGCTGAGGCTGGGGTTGACGAGAAGGTACGGCAGGCGGAGGCCAGGATTGAGGCCGAGGTAGAAGAGCTACTCGTCACGTACAACGCCAATGTGCTAAGGCACCGAGATTTGACATGGCTTGACGATTACCCCATGCATCTCTATAACGCCTGGAACTTACTGGTTGATGAGGAGAAGTCTGGGCACCCTGATGAAGCCCTTGACGAATTCGAGCTGGAGAACCGCATTCTCAATGATGACGAAAAGAAGGTTCTCCATGACTCCATGATTTCCCATGATAAGGAGAGGCTTGGTGCCCAGACTCAGGACGTCGGAGAAAGCTCGGGCGCGGAGCACCATGTTACGAGTTCTGAGATAATCGTGTCATCTCAATCTGAGCCAACTCCTATGATCGACTCCCAGCCTATTCCGGCATATGACCCAGACCGACCGCATCTATCTCCTATTAAGGAGCATCCTTCCGAAGTCGTTCAGACGACCCCGACCCAAACCGAGGAAGGTACTTTGGACTAACTTTTTGTATACTTGGATTGGAGGGTCTGTGTCGAAGTGCACAATAACGACATGTTCTTTTTCTTTGATCAGTGACGGAGGTTGCACCAGCTGCGCCTTTCACCGCCCAAGAACCAGGCCAAGTGCCAGAAGCCATTATTTCTGAGGCGACTTCCGTCGCGGCAATGGCACCAGTCGGAGTAACGTAGGGGAGCTCACTTTCTTTCGATGAACAGATGATAAACGAGCTCCTCGGCCGTCAGAGTGATCCCTTTGCGGACCTGCCGTTTGGCCTGGGTGGATTCTCGTCTACTTCCGACACTTCAACTCGGACTATCACAACCCATAGCGAGGCCAGAGCACAACGGGAAGCGGCGATGTTGGCCGAGATTAATGCCGAGATGGCGGCCGCGGCGCGTGGCGGTAGCATAGATGGCGGAGCATCAACACAGTGCCCCACTCCTCTTAGGATTGTGTCTCCTGGGGGCACGCTTATTGATACTAATGTACCAGTCCCTCCTCCGGCTGTGGAGTCCGTTCCTCCAACTCCTCCTGTGGGAAGCATTCCCATAGAGTCCAGCTCGGACGAGGACGTCGACATTATGCCTTCACCCGAGGGGAGCCTGGCTAAGGAGAAAGGTTCCAAGCGAAAGGGTACTGGTGGTTCCAGTAGCTCCTCGAGGAAGAAGAAGTTGAGGAAGCAGAAGGATTAGACACTCCTTTTAGGCATACTTTTCTTTTTTGGTAGTCAGGGATTTTGTCACTTTTCTTTGTTCCCTTTTGTAGGCCGTGTTTAGATGCGGGTTCGGCCCCTGCAAGTAGGAGTATTTTGGAAAGGCTCATGTATGAACCGTAGCTTTTGATTTAGTTGAAAATAAAATTTTGTCTTCTAGTTTCAGCTTATGTTCCTTTCTATACTTGAATATTGCAGTGTTCGAACTTTGGTCCGGTGTGCTTGCATTATCTTATTGTTTCAAGAATAGCTCATTTTGCTTGTTATGTATGGAAATCTCGAACTTGAGTTGTGATAGGGGATCGCATCGGAGCTGAACATTGTACAGTTTTGGGTAACGATTGACATTTACCTCTGCCCCCAGTTCCAGGGTTAAGTTGTGATGATCAGCTTGTGATTGCATTAAGCGAGGACCGAGAGGTCGAACTCCACTCGTTCTCTTATGAATTGTTTCATCCACACTCCGGGGATATAAGTCATCTGGGAGTTGACTGATGTTTATACTCCGTCTCGCACTCTGGGAACACGGAGTCGAATGTTTATACTCCGCTTCGAATTCTGGGAATACGGAGTCGAATGTTTATACTCCGCTTCGCACTCTGGGAACACGGAGTCAAATGTTTATACTCCGCTTCGAACTCTGGGAATACGGAGTCGGATGTTTATACTCCGCTTCGCACTCTGGGAACACGGAGTTAATTGTTTATACTCCGCTTCGCACTTTGGGAATACGGAGTTGATTGTTTATACTCCGCTTCGCACTCTGGGAATATGGAGTCGAATGTTTATACTCCGCTTCGCACTCTGGGAATACGGAGTCGAATGTTTATACTCCGCTTCGCACTCTGGGAATGCGGAGTTGAATGTTTATACTCCGTCTCGCACTTTGGGAAAACGGAGTTGAATGTTTATATTCCTCTTCGCACTCTGGGAATACGGAGTCGGATGTTTATACTCCGCTTCGCACTCTGGGAACACGGAGTTAATTGTTTATACTCCGCTTCGCACTCTGGGAATACGGAGTTAAATGTTTATACTCCGCTTTGCACTCTGGGAATGCGGAGTTGAATGTTTATACTCCGTCTCGCACTCTGGGAAAACGGAGTTGAATGTTTATACTCCGCTTCGCACTCTGGGAACACGGAGTTCAATGTTTATATTCCGCTTCGCACTCTGGGAATACGGAGTCGGATGTTTATACTCCGCTTCGCACTCTGGGAACACGGAGTTAATTGTTTATACTCCGCTTCGCACTCTGGGAATACGGAGTTAATTGCAGGATTGTCATGTGTCAACCCTATCAATATCGGTGTCATGGCTTGCCCCCGAGCTCGGGTTTCACCTAGTGGGTGGCCGGTCGTATCACAGCCATCCTCCATTTGAATAAGTCCCACAGCGTGATGGGATTTAGCTCTTCGTGCATCGTGATGTCGTATATCGTACTTAATGAATCACAGCTCTGGCTCGAAGAAGTGGCATTTTATTGCTGAAATAAGAAAATGTGGCAAAGTCAGTTGCCTTATTACAAAATTCAAATTTCGAAATGCAGAAACAAATTACTAAATAGAATGAAATAAACAAAGCCTGTCATATGTAATAGAGACGGAGACTTTCGCTGTTCCAAGCCCTTGGCAAATCGAGACCGTCAACGGTCGATAGCTTGAACGTGCCATCTCCAAGCTTTCGTGTAATTACATACGGTCCTCCCCAGTTCGGCTTCATGTGTGAAGGAACTGGGTAGATTCTTTTGAGCACGAGGTCGCCGAGTTCAAAGGTTCGAGGTCGAACTTTGGTGTTGTACAGCCGGGCGACCCGACTTCGATGTGCGGCTGCTCTCAAATCAGCCTCTTCCCGTTTTTCATCCAATAGATCCAATGATTCGGCCAGGAGTATAGCGTTTGTTTTCGGATCATAATAAGTCACGCGATGAGAGAACAATTCTATCTCGACCGGAATAGCAGCCTCTAAGCCATAAGATAGGGAAAACGGAGTGTGTCCGGTCGCGGTTTTGTGGGTCGTTCGATAGGCCCATAACGCCATAGGAAGTTCATCGACCCACTTGCCCCCAGCCTTCTCCAATCGTTTCTTCAGGATCGATTTTATAACTTTATTGACAGCTTCAACCTGTCCATTCGCTTGGGGGTGTGCGACAGCCGAGAACTTTTTGCGGATATGAAACCGCTGACAGAAATTCTTGAATTTCGCACTCTCGAATTGGGCTCCGTTATCAGTGATGATAGTATGCGGGAGTCCAAATCGACAGATGATGTTGCGAACCACGAAATTTATCACTTTCTTTGTCGTAATGGTTGCAAGGGCTTCGGCCTCAGCCCACTTTGTGAAGTAGTCAACGGCGACGATGCCGTATTTCGCACCGCCTTTTGCTAAAGGTAAAGCGCCGATGATGTCGATGCCCCACATTGCGAATGGCCAGGGACTGACCATTTGGGTTATTTCAGTAGGCGGAGCTCTCGAAATTCGGGCATGTATCTGGCATTTATCGCACTTCCGGGCATAGTTTGCCGCATCTCGGTTCACTGTCGGCCAGTAGTACCCATATCGGAGTATCTTCTTAGCGAGAGCTTGTCCTCCGGTATGATCGCCACACTCTCCTTCGTGCACGTCATGTAACACTCGTTTGATTTCCTCGTGGGCGATACACCTGAGGAGAGGAACGGAATAACCTCTATTGTACATGACTCCGTTTTGGATGACGAATCGCGAAGCTTTTCGCTGAATTTGTCTCTTCTCATTTCTAGGTTCAGGCAACGCCCCATTCTCAATGTAATTCTGATACGGAGTCATCCAAGATTCTCTACTGGGAGCAGTTTCAAACACAGAGTTCATTTCTATCCGATCGATGCTCGGGGAGGCCAAGGTTTCAACAGGGACAAGTCCCATTTGCTGCGCTTCACCTGTGCTAGCTAACTTTGCCAGTGAATCGGCTTTCTGATTTTGCTCCCGAGGCACATAATAGATGGCATAATAATCAAACTGGTTTAGTATTTCCTGAACTCGAGCCAAGTAAGCAGCCAATCTTCGGTCTCTTGCCTGATATTCTCCTCGTACTTGACATACCACTAACTGTGAATCGCAATAAATTTCCACAGCGATAATTCTCAAGTCTCTGGCAAGTTTTAGGCCGGTTAGGAGGGCTTCATATTCGGCTTCATTATTAGTTGCACGAAAGTCGAACTTCAGAGCATAACATATGGATCGGCCCTCGGGAGTCTCAAGTACAACCCCAGCGCCCGAACACCGGTCATTTGACGCACCGTCAGTATACAGATTCCAGATGTATTCGGGAGATTTGCTGGTCTCGGGCAAGTCTTCTGGAACGGTAAATTCAGCTATGAAATCTGCCAGGACTTGTCCTTGAATGGCTCTCCGCGGAGCGTATGCGATATCAAATTGGCGTAGCTCAATGTTCCACTTGAGTAACCTACCGGACGTCTCAGGCCGCGTGAGGACCTGTCGTAACGGCTGGTCGGTGTACACAGTAAGCGGATGAGCTTGGAAGTAAGGGCGGAGCTTTCTTGAGGCAATGACCAAGCAATAGGCCAGTTTCTCTAGTCTCGGATAATTTCTTTCAGCTCCTGTTAGCCGCTTACTAACATAGTAGACCGAGTTTTGCACTTTGTCTTCTTCCCGAACTAGAGCAGCGCTGATCGCATGTTCTGATACTGCCAGGTAGAGATATAGTTGCTCGTGGTCAATTGGTTTTGACAAGATCGGAGGTGTGGAAAGATGTTGAACTAGTGATCGGAACGCACCTTCACACTCCGTGGTCCATTCAAAGTTTCGCTTTCCCTTCCGGATCAGGTCGAAGAAAGGAATGCATTTATCGGTGGACTTTGAAATGAACCTGCTCAATGCTGCGACCTTTCCGTTAAGACTCTGGACGTGCTTTATGGTTCTAGGGGTTTGCAAATTTCTAATAGCCCAGATCTTCTCAGGATTCGCTTCTATCCCTCGAGCGTTGACTATGAACCCAAGGAATTTTCCAGATGCAACGCCAAAGTGACACTTGAGCGGGTTGAGCTTCATTCCGTACTCCCGGAGGATGCTGAACATTGAATTCAAATCTCTGACGTGATCTGTGGAGAACCGGGACTTCACCAGCATGTCATCCACGTAAACCTCCATGGTCTTCCCGATCTGATCAGCGAACATCCGGTTGACTAAGCGTTGGTATGTTGCTCCAGGGTTCTTTAGACCAAACGGCATGACTTTGTAACAATAGAGTCCTAGGTCGGTCACGAAGCTGGTATGTTCCTGATCAGGTAAATGCATGGGTATTTCGTTGTAGCCGGAATAAGCATCCATAAAGGACAGTAGCTCATGTCCGGCCGTTGAATCTACGAGCTGATCGATTCGCGGAAGTGGGAAGCTATCTTTTGGACATGCCTTGTTTAGGTCAGAGTAATCAACGCAGGTTCTCCACTTCCCGTTTGGTTTCCGAACTAGTACGGGGTTGGACACCCATTCTGTATACGAGGCATCTCGAATGAACCCGTTTGATTGTAATTTATCAACCTCCTCCTTAAGGGCGGCAGATCTCTCTGGATCCATACCGCGCCTTTTCTGCTTTACTGGGACATGTCGCGGATCTATATTCAGGGAGTGACTTGCAATGCTCGGTGAGATTCCACACATGTCAGAGTGTGTCCAGGCGAAGACGTCGAGATTCGCCCGAAGAAATTCGACCAATTCCTGATGTGTCTGCTTGTTCAGTTGAGACCCAACTTTCAGCATCTTTGAATCATCATCCTCACTGATTGGGACGTCCACAGTCAGTTCGGCTGGAGAAGCTTGACTCTTCGTAGATTCGTCTTTATCCTCGTTGTCCCCGGGGTCCAGGTCTTTCAGGAATTGGTCATGGTGCCCGGGCCGAGGCCCAGGCATCAATTGTCAATTATTGGTAGAACGGACGCAGAGAGATTCCTCTACGCCCTTTCCCTGCTCTTTACGTTGTGCCCCGCGCAGCTCAGCAACATAACAGGCCCTTCCCGTGGCCTGATCTCCTTGAACAACTCCAATCCCATGATCAGTGGGGAACTTCAAAGTCAGACACCATGGGGCGATGGCCGCCCTGAACTCGGCTAGGGCTGGTCGACCAAGAAACGCATTATATGGCGAATCAATTTCTAGCACAACAAACTGTAACATTCGGACCCTCCGGCGTTCTCCAACGCCTAACTCGACTGGGAGTTCAGTTATTCCGATGGGTATCGTGGCACTTCCGTTGAAACCGTGGATTCTGGATAAAAAGGGTTTCAAATCCTTTGTCTCCATCTTCATTAAGTCGTAAGCCCGTTTAAGCAAGATATTCACAGAGCTTCCACTGTCAACTAGGATCCTCTTCATCCAAGCAGGACCTACCTGGGCGGATATGACTAGCGGATCGATAGTAGGGGCTTCGACCTTATCGGCGTCTCGGCTTCTGAACACGATATCATCAGATTTTATCTTTTGTTGTTTCGCCGGGGTTCCGTCCTCGCAATTACTACAACATTCGAAGTCCGCATGCCTGATAGAACTAGCATACGACTCCATTTCCCCCCAGCTTCTGTCTGCCGAATGAGGACCACCACTTATTGTGTTGATAACTAATCTCCCGCCCGCACGGGCGGGTTCCTCCTCTCTTTCCTGATTTTGTGAACGATTTTGATTCGAGGGGCCCGCTCCGCCAAACTGCGGCGCCCGTACAAACTGATCTAGCTTCCTCTCTCTAATCAACTTCTCGATGAGGTCCTGTAAGTGCCGACACTCATTGGTATTGTGTCCATAGCTTTCATGGAACCTACAGAATTTCCCTGTCTGAACCTGCCTCTCCGACGAGGGCTTCGGAGCAGGCTTCTTATACTGTACAGTGTTACAAGTCTGTAAGTATACGTTTTCCAATGACGTGTTTAGCAGTGTATAACTATCGAACATCTGAGCTCTACGTCGTGGACCTCGGTTCTCATCTCTCTTCTTATTCTAGCCATTGTTTCCTCTCTGCTGGGTTTGTTTGTTTTGTATATTCAGTTGAACTTTCCCGGAACTCTCACCAGACTGTTTAACTGCTACATTGCTCTGTATTCCCTCAATGCTGGGCCTCGCATCGTCCTGCTTCCTAGACTGTTTTGTGTCCTCTTGCCGCAAGAATTGTGCGGCCTTGGAGTAAAAACGGTCCAATGATGCGGGCGGTTTTCCAGTTAGCCAGTTCCCGAATTCAAAATCAGGATCAATTCCCTTGGTCAGAGCCATCAATATTGAATTATCGTTAGGATTGGTGATCTCAACGCATGCCGCGTGGAACCTCTCCAGGTAACGTCTGAGCGTTTCTCCATGAGCTTGAGTGACGCTGGACAGGGTGTTAACGTCTTTTGGCCTAGCAACATGCATACGGAATTGCTCTACAAACCTCTTGGCCAATTGATCGAACGAAGAAATTGATCTAGGTGGTAGGCGTGTAAACCACATTGTCGCGATTCCCCCCAGAGAGATGGGGAAACTTCGACATTTCACTGCATCGTCAGCCCTTGCAGCGCTCATCGACCATTCATATTTCAAAATATGCTGGTTGGGGTCACTATTTCCTTCATACATCGGGAGAGTCGGCATTCTGAATCGCCTAGGGGGTTCAGCGTGTAACACTTCGTCTGTGAAAGGGGTATGACTACGAGAAATCCCCCAATCATCATTAGTGAGCCCCTGACTCTCGCGGATCATCTGACATATCATGGTTGATATATCCGACACGGGCAGATTCTGAGCTTAATGAGCTAAGGTGTGGTCGGGTTCCATGGTGCGAGTTTGGATCGGGCGCTGTCGACGATCCGTATCTCGCCTTCTTGGCTCAGCGTCTTCTGGGACATAAGGTTCAGGAGTATGTCCACGCTGTTGATTAATCGGCTCTGATTGATTTCGGGTATCAACCCTTGTTTCTGCTGCGGCGGTTGTGGCGCGGTTATCCGTGGTGTACTGTGGGGCAGTAGTGTACTGTGGGGCAGTACCTCCTCGTGTTGAGGGACCCGTTTGGAAGCTGGTCGATGGTCCTACCCTCAGTTGCCCAACAGTTAAGGCGGGCTGATATTCAGCAGCTTGAGCGCGACTCCCCTCTAGCCGGGGACGAGTAGTTCGGTGGTGGTAATCAGATGAAGCTGAGCTTTCGGTAGACGCTCTGGAGGCATCATCTCTCCTGGACCTTCTGTGCCCCTGGCGGTTTAGCTGGTTGGTCAGCTCGATATTGGCGCGCAACTGTTCCGCCAACTGCTGATGGCTTTGGGTCAGCTCCTGGAGCAATACTTGAAACTCCTGTCGGGTGACTAGCCCCGTTGAGTCCGAGTGAGTGGTATTGTCTTGATTGGAAGAAGGTGGCTGTGTGGGATTCTGCCTATCTCGGCCTTCTTGCTCTGTAGCGGTAGCGCCAGTTCTTGTGCTGACCATTCTCGGTGGTGGAGTCCTCTCCTAGATTTTGAGCAAATCTGAATAGAACGGAAGGATTCCGGACTGGATATCTGGACCTTCCTCTTGGATTTGTGCAATCCGGTATCGATGGTAGATCCAAAGAGTAGGAGAAAAAACTGGTTTTCTCACTAAAAGAACCAAAGTGTTTGTACCAAAAAAGGGCATAACACTCTTCGGGAGTTGTTTGAAGAGATAAAGTGAAGATTGTAAATGTAAAACAGAGGTTATCTAACAAAAACTCCAACAAACAGAAATGTAAAATGCACAGACAAGCAATTTAGAGTGGTTAGGCGTATAGCCTACGTCCACTATGAAGTTTTGATGATTTTATTGATTCTCTTTCAATGATTACAAGCGGTTACAGCAATGAACAACGGATTACAGATTAGAATTCGAAATTGATAGCAAAAGTAGGATGCAAATCTCGATCCGGCAGAGTCTGGACGCTTCAGAGAAAAAAGATCCCTTTTCTGTTGATTCTGGGGCTCTATTTATAGGCGTAGGAGGCTCAAATCTCGCTCAAACTCCAGGAGAATTGGTCCGGCACGTGAGAGGACCCATTCGACTATTTCCAGAAAGTTTCAAGTCGATCTGTGATCGGTACGAAGTCATTTCGTATCGATCAAGATTATCTCCAATTGAGCTCAAATTTGGTGGACACGATCCTCAGCATGTATGCGAGCTTCCCTTAAAATTTCATTGGATTTGGATCAGTAGATCACGAGATATGGTCGATACGAACTGAGTTTTCTCGAAGGCTATCTGATTCGTCTCCATGATTTCGACTCGATACCTTCGTGTCGATGTTCGCGCGTGCTCTTGGGATGACGTGGTGCGCGCGCTTCGCCTCGATCCGGTCTTTGTGTCGTATTGACTGCTTCGACCCCATGCATCTCGCCTTTTTTGCATCGATGGATGACACGTCGTCCTAGTTGGTTGACTCGATGGATATGAACAAGTCACTGGGCACGTATTCGAAGCAAGGCTTTCTAGTGGATACGAAGTAGACATGGACTGATGGATACGAAGTAGACGTTGACTGATGGATACGAAGTAGACGTTGACTGATGGATACGAAGTAGACGTTGACTGATGGATACGAACAACCCTTTCTCTCATGGGTACGAGGCAGACACTGGCTGAAGGATACGAAGCGCTTCAACTGCTGATGTGTACGGAGTCCATTGATACGAGCTCGATGGATACGAAGGAAATCGAGTCGAACCTGGGTACCTCGATGGATTCGAAGCTGATTGGTGCAAACCTTGATCGATTCGAACCAGGGCTTCGGTGATGGATACGAAATTGCCCAGAGTGATGGATACAAAATCATCTAGAGTGATGGATACGAAATCATCGTTTTTCCCTTCAATTTGAATCATTCATATCTTGGGTGTGTGAACCCGGATTGGCTTGAAACTTAGAACGTTGGCTCTCTTCGTTCTACTAGTCACGTCTCATCAATTGCAGCTTGATTTGAACTCGGACAAAATTCATCAATATCCATGATGAGCTATACTTGATCTTCAACCAGTTCCTTGGGATCCTGGCCTTGCCAAAAGGCGGGATAACATTATATATTTATATTTTAAAAACCATATTGTATGATTGATTTTTATAAGTTTTATAAACCTGTTATATGTTAATATATATATATACCTTTGCTGTTCTACCAAACTAATTCTAATTGATTCATCGTTTCCTTATCTATCAGCTCTGTCGTCGAATCCGTATCCATCTAGCTTTGCTTTGGAATGCGTGCTTGTATTCGTAACTCAACTTCATCTTTCATCTCTGGCCTCGAAAGGTGAGCAATCACTCACGATTAACGTTCTTTTATTTGTTAAATTTGATTTCAATTGAAACGACAATTGAAATATGCTGCTGTTAGTTATTTACACTGTTATATATGTTATTACCTGTATCAGTTCACCTGTGGCACCTGACACCCTATTTGTTATTTATACAATGATAATCCAGTTTGGTTGATAAATGATTGATTGTTGATGTTTGACATTGGATGTTAAATTGTTAATGTTGAAGTGGTAGATAATATGTAATTGAATTTGACGTAGGATAGTTAGATTTGATATATGTGTTAAATTTGATTAAATGACATTTGTATAATATAACCCCTTTAACTGTTAAATTTATTGACACGTAGGATTTGTTTAATTACACCTTGAACCACTGAATGTATGTTGTTAAATTGATGATGTATGAAATTTTAAATAGATGACAAGTGAAGAACCGTAATGTAATAATCTTTAATCTACATGAAATGATAGTGTAGATTCTAGAATTAATTATATTAATTCGCAAAAACAACAATGTGAATTAATACGATTATTTTGGGATTATTTGAATTGATTATTGGATTGTTGTTATTGCTTGTTTATTTACTTGACACCATCCCAGTTATCACACTGCAAGTTCCCTTTGTTATGCTTTGATTTTTGAATTGGAATGGAATCGGGTTTGAAATGATAAATACCCAAATTGAACTTTGACCTAGGATAGAGAATTAAATAAAAATCCGATTGGTCAATAATTTGATTTAAAAAAATAAAATGAAGATTTTTTTGAATAAATAATATGGTTTTGAAACGAAGTTGGAAATTGAATTTTGATGAAATTTAAATGTGAATATTTAATAATTTGAAACAAAATATTAATAAAGAAATTGATGAAAGAATGTTGTTTAATTTAAGAAAAGATTGAATTAAGTTTTGAAATTATTTAATAATTTAATGAGATTGAATTATTTAATAATTGAATAAAAATGAATCCTTTGATAATTAAAATTGAACTTTTTAATTAGTGAAATTTAGTTCTTTATTAATTGAGCTTTGAAATTGTAACTAAGTAAATAAATATGTGAAATTGAATTTCTTTATCAAGAAGTGCAAATGTGATTTTTGAAATTAATGTAAGACTTGTAATTGAAAGAATTGATTTGACGAATTTAATTTAATTCAAAATTGTAAGTTTTGATTTAATGAAGTTGAACTTTAGTAATTGATTTAATGAATTGGAAATTAAATAGAAATTGTTTTGAATGACAAATTTACTTAATGAATACTGAACAAAATCGATCAATGAATTTAAATTGATTTGAATGTTAAATTAAATTAATTTAAATGATTTCAGAATGAAACTTGTATACGAACTTGAATCAATATTTGAATTGTTTTAAATAGAAATTGAAATTGAATTATAAGATTTTGAAATTACGAATGTGGAAGTTTTGAAAAGTAAATTATGGGAATTGTTTTAGAAGGACAAATGGAATGTTAGTTTACAAATTCTAATTGAAATTGAGATTTGATTTGGTTTTGAAATAAATAAACGACCAATCGGTGTTATAATTACGAAGGTTATTAAAGGAACCGGAATCGGTTAAGGACATACTCACTGTCTAAACCGAAAACCACTTTAATAACTATACGCGGAGTGTGATCCAGAATGAAGTGGTTGGAATGATGTACGCGATGACTGAAGGAAGAGAACGATAATGGATAGCCTTGACACTTGTGTCAAATTGGAAATGACTAAAACAGGAGCTGTGCCGGGCCAAATGGGGGTTAGCTACCTCGAGCGAACACACTTCTTCGAAAACTACTCATTACTTGTTGTCGATTGGTGCACCCTTGATTTTGGGAGTGTTGTTTCGCGGTGTTGCGGTCGCTGCGGCGATGCGTTCTCACCAGTCCGGATCAGGCAAACGGATGTTTCACTACCTTGGGTATTGCCTCATGTGCCTTGTCACACTTGTATCCCTATATACGCGACCACTATGATTTGTTTTGTGTTATACCTATAGAGTACTCCCTGATATCCCACTAGTTTACGGTGGAGTTTACAGTGCTGTATAGACTTTAACGCTTATAAAAATGTGTTAAGTGGGATAATGGTAACGCCTTAATACTATTTTGATACTTTATATTACTGATAGGCATTATCTACTTACCGTACACTACTACATAGTAAATAGTTTAACGGATCCTTAAGGATGGTTATTCCAAACATCCTTCGAGTTACTTGTATTTCAGTTGCCATTTCACTTGAGTTGGATTTATTGATATAAGAATGTTAATCCTGACTCGAGTGTTCTGTGTTTTTCTTTACGCTCGGGTCAGACTGAGTGTACCAGTATTCGAGACTCACCTTTGGAGTTGGAGCTTCGCTTAGAGATCCAGCTATCTATCCAGCTTTCAGATATCCAGTTGATTCCAGTGATTTTATTCAGATTCTTGTATTTGACTATTGTATTCGAGACATCTGTTGTACCTTATTTAACTCTGATATGTATATAGTAGCTTCTTGAACTACTATCTTTTGTTTCCGCTGCAATTATTACTCTGTGTCTGTGATCTGTGATTATTTTATTTACTGTATACGTTCAATTTTGCCAAATTTAAATTAACAATTTGGTATTTTGAATTATTCAAGTCCGACATGTGCGGATGCGAATAGTCCAAAATAGCGGGTCGTTACAATTTAAGTTAAGCTAGTGGTTATGGAACATGAAGCTAAACTCATATATTTACTAGCTTAGTGTAATTTACACTTGTGGGTCTGCGAAGATCCTTTTCGTGGAGCTTCGGCTCAATTTTTGTGGGGTAGCGACTCATGGTCTTCGGGCCGTTTTTGTGGAGCTTCGGTTCAAAATTGGTGGTTAGCGACCATGAGATAGCGTCTCATCTTGTGATACACGTGTTGGTGAGCTTTAATACTCCCGTTTTAGTGATAGGCCTCTTTCCCTTTTTTTTGTTATTTTTTTTGGATTTCTAATTGACAATTTCTAGAATTTGTGTTTTCACCATTTTTGTGATTTTTATTGGTAAGCTCTATCAATTTGTGTTTGGTGAATAAATTAAAGAATGTTATTCTTTTGGGTTTGAGATTCTTGAGGTATTGTATGATTTTGTCATTGTTAAATGTATACTTTTCATAGTATGACATCCTTTTGTTATCATACATTTTTATCATATCTCTTATTCTTATATCTCATTTTATCTGATAATTATAGCTAGACTGATCCGTTTATTATTTTCTTCTTAAATAATATTCGGGTCAGACTGAGATTTTACAGGTGCATCCTCTTGACTTCCTATCTGGAACCATCATCTGACTTTTGGCTAACTACTTAGCTTGTAGTTTTTGTTGTATACATTTGAGATTTAGACCCCTTGATGTATACATATTCTTTTGGTTAGAACTTGTATTTATTCTTTTGTGTTATTATTTATCTTGTTTGACCGCCACTCTGATGAACACTTTTATGTGTTATACTCATATCTTTTTCCACCTTTGTGATATGAATCATCTATGACTGATTTATGTTATGTTTACTTCTATATTTGTTTCCGAAGACTACACAGCCTCTGTGTAGTAGCTTTGAGTTTGTATCGGTATGTCGGATTTCCTCTTGAGATGAAAAGCATGTTATTTTATTTGACATATCGGTGCTCGCACAACGCAATTACATGGATGGTCGCTCCTCAACAGCCTTATTCTCCGTGCTAGTTGACGGCATTACCCCGTAGTGTCCTTGGCTAGCGTGGGTATAGAGGTGGGGCGTCACATAATTGGTTTATAAAACTTAAGTAATCAACATAAAATATGGTTTGTAAAATTATAGCACTTACAGCATAAATACAATAGGCAGATCAACAGCTTTATAACTGCAATATCAACATATATATTATAACTAACAATAAGGATATTGTTGTATATATACATACTTTTATAACAAATATTTTATAAAACTAGTATAACTTATACTCAATAACGTAAGTTCATAAAATATATGCAGACTATTTGTAATAGAATTAAATATATATATATATATATATATATGGCTACACAACAATATAGGTGACCACATATAAACTTTTGCAGACAATCTATATGAAGGCGAGAGTATATATATTCATGCTATCCAAAATAGTTGCAGATCCAAACAGAATGTATACATAGATATATAATCTTATATTATTAGTGTCTCATACACACCTATTATTAAAACAATATATATATATTATATATTTACATGGCTCTGGTGGAAAAATAAGGGAGGTGAGGGGGAGAAAGGCTTCGGCCTAGGCTTTGAGCAAATTTGTAGGAGGCAACAAGCATATGTACCTCCCATATACGTATGAATGGAACAGGCGATAGGAAGGTGGGTGGGTGGTTCGTGTCTCTGGGTTTGAGGAGGATGTGTGGTGGAGGGATACATGGCCGAAGGTGCTTGGTGTGGCTGTCTTGGCTGCTGGCCATGGGAAGCTCGGCAGCAGGCTTGGGGTTTGGGTGGCGGGGTTGCGTGAGTTGGATGAAGGGATGCTTCGGTTGAGAAAAATAATGGAGGACAGTGGGAATCGACAAAGGGAAGGAAGGAGAGGAAGTGAAGGGAGGTTGGCGATTCAAAGTAAAATGAACGAGCAGCATTCTTTTCTAATTTTTTTTCTCTTTACAAAACAAGCACAAAGAAAAAGGGGAAGATAGAAAGAATGTGAACGAACAACGAAATCAATATATTATGATCTCAAATGAAATATAAACGAAACAGTGAAGCTAAAAGGTCCAACAATAAATTTTCTCGAAATATTAATCACCACTGACCATTGGTTGTCTCAGGAAGCAACCGAAGGGACAAGAAAACCAAAAGGTAAAAATCGGGTACCGATACGGTTTCTTGTTTTACCGATTTCACAATGTGTCGGATGTCGAAACACACAATTGAATATACCGTAGAGACCACCACAACGAGCTGATCAAAATGGTATACAGATATCAGTGGTACGATCATCCGATCAAAAGTCGATATTTGTACCAGCAATGCTGTAAATTTGTTGAGAATAAGATAAACTGGCAATAGAAGTCCAAATTTGAAGAAACGAAATACGACATCTCACTAAGAAGATGATTTAGAAATTTTCTATAGAAAAATATTCAGATTTGAAAAATGTTTTATTATCATCAATATTTAACTGATTTTAATTGAAATAAAGTTGCACAAGAAAATAAACTTTCATATAATTAATTAAAAAATTACCATTTGCCATAGTAGAGTGGACATATTCCAAATATTAAATTTTTATTTTAAAATTCTATTATTTAAAAGTTCAAAACATCTCAATTAATTAAATAAATAAAACCACCAAAATTTACGGGTCGTTACATATCATTTCAACCCATAGGGACTTCCTTAACTAACATGGAACTTGTAGGGTGAGAACAATACAATAATAGCATAAATGACAGGGTGTATAAATGACAATCATATATAATCAAAATTAACAATTTAAATAATATATATGTATATATATATACAACATGTGATGGTGTCATATGTCAATTGTAATATCACAACATAGGTGAACAAATTTAAATAATAACATATCATATTCAACAATTTAATCACTAATAAATTAAATTTTAACAGTACATTTCAATCGTCATTTCATGTCAATTAAATTTACTAAATATAAGAATGTTAATCGTGAGTGATCGCTCAGCTTTCGAGGCTAGAGAACAACAATGGCGAAGATGGTGACACAGACATGCACACGGATACAGACACGAGCAAAGCAAAAAGCTATTGTGACCAATTTTGGACGGCGGTACGACAAAAGCAAAGCACGATTAAGGCACAACAGGCACAATAGTCAAAAAATTGCGATTGCGTCTAAGTTATTTGCCATTATCAACCTTTTCCCACCAAGTCAAAAAACTGTAGACCCCTTGATCTTCAACAAATGGAGATCCTATTTTTTCCAGTGGAAACAGTGATACGTTATCAAAAAATGAGATAGACTGACAATAGTCCAAGCAATGCCAGGTGTGCAACGAAAAATAGAAAGAACAATTAGCCATGAAAAGAACAAGATGAGAATGTATTGTCTATATGCCTGGATACATGAACCATTATGTATTCTTTTTTATGTCCGGCGGTGGCATTGTTTTCATGCACATTAACCCTTCGTCGTGATATATGCATCATATATATTGTAAACATATGTATAATATCATATACATTATGAACATATAATAATATTAAGTCAAAGGTGGTTTAAATTTCAACACCACCTTCATACTTCTGCCCATGCTGACTAAGTGCTTGACCGAGACAAGGTGATGCTGCAAGGCAAGGGAAAAAGGAACTCAGCTGCATGGAGTGTGGAGATTTGTGTTCGGATGTAACGACCCGATATTTTCAACCATTCGCATCCATTATAAGTGTATAGGTAGACACTCATGCCGGAGTTGAATTGCTCAAAATACCGCGTTGTAATTAAAATTTTTGCAAATCTCAGAATATATAGTAAATAAATATAATCACAGATCACAGACACAGAGTAAAATAATGCAGCGGAAGTAAAATAAATAGTAGTTCATGAAGCTACTATCTAAATATGTCAGAGTTACATAAGATACAACAGAAGAAATAGAGTATAACAAAAGTCTCAATAAAATAACCAAGTACAAGCTGAGTAGAACAACGGAATTGAAATAGATAGGACATGACAAGCAGATAATCTCCAGCGATTCAAATCTCCAAGAGAGTGGAAAATCCAAATCTGTGAATAACTCAGGCTGACCCGAGCATAAAGCAAAACACAAAACACTCGAGTCAGGACAATATATACTTATATAATGTAAACCAACTCAAGTGAACTGTAATAAAGGTACAAGTAACTTAGAAGATGCTTGGGACCGCCCATCCTCTAAGGATCCGTTAAACTATCTACTATGTAGTAATATTCGATATTATAATAGTGTCTAAATAAGTAAAGTATAATCATATAGAAAATAGTGTTAAGGGGATGGAGAACCTTAACGTGGTCGGATCTTAAAATCATAATCGTAGTAAAGCTCGATATGGTAGGTGACACGGCACAACTAGGCAATGCCAGGGTAGATATACCAATTATGCACACGGACTGATGGATACGCATAGCAGCCACTACCGTTCCACCTCGAACAACACTCCCAAATCGGAGGATGGCCATCTAATCAATCAAAAGTAAGAGTATAATATCGAAGAAATGTGTCCGAGAAGAGGTGCTACCTCACTGGTCCGAGATCGCTCATGTTTTAGCCACCTTATGCCAACTCACGGGAGTTGGGTCCACGTAACATACCTTAAGAACGTCGCCACCATCCTACTTCATTCTGGAATCTCCACCGCGTACACGGTTGTCAAAGTGGTTTTCGGTATCGACAGAGAGTATGTCCATATCCGATCCCGGTCTCTTTGCCAACCAATCGTTATTATAACCCGTGGTTATAACTTTTAAAAACAATACTTTACTTCAAAATAAAATATCATTTCAAACCATATCTTTATCAAAATAAAGATTTAATCAATTCCAAACCATTTCCATATATTTAAATTTTCAAATCATTTCAAAACTTCATTTCAAATCATTTTAATATAATAAAGTATCATATCCTTACAAAACTTCATTTTAAATCATTTTAATAAAATAAAATATCCTATCAGTTCAAATCCAAATATTCAACTTTAAATACCTTTTAAATTCAAAGATATCGTTCATTTACTATCATTTCAAATCACCTTTAAATAGTTTATATTCCAATCAAAATAATTCATTTAAACCTTTTAAAAGTGTAATTATTATATTTTCAAATCAAGTATTCAATTTCCAAAGTTTCAAACCATTCTGAGTTCGTTTACTAAGTCAAAAACCCTAATTATTAAAATTTCATCATTTCACAGCATTAAAAACAACTGCTATAAGTTATATTTGAAAACATTTTTAATTCAGCAAAGACAGCACTTAAAACTGCTGTTAAAACTCAGTTTTAGTTGAATTATAGTTCAAAACAGAAAAGACAGCATCTCAGAAGTACTGCGGTAGTTCAGATTTCAAAACAAGGGTTAAATTTGGTTTCAGCAAAGACTGCAAACCATTATAGCATTTCCAGAGAATGCTATAATAGGCCTGAGTTCAATATTAGCCTATAAGTTCAACTACAGCAACTACAGCATTTCAGAAATGCTGTAATAGCTCTTTTTACACAATTTTAGTTCAAAACAGAATCTATAGCATTTCTGAATGCTATTAAAAGTAGATTTCAGATGTTAGCGTATTTCCAGCAATTAAATAACTTTGATTTAAACACATAAACATTTTAAAAATCATATTTTAACATTTAAAATGTTCATTTACATATCATTTAACATATATCTTTTTCACAATAAATTTCTTATAATTAAATCCAATTTTCAACAATTTACTTAATAAGTTTAAGTGTAAAAGTTCCAATTCTTCACATTTCAACAAATAGACTTAACACTTCAAATTTAAATTACCATTTCACAATTTAACAACATTTCCAATTTTATTTAATTAACTTAAACCTTTAATTAAAACCAAATTTCAAATTTCCTAGTCAAGTTATATTTTAAAAGATCACTTTTAAACATTCATTTATTTAACCACTTAAATTCATAGAAAAATCAATAATACTTTAATAAATCACTTAAATTCAAATTTAATCAATTATCATATTTACCATTTGCAAATAAAATTTAATATCCATTTTATTAATATAACTTAAATATCATTTTTAACCAAAATTCCAAATTTCCAACTTAAGTTATATTTCAAAAATCCATTTAAACCATTCATTAATTACATTTTTAACACATGGAAAAAAAATCATAATTTCTTTATTTTAAAACATTTCAAAATCTATTTAAAACAAATTTCATAAATTTATAATTTTTTTAAAATACTTAAAAATATCCAAAACACTTTATAAAATAACCACGGGCCTGTATATAATTTTCTAACCTATGTCAAGTGATACGGATATGTATCATTTCAATCCGCAGTTAAAAAAAAGAAAAATCCGGGTTCTATCATTTCAAACCCGCAATCCCAAGTTAAAATAAATAAATAAAAATTGTTCAGTCCTATCATTTCAGCCCATAACGATTTTTTCCTATTCTAAAGTCCGTTCGGGTATGTATCATTTCAACCCATAGTGATTCTAGTCTACAGGGAACTTGCAGTGTGATAAACTGATATAAATAAACAAAATAACACAAAACAACAGCAACATATGATATAACAGGTGTAATAACAGGTGTGAACATCATATGATAATAATATAAGCATATATAACATGATAATATACATTACAGATTCAAATGGTGTCGGTTTATCAGTTATATGGGTACATATTGTCTAGTGAGAATAACTCACTTGTTTAAACTGGAGATGACGACCAAACACACAACGCAGAATCTTTGAAGGCACGACAACATGAATATGATTTGAGAGTGGAGAGCCAAATATAATTGCCTTGTATACATATAAACAAAATAAGACAATGTATACATAAATATGTAACACAAAACAATATCGAAATGACTTGAAATAAAAAGCAACGGAGGGCAAAGTGATTCGACCTTTCTTTAACCATTCAAGAGCTTGACCAAGGGGATCTTTTGCTCAGCCATAGATGGACATAATCTCAGGTTATGGCATAAAAATAGCATGGCAACAAGGAGATGATGATGGTAGGAGTTACATATGAATAAGACAAAGGGTCAAGGCAAAATAAGTGGAGTTTTGGTGCATTTTTGGCTCATCCAAAGGCAAGTGGGGCTCGGCCCTTGCATGGTTCAGGTCTGGACAGTAGATGGAGGGGTGTGGGTAGGTCCGGAAAAGGTGGTGGTGGCGGCCTATAGTGGTGGCCAAGGTGGTGGATGAAGATGGTGAATAATAGTGGTGACTAGTGCATTGTTTTGGAGTTTTTTTGACATTGTTTGGGGTGTAGGCTCATCTAGATGGCTATGGCCTGATCTGGTCAGAGGGGATTGGAGGAGGAGCTGGTGCAGATGATGGTGGAAAAGGTGTTGGAGGTGGTGGCCATGGCTATGGAGAAGAGGCCATACAAATAGAAGAGAGAAACAAGGCAAAATAGCATAGAAAAAGTAAGAAAAAGTAGAAAGAAGAGAGGGATTTACCAAACTTTTTTGCAAGATGGAGGCCTTGATTTTTTTTAGGGTTTAGGAGCTGTGAAAATTCGTGAATAACATGAGGAAGTCGGCTGAAAAATATTGGGGGAATAGAATAGCAAAAATAAAATAAAAGATGTATTGATTGAAAAAGAAACGGTAGAATTCAAAAGGACTAAGCACACAAAAGGTATCAAACTCTTCATATATCTTTAATTCCTTTTTATAACTTTATATTTCTGGAAATGATAATAATCCCAGATAAAATTTCGAAATTTTATCAAAATATAATAATTTATATAAATATTTATGAATTATATAAAGTTAAATTAAGAAAATAGCTAAAATAGTAAACTAGTCTAGAAAATTTGGAATTGAATAGAATAAATTTTTAGAAAATTCATATGAGCTTGTAATATATTTTTAAACATAAATAATAACATGAAATAAAAATATATTCACAAAATAAACATTTAAAATTTAATTTACATATAATTTCTAATGAAGAAAATAGCAGAAAATAGGAAAACAACCTTTTAAAAATAGGAAATCATCATAGTAAATTTTGGAAAAATTCTATTATCATTTTTAAAATATTTAGAGATGGAAATATACATAAATAAACATATTGACACATATTAAAATAAAATATAAGAAAGAAAATATGATTTATAAAATTTAAAATAGGCAAAATTGCACAATAAAACAAATTATACTAAAAATTGAAATGTACATAACTTTTACATTTTAACTCCGTTTTCAACGAAACGAAAAGTAGTGTTCAAGTTATTACATCTATTTTTATAATAAAAGATAAAATTTATAATTTCAAACTTTTAAATTTTTAAGTTTAAAAGTCAAAGTTTGACTATTTTAACCAAAATTCACATTTTCTGGAAATATTAAATTTAGTCATATTTGGAATTCTAATCCACATACAAAATCAAAGTTTTTATATTTACAATAACAAAATTTATTCTTTTCATAAATAAAGCTTTTAAATCTGGAAATCAATTTAAAAATAATTGTAAAATACATGGTTGTTACACTCTCCCCCACTCAAAACTTTTCGTCCCCGAAAAGGAACGAGGTACGGGAAAGCACAGAAAAAGATAGAATGAATAGAATTAAGACAAGATGATAAGAAAATTGGAATTACACCTGATAACTATTGTTATAGGTAAGTTTAACAAGATGGAGGTGATCAAATCAAGAATATAGCACGAAAAAGATCCTCTAGAGTCTGAATCTCCCTTTTCACTTGACCGACGGTCTATGAATGGAAAAATAGTGTTCAGATCCAGATGAGTAACAAAGATTATCAAAGATTACAGAAAGATTTCTAAATAGACTGGTATAAGCAATAGCCTTCCCATTTTGTAACAAGATAAGAGAAATAAGGACAACCAAAAGATAGTTTGGAAAAAAAAAGATAATAAATTTGAAACAATAACGCTTTGAAATCATAACAATTTAGGGATGTTTATCATTTGGAAATCATACTACTAAAAATCATAACACTTTGGAAATGTTATTCTTAAAAAAGAACATAATACTTAGAAAATCATAACACCCTTTAAAAATAATCTTCATTTAAACCATTTTAATTTAAGGTAAAAAAATATTCATTTTAAAGTTGTAGCATTTCTAAGTTCATTCAATTATAAAATTTCCAAAACATTGTATTTTCAAACGGCATCACTTATAAAATGCTACAGTAGATATATTAGTATTTCAAATCAGTTTTATTCCAGAAATATTCATTTGGATATCTTTTAACTTAATACTTATTAAAACATACTTTTATGAATGGAATATCCCATTTCATAAATAGATATTCTTTTAATAAGTTACACTTAAAATTCCATTTGAAAACCAAATTCTCAATTATCAAGGTTTAGTGATGTTAAAATACATTTTAACTATTTAAATCATAATTATTCATTTTTCAAGACATATCTATTTCATAAATAAAATATTTATATAGCAAATATAACAATCAAATTTCTTTACACATTTATTCATTTAGACATTAATTAAACTATGAATTCAAGTTAAATAAACTTTATTACAAAATGTCCAATTCAAATGTATTTTATTTGATATATTCAAAGATACATTATTTATTATACAACTTATTCATTTCAGGAAATAACCTTTATTAAATTCCTAGGTTAGACTTAAGGTTCCATATTAAATCAAATTTGATTATTAAGTTATTTAAATAAAACCTCTTTAAATTCTTTTTTCACTATTTACCTTTGTTAATCTTTTATAACTAAAATTTAAGTGTATAACATTTATTATAACCACTCAAATTTTATTTATAAAATCTTTCTATATTGTATATTATCCAATTTCATATTCAACTTTTGTGTAATTTAGGTAAGTTATATTGGAATGAAATTGTGTGTTATACAAATAAAACTTTCCAATTTAATTATCTCAAGTTTGAATCATTTATCCAAATTTTTGAATTTTTTTCTTTTAACTGAAATTATACTTTAAAATAAAATTTAAGAATTAAACTTTCGATTCCTTTCAAACCATTTAGCGATAAGTAATTATACATACATAATATGTCAAATCAAATTTTAAATCATATATCTATATATTATAAATTCAGTCATATTTTAGAGATTCAAATCAATTAAATTTCCCAAAACAAAGCTGTAGCAAGACAACAGAACGGTCTCTTCCCTTCGAAACTCGAAAATGAATGTCGATGATGCTGCAGTCATCACCGAAATTATTTTCCAGAGACAAAGAGAAGAGCACTAAATTTTTAAACCTTAAAATCCTTTAGAAACATATTTCTACTTAGAAATACTTTAAATAATATATCCTTTTACAACCTTAAACACAAGGTTTGAAATCCATCGGAAATTAAATTCTTAAATTTCTTGTTTTAAATTCATTTCAGTTCCCAAATAAATTTATAAACAACTATTTATAAATTCATTTATAGAACTATAAATGATAAATCAAGTATTATCATTTCAAATTATTAATTTAAATCAATTTATTAAGTTCCATAAATTTACTTATATATCAAAAATTTTATTTCATTAACCAAATTTAAAATAATATTGTGTCAGTTTGTTCTGCCAAAGTGTTTTAGAAATCCTATCGATAGCGTTGATCAGACGAATCGATCGGAAATCCAAATCAACATCAACAACTCAAACAACACCATATATAAAACAAAACGTAGATTTACAAGTACAATTCAAAATGTTTGGAGATAGTTTAGAAACAAAAGACAGGATGGTTAAACAGAGTAGAGAGATGGGTAAGCTTAGATAAATCGCGGACAACCTTAACCGGGTCAACCGTGACTTAAAGAATAAGATCGATGTGGATTTTTCTAGGATAAATCTACGTTCGATCTCAAGAGATAGAGTTTGGAATAATAAAAGATATTAGCATCTAAACTAAGGATAAATAAAAATCTCTGGTGAATCGATGCTGACTGTAAAGGATTTTCACCCTTTTACAAGAAAATTAGAATATTGGCGAGACCGCCAATTCACTATAAAGATCATTCGAAGTGGAGTCATGGGATACTCTAGAATCAAAAGATGATGAATAGTGAGGGACACGAATGAATTTTGGAACCGTAGGAAACGTTCCAAAATTCAAAGGAAATCGAATCAAAAGGAAGAGATTCAAACTCGAACGAAGGTGATTCTGTAAATAAATTTACCATACATTCTAAGTTTTGCCTCAAAGCCAAAGCTCTGATACCAACTATAACGACCCGATATTTTCAACCATTCGCATCCATTATAAGTGTATAGGTAGACACTCATGCCGGAGTTGAATTGCTCAAAATACCGCGTTGTAATTAAAATTTTTGCAAATCTCAGAATATATAGTAAATAAATATAATCACAGATCACAGACACAGAGTAAAATAATGCAGCGGAAGTAAAAGAAATAGTAGTTCATGAAGCTACTATCTAAATATGTCAGAGTTACATAAGATACAACAGAAGAAATAGAGTACAACAAAAGTCTCAATAACATAACCAAGTACAAGCTGAGTAGAACAACGGAATTGAAATAGATAGGACATGACAAGCAGATAATCTCCAGCGATTCAAATCTCCAAGAGAGTGGAAAATCCAAATCTGTGAATAACTCAGGCTGACCCGAGCGTAAAGCAAAACACAAAACACTCGAGTCAGGACAATATATACTTATATAATGTAAACCAACTCAAGTGAACTGTAATAAAGGTACAAGTAACTTAGAAGATGCTTGGGACCGCCCATCCTCTAAGGATCCGTTAAACTATCTACTATGTAGTAATATTCGATATTATAATAGTGTCTAAATAAGTAAAGTATAATCATATAGAAAATAGCGTTAAGGGGATGGAGAACCTTAACGCGGTCGGATCTTAAAATCATAATCGTAGTAAAGCTCGATATGGTAGGTGACACGGCACAACTAGGCAATGCCAAGGTAGATATACCAATTACGCACACGGACTGATGGATACGCATAGCAGCCACTACCGTTCCACCTCGAACAACACTCCCAAATCGGAGGATGGCCATCTAATCAATCACAAGTAAGAGTATAATATCAAAGAAATGTGTCCGAGAAGAGGTGCTACCTCACTGGTCCGAGATCGCTCCTGTTTTACCCACCTTATGCCAACTCACGGGAGTTGGGTCCACGTAACATACCTTAAGAACGTCGCCACCATCCTACTTCATTCTGGAAACTCCACCGCGTACACGGTTGTCAAAGTGGTTTTCGGTATCGACAGAGAGTATGTCCATATCCGATCCTGGTCTCTTTGCCAACCAATCGTTATTATAACCCGTGGTTATAACTTTTAAAAACAATACTTCAAAATAAAATATCATTTCAAACCATATCTTTATCAAAATAAAGATTAAATCAATTCCAAACCATTTCCATATATTTAAATTTTCATATCATTTCAAAACTTCATTTCAAATCATTTTAATATAATAAAGTATCATATCCTTACAAAACTTCACTTCAAATCATTTTAATAAAATAAAATATCCTATCAGTTCAAATCCAAATATTCAACTTTAAATACCTATTAAATTCAAAGATATCGTTCATTTACTATCATTTCAAATCACCTTTAAATAGTTTATATTCCAATCAAAATAATTCATTTAAACCTTTTAAAAGTGTAATTATTATATTTTCAAATCAAGTATTCAATTTCCAAAGTTTCAAACCATTCTGAGTTCGTTTACTAAGTCAAAAACCCTAATTATTAAAATTTCAGCATTTCACAGCATTTAAAAACAACTGCTATAAGTTATATTTGAAAACATTTTTAATTCAGCAAAGACAGCACTTAAAACTGCTGTTAAAACTCAGTTTTAGTTGAATTATAGTTCAAAACAGAAAATACAGCATTTCAGAAGTGCTGCGGTAGTTCAGATTTCAAAACAAGGGTTAAATTTGGTTTCAGCAAAGACTGCAGACCATTATAGCATTTCCAAAGAATGCTATAATAGGCCTGAGTTCAGTAGTAGCCTATAAGTTCAACTACAGCAACTACAGCATTTCAGAAATGTTGTAATAGCTCTTTTTACACAATTTTAGTTCAAAACAGAATCTATAGCATTTCTGAATGCTATTAAAAGTAGAATTCATGTGTTAGCGTATTTCCAACAATTAAATAACTTTGATTTAAACACATAAACATTTTAAAAATCATATTTTAACATTTAAAATGTTCATTTACATATCATTTAACATATATCTTTTTCACAATAAATTTCTTATAATTAAATCCAATTTTCAACAATTTACTTAATAAGTTTAAGTGTAAAAGTTCCAATTCTTCACATTTCAATAAATAGACTTAACAATTCAAATTTAAATTACCATTTCACAATTTAACAAAATTTCCAATTTTATTTAATTAACTTAAACCTTTAATTAAAACCAAATTTCACATTTCCTAGTCAAGTTATATTTTAAAAGATCACTTTTAAACATTCATTTATTTAACCACTTAAATTCATAGAAAAATCAATAATACTTACTAATCACTTAAATTCAAATTTAATCAAATTATCATATTTACCATTTCCAAATAAAATTTAATATCCATTTTATTTATATAACTTAAATATCATTTTTAACCAAAATTCAAAATTTCCAACTTAAGTTATATTTCAAAAATCCAGTTAAACCATTCATTAATTACATTTTTAACACATGGAAAAAAAATCATAATTTCTTTATTTTAAAACATTTCATAATCTATTTAAAACAAATTTCATAAATTTATAATTTCTTTAAAATACTTAAAAATATCCAAAACACTTTATAAAATAACCACGGGCCTGTATATAATTTTCTAACCTAGGTCAAGTGATACGGATATGTATCATTTCAATCCGTAGTTAAAAAAAAAGAAAAATCCGGGTTCTATCATTTCGAACCCGCAATTCCAAGTTAAAATAAATAAATAAAAATCGTTTAGGCCTATCATTTCAGCCCATAACGATTTTTTCCTATTCTAAAGTCCGTTCGGGTATGTATCATTTCAACCCATAGTGATTTTAGTCTACAGGGAACTTGCAGTGTGATAAACTGATATAAATAAACAGAATAACATAAAACAACAGCAACATATGATATAACAGGTGTGAACATCATATGATAATAATAAAAGCATATATAACATGATAATATACATTACAGATTCAAATGGTGTCGGTTTATCAGTTATATAGGTACATATTGTCTGGTGAGAATAACTCACTTGTTTAAGCTGGAGATGACGACCAAACACACAACAAAGAATCTTTGAAGGCACGACAACATGAATATGATTTGAGAGTGGAGAGCCAATTATAATTGCCTTGTATAAATATAAAAAAACAAGACAATGTATACATAAATATGTAACACAAAACAATATCGAAATGACTTGAAATAAAAAGCAACAGAGGGCAAAGTGATTCGACCTTTCTTTAACCATTCAAGAGCTTGACCAAGGGGATCTTTTGCTCAGCCATAGCTGGACATAATCTCAGGTTATGGCATCAAAATAGCATAGCAACAAGGAGATGATAATGGTAGGAGTTACATATGAATAAGACAAAGGGTCCAAGCAAAATAAGTGGAGTTTTGGTGCATTTTTGGCTCATCCAAAGGCAAGTGGGGCTCGGCCCTTGCATGGTTCAGGTCTGGACAGTAGATGGAGGGGTGTGGGGAGGTCTGGAAAAGGTGGTGGCGGCGGCCTATAGTGGTGGCCATGGTGGTGGATGAAGATGGTGAAGTAATAGTGGTGACTAGTGCATTGTTTTGGAGTTTTTTTGACATTGTTTTGGGGTGTAGGCTCATCTAGATGGCCATGGCCTGATCTGGTCAGAGGGGATTGGAGGAGGAGCTGGTGCAGATGATGGTGGAAAAGGTGTTGGAGGTGGTGGCCGTGGCTATGGAGAAGAGGCCATGCAAATAGAAGAGGGAAACAAGGCAAAATAGCATAGAAAAAGTAAGAAAAAGTAGAAAGAAGAGAGGGATTTACCAAAATTTTTTGCAAGATGGAGACCATGATTTTTTTGGGGTTTAGGAGCTTTGAAAATTCGTGAATAACATGAGGAAGTTGGCTGAAAAAGATTGGGGGAATAGAACAGCAAAAATAAAATAAAAGATGTATTGATTGAAAAAGAAACGGTAGAATTCAAAAGGACTAAGCACACAAAAGGTATCAAACTCTTCATATATCTTTAATTCCTTTTTATAACTTTATATTTCTGGAAATGATAATAATCCCAGATAAAATTTCGAAATTTTATCAAAATATAATAATTTATATAAATATTTATCAATTATATAAAGTTAAATTAAGAAAATAGCTAAAATAGTAAACTAGTATAGAAAATTTGGAATTGAATAGAATAAATTTTTAGAAAATTCATATGAGCTTGTAATATATTTTTAAACATAAATAATAACATGAAATAAAAATATATTCACACAATAAACATTTAAAATTTAATTTACATATAATTTCTAATGAAGAATATAGCAGAAAATAGGAAAACAACCTTTTAAAAATAGGAAATCATCATAGTAAATTTTGGAAAAATTCTATTATCATTTTTAAAATATTTAGAGATGGAAATATACATAAATAAACATATTGACACATATTAAAATAAAATATAAGAAAGAAAATATGATTTATAAAATTTAAAATAGGCAAAATTGCACAATAAAACAAATTATACTAAAAATTGAAATGTACATAACTTTTACATTTTAACTCCGTTTTAAACGAAATGAAAAGTAGTGTTCAAGTTATTACATCTATTTTTATAATAAAAGATAAAATTTATAATTTCAAACTTTTAAATTTTTAAGTTTAAAAGTCAAAGTTTGACTATTTTAACCAAAATTCACATTTTCTGGAAATATTAAATTTAGTCATATTTGGAATTCTAATCCACATACAAAATCAAAGTTTTTATATTTACAATAACAAAATTTATTCTTTTCATAAATAAAGCTTTTAAATCTAGAAATCAATTTAAAAATAATTGTAAAATACAGGGTTGTTACATCGGATGTGGCTGTCACTCTTTGGTTTCACTACCAAAAAACATTAAACTAAAGACTGAAAAATTCGGTCTTTAGTTAAACAATTCAGTCACTAAGTAAGTTTTAAAGACTGATCAAAGACTGAAATCTCAGTCTTTGATTTTCAAGTCCCAAAAGTAATTTGAAACTGACATGTTAGGCTTAAAATTTAAAGACTGAAAGTGTAACGACCCAGAATTTTGAACAATTTAAAATGGAAATATTTAATTAATTTTAAATATTTAAATGATGGTTTGACTTGAATTTAAAAATTATCAGAATAAATTGGCGATTAAATTTTAAAATTTAATCTATTGAATGTTGAATAAAAATTTGAATCTTCAATTTTAAGCTGAAGAAAAATATTTCAAAAGCTTTTAAAATTTATATCAATGATACTGAAGACAATAGAAGCTCCAGAATCGAGTTTGAAAGTGATTTGATCAGTTTTAAATTATATCGTTTGAATCGATATTTAAAAATAGCGTTCCGGGGCACAGTCTCGGAATTCGATGAAACCAGTGCCATTGGATCCGTAATATTGTATTATTACCGAAACTTCAAATTTCGTATTGATCGGAGTTAGTATGTGAGTGTACGATATATAAATACGTTGAAAATTTATGTCGTGACGTTTTGAATTTGAATTAAAATTTAATATATATTCCCATTCAACTCAACAGTTCAGCTGCTATTCTTTCAAATCGCTGGCTTTCCCTCATCTCATCGCCTCCTACTCGTACAAAACAACATTATCTCGTCCCTCCTCTCTTCCTTTATCTGTTAAAAAATTATTCAACGAAGAGAAAAATAATCTCGTATTCAATTAATGGCCGCCCTCACCTTCCCCTTTTCTTCTGTTCCTCCCTCCTCCGTTCCTTTTCATTCGTTCGAAAATTCCAAATCAAAATCGAAGATAGGAGCAGCGTCTCGTTCAAAAAAAATAGATAGCCGAAGCCTCGTATAAATAACGAAATCAATTCATTCACGGCAGATTTCCTCCTTCGATTTCAAATCAAGCGCGCGGTGGGGCGGAGCTTTGGCAATCGTGATTCGAGGCGACGTGTGCTAAGGGCTAGCATCGAGGCAATGATGGGTTCTAGATCTCGAGCATGTCGTCGTTCGCGTGGGGTAATGGAGCGTCTCGCGAAGCACCTTAGATCGTTGGGGAAGAAGCTAGACAATGTCGAGCAAGCGATCGACAAGGGATGGAGAGACTCGAGCTCGCGAATGCGTGGAATGTCAGTAAGGTATATCGTTCTTTATAAATTGATTTATTTTTACAGTAAGGTTTTATAAAAAAAACAGAGGAATTTTGAGCAGTAGGTTATAAACTAAATTAATTTCTTTAAGGATATGGATTTATATATGTATACGTATATATGCTGTAAAATAAATCTCTAAGGTTATTTACAGAAAAAAAAAATTATACAGATAAGATTTTGAGAGAAAATATAATAGAGTTTTAGAGTAGATAAAGCAAATGGTTTTGAAATGGAGCTGAAACTTTTTGGGAAAGTGAATATAAGCTTTTAACTAAGCAAATTGGGTAAGTAAATGGGTTGGGGAGTATGTTCCTACCTTAGCAAATTTCGGGGACGAAATTTTTATAAGGGGGGAGGAATGTAACATCCCGTATTTTTAAGCCATTGAATTTGAACATTTAATTCATTTTAAATGTTTAATATGGGTTTAAGATTTATTTTGAACTAAAAAGAATTGGTTTAAACTAAAACAACAAGTGATAATTTCTAATGTGGAGGTTTAATGTGAGATTGGATAATAATAATTAAATATTCGAAATTGGGATAAAAGGTGAATTTGGGGTAAATGACTATAAAATGATATTTAAATGTATTTTTAGGTTCGATTGGTTATAAATAATATTGTTGGAATTTTAGATGAATTTTAAAAGTGAAATTTTAAGCGTTTTCGTCAATTTTGGGAATTGCCCGATTTAATTGACGAGTTAAAATAGCCTTCCGAGGCACAGTCTCGGAATTCGACGAAACCAGTTCCATTGGATCCGTAATAAATAGTTATTATCGGATTTCAATTTTCGGAGCAATCGGAGTTGTCGTGTGATCGTGGCAGTTCAAAACGCATCGAAATCAATTTAACCGATTTAATTTTAAATTGACCGTTTAATTCCGTAACTCGCATATACAATCAAATTAGCTTACGAAACCTGTTCCATTGTGTCCGGAACGCGGAAAAACCCCAGGATAGCCTGTCGGAATGTGAGAATTGGAGGTCGTTTGCATTTACTGTTAAAACGAGAAATTTTATTAATTAAATAATATTAAAACTATTATATATATACGTTTTATTCTCTAAAACCCTAGTTGTTATTAACGCAGCCGCCTCCTTTTGTATCAATGGCCGGAAATCGTTTTCGTTCGCCTCCAATTATCGAGCAATCCTTCGATCTTTTGCGAAATCCTCCAACTAGAGAAACGAAGAGAACGGCGAGATCTACGTTCTGAATGGGGGAGATGGATTTTCATCGACCGGGGGTGGAGTTATTGGGCCGCGTTCGTATGGGGTTCGAGCACGTATCACGTGCGATTGGGACTGCCGAGCTCTGCGTGGCTCACGACGGGGGTAGAGGAAGGTGCGGCCTTCGATGCGGTGGTTCTCGATCGAGTTGAAGGCGATGTGAGTGGCGGAGATTTCGAGCCCTAATGGTGATGATGGGTTCGACGTGCTTCGTGGGAGAAGATGAAGTCTCGGCCTGGGTTCCTGATGCGTGAGCAATGACCAGATTTTATTTCTGGTATTTAAAAAAAAAAATTGTTATAAAATTTTATACAAACTTTATTAATCGATAACTATCTCATACGTACTCAGATTCAGATGAATCTAGAAGCATTGGAATCGCAGAGACGGACACTACGAGATGATGCAGTACCGGATTCATTTCAGGCAAGTAGAAATTTGGGTTAAATCGGACGTCGTTCGGTTTAATTTAAATTTCGAACGCTCGCCTAAACTAAGGTGAGTTTTCTCACTCACATCTGGATGCCAAACGGTATAAATAGTTGATATTTAAATATCTGTGTGATTGGCTGAATATAATTGTTCTTATCAGTCTGGGTTGATATTTATATTGTGATGTGCTAACATTTGTGATGCAGGAAGAAACAGGTTGGAGGGATCCAACTGGATTCCTCACAATGTAGAAATTATTTTATAATTGATAGTGATACATGTTTATATGTTGTGATTGATAAATCTAGAATTTTAAATTGTTCTGTGAAATTGTTGTATAAATTATAATTCCAGAATTAAATTATAAATGAATAGATTGGGAATTTAAAAGAAATTAAAGAAATTGTTAAATAAGGAATTTAAAAGAATATAAAAATTGGATTCTGTTTTGGAATGGAAAATGTAAATTGGTTAAATTTGGGATTTTAAATATTGTGGAAAATTTATCAATCGTTAAATGTGAAATATAAATTTTCTGGAAATGAATTCTATGAAATTATAAATTGAGTAAAATAACAGTGGTTTATTTTAATGATGAATAGTGATATCCGGAAAAGTAAAATATGTTAAAATGAAGCTTCCGAACATAAATTTACAATTTTAAGTGTTAACGGAATATGTTGAAAAGCTGTTTTCTCTATTGGAATTTTATTTAAGTAAATTGGAAATATGGTTTTCATGGAAGAATTCTCCAAATTTATTTTACTTAAAAATGTTTCAAACTATATTTTAAAAATGAATTTCCAGGATGGAAAATTGTGTTGAACTTCGGATGAAGTTATGGATAAGTATGGAATTGGGAATTTATGTTGTAAACATAAATTGAATTGAAATAAATCGTTTGGATTTATATGAAGGATTTGGGATGTTGAATAGGAATGTATTTCCCTGGGAAACCAAGTTAGTGTTTTAAAAGATTTTATTTAATTGAAAGTTAAGTTTTAAATGGTTTAAAGATTATTTTTAAGAAGTTGTTATTTTTAAAGTAATCAACTAATAGTTTTTAAAATCATAATGATTTGAGAATATATTAGTAATTATTTTTTTACAAGTGGATTATTTAAAGGTTGGTTTTGACTTAAGTTATTGAGATTTGCATTTTTCCTTTTTATAACGCTATTTTGAATTTAGTTGAACTAAAACCCTTATTTTAAATCAAAGTATATATCTTAATAATAGTTTTCTTCACCTATTCTAAATTTATATTTTGAGTAAATAGATAGAAGTAATTTACATATTTTAAAGTATATTTCAGTATAAAGTATTTTAACTGTTTTTAAATGCAAAAAGGTTTTATACTTGGTTTTTCCAAATGGAAATAAAGGGTAAAATGGTTTACCATGTAAAGGAGGAAATTTGGGAATTCGTTCAAAATGAGTTTTGAAATGTGAATATATCTTTTAAAGATATTAAAGGGAAGAATAAATAATGTGTGAGATTATTTATTGTGTGATGGATGCTTATGGATGCTTGTGAATGTGAATTGATAGTTAAATCACCGACTATCAATATTGGCCAAAAGCGCTGATCGTTTCAAAGAGACCGGGATCGAGATTTATTTCTCGAATACCACTTCGATCCATTTTGTACGTTTCGTGTAATGTGTTCGGAGTCGAAGATGGAGCAGTGAAGAGCAAGGGCTAGTCGCTACTAATCCTGAGGATATTTCCAAAATGGATGTAGTAGGAGTAGTGCCTTCGGTTCCGTTCGGACCCGGGACGGACTTGTATGGACGAATGCTTTCGTGACATCGTCAGGTGGGCGATGGGCATTCAAAGGGATATGTGCTATAAAGGTAACGCTTAGCCTCAAGCCTCATCAACCGGGAATGACTGAAAATCAGGGGTTATGCAGCAAGGCTTCGTGGGTAGCGCCCACTGGAGAGTATGGTCATCCCTGTCTAGATGTCCCTTTTATTTCGGCTTAGTGGTGCGGTTGCTGATCACAACCGTGGGGTGATTATATTCGGAATTGCCCATAGGTGATTCCGGCCTTGTGTTGCAGGGGACTTAGGGTGGGTCCTCGGTACTGTGATCTAGGCCACGTACTGTGACAGGTGGTACCCCAGTGCCTAGTCATTCGTTGGAAATCCATTCTCCCTACGTGCCTTGTACGAGTTTTGTTTGTATACCTATTAGCTGGAATTTAATGAATGTAACAATTTCGGCTATTTGAATAAGTATTTGTATATAGACACTATTATAATATCAGAGGATTTCTATAAAAAGTGTTTTGGCTATCGTAAGGTAAAAACCCGACATGTTTATTTATGGCGTGGTCTTACGAGATGCTTTTGTTTTCAAAGGATTTTTGAAACTTAAATAATCAATTGGGTGTATTTATGATGCGTTGGTATTCCAGACTGACTCGGGTGTTATTTCATTATAATGCTCGGGTCAGACCGAGTATATTTACAGGATAGGTTGCTATGGAGCTCAGGAGAGGAGCTGGAGTCCGAGACGTATTTCTCGTACTTGTATTATTCCGCTGCTGTGATTGTTGAGATTGTTTGACTGGTTATGATTGGTTGTATTGATATACTCTGATGATGATGTATTGTATATAAACAGATATAGTTTTCATTTGTGTAAAGTTCTGTTCTATATATTATATTTTATCCGCTGCGACTGTGAGGTTCTGATTTTGTTTAGTTCTTTCTTCTTCTATCTACTTTCTTATTCTTCTACAATCTGTCTTTTCCGGCATTCGATCGTCGGCATATTATACTGTTGAGTATTTTGTGTCGATTTTCGAGGGTCGTGAAGGGCGGGTCGTCACACTTGGTATCAGAGCCAGGTTGGCGACAACCTAGGCTTTGGTGGAGAAATTTACTCATTTTAAACAGAGTCAATAGTACTCTGTAATGAGTTAAGTGTATTAATAGCTATGAGAGCGTACTTGTTAGTGGATATAAAATAGTTTTTATACTGTGTTGACTTATCAGTTGAGTGTTTATGAATTCTGGTCGGTACGGGAAGTACAACCGTATCGATAGGGGTTTCTAAACTCTTAAACAAGATAAACCGACATAGTATTATTTTTAAAGTGGGTAAATGAAATAATTTTACCCAAAATTATATTTTGAGATAAAGAAATAAGTTTTCTAAATTATATATATATGGGATGTTTGTTTGGTTGTTTCTTCTATAATCAAACAAGAAATTAAAATATGATTTAAAATTTGAAATGATTTATAAGCAAATAAGAATTTAAAATATTAAAATGGTTTATAACCAAATGGAATTAACTAAATATGGTTTAAATAAGAAGAAGTATAATTAAAATTAGATTTAAACCAGAATTTTTATTCCGGAAATTTTGGGAAGGATTTTAAATTGAATTTGATTGAAATTTGGGAATGTTGAAATGTTTTCCAAAGGTTTTGAAGTAAATGATGGAGTATATTTTGGAAAATATTTTTGAATGGAAATTGATTTGAGGTGAATTTTGGAAGTGGAAAGCATTGAACTCACTTCAGTCGTTGGAAAATAATCTTGATGATGCTGGCCACATCATCAGAATTCATTTTCGAGTTTCTAAAGTGATGGATTGCTACCAAAATAGTTGGGTATGACATTGTTTGGACTTGTTTAGGAAACAAGTGATTTTAGAATTTTCCAAAAGGGAAAATTGTTTGGTAAAAGCAGATTGTTTTGGAATTTGGTATTTGATTTGGATATCAAATGGAAATGTGTTGATTTATATTTCAAATTGGATTTGAAATAAATCCGGGTAAATTGAATTCTGGGAATTCTGTTAAAATAAAAATGTGGAAATTTGGAATAAATCAACTATAACCTTGAAAGTAAAGTTGATTTAAGTGAGAAAGGAAGAATGGAAATTTTAACCCTGAAATTAAAACTTAATTCGGGTAAATGAAAGTAAATGAAGTTATTGAAGTGAATAGAAGTTGAAAAGCAAAATGACTTTGAAATTGGGGGCCATTGTGTAATAAATTATACCCATAAGCTATTAAGTATTTTACTTACAATCTAAAATTTGTGAATTCAAGATGGTGCAAATAACTTCATATTCTTAAGTTATAAGGTGTTATAATTTGAAGTTGTGATTAAATGGAAATGGACTTAAATGGGCAATCTAAACTCTTTGATAGAAGTGAGATATAAAAGATGTAAATGAACTTAAATAATAAATAAGTTTTGAATTTATTTATGGAGGAATAAATTGAAGTGAAATTCAAAAGTCAGATACATTATAAACAATATGGAAGGAAATTCAATCCTTATTGAAGTAGTAAAGGAAGTGGATGAATTTAATTTTGGCTAAATAAAACTTAGTAAACTTGGAATAAATTTGGATAAGAATCAAATTGAAAGGGAATTTGGTTTAGTTGATATGATGTTGAATGAAGTAAATGCTTACTCAATTAAGTCCAAAATGATTGTTTGGAAATGAATTAGTTAAATTAAATGGAAGGTGTATGGTAATGAATAGAATTTGATAGTTGGGTTAAAATTTAGAAAGTAAGTAAAAATCCAGTTGTGGAATGGAATTTAAGTTTGGTAATAAATGTTGGAAGTGAGGATGAATAATGGAATTATCTTATAATAGTGATGGTTAGAATTGTAGGTAAATTCAAATGAGAGAAATAATTAAAATGGTCTCTTTGTTAATAATATAAATCTAACATGGATTGGATAAGTAAACAAAGAGCATTAAAGTTGTAAATGAATTTGAATTTGATTTAGTGGGAATCAAATGGAAATGAAAATAAAATAAAATCGATATGAGAAGATAATGAAAATATTGTGGAAGAACTTTAGCAAACTGGATAAAATTTGTGGTTGAACTTTATAAGGTAATTTGTTAGAGAATAAAACTGAAAGACAAGTAAAATGACCTTTAATTAATTAGTGTGATAAATTAAAGAATGTTGGGCTGTAAATAATGGAGAATGAGATGATATTAATTTGAACTAAAATGTTGGTCTTGAAGTGGGAATAAGAAATTGAGTTAAAAATTACATTGGAATAAAAATACTTGGATTGTGAACCATGGAAATGGAATAAAATTTATATGAATCTAAGTTGAAATTAATTTTAAAGGGTCATAAGCTTAAGTGGTGATTATTTTGCTTGGATAAAATGAAATTGGCATGTATTCGGAAATGAATTGTTTAACAGGCAAGTGAAGTTGATTTTTGGAATCCAATTTTAAGAATTAGTATATGAATGCAAGTGAATTGGTTAAAATAGCAAATGGAATGGACTGAAATGTTGTTAAGTGATTTTGCATATGAATGGAAATGAATCATAAAAGGAATACGAATGTTTCAAGTTTAAAATAAAATTTGATGGTGAATCAAATAGGGAATTTAAATTTAAATAAGAAATGTAAGAAAGGCATATGTAATCATATTGAAGTGGAAATGAATTGGTTGAAATAAATATGGAATTAAATATGGTGAACTTGAATTTAAAGCATTCAAGCGAAATAAAAATGAAGTATGGATTTGAATAAGAAATTAAAAGATGATTGAAATCTTTGGATTGTTGAAATAAAGATGGTTAACATTGTTAAATTATGAACTATGCTTGGTTTGGTTATGCAATGAATATGTTTGGTTTGCATTTGTATTGGAAATGTTATTAAAATGCTCATATCATTGGAAACTGATGAGTTTGTTGAGCTTAGTACAGGTACGGAAGGCGTTCGAGAGTGTTGGAGCGCGTATGTGCGATATATTAGCCGCTCGCTATTAAAAATTTGCTAAAAGGTACGCCTACGCAAATATAATTGGGAAAATGATATATATATTGTGATATATTTTGGTTTCCGGCCGTGTGAGCCGATGTATATATATTTGTGTATCCTGCGATATCGCAGAAGCTCCTCCGTACAAAGGAGACTCCGCCAAAATTTTCCAGAAATTTTGGGAGTTAGAATTTTTTTTGGGGTTTTGGGGAAATTTTAATAACTAGTAAAGTTATTTTGAAGGCGAGTGTTAAAATACAGGCTTTAGAGTAGATAAAGAAAATGGTTTTGAAATGGAGCTGAAACTTTTTGGGAAAGTGAATATAAGCTTTTAACTAAGCAAATTGGGTAAGTAAATGGGTTGGGGAGTATGTTCCTACCTTAGCAAATTTCGGGGACGAAATTTTTATAAGGGGGAAGGAATGTAACATCCCGTATTTTTAAGCCATTGAATTTGAACATTTAATTCATTTTAAATGTTTAATATGGGTTTAAGATTTATTTTGAACTAAAAAGAATTGGTTTAAACTAAAACAACAAGTGATAATTTCTAATGTGGAGGTTTAATGTGAGATTAGATAATAATAATTAAATATTCGAAATTGGGATAAAAGGTGAATTTGGGGTAAATGACTATAAAATGATATTTAAATGTATTTTTAGGTTCGATTGGTTATAAATAATATTGTTGGAATTTTAGATGAATTTTAAAAGTGAAATTTTAAGCGTTTTCGACAATTTTGGGAATTGCCCGATTTAATTGACGAGTTAAAATAGCCTTCCGAGGCACAGTCTCGGAATTCGACGAAACCAGTTCCATTGGATCCGTAATAAATAGTTATTATCGGATTTCAATTTCTGGAGCAATCGTAGTTGTCGTGTGATCGTGGCAGTTCGAAACGCATCGAAATCAATTTAACCGATTTAATTTTAAATTGACCGTTTAATTCCGTAACTCTCATATACAATCAAATTAGCTTACGAAACCTGTTCCATTGTGTCCGGAACGCGGAAAAACCCCAGGATAGCCTGTCGGAATGTGAGAATTGGAGGTCGTTTGCATTTACTGTTAAAACGAGAAATTTTTTTAATTAAATAATATTAAAACTATTATATATATACGTTTTATTCTCTAAAACCCTAGTTGTTATTAACGCAGCCGCCTCCTTTTGTTTCAATGGCCGGAAATCATTTTCGTTCGCCTCCAATTATCGAGCAATCCTTCGATCTTTTGCGAAATCCTCCAACTAGAGAAACGAAGAGAACAGCGAGATCTACGTTCTGAACGGGGGAGATGGATTTTCATCGACCGGGGGTGGAGTTATTGGGCCGCGTTCGTATGGGTTTCGAGCACGTATCACGTGCGATTGGGACTGCCGAGCTCTGCGTGGCTCACGGCGGGGGTAGAGGAAGGTGCGGCCTTCGATGCGGTGGTTCTCGATCGAGTTGAAGGCGATGTGAGTGGCGGCGATTTCGAGCCCTAATGGTGATGATGGGTTCGACGTGCTTCGTGGGAGAAGATGAAGTCTCGGCCTGGGTTCCTGATGCGTGAGCAATGACCAGATTTTATTTCTGGTATTTAAAAAAAAAAATTTGTTATAAAATTTTATACAAACTTTATTAATCGATAACTATCTCATACGTACTCAGATTCAGATGAATCTAGAAGCATTGGAATCGCAGAGACGGACACTACGAGATGGTGCAGTACCGGATTCATTTCAGGCAAGTAGAAATTTGGGTTAAATCGGACGTCGTTCGGTTTAATTTAAATTTCGAACGCTCGCTTAAACTAAGGTGAGTTTTCTCACTCACATCTGGATGCCAGACGGTATAAATAGTTGATATTTAAATATCTGTGTGATTGGCTGAATATAATTGTTATTATCAGTCTGGGTTGATATTTATATTGTGATGTGCTAACATTTGTGATGCAGGAAGAAACAGGTTGGAGGGATCCAATTGGATTCCTCACAATGTAGCAATTATTTTATAATTGATAGTGATACATGTTTATATGTTGTGATTGATAAATCTAGAATTTTAAATTGTTCTGTGAAATTGTTGTATAAATTATAATTCCAGAATTAAATTATAAATGAATAGATTGGGAATTTAAAAGAAATTAAAGAAATTGTTAAATAAGGAATTTAAAAGAATATAAAAATTGGATTCTGTTTTGGAATGGAAAATGTAAATTGGTTAAATTTGGGATTTTAAATATTGTGGAAAATTTATCAATCGTTAAATGTGAAATATAAATTTTCTGGAAATGAATTCTATGAAATTATAAATTGAGTAAAATAACAGCGGTTTATTTTAATGATGAATAGTGATATCCGGAAAAGTAAAATATGTTAAAATGAAGCTTCCGAACATAAATTTACAATTTTAAGTGTTAACGGAATATGTTGAAAAGCTGTTTTCTCTATTGGAATTTTATTTAAGTAAATTGGAAATATGGTTTTCATGGAAGAATTCTCCAAATTTATTTTACTTAAAAATGTTTCAAACTATATTTTAAAAATGAATTTCCAGGATGGAAAATTGTGTTGAACTTCGGATGAAGTTATGGATAAGTATGGAATTGGGAATTTATGTTGTAAACATAAATTGAATTGAAATAAATCGTTTGGATTTATATGAAGGATTTGGGATGTTGAATAGGAATGTATTTCCCTGGGAAACCAAGTTAGTGTTTTAAAAGATTTTATTTAATTGAAAGTTAAGTTTTAAATGGTTTAAAGATTATTTTTAAGAAGTTGTTATTTTTAAAGTAATCAACTAATAGTTTTTAAAATCATAATGATTTGAGAATATATTAGTAATTATTTTTTTACAAGTGGATTATTTAAAGGTTGGTTTTGACTTAAGTTATTGAGATTTGCATTTTTCCTTTTTATAACGCTATTTTGAATTTAGTTGAAATAAAACCCTTATTTTAAATCAAAGTATATATCTTAATAATAGTTTTCTTCACCTATTCTAAATTTATATTTTGAGTAAATAGATAGAAGTAATTTACATATTTTAAAGTATATTTCAGTATAAAGTATTTTAACTGTTTTTAAATGCAAAAAGGTTTTATACTTGGTTTTTCCAAATGGAAATAAAGGGTAAAATGGTTTACCATGTAAAGGAGGAAATTTGGGAATTCGTTCAAAATGAGTTTTGAATGTGAATATATCTTTTAAAGATATTAAAAGGAAGAATAAATAATGTGTGAGATTATTTATTGTGTGATGGATGCTTATGGATGCTTGTGAATGTGAATTGATAGTTAAATCACCGACTATCAATATTGGCCAAAAGCGCTGATCGTTTCGAAGAGACCGGGATCGAGATTTATTTCTCGAATACCACTTCGATCCGGTTTGTACGTTTTGTGTAATGTGTTCGGAGTCGAAGATGGAGCAGTGAAGAGCAAGGGCTAGTCACTACTAATCCTGAGGATATTTCCAAAATGGATGTAGTAGGAGTAGTGCCTTCGGTTCCGTTCGGACCCGGGACGGACTTGTATGGACGAATGCTTTCGTGACATCGTCAGGTGGGCGATGGGCATTCAAAGGGATATGTGCTATAAAGGTAACGTTTAGCCTCAAGCCTCATCAACCGGGACTGACTGAAAATCAGGGGTTATGCAGCAAGGCTTCGTGGGTAGCGCCCACTGGAGAGTATGGTCATCCCTGTCTAGATGTCCCTTTTATTTCGGCTTAGTGGTGCGGTTGCTGATCACAACCGTGGGGTGATTATATAAGGAATTGCCCATAGGTGATTCCGGCCTTGTGTTGCAGGGGACTTAGGGTGGGTCCTCGGTACTGTGATCTAGGCCACATACTGTGACAGGTGGTACCCCAGTGCCTAGTCATTCGTTGGAAATCCATTCTCCCTACGTGCCTTGTACGAGTTTTGTTTGTATACCTATTAGCTGGAATTTAATGAATGTAACAATTTCGGCTATTTGAATAAGTATTTGTATATAGACACTATTATAATATCAGAGGATTTCTATAAAAAGTGTTTTGGCTATCGTAAGGTAAAAACCCGACATGTTTATTTGTGGCGTGGTCTTACGAGATGCTTTTGTTTTCAAAGGATTTTTGAAACTTAAATAATCAATTGGGTGTATTTATGATGCGCTGGTATTCCAGACTGACTCGGGTGTTATTTCATTATAATGCTCGGGTCAGACCGAGTATATTTACAGGATAGGTTGCTATGGAGCTCAGGAGAGGAGCTGGAGTCCGAGACGTATTTCTCGTATTTGTATTATTCCGCTGCTGTGATTGTTGAGATTGTTTGACTGGTTATGATTGGTTGTATTGATATACTCTGATGATGATGTATTGTATATAAACAGATATAGTTTTCATTTGTGTAAAGTTCTGTTCTATATATTATATTTTATCCTCTGCGACTGTGAGGTTCTGATTTTGTTTAGTTCTTTCTTCTTCTATCTACTTTCTTATTCTTCTACAATCTGTCTTTTCCGGCATTCGATCGTCGGCATATTATACTGTTGAGTATTTTGTGTCGATTTTCGAGGGTCGTGAAGGGCGGGTCGTCACATTGGGAAAGTGATATTTGAAATGAAGTTAATTGTTTTAAAGATGTTTTCAAATATAATGAATATCGAAATCATAGATTTCAACATTCATTGTTGAAATAGATGTTTTCGAGGAATAAGTAAATGATTTCCGAAAGGAAATGTTTTGATGTAGTATTGGGATTTATATATCTATCAAAATCCGAATCCTTATACTAGTGATTTTGAGTCGTCGTAACGATGTTTTACGTAACATTCGTTTTGACTCAAATAAATGTTGTTATAGTAAATGGTTTCCTTAAAGAACGAAATATATACTTAATTTTGATTTAAGTATATAGAATATTTTCCAAGTGTTGAAAATAAATGATTTGTGAAATACTTATTATTAAATAAGTATGGAAATGAATTTCCAAAATGAAATGAAACGTTTTGAGATTTTATCTTCTTAAAGATAAAATGAAATTGAATATTTGAAATCGATTTGAGAATCGTATATCAGTAGATATTTTGAAAATATAAATTCAATATGGAATTTATAAAGGAAAGGGAAACTGTTTAGAAAAATAAACGTTGATTTATTTTTGAAGTGTGGAAATTATATATCTAGTAAAGATATTTTTGAAATAAATAATTTGGAAAATTATTTGGAATCTGATGATGTTGCGCATCTTTATTGATAGTTAAATAACCGACTATCAATATTTACCTTGAATGGGTATTTGTTGTGAATTGGATGAATTTGAATGCCACACTTATTTTTGAATAATCGCTCACTATTCAGGTTAGCCGGGAAAGGACCATGGGGTCGTATAACCCATTCCGAATATGTGATACGTCGTTATGAATCGCATTTGATGACCGGTGTTGAAGACCGGATATTTTTGAAAACGGAAGGATTACCGTCGAGTTACTCTACATCGGCTGATCTCCGATTTAGAGGTTTTTATCACCCTTAGTGACGGGAAGTCTGGACGTGATTAGAAAATTATCCGGATGTGCAAGGGCTTCGTGAGAAGTGCCTTCGGTTCTGTTCGATCCCGGAACAGACTTGTATGGATTGTATGTCTGACGTTACAAATTGAGATATAAAGCTGATTTCTTTCAAATACATTTCTGTTGGTGGCGGAGAATTTATTCTCTTAGCTTAACACCCTTCTCTGAGACGTATGAGCTCAGAGGTTATGTAGTTGAAATTTATCAGCGATATACTCCCTATTTGGTAACGTGGCATACTGAGTGTTGCTGTGAAATGATCAGTGTTTGATCATTTGCGATATGATCATTTGTTTGATCTTATATCTTTGTGATCATAGGTTGATCATTTGTTTGACCCGAAGCATGGCTCTGTAGAAAGCGTAGCTTTGTGGACGAGACTTCGTCGAGCCTCACACCCCGGAAATGGTCAAAACAGGAAGGATGCAGCAAGGTTCTAGGGAGTAGCGCCCCTTAGTGTATGTCATTCCTTCTGGATAGAGGTGGTATCATGTATGGAGCCCAGATACTTAACCTATGTGGTTACTGCATTATTATTCTTATGTGGTTGTTGCGAATCGGGGATCCTCGGGAAGATCGGTTACGATCGGGGGATGGCATACGCGTGTCAGTAGTTACCTATTTTTGCAGAGGTAACCCGGCCTTGTGTTGGCAGAGATCCGGTTATGGTCTCGGGTCGTCTATTCCAGGGACATACCCATCGTGGCATAGGAAGTTCCTTTGCCTGACCATTTGTTGGAAATCCAAAGAAACAATACGTGACTTGTACGGTTTTAGTTGTATTACCTGCTATGGAATGTGGCGGTAACCTACTATTGAACATAGTAGCTATAGTAGGCATAAGTGCGGAATGCCTATGCTGGCTAAGATTTATATTCTACTTTCGAAATGTTTTCGACACTATGCACTAATAATAATATCAAAAATGATTTGATTTTGCATATCAAGCATCTTTGACTATCATAAGAAGAAATCTCCTCCAAGTCTGCGTTTGCATTGTGTGTGTGGTGGGAGGTCTTATGGTAGTTTCATTTTCCAAAAGCATTGCGAATAAATTTTATTTTCTTTGTGAAAAATAACTGTTTTACGATCTCACACCAGTCACCATGACTGACTCGGAGTTTATTGTTTCCCTTCTAAACTCTGGGTGCCCACCAATTTCCACACGGGCAGCCTAGAGTTATGTTATCAGGATATTCTGGATATTCTGGAGCTTTGGAAGCAAGCTGGATGGCGTAACGTATCATCCGTACTTATTTATTTATTCCGCTATGTATTCTGTATGAGGACAAGTTTATATAACTGTCCATTGTTGTATATCGACTCTGATTGATGTATGTATAAACTGATATAGTTCTTTGTTTTAAAAGACTAGTAATTATCTATTATATATTGTTCCGCTGCGATGTGTAAGATTCTGATATTGTTTTCTGTTCTGTTGTTCTTCTTCTCTTTTTCTTCTATCTTCTTCTTCTTCTGCCTTTTTCTTTTTCTTAAACCCTCAGGGTTTGTATTTCCATGCCCCTTGAGTTAATCAATGGAGATTAGTGTTTAATCAGGGAGTACGGATTTACGGGTCTTGACAGAAAGTTCAGTTTCAAATACCTTTAAGGACTGAACGATTGAAACTGAAATGTGGTATGCAATCGGTCTCAAATTCTGCAAAATAATTTCTGTTTTAATATTGAATAATGTAGAATTTTGAAGAAATACATTTAATTACATTTATATATTATTATAATTCAAACTTAGACATATATGTATACGTGTACATGCATATATAGGGATAAAAGCAAACATATACATATATAAATATACAAGTAAATACCGAACAATGCGTATACTACTTGTAAAAAAAATGATCCATTCAATTCATATGCAAAGTGATAGACAATCCAGTATTGACTATATTGTACAATCTTTTCTTTAAAATCAGCAAACTCCCCCTCTCTCTTCTTCCCATGTAATCACAATACAATCCTTTCTTTGAAAACAGCAAACCCGCATTACAAATTATTGCATTTCCACCCTAGCCTAAGCTAATAATTGAAAGACAAAAAGTAAAATGAACACCTCAAATTGAAATCAAATCCAGAAATCCTAATATATCCTTCTCATAAACGCAACCTAACTAAAATATATTTTCAATTAACACCTCCTATCTCCGCACTGTCCAAAGGAGCGGCCATCTTTGGAAAATTTTGATATTCTTGCTTATATTATTGCTCAAATTGAAACCATGGTCAGAGGCTCGAACCTTGTTAGGAATTAGAAATGTCAAAAGAAATGGAAATAAAAATCGGGGAAACTGCGGTTGGAATTGAATTAGAAGGAGTTGTGAATATTTGTGAAGGGTAGAGATGGATTAAGTAGATATGGAGAAGGTACGACCAAGACATGAGGGAGTATGTGAAATGGAGGTCAGATATGGGGATGGAAGGCAGAAGAGAAATTGTTGTACCTGTTGCACGTGAGGAAGGTAATTTAATGTGAGAAACAATGAATGTGTAGTGGGCCTAAAGTGACGGGAACGTGGCTTTGGTTTTAGGAAAAGTTTGCTGATATAAACTCTATTTTTGTGTAAACTAATTGATTATTTAAAGCTGAAATAAATGTTACTAAACAAAAGTGGATTTCTAATCAATTTTAAATGATGCGGATCTCCATGTATGTCCTTTGGATCCGTAATGAAATGCAATCGTGACCATTAGATGTTTACCTAACGTGAAAATAAATTTAAGATAAAAGTAAAGACTAAAATATAAATATCTAAGTAGTCTTAATGAATTTAAACTGAGTAAAGACTGAATTTCAGTCTTTAATTTCTAAAATTAAAGACTGAATATTTTGGTCATTAATTGGTTATTAATTAAAGACAGAAAAATGTCGGTCTCTAAATGACAGTCTCTAATTGTAAGTTTATTTGTAGTGTTTGGGAAGTGGTGAGAGAGGATTGGAAAAAGATGGGGACGTGAATGGTGATGCGGGTAAAGGAGTGGGAACGGTTGTTGGTCAGAGCGGGTGGAGGAAAGTGGAGGGCCGAGCTGACTTGGAAGGGAGATGGACACAGCAGTCGAGGTTGGTGAAAGGTTCGTGTAACGACCCTGAATTTTTGACATTTGAAAAGTGAATATTTAATTAAGTTTAAATATTCGAATGATAATTTAATTTGAAATTCAAATATCATAGTGAATTTGGCGATTAAATTATTGAATTTAATTATTAAATCTGGGTAAAAATTTGAATCTTCAGTTTTAAGCTGATTAAAAATAATCTGAAGGCTTTGAAAATTTATATTGATAATTCTGAAAGTAATCGAACTTTCAGAATTGAATTTGAAACTGTTTTGTTCAGTTTTGAATTTTATCGTTTAATTCGATATTTAAAAATAGCGTTCCGGGGCATAGTCTCGGAATTTGACGAAACCAGTTCCATTGGATCTGTAATATTTTATTATTATCGGATTTCAATTTTCGTAGTGTTTGGGGTTATCGTTTGGTCGTACGATAAGCAAACGCGCTGAAATTAAATTGAAAATTTAATATTATAATTGGTCCATGTAACGGCCCGATATTTTAAAGAGAAATTTTAATTTAAAAACAAAACATTTTGAAATATTAATTTAAATATAAATTGTAGAAATTCGTATAAAACGAATATTTAAACGTTACATTTCGTCACGTTTTGTCCGTTCTTAACTTTACACTTCGTCACGTTTTGTCTCGGTCCATAGATTTTTCCTTGCGTTAACTGTGCTAGTTCAGCCGTATTGCTTCAGTTTAGTATTTCAAAAATCTCGCATTGACTGGTTCACATGAGAAAGTTTCGCTACCCTTACGTTTCGTTCCAGCTTCTAAAAAAATAATTACTTTAACTTTCTGCCGTTCCAATCTTTTAACTCTTGCTTTCTCTCATAAATTAGTAGGCTACTGTTTCTTTTCTTCACGCTCAAATATTTCTAGATCCAAAAAAAAAGAAATTTTTAGCTCCTTTGCAAAATCTCGTGAACATCTCTGGGAGGTACACGCCACATCTTTTTTTCCACTTTCTTTGTTCACTTTATATTTTTAGTTTGCTGTCTCCTGTTTGTTGCAGCTGTACCATGCTTCCTCTTTTCATTTTTTTTTGTGATTTTCGTTGTCACCGGCCACAACACCAACCGAGTCCAACCCTACACCCACTAGCAGCCACCATCGCCTGACCCTACACCCACCAGCAACCACCACCGACCCTACCCAGATTCCCACGCCCAACCTACACCACCACGTGACTGCCAACCACCGAACAAACCCCAGACCCCCTCCACGAACCCACAGCTGCCACCCAGATCACCAACCCATACCGAACCTCGCATCCCACCCCATGCGTACCTACCAACCACCCTAGCTGACCGCGACACAACCACCCTAGCTGACCGTGACACCACCACCCTAGCTGACCGTGACACCACCACCCACGTCCCCATGACCGCCACGCGTTCAAACACGAGATCAACCGAACCCAGCCCTACCCATTCACCACCGAACCCCACCACCAGGTTGAGCCCTGCTACGTCCCCTCTCCGGGTCGAGACTCTCCCTGCCGAGCCACACCATGAGACAACCCTTCAACTTGCCTCGTTTCGTTTTGAGTTGTATTGGGTTTAGCCGAGAAAATTTATAGTTTACTGACTTATTGATGAAAAAAAAATTTGTTTTGTTTGTCACCTTGAATTGAGTAGTTTTGTTTGCAGAACTTTTGTTTTGAAGGTTAAATATGTACTGCCTCTAATTTTTGTTTATTCGTACCTCTGGCTTTGGAAAAGAAAAATGAGAAAAATTGTTTTGCACTTCAAAGCTGGTTGTCAATTTTTTGTTTGGTTTGAAATTGTTGGTCACGTGTTGTTTCCTTTACCTATTTTTGTATTTGGTTTCCAGAGCCTTTATTTCGAAGATTTAAATATACTGAACTTTGTTTTGAAAAAAAAAGTTGTTTTGTCACTTTGAAAATTTAAAGTTATAATCGATTTTCAAAAGTAGGCGTGCTAATTGTTTTGATTTTTTTTAACCTGTTACTTTTCCGTTGTTCGCTTCATTGAAAATTCGTTATTCGTGCAAATCTTAGATTTGATTATTTACTGTGTTTTTGGTTTGAATCTAGTTGGCGCATCCGCTAACGACTGATCGTGCTATCCGCGTGCTTTCGATTGACATCGTACTTCTTTCTTTCCGAATCTCCAGCTCCGTAGAGGTGAGTAAATCTCACACGAATATCTATACTTATATAATTGTGAAACGACCGCAACTGAATGTGTAGAAATAAATAAATAAATAAATGATGTTATAATTACCTGTGATTTATTTATAGTTGATGTTAATTGTTAAAACTGCATATCGTATCATCTGTTATATCTGTTCTTATATTACTGTTATTCTATTCTGTTAAATCACACGGCAAGTTCCCTGTAGAATAGAATCACTATGGGTTGAAATGATACATACCCGAATGGACTTTAGAATAAGGGAAGGTCGTTATGGGCTGAAATGATAGGCCTGAGCGATTTTCAATTAAATTTTATTTACTTGGGATTGCGGGTTTGAAATGATAAAACCTGGATTTTTCTTTGTAAATTACGGATTGAAATGATATAGTATCCGTATCACTTGAATTAGGCTAGAAAATATTATACAGACCCGTGGTTATTTTTATGTATTTTCTGAATATTTTTAGATAATTTAAAAATTGTAATAATATTTAATTTGATTTAAACCGAATTTTTAAATGATTTATTTAAAATAGAAATGATTTTTCTATGTGATAAATATAAATAAATGGAGGAATATTGATTTTAAAACGAAACTTAAATTTTTAAATTTTGGAAAAAGAAAAAAAAAGATGGAAACTTAAGTTAATTTAATTGAAATTGAAATTTAGTTTTAAATTTGTGGAAAAATGAAGTTTAAGTTTAAGTGTTGAAATGAATGTAATAAGCAAATTGGTAAGTTTGGTTTTTAACTTGTAAAATTTCTTTGAAATAAAATTTGTTAAAGGATTGAAATGAACATTTTTTGTATGATTTTATAAGTTTTAACTAGGTAGAATCTGTAGCACTTTTTAAGTGTTGTGGTTTTTATAAATGAACCAAAAGACTAAAATGAACTAAAGCTATGATAGTACTTGGTAAGTGCTGTTGTAGCAGAAACTAAAATTGAACTTGAACTAATGAAAAGCTACTGTAGCACTTGTTAAGGACTGCAGTAGACTGAAATATGATTTTTGTTTAAAACTGAACTGATATAACAATTTTAAATATTGTTTTGTTGAATAAAAAAAATTGTTTTCGAATATAACTTACCGCCACACTTTTAAAATACCGTGGAAGCTGAAATTTTTAATGCTTTTGTTTAAGTGAATAAGTGAACTCCGACGGGTTAGATTTTGGAAATATAATATTGATTTAAAGGAATAATGACTTTGTGTTTAAATGGTTTAATTCGAAGTATATTTTGATAAATTGTTTTAAATCTATAACCACGGGTTATAATAACGATTGGTTGGCAAAGAGACCGGGATCGGATATGGACATACTCTCTGTCGATACCGAAAACCACTTTGACAACCGTGTACGCGGTGGAGATTCCAGAATGAAGTAGGATGGTGGCGACGTCCTTAAGGTATTACGTGGACCCAACTCCCGTGAGTTGGCATAAGGTGGCTAAAACAGGAGCGATCTCGGACCAGTGAGGTAGCACCTCTTCTCGGACACATTCCTTCGATATTATACTCTTACTGATTTGACTAGATGGCCATCCTCCGATTTGGGAATGTTGTTCGAGGTGGAACGGTAGTGGATGCTATGCGTATCCATCAGTCCGTGTGCGTAATTGGTATATCTACCCTGGCATTGCCTAGTTGTGCCGTGTCACCTACCATATCGAGCTTTAGTACGATTATGATTTTAAGATCCGACCGCGTTAAGGTTCTCCATCCCCTTAACGCTATTTTCCGATATGATTATACTTTACTTATGTAGACACTATTATAATAGCGAATATTACTACATAGTAGATAGATTAACGGATCCTTAGAGGATGGGCGGTCCCAAGCATCTTCTAAGTTACTTGTACCTTTACTACAGTTCATTTGAGTTGGTTTACATTGTATAAGTATGTATATCCTGACTCGAGTGTTATGTTTTATTTTACGCTCGGGTCAGCCTGAGTATTCACAGCTTTGGATTCACCTTTCTGGAGCTCGGAATCACTGGAGATTCTGCTTATCTAGTTATCTTCCTATTTCAGTTTCTGTTGTCTTATTTCAGCTTTTGTTTTAGAGACTTGTGTATTTGGGATTTCTACTGTACTTGTTTCAGAACTATATTGGGTTTCAGACTATGTATTTTGTATTTGATTTTAGACTATGTATTTAGTGGCTTCATGAACCACTATGGTATTTTTAAATTCCGCTGCGAGTTATTCTGATATTTCTGTGTCTGTGATTCTGTGAATGATTTTATTTGCTCCAAATTTTATTACAATCTGTTATTTTGTATTATTCAAGTCTGACATGTGTGGATTATTGTTGATTTGAATGGTCCAAAATAGTGGGTTGTTACATTTGGTATCAGAGCCAGGTTTTAGGCAAACCTTAGCCTATGGAGCAAAACTCATTAGAGATAGGGTAGAAATACCCTAGAATGAGTGAAATCAAACTCAGAATCATTTCCTTGTGAGTGAACGTATTTTTCAAAGTATAAAATGATTTTAAAATGATTTTTCAAATGATTTTTCAAAGATTATTTTGATATAAAGTTTTCTTGTTTTAAGAAGAAATTTTCTAAAATTCCTTCTTTCCGTATCTACCTTGTTAGGAATTTTGTTAGTAGGATATTCATCCAAGTGATCTTATCGTGTTTTATCTTAACTTATCTTAGTCTTCTTTGTACCTTGTCCTAAAATTTTATTCTTGATATTTCCAGGATGAATCGTGGAAATGCTAGAGGTAGGGGTCGTGGTATTGCCCCAGTTCCTCCACCCGTTGCACCCGTTAAGTTTACAGTCCTTTGCAAGGAATTCTCTCAGCTCGGTGGCACTAAGTTCACCGGTTCAGAAAGTATCATCGAAGCCCAGCAATGGCTAAGAAGTTTGGAAAGAATCTTTACTGGTTTAGAGATCACTGATGCCCAGAAGCGTCAGTTAGCAGCATGGCAGCTGCAAGAGTCAGCCCTAGATTGGTGGGAGTCTGTTACGACTCACACTAACGAAGGTGATCTTTCGTGGGAGCAGTTCAGGTATCCTTTGAGTTAACTTGAATTTTTCCCCATTTCCTTTCTTTTCGAATTCATCTTAAGTTCTGTTTCTGTATCTTCTTTCCATGGAGGCTTTTGTGGCAAAATGGATGCCCGAAGCCGGAAAATCTCAGCTTTACCGTGAATTCATGGACCTCAAGCAGGGTACCATGTCCTTCTCAAAGTATGAACGGAAGTTCAATGAACTCTCAAAATTCGGTCCTGGTCTTATCGACACTCAGCTAAAGAAGAACGAGAAGTTCATTTCTGGAGCTCGCCCAGAGTTCTACGATCGCCTTATTTCACATGTTCATGGCACATTTACTGAGCTCATGGATATGGCTATCCGCTATGAGAACCCTACTTCCAAGGGTCCTGCTACTTCTGGTACTCATGTCTCACAATCTTCCTCTGCAAATTCCAAGAAGAGAAAGCCCAACTTCCACCAGCAGAAGAAGAATTGGATCAAACATGCGGGCTTGGGATCTTCAGCATCTGCTCCTTCTCAGAGGCACCCTATTGATCTTTCCGCCATTACTTGCTTCAAATGTGACCAAAAGGGACACTATGCCAATAGTTTCCCTAATCCGTCCAGTGCTGCTGTTCCTCCACCCCAGGTTACCAGGAACGATCTTTGTCATGTTTGTCTTCAGCCGGGTCATTTTAGGAAGGACTGTCCTTTATATCAGAAGGGAAAGCCATCTGGCGTATTTGCTGTCACATCTGCTTCATCACCTGCTCCCGCACCTACTCCTGCTCCTAGCGATAGTCAAGGTTCTCTTCAAGGCACCTTTACTTTATTTCATCATCCAGTTCGTGTTTTATTTGATACTGGTGCTTCGCATAGTTTTATTTCTGATGACCTGTGTAATAAGTTTGAACATCTCCTTTCACCTGAGTATGCTTCTGTTCCCCTATGTGTTTCTAATCCTATTGGTGGTCCTGCAAATCTTAATAAGATTTGTAAACATGTGAAACTCCTCCATTCCGATCATAGTTTTAGTGGCGATTTCTATATCCTTGGTTTCGATGCTTTTGATTTGTTGCTTGGAAGTGATTGGCTTGATAGACACGATGCCCGTATCTCGTGTAAATCCCGAATTGTTTCTCTTAAGGATGATCGAGGAAATTCTTTACTTATTCAGGGCCGTATGCCTCATGATTATGCTGGTAGCTTTATCTTTTCTCTAGATGCTTCTATTGATGATCTTCAGTCGACCCGTGTAGTTAATCACTACCCGGATGTATTCGGTGAAGTTACTGCTTTACCTCCCAAGCGGGAAATTGATTTCCGCATTGACCTCATTCCTGGTGCTCGACCTATAGTTCTTCCTCCTAGAAGAATGGCACCCCGCGAGAAGGTTGAGTTAAGGAAACAAATTGAAGACCTATCGTCCAAGGGTCTGATCAGACCTAGTTTTTCTGAATGGGGAGCCGCGGTGGTTTTCGTCACCGAGTCCGATGGTTCTCTACGGATGTGTGTTGATTATAGGGAGTTGAACAAACTCACTATGAAAAATAGATATCCAATGCCTCGCATCAATGACATGTTTGATCAGCTTTATGGTGCTACTGTTTTCTCTCAGCTTGATCTTGCCACAGGTTTTCACCAACTCAGAGTTGCCGAGGAAAGTATCCCTAAGACTGCTTTCCGTACTGAGAATGGATTCTTCGAATGGTTAGTCATGCCTTTTGGTTTGACTAATGCTCCTGCTTTCTTTGTTGACTTGATGAATCGTGTATTCCGTGATGTGCTTAATAAATTTGTTCTAGTCTTTGTGGATGATATCCTCATATTCTCTAAGTCTGAAGAAGAACATGAGTCACATTTGAAATCTGTTCTTGAGACTCTTCGAAAGCATCAGTTAAAAGCTAAATTTTCCAAATGCCATTTCTGGAAGGATGAAGTCCGATTTCTCGGGCATATTGTTTCTAGTAATGGAGTTTCAGTTGATCCAGTCAAGATCGCTGCGATCAATGTAAGTTCTCCTTTCTTTCTCTTTCATTGTTTCATTTCAATTTACTCTATCTTTTCTATTATCCTTCTTTTTCCCTATTCTGTACAGGATTGGGAAACTCCTAAGACTCCTACTGATATCCGTAGCTTTCTGGGCCTCGCCGGTTATTACCGGAGATTCATTGAGAATTTCGCTCGGATTGCTGCACCTCTCACTGCTTTAACTCGGAAGAATGCTAAGTTTATTTGGAGTAGTAAGTGTGAAGCCGCATTCAATGAGTTAAAAGACAAGCTTACTTCCGCACCTGTTCTTACCGTTCCAAATGGAGATGAGGGATTAACGGTATACACTGATGCTTGTAGAGAAGGTTTGGGAGCTGTTCTGATGCAGGATGGTAGAGTGATTGCTTATGCTAGTAGACAGTTGAAGACTCATGAAGTAAATTATGCTGCCCATGATCTAGAGTTGCTTGCAGTTGTTTTCGCTTTGAAGCTTTGGAGACATCATCTGTTGGGTACCAAGTTCGAGCTTTTCACAGATCATCAGTCTTTAAGGTATATTTTCTCTCAAAAGGATTTGAATCAGAGACAAGTTAGGTGGTTGGAGTTCCTTGCTTCTTATGACCTCGACATCAACTATACACCGGGAAAGGCTAACGTAGTGGCGGATGCTTTGAGTAGGAAGAAAGCTTTGTTGTGTCAGATTGTTGTTTCTTCGCCTCTTGTGGATCGTATTATGGCTAGGCAGGATGAAGATCAGATGCTTAAGTTGATTAAGGAGAATGTTCGAAGTAGAGTTGGAGGTAGTAGTCTTGATGGTAATGGAGCTCAAATTGACGATAAGGGTGTATTGAGGATTAATAATAGGATTTGTGTCCCGAATGTTGATGGATTGAGACAGGAGTTACTTCGGGAGAATCATCAGTCCAGACTTTCTATTCATCCAGGCGTAACCAAGATGTATCAGGATATGAAGAAGTTATATTGGTGGAAAGGTATGAAGCGAGATATTTCCATTTTCGTCAATAGGTGTGCGACTTGTCAGCAAGTCAAGGCAGATCATCAGAAGACCCCTGGTTTATTGCAGCCTCTTGAGATTCCCAATTGGAAGTGGGAACAAGTTTCTATGGATTTCATTGATGGTTTACCAAGGAGTAGGAAGGGTAACGAGAGTATCTGGGTTATTGTGGATAGATTGACCAAATCAGCTCATTTCATTCCGGTCAAGTCTACCCGTTCAGCTTCTAGTTTGTCTGAGATTTACATGAGGGAGGTTGTTCGTCTCCATGGTGTTCCTCTCAGTATCGTTTGTGATCGTGATCCTATCTTTACTAGTAGGTTTTGGAAAGCCTTTCAGGATTCTTTGGGTACTCATCTAAATCTGAGCACTGCTTACCATCCACAGACCGACGGTCAAACGGAAAGGGTGAATCAGATTTTAGAAGATCTTCTTCGTGCTTGTGTGCTTGATTATGGAGGATCTTGGGAAGATCATCTCCATCTTGTCGAATTCACTTATAACAATAGTTATCAGGCCAGTATTGAGACATCTCCATTTTCTGCTCTTTATGGACGACCTTGTAGATCTCCTTCTTGTTGGATTGAATCTGGTAATCGTTTGGTTCTTGGTCCTGAGATGGTTTTGGAAGCTTCAGAGAGAGTCGAAGAGATTAAGAGGAAGATGAGGATTGCTCAGGATAGACAGAAGAAGTACGCCGATCGTCGAAGACGGAGTTTAGAGTTTGCAGTTGGTGATTTGGTTTTCCTTAAGGTCTCTCCCTTAAGGAACGTTATTCGTTTTGGTCGTAGAGGAAAGCTATCTCCTAGATTTGTTGGTCCTTTCCGCATTTTGGAAAGAATTGGTTCTCTTGCTTATCGTCTGGATTTACCCGAGAAATTTTCTGGAATTCACAACGTCTTTCATGTATCTCATCTTCGTCGCTATCTGCATGATCCATCTCTTATTATTCAGCCTTCTGCTCTTGATAGTTTGGATATTGAGCCAAATCTGACTGTTGAGAGGAAGCCACTTCGTATCGTCGATCGAGGTACGAAGCAGCAAAGAAGAAAATCTGTTAACCTGGTCAAAGTGCAGTGGAGCACTGATGAACGGGATTGCACCTGGGAGACGGAGGAGAGCATTCGTGCTTCGAATCCGGAATTGTTTATTTCAGGTACTTTTGCTATTCTGTATTATCTTTCTTTGTTTTCCTTCTTCGTTCCTTTTCGGGGACGAAAAAGCTTTGAGTGGGGGAGAGTGTAACGGCCCGATATTTTAAAGAGAAATTTTAATTTAAAAACAAAACATTTTGAAATATTAATTTAAATATAAATTGTAGAAATTCGTATAAAACGAATATTTAAACGTTACATTTCGTCACGTTTTGTCCGTTCTTAACTTTACACTTCGTCACGTTTTGTCTCGGTCCATAGATTTTTCCTTGCGTTAACTGTGCTAGTTCAGCCGTATTGCTTCAGTTTAGTATTTCAAAAATCTCGCATTGACTGGTTCACATGAGAAAGTTTCGCTACCCTTACGTTTCGTTCCAGCTTCTAAAAAAATAATTACTTTAACTTTCTGCCGTTCCAATCTTTTAACTCTTGCTTTCTCTCATAAATTAGTAGGCTACTGTTTCTTTTCTTCACGCTCAAATATTTCCAGATCCAAAAAAAAAAGAAATTTTTAGCTCCTTTGCAAAATCTCGTGAACATCTCTGGGAGGTACACGCCACATCTTTTTTTCCACTTTCTTTGTTCACTTTATATTTTTAGTTTGCTGTCTCCTGTTTGTTGCAGCTGTACCATGCTTCCTCTTTTCATTTTTTTTTGTGATTTTCGTTGTCACCGGCCACAACACCAACCGAGTCCAACCCTACACCCACCAGCAGCCACCATCGCCTGACCCTACACCCACCAGCAACCACCACCGACCCTACCCAGATTCCCACGCCCAACCTACACCACCACGTGACTGCCAACCACCGAACAAACCCCAGACCCCTTCCACGAACCCACAGCTGCCACCCAGATCACCAACCCATACCGAACCTCGCATCCCACCCCATGCGTACCTACCAACCACCCTAGCTGACCGCGACACAACCACCCTAGCTGACCGTGACACCACCACCCTAGCTGACCGTGACACCACCACCCTAGTCCCCATGACCGCCACGCGTTCAAACACGAGACCAACCGAACCCAGCCCTACCCATTCACCACCGAACCCCACCACCAGGCTGAGCCCTGCTACGTCCCCTCTCCGGGTCGAGACTCTCCCTGCCGAGCCACACCATGAGACAGCCCTTCAACTTGCCTCGTTTCGTTTTGAGTTGTATTGGGTTTAGCCGAGAAAATTTATAGTTTACTGACTTATTGATGAAAAAAAATTTTGTTTTGTTTGTCACCTTGAATTGAGTAGTTTTGTTTGCAGAACTTTTGTTTTGAAGGTTAAATATGTACTGCCTCTAATTTTTGTTTATTCGTACCTCTGGCTTTGGAAAAGAAAAATGAGAAAAATTGTTTTGCACTTCAAAGCTGGTTGTCAATTTTTTGTTTGGTTTGAAATTGTTGGTCACGTGTTGTTTCCTTTACCTATTTTTGTATTTGGTTTCCAGAGCCTTTATTTCGAAGATTTAAATATACTGAACTTTGTTTTGAAAAAAAAAGTTGTTTTGTCACTTTGAAAATTTAAAGTTATAATCGATTTTCAAAAGTAGGCGTGCTAATTGTTTTGATTTTTTTTAACCTGTTACTTTTCCGTTGTTCGCTTCATTGAAAATTCGTTATTCGTGCAAATCTTAGATTTGATTATTTACTGTGTTTTTGGTTTGAATCTAGTTGGCGCATCCGCTAACGACTGATCGTGCTATCCGCGTGCTTTCGATTGACATCGTACTTCTTTCTTTCCGAATCTCCAGCTCCGTAGAGGTGAGTAAATCTCACACGAATATCTATACTTATATAATTGTGAAACGACCGCAACTGAATGTGTAGAAATAAATAAATAAATAAATAAATGATGTTATAATTACCTGTGATTTATTTATAGTTGATGTTAATTGTTAAAACTGCATATCGTATCATCTGTTATATCTGTTCTTATATTACTGTTATTCTATTCTGTTAAATCACACTGCAAGTTCCCTGTAGAATAGAATCACTATGGGTTGAAATGATACATACCCGAACGGACTTTAGAATAAGGGAAGGTCGTTATGGGCTGAAATGATAGGCCTGAGCGATTTTCAATTAAATTTTATTTACTTGGGATTGCGGGTTTGAAATGATAAAACCCGGATTTTTCTTTGTAAATTACGGATTGAAATGATATAGTATCCGTATCACTTGAATTAGGCTAGAAAATATTATACAGACCCGTGGTTATTTTTATGTATTTTCTGAATATTTTTAGATAATTTAAAAATTGTAATAATATTTAATTTGATTTAAACCGAATTTTTAAATGATTTATTTAAAATAGAAATGATTTTTCTATGTGATAAATATAAATAAATGGAGGAATATTGATTTTAAAACGAAACTTAAATTTTTAAATTTTGGAAAAAGAAAAAAAAAGATGGAAACTTAAGTTAATTTAATTGAAATTGAAATTTAGTTTTAAATTTGTGGAAAAATGAAGTTTAAGTTTAAGTGTTGAAATGAATGTAATAAGCAAATTGGTAAGTTTGGTTTTTAACTTGTAAAATTTCTTTGAAATAAAATTTGTTAAAGGATTGAAATGAACATTTTTTGTATGATTTTATAAGTTTTAACTAGGTAGAATCTGTAGCACTTTTTAAGTGTTGTGGTTTTTATAAATGAACCAAAAGACTAAAATGAACTAAAGCTATGATAGTACTTGGTAAGTGCTGTTGTAGCAGAAACTAAAATTGAACTTGAACTAATGAAAAGCTACTGTAGCACTTGTTAAGGACTGCAGTAGACTGAAATATGATTTTTGTTTAAAACTGAACTGATATAACAATTTTAAATATTGTTTTGTTGAATAAAAAAAATTGTTTTCGAATATAACTTACCGCCACACTTTTAAAATACCGTGGAAGCTGAAATTATTAATGCTTTTGTTTAAGTGAATAAGTGAACTCCGACGGGTTAGATTTTGGAAGTATAATATTGATTTAAAGGAATAATGACTTTGTGTTTAAATGGTTTAATTCGAAGTATATTTTGATAAATTGTTTTAAATCTATAACCACGGGTTATAATAACGATTGGTTGGCAAAGAGACCGGGATCAGATATGGACATACTCTCTGTCGATACCGAAAACCACTTTGACAACCGTGTACGCGGTGGAGATTCCAGAATGAAGTAGGATGGTGGCGACGTCCTTAAGGTATTACGTGGACCCAACTCCCGTGAGTTGGCATAAGGTAGCTAAAACAGGAGCGATCTCGGACCAGTGAGGTAGCACCTCTTCTCGGACACATTCCTTCGATATTATACTCTTACTGATTTGACTAGATGGCCATCCTCCGATTTGGGAATGTTGTTCGAGGTGGAACGGTAGTGGCTGCTATGCGTATCCATCAGTCCGTGTGCGTAATTGGTATATCTACCCTGGCATTGCCTAGTTGTGCCGTGTCACCTACCATATCGAGCTTTAGTACGATTATGATTTTAAGATCCGACCGCGTTAAGGTTCTCCATCCCCTTAACGCTATTTTCCGATATGATTATACTTTACTTATGTAGACACTATTATAATAGCGAATATTACTACATAGTAGATAGATTAACGGATCCTTAGAGGATGGGCGGTCCCAAGCATCTTCTAAGTTACTTGTACCTTTACTACAGTTCATTTGAGTTGGTTTACATTGTATAAGTATGTATATCCTGACTCGAGTGTTATGTTTTATTTTACGCTCGGGTCAGCCTGAGTATTCACAGCTTTGGATTCACCTTTCTGGAGCTCGGAATCACTGGAGATTCTGCTTATCTAGTTATCTTCCTATTTCAGTTTCTGTTGTCTTATTTCAGCTTTTGTTTTAGAGACTTGTGTATTTGGGATTTCTACTGTACTTGTTTCAGAACTATATTGGGTTTCAGACTATGTATTTTGTATTTGATTTTAGACTATGTATTTAGTGGCTTCATGAACCACTATGGTATTTTTAAATTCCGCTGCGAGTTATTCTGATATTTCTGTGTCTGTGATTCTGTGAATGATTTTATTTGCTCCAAATTTTATTACAATCTGTTATTTTGTATTATTCAAGTCTGACATGTGTGGATTATTGTCGATTTGAATGGTCCAAAATAGTGGGTTGTTACAGTCCAAAAAGCTATCTTCTTCATACGATCGAATTTGGACTCGAAACTTTTCCATTGTGTTCGGAATAGGTGTATAATATTACAAACGCCTAGCGGCATGCCTTGATAGGAAGTCAAAATCTTTGACTTCGTTTTCGAGTCGATTAGAATTTAAAATTTAAATTTATAATTTATATTTGTTACCAGTCAAAATAAAATCACATCAGCCGTTACTTTTCCCTAATTCAAGGCTGATCACCCACTCCAACACGCAAAGTCATTCTTTCACGTGACCTTATCCTTTCCTTCTGTCAGACACTTCGAAGAAGAAAATCACAAAAACAGATTTTGAATCAAAGAAAATAAAAATATAATGGCCGAAGCCTTTTTTCTTAATCAAACACATTCCCTTCCTCATTCCCAAATTATTATCAATTTCAGTTTAAATTAATGGCCGAGCCTCGTATAAACCTCGTTCCAGATCACGAGTCTCATAGGCGACTAGGGTTTCGCATCGGAATAGGCGGAGCTTCGCGAGTGGGCGACGACTTGGGGGACACCCGAGCGACTGGGAGGCGTGCACGACAGCGTGGGGCCGGAGGCGAGGCGATTCGCTAGGCTGGAGGGTGCACGTCGACGTTGGGCTCGTTCGAGGAGTTCGGTAGCACGCATGCAATGACGTCGACGAAGGCGACATGATCGATTTGGGATCGATGGCTTCGAGCGTTGGGGTGGATTTTGGAGTTCGCCCTGGACTAGGATGGGTCGCGTTTTGGTCGATCGCGAGTTCGTCAAGCGATTACTGTGAGGTATACATCCATTTATTTTGTATAAAAAAATTCATAGGTTAGAAAATATTAACAGTAAAATTTATTTCTGTTTTATAATAAATACTATTATGATTTTACAGTAGGGATAGACAGAAAGCAAATATATTCAGACAAGATTTTGTTTATGTAAATTTTTAAAAGATATATGCAGTAAATAGATATTTTATATATACTTATAAAGTTGGAAAAAATACAAGAATTTGTATAACAGTTAGTTAATTAGAATTATTAAAGGTAAATGGATTTAAAAATTTGATTTTTAGTTAAATCAAACAAATCTATTTAATGAAAATTGGTTCGATTTATTTCGAATATTAATGAATTATATAAATTGTTTATACAAGGTTTAATACTGTGAAGACAGAATTGGATTGGAAAATGGATTGCAAAATAAAAAGCTAAGGTGAGATCTTCTCACTCAAAAACTGAAAGTTGATTTTACAGTTATTGATTTGATTGTCTGTTTGGATGTGATATTAGATATAGTAGGATATATCTATATATAGCAATATATATATTGGCATATGTATATGTTGCAGTTGTGATTTCCCGCATTATATAGCAGATGAGACCCTATTGCGCCGCATAATAGCAGATGATATTTTTATAAATCCCATATACCGCGATATTCCACCTCGAAGTGGAATTGGTATTGTGCTAACATCTGTGGATGCAGGGAAACAGGTTGGAGGGATCCAACTGGATTCCTCAAATTGTTTGAATATTATTTCATATGTGAATGATGTGATTATTGATAATCTGTGGATGATTTATTGATAATTGAAATTGTTGAAGGCTAAAATCTAGTCGAATGTATTTTTGGTATCGTTGGATACCAGAAATGAATATAAATTGGATTTTGGAATTAAAGTGGAAAACATTAAGTGAATTTATTGTTAAGAATTGAATTTATTAAAAGAAGGAATTTTAAAGTATTAAAATTTGATTTTCGAAATCTTACCGAATAAATTCCAAAATATGAAAAAAATGAGTTTGAATAATATTGTTTCAAAAGTTGAAGAATTCATTAAAAAAATGGAATTTTGAATAATTTGGAAAGAACAAAGGAATTTATTTAAAAGTGATAAACTTTTAGAAATCAATTTGAAATTGATTTGGTATTGAAAAATGAACCTTTGTGAAATCGATTTGGAAATTTATTTGGAGTTGAAAATAAATTTAGAAATCAAATTTGTAATTTATTTGGTAATGGAAAATAAATCATTGGAAAATTTATTTGAAATTGATTTAGTGTTTGAAAAATGATTTGGAAGTCGATTTGCAAATGGTTTGTTATTTGGAGATAAACTTAGAAATAAATTGCAATGTTTTGTTCTATTGAAAATAAAACTTAGAAATAAATTTGTAATTGATTCAATATTGAAATAAAATTAGAAATCAATCTGGAATTTGATTTTTGGGGTTAAAAGTGAATATTTGGAAATGTAAATTCAAAATGGGATTTATGAAAGGAAAGGGAATTTTTTTTAATAATAAACGCTGATTTATTTTTAAAGTGTGAAAGTAAATTTACAGATTTGGGATGTAAATTTAAAATAAATTGATAAGGATTTATTAAATTGGTTTAAATGGACCATTTTTTTATGAAGTGTGAAAAAGTGATTTGAAATTGGTTTTCAAATGTTAAGTGTGGGAAATATATATCTTGTGAAGATATTTTGAAAATAAATAATATGGGAAAATTATTTAAATTTGATGATTGTTGTGAATATTGTTGACAGTTAAATCACCGACTATCAATATTTGCCTTTGAAATGGCACTTGAATTGTTTTTAAAACAAACGCTTATTATTCCATTTAGCCGAGAAAGGACCTTTGTGTCAGATAACCCATTCTGAATAATGATACGACGATATGGATCGTATTGAAGACCGGTGATGAAGACCGGGTATTTTTGAAAACGATAGGATGACCTATCGATTGTCTCTGCACCGTTAGCTACGGTATAGAGATTTCCTTTGTGATGGGAAGTTTTATCGGAATTGTGAATACCCAGATTGCAAGGGCTTCTTTGGAAGTGTCTTCGGTTCTGTTCGAACCTGGAACAGACTTGTATGGTTACGTGTCTGACATTACGTTTTGAGATATAAAGCTGATTTCTTTCAAATACATTTCTGTTGGTGGTGGAGAATTTATTCTCTTAGCTTAACACCCTTCTCTGAGACGTACAAGCTCAGAGGTTAGGTAGTTGAAATTTATCAGCAATATATTCCCAATTTGGTAATGTGGCATGCTGAGTGTTGCTGTGATGATGATCATTTATTTGATCATTTGTGATCAAAGCGTGGCTTTGTGAAAAAGCATAGCTTTGTGGACGAGACTTCGTCAGGCCTCACAACCCAGAAATGGTCGAAACAGGAATGTTGCGGCAAGGTTATGAGGGTCGCGCCCTTAAGGGTATGTCATTTCCTTCTGGAAAGGGGTGGTATCATGGTATGGGGCCCAGATACTTACTCATGTGGACACACTTTATTTATTATGTGTGATGTTGGTTACCGAGCGCTTGGATAAAGGTCCAAAAGGACCAGGGGATGGCATATTCCTGAGTTACCTAGTTACAGGGGTAACCCGGCTTTGTTGGCAGAGAGCAGTTTGTCTCTCGGGACGTCCAGCCAGAGGCGATCCCATTCGGCAGTAGGAAAGGAAGTTCCTTAGCCTGACCATTTGTTGGAAATCCATCTCCAAATACAGAACTTGTACGGTTTTAGTTGTAGAACCTGCCATTTACTTATGGTGGTCACCACTGTTTAGATGGTAGCTATAGTATGCATACGATACTGGTCATATGCTAGCTAAGATTAATATTGTACTTTCGAAAATGTTTTCAACACTAGACATTAATAATAATAATCCAATGATTGGCGTAGTAAGCATCTTTGACTATCATAAGAAGAAATCTCCTCCAATTCTGCGTTTGCATTGTGTGTGTGGCGGGAGGTCTTATGGTAGTTTCATTTTCCAAAAGCATTGCGAATTAATTTTATTTTCTTTGTGAAAATAACTGTTTTACGATCTCACACCAGTCACCATGACTGACTCGGAGTTTATTGTTCCCTTCTAAACTCTGGGTGCCCATCATTTTCCACACGGGCAGCCTAGAGTTATGTTATCAGGATATTCTGGATATTCTTGAGCTTGGGAGATGAGCTGGATGGCGAGGCGTACTACCATACTTGTTTATTTATTCCGCTGTGTATTCTGTATGAGGACAGGTTTATATCACTGTCCATTATTGTATAGAGTTGTATATTGACTCTGATGATGCATTGTATAACTGATATAGTTCTTTGTTTAAAAGACTAGTGATTATCTATTATATATTGTTCCGCTACGATATGTGAGATTCTGATATTGTTTCTGTTTCTGTGTTTTCTGTTGTTCTTCTTTTCTTTTTCTTCTATCTCTTCTTTTAAACCCTAAGAATTCGGTTTTCCGGCATTCGGTTGCTCGGCAGTCGATACAGTGGACGTATTGATGTCGATATTCGGAAGTCGAAGAATCAGGTCCTTACAAGTGGTATCAGAGCATCCGGTTAAGCGATAACCCTTGGCTCTATTGGGTATTACTCATTAGAGATAGAGTCAGTAATACTCTAGAATGAGTTGAGTGTAATAATAGATATGAGCGCATATTTGTTAGTGAATACAAAATTTGTTTTGTATTGTGTTGACTTATCGGTTGATTGTTTATAGATTCTAGTCGGTGCAGTCTAGCTAACTGTAATCGATAGGGGTTTCTAAACTCTTAAACAAGATAAACTGACACAATATTGTTTCAAAATAGGGTAAATGAAATAATTTTACCCAAAACTATTTTTGTATAGAAAAGAAATGATTTTCTATGAATTATCATCGTATATGGATGCTTGGTTGTTAGGAAAAGATAATGTTGAATATTATCACTGTTATATGAAAAAAAATAAGAAATAAAATGATATAACCAAAGATTTGAAGATAAATTCAATTAACAAATGAAATTTATAAATATGAATTGAAAGATGAGGAAATGAATTCATATATGAATGGATTTGTAAAAGGTAAATTATAAATGTAATTTATAATTGGAAATAGAATTCCAGAGAGAATATTTGAAAATAAATTCATTAATGGAATAATAAATGAGCTGATAACTTATACAATTTGAATTTTGATAGAATAAATTTAATTTAAAGGATGAAGTTAAATAAAAGAAAGTATAAATGAAAATTAAATAAATAAATAAGATAAAGTGGATTGAATTCAAATAAACTAACTTGATAAATTGTTAATTCATAAGTAATGAATTGGAAGTTAGTTAAATTAAAGTTGAGTTGTGAACTAAATTTAAAATGGTTTGAATTTGTATATAAATTCAAGTGGGTAGTAGAAATAAATTGAAATTTTCCTTGTTATTGATAAAATGAATTCACGATGAATTGAATATGGAAATTTGAAATTTAAAAAGAATAAGTGAATATATTAATTGAATTAAATTAGTGAATGGAATAAATTTGATAAATGAAAATCAAATCAAGAATTGAAATTGGAAATTGTTTACAAGGAAATGAACTTGAGTTTGAAGTGAAATAACTTAAGTAAATATTGAATAAATGCTCGACTTAAGAATTTTTTTTGTGAAATGGTTTCAAATGAAATGAATGAGAATATGGAATGTAAGTTAAATTGAAATGGATATGAATTCGTTTCGTTCAAAAATGAATTGAATATAAAGAATTGCATTGTAAACCATTGAATTGAATGTGAATTAGATGGAAGTGATTTAAGTTGAATTGAAATTTTATGAATTGCTAATGGAATTTATTTTGGATGTATGGCTAATGAAATCTATATATTTGTTACTGAAATAAGTGAATTGTTAAATAGATTTCCTATATTTGTCACTTACGTGTTTAAACTGAGTAAGTGTAGGGTTTTGGAAGCCATTTAGCTGCATTTTGGTTGCGTTAATAAGCTAATAATAAACCGCTTTGCTTAAAATGCTAAAAAGGTACGCCTACGCAATACAAAAATAGGAAATATGAACTGTTTTTCTGCTTTTCCGACCGAGTGGGTCGATGTATATATATTTATATCTTTTGTCATATTGCAAAAGCTCCTCCGTACAAAGGAGACTCCGCCAAAATTTTCTGAAAATTTTGGGAATTAGAAAATTTTTTGAACTTTTTGAAAATTTTCACTTAACGACAAGTGATTTCAAATTGAATTTGAGATAAAGGTAAATGAAACTCAATATTCAGAAATAGAAGATGAATTGAATTCAAGCAAAATTCGAAATGGAAATTGGAAATAAGAGTATTGGGATTTGAAATGAATTCCAAATAGAATTGAAATTGTCAATTGAATTAAAATGAAATTGAAAATGCAAAGTTGGATGAATATATAACTTTGTTAGTGTAGTGAAAATAAATATAAAAAGTATGTAAACACTTATATTGAACTTAAGAAATGAATTAAGGAAAATTATTAAGTAAATGGGTATTGGGAATCCAATAAGCAAATTTGGATATTGTTGTTAAATAAAATATACAGGATATTTGAGATTGGATTTTGATTTTGAAGATGAAATTGAATTTCTCAACAAAAGTTATGTATTTGAATTTCAATTTGAAATTTGATGAGATTCTGGTTTTGCCACTTGGCATTTTGTTTTCTATTGGGATTTGAGAGTCCGTAGGGACGTTTTGTAGTAGTACCGAGCTAGCCACGTAAAGGAGACGCTGGCGAAATTTTTTGAAAATTTCGAGAGTTAGAAAATTTTTGAGAAATTTGGGATAATTTAAAATTTTGAATTCAAATTTAAATTTGAATTGTGAAGTAAATTAAGTTGTTTGAAACTTATGGAAAAGTTTGGAAAAAAATTATGAAGTAATAAGAAAGATTATTTTATCAAGTGATAAAACTATTTGGTTTTGGTAAAATGATGAACGGGTATTGGAGCATTCTTCTTTACTTGTAATTTCAGGACGAAATTCTTTTAAGGGGGGAAGATTGTAACGACCCTGAACTTTTGACATTTGAAAAGTGAATATTTAATTAAGTTTAAATATTCGAATGATAATTTAATTTGAAATTCAAATATCAGAGTGAATTTGGCGATTAAATTATTGAATTTAATTATTAAATTTGGGTAAAAATTTGAATCTTCAGTTTTAAGCTGATTAAAAATAATCTGAAGGCTTTGAAAATTTATATTGATAATTCTGAAAGTAATCGAACTTTCAGAATTGAATTTGAAACTGTTTTGTTCAGTTTTGAATTTATCGTTTAATTCGATATTTAAAAATAGCGTTCCGAGGCACAGTCTCGGATTTGACGAAACCAGTTCCATTGGATCCGTAATATTGTATTATTATCGGATTTCAATTTTCGTAGTGTTTGGGGTGATCGTTTGGCCGTACGATAAGCAAACGCGCTGAAATTAAATCGAAAAATTAATATTATAATTGGTCCAGAAAGCTATCTTCTTCATACGATCGAATTTGGACTCGGAACCTTTTCCATTGTGTTCGGAATAGGCTCATAACATTACAAACGCCTAGCGGCATGCCTTGATAGGAAGTCAAAATCTTTGACTTCGTTTTCGAGTCGATTCGAATTTAAAATTTAAATTTAAAATTTATATTTGTTACCAGTCTAAATAAAATCACATCAGCCGTTACTTTTCCTTAATTCAAGCCTGATCACCCACTCCAACACGCAAAGTCATTCTTTCACGTGACCTTATCCTTTCCTTCTATCAGACACTTCGAAGAAGAAAATCACAAAAACAGATTTTTGAATCAAAGAAAATAAAAATATAATGACCGAAGCCCTTTTTCTTAATCAAACACGTTCCCTTCCTCACTCCCAAATTATTATCAATTTCAGTTTAAATTAATGGCCGAGCCTCGTATAAACCTCGTTCCAGATCACGAGTCTCATAGGCGACTAGGGTTTCGCATCGGAATAGGCGGAGCTTCGCGAGTGGGCGACGACTTGTGGGACACGCGAGCGACTGGGAGGCGTGCACGACAGCGTGGGGCCGGAGGCGAGGCGATTCGCTAGGCTGGAGGGTGCACGTCGACGTTGGGCTCGTTCGAGGAGTTCGGTAGCACGCATGCACTGACGTCGACGAAGGCGACAAGATCGATTTGGGATCGATGGCTTCAAGCATTAGGGTGGATTCTGGAGTTCGCCGTGGACTTGGATGGGTCGCGTTTTGGTCGATCGCGAGTTCGTCAAGCGATTGCTGTGAGGTATACATCCATTTATTTTGTATAAAAAAATTCATAGGTTAGAAAATATTAACAGTAAAATTTATTTCTGTTTTATAATAAATACTATTATGATTTTACAGTGGGGATAGACAGAAAGCAAATATATATTCAGGCAAGATTTTGTTTATGTAAATTTTTAAAAGATATATGCAGTAAATAGAAATTTTATATATACATATAAAGTTTGAAAAATATACAAGAATTTGTATAACAGTTAGTTAATTAGAATTATGTAACGACCCGTGAATTTCGTTAACTAAGTTTGTCATAATTTCCATAATTTATAATAAAATGAATGTTGGGAATTAGATGTAGCAATTGTAATTAAAAGTTAACTAAAAAAATATTTAAAATGAAATTCCAATTCAATAAAATAATGTAAATGTTATGATTTGATTTTTAAATAAAATATGAGAAACAAGAGTAAGTATTGAATAATATGTTATTTATTTATGGTATTGAATAAAAATTGGTAAGCCAATTGTAATTAATGGTAATAATGTGATATAAGCTAATAAATTAGTTTTCAATGCAACACCCATTAATGAATGTAATTGAAATGGAATTTAGGTAAATGTACACTAGGTTATAAATCAAATAGAAGGAAACAAACGTATATATCGAATTGATTAATGAATAAATATACATTGAATAGTAATTAAATGTACAGTTAGTGGAAATTGTGTAAAATCAATAATGATAATTAGATGTTCCTTATTGATAATTAATTCCATAACGGAAAGAGTAAATGTATTCATTTGAATATAAAATTGCAATTGGGTAGGGATTGTTAAGTAACAACGTTAATGCAAGGTAAGTGATGCTAAATTAAAGTCAATAATAATGAATAGTGACTAATTCAAAATTTGTAACATATATTTTAAAATTACCTGCTTATTTGTTAATGGAATTAGAATTTGTAATAAGTGATAATAAAATAAATGAAGGTTACACTAATGGGAAATGAAATAACGTTCATTAAATGTTGAGTAATCATAGGGTCATATTTATTAAAAGCGTTACTTTAATAATGTGGATTAATTGAGAAATTAATACTAGAAGCAGGTAAAGTAATAACTAAAAGGGAAATATGTTATAAATTGATTTTACCTTAACTTAAGTGTAAGATAAAGGTTGAATTTGGAACTTATCCATTTAATTTGAAACTTATTAGGATAAAATGGGATTCAATTTATAATGAGGGTTTATTTTAAGAAATCGAAATAAATTCTTTAATGAGAGAATTAAGCTACTTTAAACTGACGGGAATTTGTTTAAAGAATTACAAATTTATTTATAAATTTTATAAGATGAAATTAATACTAATCCTATTTAGATTATGACAGTTGGCTAACCTACAGAATAGGAAGCTATATTTATTTATTTAATTGGAAAATTTAATTACTTTCTTTGAAATTATTGTGAATAAATGAAATATAATAGTTAAATGTTAACGTTGAAGGAAGTATAGAGGAAATCTAAGAAAATAAATGTAAACAATAGTGAGCCAATGTAAATTGCATCTTTTTTATTATAACGACCCGCTATTTTGGACCATTCAAATCGACAATAAATCCACACATGTCGGACTTGAATAATTCAAAATATCAGATTGTTATTTAAATTTGGCAAAACTCATCATATGCAGTAACTAAATCAATCACAGAATCACAGACATAGAGTAATACAATAATGCGCAGCGGAATAGATAAAATAGTAGTTCATGAAGCTACTATATAAACATCAGAGTTAGAAATAAAATACAACAGAATATCTCAATTGCAGTGAAGTCTCCAGTACAACAGATGACTTCTCTGAACAAATCAACTAGAAGAGCTGAAAGCTGAGGCGATAGTTGGATCTCCAAAGGAAGCTCCAAACTCCAAGGGTGAGTCTCAAATGCTGTATCACTCGGTCTGACCCGAGCGTAAAGCAAAACACAAAACACTCGAGTCAGGATTAACATTCTTATATAAATAAATCCAACTCAAATGAAATATCAACTGAAATACGAGTAACTTAAAGGATGTTTGGGATAACCATCCTCTAAGGATCTTCAGAACTATCTACAAGGTGGAAATATACATTTTAACACCGTGGTCATTTCAATTAAATTTACTTCAAAACCCAAATATCATTTCATTTCAAATATATCTATTTTCCAAAATAGTATATATATTAAATGATTTAAAAAGTAAAGTATTTATAATTTCCTCAAGTCTCGCAAATCGATTCAAATCACCTTCAAATTCCAAATTCAAATTTATTCAAAGCTCAATTCTTCAATTTAATTCAGTTCTAAATATACCCTTTTTTTTCAATATATTTCAAAGCTTTAGTATTCAACATTTTCAAAGTTAGATTTAACAGTTTCATATAGCTCTTGATTTAACTTCATTATTATTTAATCAGGGAATATTCACTTAATAGATTCAATATCATTTACTAGCCTTAAATCACATTTTACTAGATATTTCCTTAAACTTTATTTAAATAAGAAATATTCATTTATTTAAATTAAACCCAAGTTATAAATCATATCTTAAATCTCAATTTCAATAAGTTTTAAATCGGTTTAATTAAATAAAATTCTTAACTAAATTCAAATTACCTTCCCAACCTTAACTTATTCAAATTATTACTGAAATCTATTTTGAAACACAAATTTAAATACTCAACCATATTATATGTATTTAATCAATCTTAATTAAATGAAATATCATTATTAAATTCTATATAAATCATTACCATTTATATATAAAGTTTTAAGAATCAATATTTATTTAAAACTATATATTTCTTTCCAAAACCATAGAATTCATTTTCAAAATAATTATATATATGGACCAACGGTGTCTGTATATATATATCATATGGTTAAGTGATACAGATATTTATCATTTCAATCCGAAATTTAAATATATACGGGTAGATATCATTTCGACCCGTAATCCCAATTTCAATTCAAATGAAAATCGCTTGGGTTTATCATTTCAACCCATAACGATTTTCTCCTATTCTAAAGTCCGTTCGGGTATGTATCATTTCAACCCATGGTGATTTCTATACTAACAGGGAACTTGCAGAGTGATAACAGATATTAAAATAATATAACAGGCATATATATCAGCAATAACAATTTAATATAAACAACAGGATATGGTGTCATATCCCACAGGTGAACAGTTATAGATAATAGCATGTATGACAATTTAAATAACTACAACATCATATTTCAATTGTTATTTCAATTGAAATTAAATTAAATAAATATAAGAACGTTAATCGTGAGTGATTGCTCACCTTTCGAGGCTAGAGAGGAATACAGAAGTTGACACGGATACGCACACTGATACGGACACTGAAATTTGAATGATGAATCGAAGCAAAGCAAAGTCGGTACCAATTCAACGATCAAAGCTGATAATAAAATAAATGGAACAAATCAGGACGGGGTCGATGAAGATACTCGGAATCATCTTGATAGAACAGAAATATATATATATATTATATTATTATTATCATAAATTCCTTTAAACAAATATTCTAATTTTAAAACATATTTAAAACGTCATATTTACAAATTTCCATTCAAATTTTTAGTCAAAGCATAGACTTATCTCAAACCAAAATTCAAAATGAAGAAACATACCCCAAAATCTCAATATTATATAAAATAAACTAACGTCCTTTACATATGCAATTTAAACAATAGTACAACAACTGTAATTATAGTGCTCATATTATCCACTTATTATATAACTTAAATCAAAATGAAGTAAAATATCAAGTTGTATAACATATATATATAGGACAAGACTTGGTCGAACTGGGTTGCAAGAATACTCATTTTAAAATGTATATACCTTATAAATTATAACTGTATAAACTTTTGTGACTTAATAAACTATATACTATATATACATACATATCAATGCAGACCGTAAAACAACAAAGTATGCAAACAACATGTTATAAAAATTTTATACAAATATATTACTGTGTGAATAAAATTGTAAAACGATATAAAATATTTCTTTAAAAATGAATCTACTGTAACTATGCATTTGCAAAACAATACACGTATTATTTTTTTCCAAGCCGAAGCCTATATAGACCTACCTACAATATATTGACACAGCACGCAACCCCTTTACTATTTTAATTTTACTAATAGCCAACTATATTCATGCAAGCAAAACCAAATCATTATTCACACTACAGCAAATCTATGTGACCGATATAAGTAGTTGTTTTGTTTTTTAAAAAAAAATTTCTAAACGCAAGACGCGTACATATATAAAATGAAATTTCATTCTGTCAAGGTTTCCTAATACAAACTATTCATCAACTAATATGTTGCTGTACGTTTTAGTTTATACAATACTATAACTAACAGCCTATACATATACTAACCCAAAATATAAACTCTGAATTATATATATTATCATATTACTACAAAGCTTAAACTGAATATACATTTACACTTAAGCACTCAAAGAAATAAAAACCCCAACAACTATATATAATACTACCATAAATAGATATATACATATATCAAATTAAAGCTCAGTATACTTAAATATATATATAAATTATAAACCTATAAATATAGGATACCTTAATATACATATATATCTCTAGCAAAGAACATCGGCCAGAAGAAGAGGAGGACGGCGGAGAGAATTGGAGGCAAGCGGAGTGGCGGGGTTCCGGCGATGGGTGATTCGGGTTGCTCGGCCACTTCGGTCAGGGGAGGCTAGGTAGGTGGCTGCCTATTGGAAGGCTCGGCTTGGTGTTTGGTGAAGGCTGTCGCCGTGGAAATGGAGGGCAGCTGGTGGGAAGAGGCATGGGGAATGAGTGAAGTCTGGAGGGTGATGCGAGATGCGTGGGGTGGTATGACGTGTGCATGGCGAATAGGTGACGGTTGGATGGGTTAGTTCGGAGGCGTGGATGGGTTCGGCCAGAGTTTCGGCCATGGAAGGGGATGAAGACAGTGCGGGACGTGATGGGAGGTTAAGGAAGAAGGTTAGGGGCGTGCGTGTTTTTTAATGGGAAAGAAAAAGGAATTTACAGATGAGAAGGAAAAGAAAAGAGATGGGAGGAGAGAAAAGGGAAAGGGGAAGAACAGATCTGGAGGAAGGAAAAGTTGAGATGGGGAATAAAGTAGATGGTATACGCAAGGTTGTAGGCAAAATAAATGGAATGCAATAAGAACGGGTGAGGTAACAAAGGCAAATAAGACGTTCAAATTAAATGAATGCCAACGATCGGCCAAAATTTTAGCTGAAGAGTAAGGACCATTTATAGCTTGAGTGGACAGCGCGTTTCAAGTTTGAAACGTAAGGAAGGAATATAATCAACATTTCGGAACCGATACGACGTAAAGTTTTTAATTTTTCCATCGCGTACCAGAGCTCAAAATACAAAAATAAATATACCGTAGTGATCAGCACGACGAGACGATCAAAACGGTATACAGATATTAGTGGTACGATCATCCGATCAAAAGTCGATAATCGGTACCAGAAATGCTGCTATTCTGTCAGAATTAAGATAAACGGAGTAGTAGAAGTCAAAATTTGGAAAAACGAATTTCGCAGTCTGATTCAGAATGATCTGAATAAATTTTCTCCTGTTGACATATTTTGGTTTCGGAAAACTTTTAAATTCACTGTTATTAACCGGTTTGATTTGAAATGAAATTTCATAGGAAAATAAACTTCAATATTATCAGATGAAAATTTACCAGTTGCTATATTAAAATAGACGTATTCCAAATAATAAATTTTTATTTCAAAATTTTATTGTTTAAAATTTCACAAATTTTCAATTAATTTAACAAATAAAATCACTAAAATTTATGGGTCGTTACACTCTCCCCCACTCAAAACTTTTCGTCCCCGAAAAGGAAGAGGGTAGGAGAATAGAAACAACCAGAAAAATATAAATTGAAAAAAACAAGGATGAACAACTATATAAATTTTACTTGGAATATTCATTTGAAAACTTCATTCGCAATTCAATTATCTTTAATACTTTAAAACTTTTCAAAAATCCATTTGTAAAATTTCTTGCTTCCTTTATAAATACCATTTATATGTTTAAATGACACCTTTATAAATGTATGAAAATCATTTGAAAACAATTATTTACATTATTACTTATATTTACAAATAAGCTAATTGAAAACATTAAATCCATAGTTCATAAATTTATTAATTCTATCTAAAATACTTTTCAAATATTATTTATAAGTCAATAATCATTTACTTTAAATATGTTTCATTTAATTAATAACCTCTAAAATATCTATAGCAGTAAAATTTTCTATTAAACCAAATAATATATAAATAAATGATATTTAAAAGGGTATAGTCAACAAGGAAAAGAAGGACTTGGAGAGACAGAATATAGGTGAATAAATAAAGCTGAGCAGATAAGGTAGATTCGAAGGAATAGTATCGGCCATGAATAATTAATTCAAACCATTAGAATTTCAATTCCAAATATTGATACAAAATTTCTTTGTTAGAAATACTTTTATAATAAAATATTTTTTATAGTCGAAACAAATTTCCTTTCGAAAATACTTTTATAACTCGATGTCTTAACAAGTTTATCCTCGTTCCTGTAGACTCTGGCAGTGCGTTGATCAGGTGCAAAGCTAGAATTCTCCAGGTACTTAGTAGACTTGTTTCAACACCCAGTGAAAATACTGGAAAACTTTTAAAAACATATACGGAAAGTACAATCCAATCAAAAACGAACAAAACCTTTGTCTAACCATGGTTCGCAGATACACAATGGTTACGCCTGGTTCCCCCAGGAAACAATCCATATCCGTAAGCTTTCTCAGCCCTGCGAGTTACGCCATGATGACTAGTAGAATGCAGGATACACAATGGTTACGCCTGGATCCCCCAGGAAACAATCCGTACCCCTAGGCAAGACTCAGCCAAGCATTTGCGCTACTATTCGCGACCTACACAGATTGCAGGATACACAATGGTTACGCCTGGATCCCCCAGGAAACAATCCGTACCCCTAGGCAAGACTCAGCCAGGCAGTTGCGCTATGCAGTCACGAGAGAACGATAAGACCATGGGTAACGCCATGGAATTCGAAGGACACTCGAGTATCATATCCGGAAAACCAAAAATCAGAGAGAATAATATCGATAGAATGAATCCAAGATGTGGCCACAAATCGGATATCAAGCAGAAGGCACTTTCCATATCTTTACTTCGAAAATATGTATCATATAGTACCTTTTCAAATCACTTTCAAATATCGTACTTATATAAAATCCATTATATATAAGATTTAATTTTCAAATCAAATACTTTCCAAAATCAATAGTATATCAAATCATACTTATATAGACTTCAATTATATAAGATTTCACTTTCAAATTGAGTACCTTTTCAAATCTATAGTTTTCGAATCAATTTCATACTCATACAAATCAATTTTATATGAGTTCGACAACTCCCAAATCAAGTTTTTAGTAACATAAGGTTCTCAATTTTTAATTTGTTTCAATATCAGTTCAATTTCAAAATCATATACAATTTCACCCAATTATTTCTTCTCAAATTAATTATCTTTAGTTTCAAAGTTTCCAAAATAATAGATTTAGAAAATAAATCCAAATTTCCAAGTCAATAAATTAAGTCAACCAATTCATTTCCAAAATCAAATGTTTCCAAAATCATCTTATACTTACGTAAGGTCTATCTTATATAAGGATCAAATTTTCAAAAATAAATTTCGCTGTATGAAGAGCCATATGGGATTTTAATATCTTTGCTTTTATGGGTTATATATCTTTGTAATTTAAATTGGAAATTTCTTTTAGTAAGCAAAGATATTCTAACTCGACAGCTTTCAATTTCAGCGTCAAAATATATAAATGATATTAGGATATAAGATGTACATACGTCATCGTTTCGCAAAATTACATTTGATCGCTCGCTTGATCACATAAGTTCGCTTTCGAACTAGTATTGTCCATTCGACTTCCCTAATGCGGATTTCGATATGGTTTCTCGACTAGAAGCCATCAGTCTCCTTGCATAGCCATATACTACGATAGAGAATTCTAGAATCAAGCCCAAAATCCATATCAAATATTCGCCATCAAGAATCGAATGAAAAATCCTAACACGAAATGGTGTACTCCACCTCGAACTTGTGTACTCAAACTTGGATCAAATTAATTATGCGAATAAAACAGCATACGTACAACTTATATATTTATTCCAACTTGTTAAATATATAGTTTCATAAAGATGTTACTAAGTTAAAACATTTAAACTAAATTTTATTCAAAATATTTTAAAGACCAAATTCTTCTCAAGACATTTCAAATCTAAATTTCATATTAGAAAATCTAAAATTTCCTTATTCATTTACTTCCAAACACTTTCAACTTATTTAAATCATATTACTTCATACTTAAACATTCAAACAAATTTATATACTTTATCAAATAATTCATACTTTTCAAAATTTCTTAGCTTTGAAAAGTTAACCTTGGTTTGGAAGTGCTCGAACCTTCAAAATAGTTGAAGAAATCGTTTTCAAAATCAGTAAATCAATTTCAATAGATAGGGTATATCAAATCCAAACCCAAGGACTGAACACCGGCTTACTTCAAATCATTTCAAATATATATATACATATATCTTTCGAATATCAAATCATACTTCAAAATTTCGAAATCAAAATTGGTTTCGCAAAATCACTCACGTAGCAATGCTACTAAAGTGGCCTTTCCCTCACTCTGAAACTCGAAAATCAATGTCGATGATGCATGCACTCATCACCGAAATTATTTTCCAGCGACATAAGTGAGTTCTGGACTTCTATTTTCTCAAACTTCTTTTGAAATTTCTTCAAAACTCATTAAAATCATTTGAAACATTTCTTATTCGGAAAATATTTTTAAATCATATTATTATTATATATTTCAAAATCTTAAAACCAATTTCAAAATACCGGAGTTCAATTCTCGAATTTCAAATTTAAAATCATTCAGTTATAAATCATTTTTAGATAAATCAAATTTCTTATATAGTTTTTTTCAAAATTACAAATCCTTTCGAAACCTCAAATTCTTATTTTAAAGGGTTTATAATCTTTATCAAAAACATTTCACTTTTATATATAGAATATAATCATACTTATCAAAATAATAATTTCGGTTTGGAAAACAATTTCTAAAATATAAACAAACCCGATTTTCAAAGGACGATTCACGAACGGATTTCAAAACAAAGATAGATATTCAAATTAGATGGACTCTTGTCAAATAGAATTTTGATTCAAAGATAAGCTCGAACGAAGATGAGATAATTAAATTTCAAAATAGAAGATGAATACACTTATATAAATCGCGGGCGACCTTAACCGGGTCAACCGTGACTTCAAGAATATAATCGATGCGAAAATCTAAGGCAAATCGACATTCGATCGCAAGAGATAGCGGCATCTCAACCAAAGATATAGAAATCTCCGGTGAATCAATGCCAATTGTGAAGGAGTTTCACCCCTTCACAAATCATTCAAGGGTTGATGGGATCCTATTCTCATAGAGATCATTCGAAGTGGAGTCGTGGGATACTCCAGAATCAAAAGAATACAAATAGGAAGAGGCAAGAATGAATTTTTGGAACCGCAAGGAACGTTCCAAAGTTCAGAGGAAATTGAGTCAAAAGGAAGAGATTCAAACTCGAACGAAAGTGATTCTGTAAATAAATTTACAATATATGCTAAGTTTTGCCTAGAGCCAAAGCTCTGATACTAACTATAACGACCCGCTATTTTGGACCATTCAAATCGACAATAAATCCACACATGTCGGACTTGAATAATTCAAAATATCAGATTGTTATTTAAATTTGGCAAAACTCAGCATATGTAGTAACTAAATCAATCACAGAATCACAGACACAGAGTAATACAATAATGCGCAGCGAAATAGATAAAATAGTAGTTCATGAAGCTACTATATAAACATCAGAGTTAGAAATAAAATACAACAGAATATCTCAATTGCAGTGAAGTCTCCAGTACAACAGATGACTTCTCTGAACAAATCAACTAGAAGAGCTGAAAGCTGAGGCGATAGTTGGATCTCCAAAGGAAGCTCCAAACTCCAAGGGTGAGTCTCAAATGCTGTATCACTCGGTCTGACCCGAGCGTAAAGCAAAACACAAAACACTCGAGTCAGGATTAACATTCTTATATGAATAAATCCAACTCAAATGAAATATCAACTGAAATACGAGTAACTTAAAGGATGTTTGGGATAACCATCCTCTAAGGATCTTCAGAACTATCTACAAGGTGGAAATATACATTTTAACACCGTGGTCATTTCAATTAAATTTACTTCAAAACCCAAATATCATTTCATTTCAAATATATCTATTTTCCAAAATAGTATATATATTAAATGATTTAAAAAGTAAAGTATTTATAATTTCCTCAAGTCTCGCAAATCGATTCAAATCACCTTCAAATTCCAAATTCAAATTTATTCAAAGCTCAATTCTTCAATTTAATTCAGTTCTAAATATACCCTTTTTTCAATATATTTCAAAGCTTTAGTATTCAACATTTTCAAAGTTAGATTTAACAGTTTCATATAGCTCTTGATTTAACTTCATTATTATTTAATCAGGGAATATTCACTTAATAGATTCAATATCATTTACTAGCCTTAAATCACATTTTACTAGATATTTCCTTAAACTTTATTTAAATAAGAAATATTCATTTATTTAAATTAAACCCAAGTTATAAATCATATCTTAAATCTCAATTTCAATAAGTTTTAAATCGGTTTAATTAAATAAAATTCTTAACTAAATTCAAATTACCTTCCCAACCTTAACTTATTCAAATTATTACTGAAATCTATTTTGAAACACAAATTTAAATACTCAACCATATTATATGTATTTAATCAATCTTAATTAAATGAAATATCATTATTAAATTCTATATAAATCATTACCATTTATATATAAAGTTTTAAGAATCAATATTTATTTAAAACTATATATTTCTTTCCAAAACCATAGAATTCATTTTCAAAATAATTATATATATGGACCAACGGTGTCTGTATATATATATATCATATGGTTAAGTGATACAGATATTTATCATTTCAATCCGAAATTTAAATATATACGGGTAGATATCATTTCGACCCGTAATCCCAATTTCAATTCAAATGAAAATCGCTTGGGTTTATCATTTCAACCCATAACGATTTTCTCCTATTCTAAAGTCCGTTCGGGTATGTATCATTTCAACCCATGGTGATTTCTATACTAACAGGGAACTTGCAGAGTGATAACAGATATTAAAATAATATAACAGGCATATATATCAGCAATAACAATTTAATATAAACAACAGGATATGGTGTCATATCCCACAGGTGAACAGTTATAGATAATAGCATGTATGACAATTTAAATAACTACAACATCATATTTCAGTTGTTATTTCAATTGAAATTAAATTAAATAAATATAAGAACGTTAATCTTGAGTGATTGCTCACCTTTCGAGGCTAGAGAGGAATACAGAAGATGACACGGATACGCACACTGATACGGACACTGAAATTTGAATGATGAATCGAAGCAAAGCAAAGTCGGTACCAATTCAACGATCAAAGCTGATAATAAAATAAATGGAACAAATCAGGACGGGGTCGATGAAGATACTCGGAATCATCTTGATAGAACAGAAATATATATATATATATATTATATTATTATTATCATAAATTCCTTTAAACAAATATTCTAATTTTAAAACATATTTAAAACGTCATATTTACAAATTTCCATTCAAATTTTTAGTCAAAGCATAGACTTATCTCAAACCAAAATTCAAAATGAAGAAACATACCCCAAAATCTCAATATTATATAAAATAAACTAACGTCCTTTACATATGCAATTTAAACAATAGTACAACAACTGTAATTATAGTGCTCATATTATCCACTTATTATATAACTTAAATCAAAATGAAGTAAAATATCAAGTTGTATAACATATATATATAGGACAAGACTTGGTCGAACTGGGTTGCAAGAATACTCATTTTAAAATGTATATACCTTATAAATTATAACTGTATAAACTTTTGTGACTTAATAAACTATATACTATATATACATACATATCAATGCAGACCGTAAAACAACAAAGTATGCAAACAGCATGTTATAAAAATTTTATACAAATATATTACTGTGTGAATAAAATTGTAAAACGATATAAAATATTTCTTTAAAAATGAATCTACTGTAACTATGCATTTGCAAAACAATACACGTATTTTTTTTCCAAGCCGAAGCCTATATAGACCTACCTACAATATATTGACACAGCACGCAACCCCTTTACTATTTTAATTTTACTAACAGCCAACTATATTCATGCAAGCAAAACCAAATCATTATTCACACTACAGCAAATCTATGTGACCGATATAAGTAGTTGTTTTGTTTTTAAAAAATTTTTTTCTAAACGCAAGACGCGTACATATATAAAATGAAATTTCATTCTGTCAAGGTTTCCTAATACAAACTATTCATCAACTAATATGTTGCTGTACGTTTTAGTTTATACAATACTATAACTAACAGCCTATACATATACTAACCCAAAATATAAACTCTGAATTATATATATTATCATATTACAACAAAGCTTAAACTGAATATACATTTACACTTAAGCACTCAAAGAAATAAAAACCCCAACAACTATATATAATACTACCATAAATAGATATATACATATATCAAATTAAAGCTCAGTATACTTAAATATATATATAAATTATAAACCTATAAATATATAGGATACCTTAATATACATATATATCTCTAGCAAAGAACATCGGCCAGAAGAAGAGGAGGACGGCGGAGAGAATTGGAGACAAGCGGAGTGGCGGGTTCCGGCGATGGGTGATTCGGGTTGCTCGGCCACTTCGGTCAGGGGAGGCTGGGTAGGTGGCTGCCTATTGGAAGGCTCGGCTTGGTGTTTGGTGAAGGCTGTCGCCGTGGAAATGGAGGGCAGCTGGTGGGAAGAGGCATGGGGAATGAGTGAAGTCTGGAGGGTGATGCGAGATGCGTGGGGTGGTATGACGTGTGCATGGCGAATAGGTGACGGTTGGATGGGTTAGTTCGGAGGCGTGGATGGGTTCGGCCAGAGTTTCGGCCATGGAAGGGGATGAAGACAGTGCGGGACGTGATGGGAGGTTAAGGAAGAAGGTTAGGGGCGTGCGTGTTTTTTAATGGGAAAGAAAAAGGAATTTACAGATGAGAAGGAAAAGAAAAGAGATGGGAGGAGAGAAAAGGGAAAGGGGAAGAACAGATCTGGAGGAAGGAAAAGTTGAGATGGGGAATAAAGTAGATGGTATACGCAAGGTTGTAGGCAAAATAAATGGAATGCAATAAGAACGGGTGAGGTAACAAAGGCAAATAAGACGTTCAAATTAAATGAATGCTAACGATCGGCCAAAATTTTAGCTGAAGAGTAAGGACCATTTATAGCTTGAGTGGACAGCGCGTTTCAAGTTTGAAACGTAAGGAAGGAATATAATCAACATTTCGGAACCGGTACGACGTAAAGTTTTTAATTCTTCCATCGCGTACCAGAGCTCAAAATACAAAAATAAATATACCGTAGTGATCAGCATGACGAGACGATCAAAACGGTATACAGATATTAGTGGTACGATCATCCGATCAAAAGTCGATAATCGGTACCAGAAATGCTGCTATTCTGTCAGAATTAAGATAAACGGAGTAGTAGAAGTCCAAATTTGGAAAAACGAATTTCGTAGTCTGATTCAGAATGATCTGAATAAATTTTCTCCTGTTGACATATTTTGGTTTCGGAAAACTTTTAAATTCACTGTTATTAACCGGTTTGATTTGAAATGAAATTTCACAGGAAAATAAACTTCAATATTATCAGATGAAAATTTACCAGTTGCTATATTAAAATAGACGTATTCCAAATAATAAATTTTTATTTCAAAATTTTATTGTTTAAAATTTCACAAATTTTCAATTAATTTAACAAATAAAATCACTAAAATTTATGGGTCGTTACACTGATAATAGTAGACTGAATAATAGAATGAAAGGTAATTAAATGAAATTTTGAAAATTTAATTTACAATTTCTAAATTCAATAAATTGAGATAAACACGGAAATTGATAAATTTATCAATTTTTGAATTTACTTTTAATTTGGTTAAAACATTGTAATTTACTGAGCAATATAAAAGGGTTAAAATTGGTAAATTATAAGATTTAAATTAAAAGTTGGATTTTAATAATTTATTTAATTAATGGAAAAATAGTCATTTTGGCCACTGACTCGGATTTCGATGAAATAAGTTTCATCAGATCCATAACGGTGAATTATAGTAGTGTTTCAAGTTTCGTAACAATCAGATTTGTCATTTGATCGTACGGACTCGAAACGCCTTGAAATAAATGCAATTGTAATCAATTGAAATCAGTTTGAAATTTTTGATTTTAGCATAACTTCTTCATACGATGGAATTTGGACTTGAAACCTTTTCCATTGCGTTTAAAATATTTTAAAACACCTATTTTGATATATGGGTTTACCCAATTCCGTTCCGGAGACAGAACGGGCTTTTTGGACCACTTTGGCGTTAGCGCGTAAATCTATCTTATCCATCCATTCAAATGTCAACCCTACCTATATAAACCCAGTTATAAACCCTAGCCTCCCTAATCTTTATTTGTCTGTACGTACAATTCATCTTCTTCTTAGCTCCTCATTCCAATGGCAAACAAAATCTAATTCCCAAATTCCAAAATATAATTTCAAATAAAATAAAAATAAATTTTTTTTTTGAGATTTACGCGCGTCGGGTTGCGCTTGGGGTTTCAGGGGGAAAAACCCTGGAGCTACTTCGAGTCAGGAAGAAAACTACTCGGGTCTTCGGGTCGATTTGGCAAAAACTCCAAGCATGCACAGGGTATTTGAGGCGGCGGACCGGGTTGAATTCGAAGTCGACTCAGCACCAGAATTTTCCAATCTTCAAATTTTCATAACTTTTGCATACGGACTCGGATTTGGACGCGGTTTCTTTTGTTAGGATCGTATCGAAATTCCGGACACTTTGACACTAGTTTGGACAAATTCTGAGACGGTCAAATTTTTGGGTTTAAATTGAATTTAAATTCAATTTAAATTCAAAAGGTGAGTGTTTTAACCCACTCACAACTTCTAAGATTTCTTATGTTTGTTAAATTAAATTTTGATATGATTTAAAATTTATCTATGATTGTTTGGACATATATTTAATCCTCATCTCAGTTAGATAACATTTAGTTAAATTTAATTGTTATTTAATTTTATTATTGCATAAAATTTGCGAGTTAAATTTGTTTATTATTGCATATAAACTGCCAGTTGAACAGTTATTAATTTTTATTGAACATAAACTATTTGTTGATGCCTGTTATATTTTATATGCTTTATATTGATGTTTAGTTTAAATTGGATGATGATTGTAATAAATGGTTGTTTATTGATATTTGGATGAATGGATGCTATATTTTATATTGTATAAACTGCAAGTTATTATGCATTTTTATTTTATTCGGGATTGCGGTTTGAAATGATATATAACCGTAATTTTATTTTAAATTGCGGATTGAAATGATAAATATCCGTATCACTTGACCATAGGATAGAAAATTATATACAGGCACCGTGGTCTATATATAAAATATTTTAAGGGATTTTCTATGGTTTGGAAAGAAATATATGGTTTAATAAATATTAAATTTTGATATTATATAAATATTATTTTATATATGGTTAAATTCTAAAATTTAAGCTATGTATGACTTGATGATGTTTTAAGTTTGATTTACGAATATTTCAAGTTGAGCTTTATTTAAGTGATATTGAATTTATTTAATAAATATTTCTAAACTAAATAATAGTAAACTGAATTAAAGTATATATAAGATTGTCATATTTGGTTGGGAATTTTGGAATATTTAAAGACTTGAAATATATCAAAATTGAAATGTTTTATTGAAATTAAGGTATTATGGTTTTTCCAAGTATTTGTTTTCGAAATTGTTATAACTTTGAAAGTAATATGGTTTGAAAATGAATTTATTTGAAATAGAATTTATTTAAGAATTATCTTTAAATATATTGATTTGAAACCGATTGAAATTTTGAGATTAAGAATATGACTGCATTATGTGATTTGGGTTTAAGATGGTTTTAAAGAATATTTCAAGTTTTATAGTTAAAAGTAAGAATAGTGATTGAAAATTTGGATTTTATTTAAATAATATATTATTGAATTTGGTTATTAAGTATATACTATTTCGAAGTAAATGATATGTTTTGAAATAGCAATAATAATTTGGTTTTAAAGTATATACTATTTTGAAGTAAAGGATATTGTTTGAAATGGCAATAATATTTTGGTTTTTGATGATATACTATTTTCAAATAAAGAAAATGTTTTGAAAGGGAAATGATTGTGTTTTTTAAAAGTATATATATTTTTAAAATGACCACGGTGTTATAATAACGATTGGTTGTTAAAGAGACCGGGATCGGATATGGACATACTCTCTGTCGATACCGAAAACCACTTTGACAACTGTGTACGCGGTGGAGTTTCCAGAATGAAGTAGGATGGTAGCGACGATCCTAAGGTATATACGTGGACCCAACTCCCGTGAGTTGGCATAAGGTGGCTAAAACAGGAGCGATCTCGGACCAGTGAGGTAGCACCTCTTATCGGACACACTTCTTCGATTCCATTCTATTACTTTGTGATTTTCGGTGGCCACCCTTCGATTTGGGAGTGTTGTTCAAGGTGCACGGTAGTGGCTGCTATGCGCTCCATCAGTCTGTGTGCGTAATTGGTATATCTACCCTGGCATTGCCTAGTTGTGCCGTGTCACCTACCATATCGAGCTTTACTATGAGTTTCTATTTGTGTCGTACCTATGGAGTATCTTCTCGTAGCCTCTCGGGGTATGCAGGTACTGTATAGACTATTGGCATTATTTTGTGTTAAGGGCTATATGGGTAACCCCTTAACGCTATTTAAAAGTATGTTTATTTTATATTAGACATTATTATAATAGCGAATATTACTACATAGTAAATAGATTAACGGATCCTTAGGGGATGTGAATCCCGAGCATCTCTTAAGTTACTGCACTCACGTTAGACACTGGATAGGAGATGTCAAACCCCGTAAACATCTCTGACGCCGTTTACACTCATATTTATTTCATTAATTTAACTTACATAAGATCTTTTAGTTCTGACTCGAGTGTTTTGTCTTTTCAATTCGCTCGGGTCAGCCTGAGCATTTCAGGATTTGAAGGCCTATATCTGAAGGATGAAGACGAAGATTTTATTATTACTATTTGTTCTATATTCCACTACACCATTGTATTCCGCTGCATAATTATCATTCTCTGGTATGTGTAACTCTGATATGTATTGTATAAGTATAATCAAATGTTTTGTAAAACAGCTTCATGAACTGTTATTTGATTATTATATTTTATCGTTCCGCTGCAAGATTCTATTTTGTTTCTTTTATTTCTCCACTTTTTCTTATTTACCCCATAACAATCCACCCTTCTGTATGGTTTAAGTTGGCACGAATGTAGCATCCCACCTTTTTGTATGCTTAAGCAGACACACGTGCCAACTTAAACCATACAGAAGGGTGGATTGTTATAGGGTAAATAAGAAAAAGTGGAGAAATAAAAGAAACAAAATAGAATCTTGCAGCGGAACGATAAAATATAATAATCAAATAACAGTTCATGAAGCTGTTTTACAAAACATTTGATTATACTTATACAATACATATCAGAGTTACACATACCAGAGAATGATAATTATGCAGCGGAATACAATGGTGTAGTGGAATATAGAACAAATAGTAATAATAAAATCTTCGTCTTCGTCCTTCAGAAATAGGCCTTCAAATCCTGAAATGCTCAGGCTGACCCGAGCGAATTGAAAAGACAAAACACTCGAGTCAGAACTAAAAGATCTTATGTAAGTTAAATTAATGAAATAAATATGAGTGTAAACGGCATCAGAGATGTTTACGGGGTTTGACATCTCCTATCCAGTGTCTAACGTGAGTGCAGTAACTTAAGAGATGCTCGGGATTCACATCCCCTAAGGATCCGTTAAACTATTTACTATGTAGTAATATTCGCTATTATAATAATGTCTAATATAAAATAAACATACTTTTAAATAGCGTTAAGGGGTTACCCATATAGCCCTTAACACAAAATAATGCCAATAGTCTATACAGTACCTGCATACCCCGAGAGGCTACGAGAAGATACTCCATAGGTACGACACAAATAGAAACTCGTAGTAAAGCTCGATATGGTAGGTGACACGGCACAACTAGGCAATGCCAAGGTAGATATACCAATTACGCATACGGACTGATGGAGCGCATAGCAGCCACTACCGTCCACCTCGAACAACACTCCCAAATCGAAGAGTGGCCACCGAAAATCACAAAGTAATAGAATGGAATCGAAGAAGTGTGTCCGATAAGAGGTGCTACCTCACTGGTCCGAGATCGCTCCTGTTTTAGCCACCTTATGCCAACTCACGGGAGTTGGGTCCACGTATATACCTTAGGATCGTCGCCACCATCCTACTTCATTCTGGAAACTCCACCGCGTACACAGTTGTCAAAGTGGTTTTCGGTATCGACAGAGAGTATGTCCATATCCGATCCCGGTCTCTTTAACAACCAATCGTTATTATAACACCGTGGTCATTTTAAAAATATATATACTTTTAAAAAACACAATCATTTCCCTTTCAAAACATATTCTTTATTTCAAAATAGTATATCATCAAAAACCAAAATATTATTGCCATTTCAAACAATATCCTTTACTTCAAAATAGTATATACTTTAAAACCAAATTATTATTGCTATTTCAAAACATATCATTTACTTCGAAATAGTATATACTTAATAACCAAATTCAATAATATATTATTTAAATAAAATCCAAATTTTCAATCACTATTCTTACTTTTAATTATAAAACTTGAAATATTCTTTAAAACCATCTTAAACCCAAATCACATAATGCAGTCATATTCTTAATCTCAAAATTTCAATCGGTTTCAAATCAATATATTTAAAGATAATTCTTAAATAAATTCTATTTCAAATAAATTCATTTTCAAACCATATTACTTTCAAAGTTATAACAATTTCGAAAACAAATACTTGGAAAAACCATAATACCTTAATTTCAATAAAACATTTCAATTTTGATATATTTCAAGTCTTTAAATATTCCAAAATTCCCAACCAAATATGACAATCTTATATATACCTTAATTCAGTTTACTATTATTTAGTTTAGAAATATTTATTAAATAAATTCAATATCACTTAAATAAAGCTCAACTTGAAATATTCGTAAATCAAACTTAAAACATCATCAAGTCATACATAGCTTAAATTTTAGAATTTAACCATATATAAAATAATATTTATATAATATCAAAATTTAATATTTATTAAACCATATATTTCTTTCCAAACCATAGAAAATCCCTTAAAATATTTTATATATAGACCACGGTGCCTGTATATAATTTTCTATCCTATGGTCAAGTGATACGGATATTTATCATTTCAATCCGCAATTTAAAATAAAATTACGGTTATATATCATTTCAAACCGCAATCCCGAATAAAATAAAAATGCATAATAACTTTCAGTTTATACAATATAAAATATAGCATCCATTCATCCAAATATCAATAAACAACCATTTATTACAATCATCATCCAATTTAAACTAAACATCAATATAAAGCATATAAAATATAACAGGCATCAACAAATAGTTTATATTCAATAAAAATTAATAACTGTTCAACTAGCAGTTTATATGCAATAATAAATAAATTTAACTCGCAAATTTTATGCAATAATAAAATTAAATAACAATTAAATTTAACTAAATGTTATCTAACTGAGATGATGATTAAATATATGTCCAAACAATCATAGATAAAATTTAAATCATATCAAAATTTAATTTAACAAACATAAGAAATCTTAGAAGTTGTGAGTGGGTTAAAACACTCACCTTTTGAATTTAAATTGAATTTAAACCCAAAAATTTGACCATCTCAGAATTCGTCCAAACCGGCGTCAAAGTGTCCGGAATTTCAATACGATCCTAACAAAAGAAACCGCGTCCAAATCCGAGTCCGTATGCAAAAGTTATGAAAATTTGAAGATTGGAAAATTCAGGTGCTGAGTCGACTTCGAGTTCAACCCGGTCCGCCGCCTCAAATACCCGGTGCTTGCTTGGAGTTTTTGCCAAATCGACCCGAAGACCCGAGTAGTTTTCTTCCTGACTCGAAGTAGCTCCAGGGTTTTTCCCCCTGAAACCCCAAGCGCAACCCGACGCGCGTAAATCTCAAAAAAAAAATTTATTTTTATTTTATTTGAAATTATATTTTGGAATTTGGGAATTAGATTTTGTTTGCCATTGGAATGAGGAGCTAAGAAGAAGATGAATTGTACGTACAGACAAATAAAGATTAGGGAGGCTAGGGTTTATAACTGGGTTTATATAGGTAGGGTTGACATTTGAATGGATGGATAAGATAGATTTACGCGCTAACGCCAAAGTGGTCCAAAAAGCCCGTTCTGTCTCCGGAACGGAATTGGGTAAACCCATATATCAAAATAGGTGTTTTAAAATATTTTAAACGCAATGGAAAAGGTTTCAAGTCCAAATTCCATCGTATGAAGAAGTTATGCTAAAATCAAAAATTTCAAACTGATTTCAATTGATTACAATTGCATTTATTTCAAGGCGTTTCGAGTCCGTACGATCAAATGACAAATCTGATTGTTACGAAACTTGAAACACTACTATAATTCACCGTTACGGATCTGATGAAACTTATTTCATTGAAATCCGAGTCAGTGGCCAAAATGACTATTTTTCCATCAATTAAATAAATTATTAAAATCCAACTTTTAATTTAAATCTTATAATTTACCAATTTTAACCCTTTTATATTGCTCAGTAAATTACAATGTTTTAACCAAATTAAAAGTAAATTCAAAAATTGATAAATTTATCAATTTCCGTGTTTATCTCAATTTATTGAATTTAGAAATTGTAAATTAAATTTTCAAAATTTCATTTAATTACCTTTCATTCTATTATTCAGTCTACTATTATCAAAAAGATGCAATTTACATTGGCTCACTATTGTTTACATTTATTTTCTTAGATTTCCTCTATACTTCCTTCAACGTTAACATTTAACTGTTATATTTCATTTATTCACAATAATTTCAAAGAAAGTAATTAAATTTTCCAATTAAATAAATAAATATAGCTTCCTATTCTGTAGGTTAGCCAACTGTCATAATCTAAATAGGATTAGTATTAATTTCATCTTATAAAATTTATAAATAAATTTGTAATTCTTTAAACAAATTCCCGTCAGTTTAAAGTAGCTTAATTCTCTCATTAAAGAATTTATTTCGATTTCTTAAAATAAACCCTCATTATAAATTGAATCCCATTTTATCCTAATAAGTTTCAAATTAAATGGATAAGTTCCAAATTCAACCTTTATCTTACACTTAAGTTAAGGTAAAATCAATTTATAACATATTTCCCTTTTAGTTATTACTTTACCTGCTTCTAGTATTAATTTCTCAATTAATCCACATTATTAAAGTAACGCTTTTAATAAATATGACCCTATGATTACTCAACATTTAATGAACGTTATTTCATTTCCCATTAGTGTAACCTTCATTTATTTTATTATCACTTATTACAAATTCTAATTCCATTAACAAATAAGCACGTAATTTTAAAATATATGTTACAAATTTTGAATTAGTCACTATTCATTATTATTGACTTTAATTTAGCATCACTTACCTTGCATTAACGTTGTTACTTAACAATCCCTACCCAATTGCAATTTTATATTCAAATGAATACATTTACTCTTTCCGTTATGGAATTAATTATCAATAAGGCACATCTAATTATCATTATTGATTTTACACAATTTCCACTAACTGTACATTTAATTACTATTCAATGTATATTTATTCATTAATCAATTCGATATATACGTTTGTTTCCTTCTATTTGATTTATAACCTAGTGTACATTTACCTAAATTCCATTTCAATTACATTCATTAATGGGTGTTGCATTGAAAACTTATTTATTAGCTTATATCACATTATTACCATTAATTACAATTGGCTTACCAATTTTTATTCAATACCATAAATAAATAACATATTATTCAATACTTACTCTTGTTTCTCATATTTTATTTAAAAATCAAATCATAACATTTATATTATTTTATTGAATTGGAATTTCATTTTAAATATATTTTTTAGTTAACTTTTAATTACAATTGCTACATCTAATTCCCAACATTCATTTTACTATAAATTATGGAAATTATGACAAACTTAGTTAACGAAATTCACGGGTCGTTACACTCTCCCCCTGTAACAACCCGCATATTTGTCGATTTTATATTTAAATATTTTATTTAAATATTTGATCGTTCGTTGGATTGAAGTCCGAAAAGCTACTTTTTGCAAACAGTCGAATTAGGAATCGAGACCACTTCCATTGAGTCCAAAATGCCGTTTGCGATCTTTTTGAGTGTAAGGTTCGATATGTTTGGAGCTAGTCAAAAATTTGACCATTTGCACTTTGGGTTTGGTTTTGGGTTCAGCCTCTTTGCCAACTTAAACCCCAAACTGAACCATCCCTCCCCATTCACTCTCACTTCCTCCTCTTGCTCAGTTCTAAAGCAAAAATGGTGGGAGAGATTGGAAATTAAAACTCCATGCCCTAGTTCCTCTTGCAAATTCTTGTTCTTGCTCCAAATTCAAAGAGAGCCATTGGTAAGCCTCCTCTTCATCTTCTCCAACTCATTCTCTTATCAATTTCAGTTTATTCCTAAACCTAACTTTGGGAATGTCCTTCTTTAAAGCTTTGATTCAAGCTTGTTGAGTTGGAATTGAAGAGTGATTGCCATTGCCATTGCTTTCAAGCTTCTTCTTCATTGATTTGGGTTCAAAGGTGAGATTTTTATCTCACATCTTAAACTATAATTATCTTCGATTGTTAGGTATGAATTCCTAACACTTATTCTTGTGCAATTGCTTTTGGTTTGGATTGATTTGGTGATATTCCAATTTTTAGTGTTTTGAGTTCAATTCTTTAAAAATCCAAACTTTGATCTTTGATCATGATTTTTGTGATGCATTGAAGAGCTTATAAGGCCGGGTAGTCGATAGGCGTAAACCCTTAGCGCCGTTGCTCGACCGATTGCATTTCGGAAGTGTTTGGCATTCATTTGATTGGCATGGGAGTGCTGGAAACAGGCTCCGGTCGACCGACCTCAGAGTCCGGTCGACCGACCTGCTACTCTAGCATCTCCCTGCCTCTGTTTGGAAGTGCAGATTACAGGCTTCGGCCGACCGACCTCAGGGTCCGGTCGACCGACCTGCTACCCGAGCACTTCTGTCTCTGGTTCGGTCAACCGACTCAGGGAGTCCGGTTGACCGACCTGCTCCTATTTGCCAGTTTTTCCTATATTGCCTATTGGTTTGAATTTCCAACTTTAATCGATTCGTGTTGTCTCCTATTTGTTGTTATCATTTCTTAAGACTTTGATGACTCCTCTTTCGGGATGGTACCTCGTTAGGTCGCTCGACCCTATCCCCCTTAGGTCGTTAGACCTCATTTTGTCTTCACTAGGTCGTACCGTCTAGACGGGGTGCTGCCCCCTGGACCCCTGCGACCTGACCGGGCAGGTCGAACCCCGTACAACTCTGCGTAGGCGATCTTATCCGAAAAAAACATTCAACCGAACTTCTTACTTTGATGGTTTTGGGAATTGATTTCTTTGAATTTTATTCACGTCTTCGAATGTGAACTTTTATGATTGATTGTTTCTACAATCACTTCTATGACTTGTCACTTTAAAAATATAAAGGTTTCAATACTAGTAGTAAATATCAAAACTCTTTCATCAAAACGATTTCAACTCTATTTTCAATATCAAACTCGTTTATAAAACCGTTTTCCAATCTATTAGTATATACAAACCTTTACCTCATTCGTATGAGAAAATATAATTAAACGGCTTAGCAAAACAAGTGGTATGAAACGCTTGCGTTTACTTCGTCGGTTAATTTTTGGACTTGTTCGATTGAACCTCTTGTGACAATTTCCTAGTGGAGATCTACAATTTGTTCCTAAATATTTGAGTTAAGCAAGTGGTTATGGGACATGAAGCTAAACTCTTATATTTACTAGCTTAGTGTAATCGACACTTACTTATGATCATGATGATCATTCTTGTGATTTAGACTAGCGATTGAGCGATGTCTCTTTGTTGCGAGGTTAGACTAGACACCATTTGTGTGATTTCGATTCACACATATCTCTTTATCTTCAAGGTTAGTCTATACCTCATTGGTGTGATTTCGATTCACACATATTGAAACTCTTGTGACAATTTTCTAGTGCAGATCTATAATCTGTTCGTAAATATTTGAGTTAAGCAAGTGGTTATGGGACATGAAGCTAAACTCTTATATTTACTAGCTTAGTGTAATCGACACTTCTTTATGATCGATGACGATCATTTTATGATTTAGACTCATGAGTCGTACCTATTTAGGTGCGTCGATGTTTACTTCTCGCATGGGTCGTATCTATTTAGGTGCGTCGATGTTTACTTCTCGCATGGGTCGTATCTATTTAGGTGCGTTGATGTTTACTTCTCGCATGGGTCGTATCTATTTAGGTGCGTCGATGTTTATTTCTCGCATGGGTCGTACCTATTTAGGTGCATCGATGTTTATTTACTTCGTGGAGCAATCGGCTCAATAAGTCGGGGCATGGGGCGTATCTATTTAGGTGCGTCGATGTTCGTCTATGCATGGGGCGTATCTTTCTAGGTGCGTCAATGTTCGGCTTTGCATGGGGTGTATCTTTCTAAGTGCATCGATGTTAGACATTACATGGGGCGTATCTTTCCAGGTGCGTCGATGTTTATTTATGCATGGGGCGTATCTTTCTAGGTGCGTCAATGCTAGAGCATGGGTCGTATCTTTCTAGGTGCGTCGATGTTCGACTTTGCATGGGGTGCGTCTTTCTAGGTGTATCGATGCTAGACTTTACATGGGGCGTATCATTCTAGGTGCGTCGATGTTCAGTTTATGGGATTGGCCATCCTCTTTTCTTGTGATTTCTGGATTTTATGTTTCACTAGCTTTTACCATTGACATTGATGAGTATGTCATTTTATTGTGGCTTGGTGAATTAAATTAAGAATATGACATTCTTTTAATCTTTGAGAAGATTCTTGTGATATTGATTAATCTCTTGTTGATTATCGTTTTTCATACTTGTAGTAGTATGCTTTTATGGTTATTATACGTTTATGCCATATCTCTTGTTCTATATCATCTTATCTGATAATTATAGCTAGACTGATCCGTTTTATTATTTTCTTCTTAAATAATACTCGGGTCAGACTGAGATATTACAGGTGCTTCCTCATGACTTCTTATCCGGAGCCATCTTCTGACTTTGGCTAATTACTCTAGCTTAGTAGTTTTTGGTTGTACACATTTGAGATGTAGACTCCATGTTGTATAACTAATCTTTTGTCTAGCACTTGTATCTATTCTTTTGTGTTATTGTGGATCTTATTTGACCACTACTCTGATATACACTTTTAGGTGTTATATTCATATCTATTTCCGCCTTTGTGATATGAACTGTCTGTGACTGATTTATGTTATGTTTATTTCTATGTTTGTTTCCGAAGATTATATATAGCCACCGTGTGATAGCTTTGTGTTTGTATCGGTATGTCGGACTTCCTCCTTAAAAGATATGCATTCTATTCTATCTGACATATCGGTGCTCGCACAAAGAAGTTACACGGATGGTCGCTCCTCAACAGCCTTATTCTCCGTGCTAATTGACGGCACTACATTGTAGTGTTCTTGGTTAGCGTGGGTATAGAGGTGGGGCGTCACACCCCCACTCAAAGCTTTTCGTCCCCGAAAAGGAAAAAGAAGGGAGAAGGAAGAATTAGATAAACAATACATCTTATTAAAAATATTAACTTATAAACACTAATTTACAAAATTTATTACTTTATATAAAATATACCCATTTTAATCATTATATCTTTTTATACTTAAATGAATAAAGTTTTGGAAAACAATTCAAAATAATTTTCTAAGTCCAGAAATTTCGAAAAATTTCGGTGGAGTCTCCCTTGTACGGAGAGGCTCGGGAGAAAATATAATATTAAATATAACAAAATATCACTTATAATATCCAAAATTTAATATCCCAACATGGGAAAACAATATAATAGCGCTATAAACTGTAATCCGAAAACGTACCTATTTGTCGGGCAATTAACGCTTATTTATGGAACCAAAAGCAGTAGCAATTTGCTTCCATAACCTACATTTCACTTATATAATCTAAAAGGGTTAATCATTATATAAAATGAAATATTTGGAGTTACTTAAATCAATAACAACAATCAACATAGCAACCATCACTTGCAATGAGCAAACAACCATCACATAAGTCAACACACATCAATCATTCATTCATATCAAACACAATAAATAGTTATTCGGGTTTAAAACTTCAATTTGTATGGAATGAAAATAAACTACTAAGTGTACCCTTTTACTCAACAGTTTTAGGCGAACTGAATAGATTATTTATTCATCCAAACAATTGTAAAGTATCCTTGCCCAAACAACCATAAATTAAACAAACAACAAATTCAAACAATAGATCAAGTTCATTATCATCAATTTCATTCCATATATTGTTGCTTGATTTCCTCTTCATTCAATTTATACTCATCTTTATTTAATTTATTCACATCATGTCAATTATCTTCTTATTGCATTATATTTATTCATTCATGACTTGATTTCATTCATTTATTAATAATATTCATGTTAAGTTCAGTTACTTGGCATAACAATTATAACCTTAATTCTTATTAATAAGAGCAATTTATAGAACATTTCCATTACATAAGTTTACTTGTACAATTTACTATACATTTTCTTATTAAACATTTTCAACTTTTTATAATTTTTTTTGGTAAGTTATATTTATGCTTTTAAAGAATGAAATTGAAAGTTATACAAGTTTTCTCTTTTTTTTTTAATAAATTTAATGCTCAATAAACATATCTTAGGTTACATATTTCGGCTTTTCTTTTAATTTTATTTATAACCTAGCATTAAATTCTTATTTTAAATTAGAGGTTCCACTTATTAATTAGTTCTGTTCCATTTCACTACACTAATTGAAACTATTAATTAACAGAAACTTAAGAACTAAATACCGGGTTAAATTTTAAATCATTTTAAAATAATAGATAAATGTATATACTTACCGTTTATATATCCAATTATATTTTTATAAAAATTTAAAATATTTATTTGTTTATCAAAAATAAATCTGTAGTAAAACTACTACAGTGGTCTTCCCACTTCAAAACTCGAAAATGAACGTCGATGATGCGTGCACTCATCACCGAAATTATTTTCCAGCGACAGAGAGGGGAGTACAGAACTTATCTCTTCCCAAAATTTTCTTTAAAACAATTCTTTCAAATTATGTTGAAATATTTATATCAGAAAATACTTCTAACAATATTATTATTATATTCCAAAATCAATTGAAAGAAATCTTCAAAAACCCCGGAACTTAAGCTCTAAATTTCTAGTTTTCATTTATTTTATTTTCAACTTAGTTTCAACTATTATTTATTTTTCATTACCTAACACCCAATCTATAGCAACCACATATATATCTTTATAAAATATTTTTATATATAGAAAATATAATAGGAAAAGTTATTTCATTCACCTATATTAAGAAAAATATTATGTCGGTCTGTCCTATTAAGTGTTTAGAAATCCCTATTGATGTCATAACATCCCATGCGCCAACTAGAATTTATAAATACAAAACGGAACATATTAACACAATATTAAAACATTTTGATAACACTAACAAATACGCTCTCTTATATATATACACTCAACGACTCCCATAGGGTATTACTACCCTATTAATAAAGAGTCAGACCCCACAAAGCTAAGGTTTATCGCTAAACCGAAGCTCTGATACCAAATGTAACATCCCACCTTTCTGTATGGTTTAAGTTGGCACGTGTGTCTGCTTAAGCATACAAAAAGGTGGGATGTTACAAATTATTAAAGGTAAATGGATTTAAAAATTTGATTTTTAGTTAAATCAAACAAATCTATTTAATGAAAATTGGTTCGATTTATTTCGAATATTAATGAATTGTATAAATTGTTTATACAAGGTTTAATACTGTGAAGACAGAATTGGATTGGAAAATGGATTGCAAAATAAAAAGCTAAGGTGAGATCTTCTCACTCAAAAACTGAAAGTTGATTTTACAGTTATTGATTTGATTGTCTGTTTGGATGTGATATTAGATATAGTAGGATATATCTATATATAGCAATATATATATATATTGGCATATGTATATATTGCAGTTGTGATTTCCCGCATTATATAGCGGATGAGACCCTATTGCGCCGCATAATAGCGGATGATATTTTTATAAATCCCATATACTACGATATTCCACCTCGAAGTGGAATTGGTATTGTGCTAACATCTGTGGATGCAGGGAAACACGTTGGAGGGATCCAACTGGATTCCTCAAATTGTTTGAATATTATTTCATATGTGAATGATGTGATTATTGATAATCTACGGATGATTTATTGATAATTGAAATTGTTGAAGGCTAAAATCTAGCCGAATGTATTTTTGGTATCGTTGGATACCAGAAATGAATATAAATTGGATTTTGGAATTAAAGTGGAAAACTTTAAGTGAATTTATTGTTAAGAATTGAATTTATTGAAAGAAGGAATTTTAAAGTATTAAAATTTGATTTTTGAAATCTTACCGAATAAATTCCAAAATATGAAAAAAATGAGTTTGAATAATATTGTTTCAAAAGTTGAAGAATTCATTAAAAAAATGGAATTTTGAATAATTTGGAAAGAGCAAAGGAATTTATTTAAAATTGAAAAACTTTTAGAAATCAATTTGAAATTGATTTGGTATTGGAAAATGAACCTTTGAGAAATCGATTTGGAAATTTATTTGGAGTTGGAAATAAATTTAGAAATCAAAATTTTAATTTATTTGGTAATGGAAAATAAATCATTGGAAAATTTATTTGAAATTGATTTAGTGTTTGAAAAATGAATTTGGAAGTCGATTTGCAAATGGTTTGTTATTTGGAGATAAACTTAGAAATAAATTGCAATGTTTTGTTCTATTGAAAATAAAACTTAGAAATCAATTTGTAATTGATTCGAAATTGAAATAAAATTAGAAATCAATCTGGAATTTGATTTTTGGGGTTAAAAGTGAATATTTGGAAATGTAAATTCAAAATGGGATTTATGAAAGGAAAGGGAATTTTTTTTAATAATAAACGCTGATTTATTTTTAAAGTGTGAAAGTAAATTTACAGATTTGGGATGTAAATTTAAAATAAATCGATAAGGATTTATTAAATTGGTTTAAATGGACCATTTTGTGATGAAGTGTGAAAAAGTGATTTGAAATTGGTTTTCAAATGTTAAGTGTGGGGAAATATATATCTTGTGAAGATATTTTGAAAATAAATAATTTGGGAAAATTATTTAAATTTGATGATTGTTGTGAATATTGTTGATAGTTAAATCACCGACTATCAATATTTGCCTTTGAAATGGCACATAAATTGTTTTTAAAACTAACGCTTATTATTCGGTTTAGCTAGGAAAGGACCTTTGTGTCAGATAACCCATTCCGAATAATGATACGACGATATGGATCGTATTGAAGACCGGTGATGAAGACCGGGTATTTGTGAAAACGATAGGATGACCTATCGATTGTCTCTGCACCGTTAGCTACGGTATAGAGATTTCCTTTGTGATGTGAAGTTTTATCGGAATTGTGAATACCCGGATTGCAAGGGCTTCTTTGGAAGTGCCTTCGGTTCTGTTCGAACCCGTAACAGACTTGTATGGTTACGTGTCTGAAATTACGTTTTGAGATATAAAGCTGATTTCTTTCAAATACATTTCTGTTGGTGGCGAAGAATTTATTCTCTTAGCTTAACACCCTTCTCTGAGACGTACGAGCTTAGAGGTTATGTAGTTGAAATTTATTAGCAATATATTCACAATTTGGTAATGTGGCATGCTGAGTGTTGCTTTGATGATGATCATTTATTTGATCATTTGTGATCAAAGCGTGGCTTTATGAAAAAGCATAGCTTTGTGGACGAGACTTCGTCAGGCCTCACAACCCGGAAATGGTCGAAACAGGAATGTTGCGGCAAGGTTATGAGGGTCGCGCCCTTTAGGGTATGTCATTTCCTTTTGGAAAAGGGTGGTATCATGGTATGGAGCCCAGATACTTGCTCATGTGGACACACTTTATTTCTTATGTGTGATTTTGGTTACTGAGCGCTCGGATAAAGGTCCCAAAGGACCGGGGATGGCATATTTGTGAGTTACCTAGTTACAGGGGTAACCCCGCTTTGTTGGCAGAGAGCAGTTTGTCTCTTGGAATGTCCAGCCAGAGGCGATCCCATTCGGCAGTAGGAAAGGAAGTTCCTTAGCCTAACCATTTGTTGGAAATCCATCTCCAAATACGGAACTTGTACGGTTTTAGTTGTAGAACCTGCCATTTACTTATGGTGGTCACCACTGTTTAGATGGTAGCTATAGTAGGCATACGATACTGGTCGTATGCTGGCTAAGATTAATATTGTACTTTCGAAAATGTTTTCAACACTAGACATTAATAATAATAATCCAATGATTGGCGTAGTAAGCATCTTTGACTATCATAAGAAGAAATCTCCTCCAATTCTGCGTTTGCATTGTGTGTGTGGCGGGAGGTCTTATGGTAGTTTCATTTTCCAAAAGCATTGCAAATTAATTTTATTTTCTTTGTGAAAATAACTGTTTTACGATCTCACACCATTCACCATGACTGACTCGGAGTTTATTGTTCCCTTCTAAACTCTGGGTGCCCATCATTTTCCACACGGGTAACCTAAAGTTATGTTATCAGGATATTCTGGAGCTTGGGAGATGAGCTGGATGGCGAGGCGTACTTCCGTACTTGTTTATTTATTCCGCTGTGTATTCTGTATGAGGACAGGTTTATATCACTGTCCATTATTGTATAGAGTTGTATATTGACTCTGATAATGCATTGTATAACTGATATAGTTCTTTGTTTAAAAGACTAGTGATTATCTATTATATATTGTTCCCCTGCGATATGTGAGATTCTGATATTGTTTCTATTTCTGTGTTTTCTGTTCTTCTTCTTTTCTTTTTCTTCTATCTCTTCTTTTAAACCCTAACAATTCGGTTTTTCGGCATTCGGTTGCTCGGTAGTCGATACAGTGGACGTATTGATGTCGATATTCGGAAGTCGAAGAATCGGGTCCTTACAGTTCGAAGGTGGTGAAAAGGAATTGTCGAGCAGGTTATCTCCAAGAAGAAAAAATGAAAGCCAAACTTTATATATAAGTTATTATTTTTATATAAAAGAGAATGAACATAAGTAATAGAAAAGAATCTGAGCAACCAGAGAGCAACCAGAATAAAAATGGAACGATAGGAATGGGAAAATGAGATGGCAAACAATATATTTAAGCAGTGGAATAACAAAAGTCAAAAACTAAAAATATTAATTTCTAGTGTCTATTGATTTTCTCTATGGTAACGAATGGACATAAGGAAATAAATAGACTCGAACGGGTACCGATACGTTGACTGTTACGCAGATTTCGCCGCTTACCGGACAATGAAATGCACAAATAAATATACTGTGGAGATCGGCACAATGAGATGAACAGAATGGTAACACAGATATCAACGATACGACCATCCTAGCAAAAGTCGATATTTTGCTACCAAATTGCTGCAAATTCGCCGAAAATAAGATAAACGGGGCTAGAGAAGTCCAAATTTGACGAAACGAATAATGACATCTCACTCTGAAAATAGTTTACATTTTTATTATATAAAAATATTCAGATTTCAGAAACATTTTATTTTTATCTAATTTCAACTTATATTAAATTGAAATTGAAAATTACACAATAGAATTTACTTTCATATTTTCTGATGAAAATCTGCCATTTGTTATGTTTAAATAGACGCATTCCAAATATCAAATTTTCATTGAAATTTTTTAATTATTTATTTCAAAACTTTTCGGCTTTGAAAAGGAACGAGGTAGAAGAATAGAAGCAACAGAGAGGAAATATAGATTAGAAATACATATTACCAGATACAACAATAAAATTCAATCCTTATAGATTTCATTAATTTTTTTTAGATTTATTTATATTCAGCAAATTTGGTTTCAATTCATTTTATTCAATCAATATTCATTGCATTCACATTTTTTTGATTTCAGTTCAAGATATTTTCATTCAATTGATTTGCCTTTAATTTATAAACATTTGGTACAAAAAAATTCTTTCAAAAAAAAATTTATTTTATTTAATTCATTTATTAATCCATTTATCTTCAGTTAAGTTAATTCCACTTATAACTCAATTGTAATGACCCAAGATTTTAGGAATTTATTTTGAAAAATATAAATAAATTTAAAATAATTTTTAAATAAATTTTGAAGGAGAATTGATATAGCTTGATAGTGTATCAGTATGTGTGTACATGTGTGCACAGGAAATGCACATGAACAAAAGCTAAATTCCTGAACTCTAAGAATAAATACATATTGATGTGTATGGAAATATATATATATATATAGATTAAATCCTTAAAAGCTGTATGCATAAGTAAATATACATATATGGATGCTACTGAATATTTTTTAGTGTACATGTGCATGTGTGTGTCAGTATAGAATGATGTATAAATATATATACATATGTGTGTACTAATTAATTCAGTAAGACTTATATACATATATATAGATATGTTAATAAAATACTAGAGTTCAAATCCGTAAAATAAAATATACAAACATATTTTAGTATATAGGCAGATAGAAAAAGAATGAGGATATAAAAAGGAGTAGTCCTCTTATAAATAAATGAAGGAAGTACATACCATTTACATGAAAGCTAAAAATAGGAAAAATAAGACAAAACAGGGAAATGCTTGGTATAGGCAGAATTAGGAAGAGTATTTGATAAATAACAAATCAAGTCACACTTTTAGCATGATTGTAGACAAAGGAAAAAGTATTTTCTGGAAAAGCAAATTTCTGAAATTAACCAAAAAGAATATAACCACTTTTCTTTCCACAAACTCAAGCCAGGGAGGGTGAGATTTTGGGTTTAAAAAAAAACTAAATGCAAATGGCATAATTTCGGATGGGCAAAAATGTCTTTAGCTAGTGCCTTAAACCCTAAGAGAAACCCTGCATAAATAGGCAATGAGAGGAGAAACCTTCTTCCTCCCGGATAGCTCTTGAGAAAAAAAAAATATATTATATAAATATAATACAAGTGAAGAAAAGATTTGAAGGCAGAGGCTTACCAGTCAACTAGGAAGTGAAAGAGAGCTAGGTGAGAAAACTCACTCAAAATCTAAGGCAATAAGTCCTAATGTAGGCAGCCAGTTATAAGTTATTTTCTTGAAAGTGTATTTTCATATGTAATTGCTTATCTGTGATTTTAGAACTGAAAATGTTTTGATTCTCTTTGGTTGTTCTACTTATTTTATTATATGAAAGCTTTAAGTATTATTAGTATACATATGTGTTTTAAAAACCCAGATCTCTGATATGTTAATGTTTAGGAACATAAATAAATACCCAAAAAATAAAATGTTTAAAATAGGCAAGTAGTATTGGGTTTGGCTCAACCCAGAAAGATGCAAACAATGTGAGCTGCATTATACTCATGTATAAGTGCTGAGGCTTGAGACAAAAAGGAATTAGGGGTGCAATAGGGTTGCCTATGTGTTGATGCTCCTGAATCAATGAAAATAGATATCAATGTTCATATACATAGCAAACAAATTTTGTCATTCAGTGAAACTTGGTCTGTCTGAGTTTAACTCAAGCACAAATATTTGCAAAAGGAAAAACTCTCTCAAAAGCCATAAGCCAATGTTAGTTGCCTATACCCCTTTTAAAATACCAGAATATATATACATACAGAATCTTATTTATTTAGTCACCAATGGATGTTTGCCTGTTTGTCTCTGTTTTGATATGAATAATAGGAGATGCCATGATGTGAATGTTTTAGTTAGTGAAATGGATCACTGAATGGTTTAGTCATGAAAAATCAAAAGAGTTATTATTAACCTAAACCTGACTATGAAATGGGGGTCAAGAACACTACAGGAATGACTTGTTTTCTTGAGTAATACAAGTTGACACATGGCTTGTTTAAGTCCTGAGATCTTTGTGTAATGGAGTGAATTAGTTCATTACAGTGTGTCCATTGATTCAATTAATTGCAGATGAGACCAAGATAGATAAATATATCAAGATAAGAGAATTTGATATAAAGAGGAACTAGAGTTTTCTTGGAATGAAATCTGGATTGTGAATAAATGATTTAATTCATTTTGGGTGATTTCCTTGTTGTATGGATGTTTACTTGATTCATGATTGAATTATATGAATGTATGAATGTACCATGTTTCTCTTGAGGTTCCTGGAAAGACAGATTAAAGTGTGCACCTGCACACTGACACAGAACATGCACACATGAATTACTTGTTTTCTAAAGGCAGAGTTATATACACATATCCATTTTTTAACTTTAACTTGATTTGCAAATTGTTTAAGTGGATTTTCTCATACCAGACATGTGTCTGACCCTAGTGTGCTATTGGCATATAGGGTGTCCCATTTAATATGGGGCAGCTTCAAATGCATATTCAGGGATTGCAGCAACTAAGTAGGAGTAGGAGCAAGGCTTGGAGAAGAAGATTATAGCATGCTAAACTTAGTTAGATAAGAGCCTAAATGATGAAATCTGCATGAATTGATAATTTAAATTGCTACTTGTATTAAGAGTTGAATATGGGATGGATATTTTGTTAAGTATTTTATTAAGAGATTGACTTGTATCTGGAATCTATAAATCTAGTTAATATCTGATATATTAAAGAAGTTAATCAAAATCTTGTAAGTGGATTTAGCAAGAACACCATGTTAAAATTGAATGAATACATTTTATAAATGTATTAGTCAATCTTGAGTCTTTAGAAATGATTTAAGTTTTGGAAAATCTGGATAGTTGATTCTTAGAAAAATTAAATGGTTTTATTTTTTCTACCATGGCATATGTATACAAAAGATAATAGGCATAGGTTGAATGTTTTTATATGACTGCAATGTTTCCATAATTCAACTTGTTTTATACAAATGTTTTATGCCTTATTTTTAAAATAAGGGAAGGGTCTGTAATATAGGAGTTGAAAGCAAGGTCCATAAAAGTTGCATATATGTGAATATTTAAACATGTTTTGTACAGATATTAACACACCAGTTACCTTTGTATTTTTAACATGAATCTGAAGTCCATTCATAAAGGCTTTGAGCAAAAATGTATTCTTCTAGACCCTATGAGTTCTACCAGAACAAAGAGTCTAATTGAACCATGTTCTTCTGGGTACCCATAGATATGTGAACTCACTCAGGTTAGCATTTCATTTAAGCTTAGCACCATGTCATCAAAGAATTAAGCCTTTGCAATATGATTTCACACTTCAAAACATTTCAGAAAAGAGTTAGTACTCTGAACAGACTTTATAAGAAAATCAAACATAGATAATGATAGAAGCTTATATCATTTTCCAGAGCACAAACACTACACCATTAATTTATAGATAACCATAACACAATTATCTGGTTTCTAGGAATTATACTCCATAGAGAATTCAGCCAGGAATCAGGAGTTTAAAATATATATATATATATTGGTACATGTATGGATGGAAATTTTATTGTATAGATTTGCACTGAACTATGTGTGGATTGATTAAACTTAATCAATCAAATATCCTCTTGTTTTCCAGAACTCTGATTGAAACAAGAGAGGCATATACATCTTCACATGTATGTGCATGTCTTTGTGAATGTACTGATATAATTATATTGGTTAGTTGTTTTGATCCTGGATATATGTTGTTTGAAAAAAAAATGACTCTAGGCTTCAAAAATATGTATATGTATATCTCATATATATATATATATATATATATCTATAAAAAAAATCCTTACAAATTAAGGTCCTAAAAAGAGAGGGTCTTTTCATTTGGTATCAGAGCTATGTCACTAAAACATAGTTGAAAAATTAAAATCAAATCTTTCTATGAAATTAAAAACTTAAGAAACAAAGTATAAGTAAAATATTTTGTAAGGATTGATCACTGGATGATCAAGTTTGGGTTAAAAAAAAAACTAACCAGCTATGTAAATCATTATTAGCAAACTATGGTAGAAAGACCACCAAATCAGGGAGCTGGATCCTCCAATGCACCACCAATGGTCAATCTGCAAGATTTGGTGAGAGCATTTAGGGATGGGGAAGGACAAAGGCAAGAAAATCCCCATGAAGAGCTCTCCAAATTACTCAAGACTTATACTCATTTAGGAGGCAAAAGCTTCGAAGGGACAAAAAGTATCATGGAAATTCAAGCATGGTTGAGAACATTGGATAGGATTTTCAATGACATGCAGCTTGATGATCAAAGGAAGAGGCAAGTGGCTTCAAGACAACTGAAAGGAGCAGCTTTAAGCGGGTGGGAAGTAATCATTGCAGGGAGAGGTGAGAATGAAATCACTTGGAATCAATTTAAGGAAATGTTGGAAGCAAGATTCGTACCAGCATCAGCTAAGACCACCTTACTAGAAGAATTTATTAGACTTAGGCAAGGAACTTTGAGTGTCACTGAATACACTCAAAAGTTTGAGGGGCTTTCCACATATGGAGCAATGCTTGTGGCAGATGAAGCATCCAAGAATGATAGGTACATTAAAGGTTTGAACCCAGGGCTTAGCAGAGCCATGTTACCTTATGCTTACAGGACATTTGATCAAGTAATAGACTTGGCTTTGAGGTTAGAGCAGCATGACAAGGAGAGGGAGAAGTTCAGAAATTTTAAGAACAATAACACCAAGAAGGGTAAGGGGAGGTATCACCCTTATGATAAGAAAAAGGAAGAGGCCAGTAACAAAGGCACTGGAGATGTCAAAGCTAAGGAAACCAAGAAGAAAATTGTGTGCCATCAGTGTGGAAAGGAAGGGCATATCAAGCCTAGGTGTCCAGAATTGAAGGGAGGAGCTTTCAAGTGCTATCTATGTGGGAAAGAGGGGCATATGAAGAGGATTTGTCCTGAGTATAAACGGCAAGGAAAATTGGCAAATTTGGAAGGAAAACGCAAAGCCACAGTGGAGAGTAATACTGAAAACCATAGCCAAGTGGAAGGTACATTACTTATTTGTACCATACCCATAGCAGTAGTATATGATACTGGGGCAACTCACTCTTTGATTTCTTATGAACTAGTTAAAATGATAAAACTGAATTGCATATTGGTTGAAACCCCATTGCATATACAAAGTCCGCTGGGGAGTTCTAGTGTTTTAAATATGATTTGTGTGGATGTGGAATTAAACATAGGAGGAAAAAATTTTATTTCCAATTTATATGTTTTGAATTACCCAAATATAGGTGTTATATTGGGGGTAGACTGGTTAAGGCAATTTAAAGCCATAATTAATTTAGACTCATCCACCATATCATTGCAAAATTCTAGAGGTCAGAGAATCACAGTTTTATGTGAAGTAGCTAAGGAAGGAAAACTATATAATTTAGTTGACTCAGAAAAAGATTTTAGTGAACTAACCATTGAAGAAATTCCCATAGTCAATGAATATTTAGATGTGTTTGGGGAGGTCAAGGGTGTTCCACACCATAGACCAGTAGAGTTTCAGATCAATCTAGTTCCAGGAGCAAGCCCAGTGATTAAATAGCCAACTAGAATGGGGCCAAATGAACTAAAAGAATTAAAGAAACAGTTAGAAGAATTGGAAGAAAAGGGTTTTATAAGACCAAGTAATTCTTGCTGGGGAGCACCAGTGGTATTTGTTAAGAAACAAGATGGCTCCTTAAGACTCTATATAGATTATAGAGAATTAAACAAAGTAACTATTAAAAATAAATACCCATTGCCAAGAATAGATGATCTTTTTGATCAATTAGCAGGGGCAAAAGTATTTTCTAGACTAGATTTAGCATCTGGTTTTCATCAAATGAAGGTGGAGGAGTTAAGTGTTAAGTACACTGCCTTTAACACTAGGTATGGGTTGTACGAATTTCTGGTTATGCCATTTGGTTTGACTAATGCACCATTATACTTTGTGGATTTAATGATAGAACTTTTAGAGAATATTTAGACAAGTTTGTGCTGATTTTTATAGATGACATTTTAATTTATTCCAAAACAGTGGAAGAACATAAAAATCATTTGCACCTGGTTTGGTCTAGATTAAGGGAAAATGATTTAAAGGAAAAATTTTCAAAATGTGTATTTTGGAAAGAGGAAGTACATTTCCTTGGCCATGTCATTTCTGCCAAAGGGATTTCTGTAAACCCCAATAAAGTAGTGGCTATTCAAGCATGGAAGAGGCCTGGCATAGTGAGTGAAGTGAGATCATTTATGGGGATGGCAGGATATTATAGGAGATTTATAAAAGACTTTTCGAAAATTTCTACACCACTTACTAACTTAACCAGGAAGAACCAAGCTTTTGTTTGGTCAGAAAAGTGTGAGAAATCTTTTGAACAGTTGAAGGAGGCATTGGTGAATGCTCCAATTCTGAAAGTACCCCAGGGAAATGAAGAATTAGTTGTATATACTGATGCTAGTGGATTTGGCTTGGGTGCAGTGTTGATGCAACAAGGCCAAGTCATTGCATATGCATCCAGACAACTTAAACCCCATGAAGTAAGGTATGCCACACATGATCTTGAGTTAGCAGCTGTGATCTATGCTTTAAAACTTTGGAGACATTATTTGTTAGGCACTAAGTTTGAACTTTACACTGACCACAAGTCTTTAAAGTATTTATTTTCACAAAAATATTTAAACATGAGGCAACATAGATGGGTGGAGTTCTTGGCTGCTTATGACTTGGACATACTCTATACACCAGGTAAAGCAAACAAAGTTGTTGATGCTCTAAGTAGACAACATGCTAAGTTAGCCATGATAATGATAGAAGAATTTAAAGATTTGTCTTTGCTTGCTGAATTAGAAATTGGAGAGAAAGACTGTGTGCACATGGATGTACATGTGCATGGTGCACAGGAAAATAGAGGGAAGTTAAGCTTGATGACACTTCAATCAGATTTAATTTTGAAGGTAGGAAAAATGCAAGAACAAGACACAAACTTATTGGCGAAGAAAGTTCTCATATCAAAAGGGGAGGAAGTAATAAATCACCATATTGACAAAAATGGTTATTTAAGAAACCAGAATAGGATATGTGTGCTAGAAAACATGGAGTTGAAGGAGGAAATATTGAATGAATATCATAGAAGTAAATACTTCATACACCCAGGCAGTACAAAGATGTATCAAAACTTAAGAAGAGATCTCTGGTGGAAGGGAATGAAATCAGATGTGGCCAAATACATTGCAAAATGTATGACTTGCCAACAAGTCAAGGCTGAAACACAGAAGCCATCAGGGTTGTTGCAACCTCTTAGCATACCACAGTGGAAGTGGGAAGATATATCTATGGATTTTATAGATGGACTGCCTAGATCAAAAAGAGGAAACACAAGCATATGGGTAATAGTTGATAGACTAACTAAAGTGGCACATTTCATCCCAGTTAAATCAGAAAGGAATGCTCCAAAGTTAGCACAAGTGTTTGTGAAAGAAGTGGTAAGATTGCATGGCATTCCCAAAACTATTGTGAGTGATAGGGATACCATCTTCACCTCAAGATTCTGGAGAAGTTTTCAAGAAGCCATGGAAAGTGAATTGTGCTTAAGCACTGCCTACCATCCACAATCAGATGGGCAGACTGAGGTGGTGAACAAGGTTCTAGAGGACTTGTTAAGGGCATATGCACTGGATTTTGGAGGCAACTGGGAAGACTATCTCCATTTAGCTGAATTTACATACAATAACAGCTATCAAAGCACCATAGGAATGGCTCCATTTGAAGCCTTATATGGCAAGCCATGCTTGTCACCTGTATGTTGTGTAGAAGCAGGGGAAAGAGTTATTTTAGGGCCTGAGTACATACAAGAAACTAAAGAGAAAATTGAGTTGGTAAGAAGAAGAATGGCAGCAGCTCAAGATAGGCAAAAGAAATTTACAGACATGAAAAGGAAGCAAGTGGAATATGAAGTAGGAAATTTTGTTTTCATCAAAATATCACCTATAAAAAATGTACTGAGATTTGGGAAACAAGCCAAGTTAACCCCAAGATATATTGGGCCATACAAAATTCTAGAAAGAATTGGTTCCTTGGCATACAAGTTGGAATTACTAGAAAACATGCAAGGGATGCATGATGTTTTTCATGTATCACAATTGAGAAGATGGGTCCATGACAAGGCAGAAATTCTTGAGACCCCAACCCAAGTGCAGATAAATTCTAATTTGATTTATGAAAAGGATCCAGTGGGAATTTTGGCAAAAGATGTGAAGAAGTTGAGGAATAAATCTCTGAAACTTGTGAAGGTATAGTGGAGTCTTGATCCTAGTGATTGCACATGGGAATTAGAAGACAAAGTTAGGATGAATTATCCTAAGCTATTTTCAAATTAAAGGTAATTCTGATTTTTGATTACTTTCTTCTTTTTTTAGATGCATATATTTTTAGTTATTATAGAACTAAAAATCTATTTGGTTGAGAATGTACTTGTTCTCTGAATTAAGTTTAAAATTTATTTTAAGCTTAGGAAAATTATGGGACACAATTTCTAAAAGGAGGGGTGTATGTAATGACCCAAGATTTTAGGAATTTATTCTGAAAAATATAAATAAATTTAAAATATTTTTTAAATAAATTTTGAAGGGGAATTGATATAGCTTGATAGTGTATCAGTATGTGTGTACATGTGTGCATAGGAAATGCACATGAACTAAAGCTAAATTCCTGAACTCTAAGAATAAATACATATTGATGTGTATGGATATATATATATATATATATAGATTAAATCCTTCAAAGCTTTATGCATAAGTAAATATACACATATGGATGCTACTGAATATTTTTGAGTGTACATGTGCATGTGTGTGTCAGTACAGAATGATGTATAAATATATATATATATATACATATGTGTGTACTAATTATTTCAGTAAGACTTATATACATATATATATATATATATGTTAATAAAATACTAGAGTTCAAATCAGTAAAATAAAATATACAAACATATTTTAGTATATAGGCAGAAAGAAAAAGAATGAGGATATAAAAAGGAGTAGTCCTCTTATAAATAAATGAAGGAAGTACATACCATTTACATGAAAGCTAAAAATAGGAAAAATAAGATAAAACAGGGAAATGCTTGGTATAGGCAGAATTAGGAAGAGTATTTGATAAATAACAAATCAAGTCACACTTTTAGCATGATTGTAGACAAAGGGAAAAGTATTTTCTGGAAAAGCAAATTTCTGAAATTAACCAAAAAGAATATAACCACTTTTCTTTACACAAACTCAAGCCGGGGAGGGTGAGATTTTGGGTTTAAAAAAAAAACTAAATGCAAATGGCATAATTTCTGATGGGCAAAAATGTCTTTAGCTAGTTCCTTAAACCCTAAGTGAAACCCTGCATAAATAGGCAGTGAGAGGAGAAACCTTCTTCTTCCCGGATAGCTCTTGAGAAAAAAAAATAGATATTATATAAATATAATACAAGTGAAGAAAAGATTTGAAGGTAGAGGCTTACCAGTCAACTAGGAAGTGAAAGAGAGCTAGGTGAGAAAACTCACTCAAAATCTAAGGTAATAAGTCCTAATGTAGGCAGCCAGTTATAAGTAATTTTCTTGAAAGTGTATTTTCATATGTAATTGCTTATCTGTGATTTTAGAACTGAAAATGTTCTGATTCTCTTTGGTTGTTCTACTTATTTTATTATATGAAATCTTTAAGTATTATTAGTATACATATGTGTTTTAAAAACCTAGATCTCTGATATGTTAATGTTTAGGAACATAAATATAGACCAAGAAAATAAAATGTTTAAAATAGGCAAGTAGTATTGGTTTTGGCTCAACCTAGAAAGATGCAAATAATGTGAGCTGCAATATACTCATGTATAAGTGCTGAGGCTTGAGACAAAAAGGAATTAGGTGTGCAATAGGGTTGCGTATGTGTTGATGCTCCTGATTCAATGAAAATAGATATCAATGTTCATATACATAGCAAACAAATTTTGTGATTCAGTGAAACTTGGTCAGTCTGAGTTTAACTCAAGCACAAATGTTTGCAAAAGGAAAAACTCTCTCAAAATCCATAAGCCAATGTTAGTTGCCTATACCCCTTTTAAAATACCAGAATATATATACATACAGAATCTTATTTATTTAGTCACCAATGGATGTTTGCATGTTTGTCTCTGTTCTGTTATGAATAATAGGAGATGCCATGATGTGAATGTTTTAGTTAGTGAAATGGATCACTGAATGGTTTAGTCATGAAAAATCAAAAGAGTTATTATTAACCTAAACCTGACTATGAAATGGGGGTCAAGAACACTACAGGAATGACTTGTTTTCTTGAGTAATACAAGTTGACACATGGCTTGTTTAAGTCTTGAGATCTTTGTGTAATGGAGTGAATTAGTTCATTACAGTGTGTCCATTGATTCAATTAATTGCAGATGAGACCAAGATAGATAAATATATCAAGATAAGAGAATTTGATATAAAGAGGAACAAGAGTTTTCCTGGAATGAAATCTGGATTGTGAATAAATGATTTAATTCATTTTGGGTGATTTCCTTGTTGTATGGATGTCTACTTGATTCATGATTGAATTATATGAATGTATGAATGTACCATGTTTCTCTTGAGGTTCCTGGAAAGACAGATTAAAGTGTGCACCTACACACTGACACAGAACATGCACACATGAATTACTTGTTTTTTAAAGGCAGAGTTATATACACATATCCATGTTTTAACTTTAACTTGATTTGCAAATTGTTTTAGTGGATTTTATCATACCAGACATGTGTCTGACCCTAGTGTGCTATTGGCATATGTGATGTCCCATTTAATATGGGGCAGCTTCAAATGCATTTTCAGGGATTGCAGCAACTAAGTAGGAATAGGAGCAAGGCTTTGAGAAGAAGATTATAGCATGCTAAACTTAGTTAGATAAGAGCCTAAATGATGAAATCTGCATGTATTGATAATTTAAATTGCTACTTGTATTAAGTGTTGAATATGGGATGGATATTTTGTTGAGTATTTTATTAAGAGATTGACTTGTATCTGGAATCTATAAATCTAGTTAATATCTGATATATTAAAGAAGTTAATCAAAATCTTGTAAGTGGATTTAGCATGAACACCATGTTAAAATTGAATGAATACATTTTATAAATGTATTAGTCAATCTTGAGTCTTTAGAAATGATTTAAGTTTTGGAAAATCTGGATAGTTGATTCTCAGAAAAATTAAATGGTTTTATTTTTTTCTACCATGGCATATGTATACAAAAGATAATAGGCATAGGTTGAATGTTTTTATATGACTGCAATGTTTCCATAATTCAACTTGTTTTATACAAATGTTTTATGCCTTATTTTTAAAATAAGGGAAGGGTCTGTAATATAGGAGTTGAAAGCAAGGTCCATAAAAGTTGCATATATGTGAATATTTAAACATGTTTTGTACAAATATTAACACACCAGTTACCTTTGTATTTTTAACATGAATCTGAAGTCCATTCATAAAGGTTTTGAGCAAAAATGTATTCTTCTAGACCCTATGAGTTCTACCAGAACAAAGAGTCTGGTTGAACCATGTTCTTCTGGGTACCCATAGATATGTGAACTCACTCAGGTTAGCATTTCATTTAAGCTTAGCACCATGTCATCAAAGAATTAAGCCTTTGCAATATGATTTCACACTTTAAAACATTTCAGAAAAGAGTTAGTACTCTGAACAGACTTTATAAGAAAATCAAACATAGATAATGATAGAAGCTTATATCATTTTCCAGAGCACAAACACTACACCATTAATTTATAGATAACCATAACACAATTATCTGGTTTCTAGGAATTATACTCCATAGAGAATTCAGCCAGGAATCAGGAGTTTAAAATATATATATATATATATATATATATATATATATATATATTGGTACATGTATGGATGGAAATTTTATTGTATAGATTTGCACTGAACTATGTGTGGATTGATTAAACTTAATCAATCAAATATCCTCTTGTTTTCCAGAACTCTGATTGAAACAAGAGAGGCATATACATCTTCACATGTATGTGCATGTCTTTGTGAATGTACTGATATAATTATATTGGTTAATTGTTTTGATCCTGGATATATGTTGTTTGGAAAAAAAATGACTCTAGGCTTCAGAAATATGTATATGTATATCTCATATATATATATATATATATATATATCTATAAAAAAAATCCTTACAAATTAAGGTCCTAAAAAGAGAGGGTCTTTTCATCAATTCCAACTATTCTTAAGTTCATATTTATTTACTTTAAATAGCATTCCGTCTTACTATTTAATTTATTTCACTGACATATCTTGCAATATAGGTTAAGTAACATTTATTATAATCATCTAAATTTTTATTTATAAATTTCCTTAACAAAATTCATTTTGGACATCTTATTTATTATTGTATATTATTCAATTACATTCAAACCCTTCCAGGAAAGTTTTATTAATGCCTTCGAATATAATTGAACACTATACAAATTTACCTTTTATTTACAACATTTTTATTAAGCAAGATTTTATTTTGAACAGTTTATTACTTAAGTTTTCTCTTGTATAACCTTCAATTATATATTCACCCTAACATTTTAACTTTTTGAATATTTTAGGTAAGTTATATATATTAGAATGTAATTGAGTATTATACAATTGAAAATTTTCCTAGTTCAACCGTTTCAAGTTGTTTAAATTCTAATTATCATTTTAGATCCTCCAATTATTCAAAATTTTTGGTTTATTTCAATAATTGAAACCATTACTTCACCGAGAACTTAAGAGTTAAATTTCTGGTTTCAGTTCAAACCATTTAAATATATATATATATATATATATATATATATATATATATATTACAAATCAAATCATACTCAAGATATTCAAATCAAATCCATTTTCCAAAAGCAAAAGTGTAGCAAAGCTATCAAGCGGTCTCTCCACTTTGAGACTCAAAAATGAATGTCGATGATGTTGTAGTCATCATCGAAATTATTTTCCAGCGACAAAAGAAAAGAGCACAGACTTAATTCTTTGGAAAAAATCTTCATTTGAAAATATTTTCAAATAATATAGTTTCAAAAATTTGAAAACCAAATTTAGAAAAACACCGGAAATTTAAATTCTCAAATCTTTAATTTAAATTCATTTCATTTCAAATCAATTTATAAACCATGTTTTATAATTTCATTTCTTTATATCATGTAATAATAGTCAATGGTTAAAAAACAATAAATGATAAACTAATATTGACATTTCTAACAAACAATCCATTTAACAATCCAATTTCAGAAAAATATACCTATCTATAAAGTATAATCATACATAAAATTATTTCATTTACCAATTCGAAACAATATTATGTCAGTTTGCTCTGTTCAATTGTTTTCAAATTTCTATCAATAGCGTTAGCCAAACGAATCGATCAAAATCCAAAATTAAACTTAACAGCTCAAACAACACAATATAAAACATTTTAATATTAATTACAAATACACTCCCTCACAGGATGGTTCAAGAATGGATTCTAAAACAAGGATAGAGATTAAAATTAAGAGGAACCAAATCAAGGAGAATTTCTAACTATGAAGATAGACTTGAAAGGGAGATAAGATAACTAAATTACAAAAGAGGAAAAGATGGATGGACTTATATTAATCGCGGCGACCTTAACCGGTCAACCGAGACTCAGAAAGGATGAGAATATCATCAATGAAAACTAGGACAACTGGTTGAGAACATCGCGGGAAACGTGATTTATGAGATTGACGAAGAAGGCAGGAGGATTAGTTAATCCATAGGGCATAGCTAACCATTCATAGAAACCATTCGTATGGGAGGACAATAGGTCGAGCTCCAGGAATAAGATCGATGCGGAATTCAATTCCCTGCTTAAGAGGAAGAGAAATGACTTCATCAAAACATTAGGATAATCCCTGACTATCGAGGTGGAGTCAAGATCACTAGGCTAAGAATCAAGCGAAAGATAAAGCTGTCTGCTAAATTCAGAGGTAATCGACATTCGCTCACAAGATAATTGGCCGGGTCGTCTACTAGAGAAACAGTTCGGTCTTTGCAAGAGATAATTGCATCAAAACCGAGGACATAGAAATCTCCGGTGAATCGACGCCTATTCTAAAAGAGTTTCACCCCTTTACAAATCATCTAAGGTTGGCGGGACCGCAGATGGGATAAGTCATAGAAAAGGATGAAGTTGCCAATTGAGGTTGCAAGATATGCTCAAATTTATAACAGAGATCAATAGGAATGAAGCTATGGGATGCTCCAGTATCAAAATGAACACGAACAGGTCAAGACAAGAATGGTTTTCAAAACAAAGGGGAGAGTTCCAAAATTCAAAAGAAATCCTAATTCAGGAGGATCCTAATGAAGATTTTCAAGCTCGAACGAAGATGATTCTGTAATTAATTTTTACTCCATATGCTAAGTTTTGCCTAAAGCAAAGCTTTGATACCAATTGTAACGACCTGGCATTTTGAACCATTCAAATCAACAATCATCCACACATGTCAAACTAGAATTGCTCAAAACAACAGGTTTTAATTTATATTTGGCAAAACTGAGCATATATAGTAAATAAATCAATCACAGAATCACAGACATAGAATAATATAACAATAAGCAGCAGAATAGATAAATCGTAGTTCATTAAGCTACTATAGAACATCAGAGTTTAAAACAAAAAACAATAGAAACCTCAAATATAGAGTAGTCTCAAATACAAATGTAACTAACAAGACTGGACTGAAATAACAAGAAATAACTAAAAGCTGAATAGATAAAGACCGATCTTCAAGCAAAACTCCAAGCTCCAAAGGTGAGTCTCAAATGCTGTGACACTCAGTCTGATCCGAGCATAAAGAAAAACACAAAACACTTGAGTCAGGATTAACATTCTTATACTAGTAAATCAACTCAAGTGAAATGTAAAGTGAAAAGCAAATAACTTAAAGGATGCTGGGATTCCATCCTTTAAGGATCCGTAAAACTATCTACATACATAGTACAATACGCTATATATATAATGCCTACAGTAAAGTAAAATATTAAAATAGCATTAAGGCGTTACCCATATCCCCCTTAACACATTTTATATATTCCCGTAGTCTATATAGATACTGTAAGCTCCACCAAACCGGTGGTTTACTCAGGGAGCACTCCATAGGTACGGTACAAAACAAACTCGTAGAGGGCATGATAAGGCATGTGACAAGGCACGCGAGGCAATGCCTAGGGTAGGATTCTACTGTTTTGTAGAACCGGGCTGGTGGTAAAGCATAGCAGCCACTACCATCCACCTCGAGACACACTCCAAAATCAAAGGTGCACCTAATCAGATCACAAAGTAATAGAATGGTATCGATGAAGCATGCTCGATCGGAGGTCTGACCTCACTTGGCCCAAGTACATCTCCTATTTTAGTCACATCAAGTTGACTTGTGGGAGTCAGGGCTGTGTTCATACCTCATATAGACGTCGCCAAACCATCCTACTTCGTTCTGGAATCTCCACCGCGTACAAAGTTGTTAAAGTGGTTTTCGGTATTGGCAGAGAGTATGACAATATCTGATCCTGAACTCTTTAACAACTAAACACTTATTTCACACCATGGTCATTTTATATTTCAAACAATTCTTAATTCATATCAAAATATCATATTCATTTAAAAATCATATCACTTTCAAAATCGTATTCACTTTCAAAATCATAACCACAAAATAGTTTAAACCATCTTATTAAATATTTGCCTTCAAATCCATTAATTCTAAATCATAACATTTCGCACTTAAAAGAAATTTGAATATTTAAAAGTAGTTTTTATATATTAAAATAGTTTATATTTAAAATAGGTTATAAATAAAATAGTTTATATATTAAAAATAGTTTATATAAGAAGATTTTATATCATGGATAGTTTCAAATTAGAATTGTTTCATACAATTTCACAAATCGATTCAAATCAACTTTAGTTCCAAAATTTAATTGAAATCAATCTCAGTTCATCAATTACAACTCACTTCAAATTCTCAATAGAACCATTTTTAATTTATATCGATTTCAAATACAGATTTGAATTACAAATTAAACCATTTCAATTTCAATATATTTCTAAGTTAAATATTCAAACATTTACAATAACTCAATTTGATAAATTTCATTTATATTTTTCAAAAATTCAATCCTAAACTTAATTAAATTGGAAAATATTCACTTAATCATTTCTATTATCATTTAAATAAATCTCAAAATCACTAATTTAAATAAAATAATCAAAAGTTAAATATCTAACTTCAATTATACTTAATTCTAAAATATGAACCTAATCACCTTTCTAAACATTTAAATCAAATATCGATTTACACATTTAGATAAAATTTAAATATTCAATTTAAATTTAAATTCGAAAATATTCATTTACTCATCTTTAATCAAAATCTCGTTACCGAATTTTAAAATCATATCTTTAAAATCTCATAATCAATAAGTTCAAATCAAATCTTATTTAAATTCAATTATTAACCGATTTATATGCCAAGTCTACTTTAATTTATCATCCAACCTCTATTTATTAAAGTTATTACAAAATCTATTTTTAAAATATTAATATAAATTTAAATAAATTCTTAACAGAATATATATATTATCAGTTAAATTAAATTTTTAATAAATTTTTATATTAGTAATTATCAATATTAATCTTATTATTATTAAATGCATTTTATATCTATTTTATATATAATAATAAAGTTATGAGTAAAATTTTATAATTTTAATTTTTAAACTTAACTTAGAATTTTAAAATATCTAAAACATATAATTAAAAAATCTAAATTTTACACATATACTAAAATAAATAGTATATTATAATTAAAATCAATATTTAATAAAACCCACATATTTCCTTCTCAAACTTTGGAAGTCGTTTCAAAAATAGACCAAAGGTGTCTGTATATATGTGACGCCCCACCTCTATGCTCATAATAACAAAGAGTATTAAAAGAAATACTGTCTATTATTACGAAGAATAAGGCTGGATAGGAGCGACCATCCGTAATTGGCCTTACACTAATATTGGTTATCTCGATAGGAGTGGTTTATACTTTTCATTTTTCATCTTGTTTATTTACTCCCATCGACATACCCAATTATCAGTATAAAACAAACTACGATGATTCATAATAGTTTAGAACATTAGATATAATAATACACAGATAATATAAATGCGGAACACAGATAAAACAAAAGTCTCATATATATATAACTGATGTCAGTTACAATAAAGTTGACACAATACATATGATACAACTACAACTGTCGACTCGAGAAGTTATATATACAAGTACATTATCGACTAATATACATGAATACATATCATCTTAAAACAGACACACTGACTACTACAACAAGACAAAGACCACTTCAAATGATATAAATAGTCTTCATAGCTCAACAGCAACTCAAAGCAGGAAATCTACAACCTGAAATAACTCGGGTCTGACCCGAGTATTAAATTCAAAAGAAAATAATACACGGGTCAGTCTAATTCAAAATCAGTTATTAATGCACAGAAGCAATAATAATCAATATCAAATAGACGACAGTCATAGAAATCTCGTATATCCGACTCCTCGATAAAAGAATCGGATAACGGCAGATATAACACTAAACAGTGTTAAACAATAAATCAGCAATCCAAATCAATTTAAACAATTGAAATGCCAATTTAAAAACAGCAATGTTGATTGGCTGCAGTACACGCTAACGTGTACCGCCTCACCAATAAGTCTATGAAATACTCGGAAGATCAATGAATCCAAAAGCCCACGGATAAAACTCAAATCGAAATGAACCATTTCAAATATAACTTCAAAATATTGAATTGGACCAACGAAATAATTTAACAATCGAAACATCAACAAAATCTATCAATCCCACTAGGGCTGCAGTACACGCACACGTGTACTGCCTCGCCACTACGGTAATGCAAACAAACTCGACTAACAGACCAGAGAATTGCATGGGTAAAAGTGCACCCAAATACAACTGGCAAAAGTAAAGACCAGACAACATGGCTCAGGTGGGACTGCACATACAAACAGATGCAGCCACCATGACAACACGTACGACAGGGATGAGCAGATGCAAGCAACAATGACACATGAATATGCAGTGTATAACCAAGTCGAGGCCTTAGATATATAAACAGTGGCAACACATCACAGTAAAGATCAATCATGAAATAATGTTTGTATGCCAAAAGGTCGGAGGCAATGCAAACACAAATATCGATTAATGCAAACTGTCTCGAACCAATAACCAAGTCAAGTGGGTAACTAATGCAACAACTCAGGTCAGTGAGTGCTTCATAAATGCAGACCAGATCAGAGTGACAACAATTACAAGCTCACCCAAGTCAAAATGAACATTTCAATGCTAGACAGAACTATCAGATGAAAACGTGAATTCTAACCAGTATAATGTTAACTTAAACATTTCAATGTTTGCAAAAATAATTACCCAAGCATGCAGCTTAGAAGTAAAGCATTTCAAAAATGCAAAGTGCTTATTTACGTGTGTAGCTAGTAGTAAACACTTTAATACTGTAAACTATATGCACATGTATACGGTAGGAAGCAAAACAACAAACCCAAACTAGATGCTACAGAAGTGAAACCAGTTATTAAGAAACATTGCAATCACATTGGTTTACATGTGTAAATATATTTTACAACTACAAGATGGCACATGCAGACACATGGATGCAACTCGACAACAGTTCAACATATAGCTACCAGACTGGAATGAATACAAGCAAACTCCAGAAAGTAATCAAGTGAATACACCTAACACATGTGACAATGACAGTTTAAGTACAAAAATGTAGCAGCAGTTAAGATATAAGACCCAATGCCTCAAATTATCAAGTGACAACATTTTCAAGTCGAATGCAACAGGTGAAACAAAGTGTCAATAACAACAATGCCAACAGGAAAACAAAATCATAATTCACAGTGAAGTCAACAAGGAGAAAATTGCAGAGAAGTCCCAGAATTCACGGTGAAGTTGACAAAACCAGAAATTCACAAAGATTCAAAATGATCGAAGCAGTGAAATCCATGCCGCGGATATAAAGCTACCAACAAAGCATATTCGAATTGAACAAGTCGCAATCATCTCAGTCAACCCAGCATTATCAAGAATATACGCAAATGAATTGGTCATAAATTTGTACAACTACTAAAGTCAGAGACCATCTAAGTATTCAAACAAAATAGAATGGCCATGGTAAATCAAAACGAACTCAAACGTTCGCATACAAACGAAAACCCAAGAATCCAAGCAGTGGAAATCACAAATCGCAGATACAAGTTCTTGAATTAGATGTGAGTTGAGCTCACCTTATCGACGAGTTTAGAAGAAGCCGAGCACACCTGAAATCGAGCAAAGCCAGCGCTTGAACTTGATTGAGCAGCCGAAGTCCTCCTCTTTCCCCCTTCAAATCGCCGTAGCGCGCAAACCCTAATTTTGATCGAACGACGAAAACGAACAGAGCTGCCATTTTTTTTTCTTCTTAACTACGGCTAGCGAAAATTGAACGGAGGGAAAAAGAATTAGCCCCCGGCCTTATTAATTATCACCATCCCTTGAAATCCAAATGTGGGCCAATATTTAAATTCATAAAGCCCACATAAACACTTGATAATATAATACAAAGAATCTTAACCTGATTTACAAACTTCACTCAGCAATTAGCAACAATATTAATCGTCTAATAACGATAATAAAAAAATTGGAAAATCCCGGTTTGTTACAGACTCCCCCCTTATAAAAATTGCGTCCCCGCAATTTTCATAATTAAAGTTGTCTATAATACTTATTTTTCCAACCTAAACTGGTTAAGCTAGAAAAATAAGGATCGAGGACACAAACACCAAAGGAATCTTTTATCTTCATAAAAGAAATTTACAAATTTTCAACAAAATCTAATTACCAAATAGATAATTAGAAAACAATCACAACTGAATAAATGCAATCATCAGCGATATTCATTTATCAACAAGATAATTAAAATACAGAGAATCACAAAGCAACAATGTCTAATCATCGATACTATAATTAGAAAAACAACAAAAGCTAATTATCAATAGAGATGATTAGAAAGCACAAATCACCATTCGCAAAACTGCAAATATCTAGTTATCAAACGGATAAATAGAAAACACGAACTTCATAATCAGCAAACTCCAACTATCAACAGAGATAGATAGAAAACAGCAATTCAATACCATCAACGAAATCTAGAATCAATAAGAAACTAGAAAATCTCGTATCAACAAAATCAGCAAATATCCAATGATCTAACGATAGTCAGAAAACATCAAATCATCAATTATTCGATTATCAAAAACGATAATCAAATTTCCAAATTCAACAAATATTCGATTATCAAAAACGATAATCAAATTTCAAACTCAACAAATATTCGATTATCAAAAACGATAATCAAATTTCAAATTCAACAATTATTTAATTATCAAAAGCGATAATTAAATCTCAAATCAGAAAATAATTAATTATCTAACAGCGATAATTAAATCTCAAATCAGCAAATATTTAATTATCTAACAGCGATAATTAAATCTCAAATCAACGAATATTTAATTATTTAACAGCGATAATTAAATCTCAAATCAGCAAATATTTAATTATCTAAAGCGATAATTAAATTTCAACAAATATCTGATTATCACAAACGATAATCAGAACTCATATCAACAAATATCTAATTATCACAAGCGATAATTAGAAGCAACAAATATCCGATTATCAAAAACGATAATCAGAACTCATATCAACAAATATCTAATTATCACAAGCGATAATTAGAAACAACAAATATCCGATTATCAAAACGATAATCAGAACTCATATCAACAAATATTTAATTACCGATACGATAATTAAATCTCATAACATCAGATATCTAATTACCTGCAGATAATTAGAAACAAAAATATCTAGAAATCAATTAAGAAGACTAGAAAATCAACATAAAAGCTTGGATCGATCCCATCATAAGGCGAGTCTAAGCTACGCCGCACATGCATCTCATATGGCCGAAGCCTACCAAGTACTGTCATCATAATTTTGGTGCCCAACATATGACCCGAAGGTCCAACATATGACCCGAAGGTCTAGTACTGGTATTTGACCCGAAGGTCCATCATATGACCCGAAGGTCCTCATAGTGGCTCGAAAGCACACGAAAGCATCAAAATATTTCAATTAACGAGTCCGGAATTAACCGAAATAGCAAACGCACATGTCCCATACCACGTGTTTTACTAAATCGTTTGATTCTCTTCATCGTTTCCTTGAAAGTGCAAAATTGTGTATTTTGTAAAAATACACTTTACATTCTCAAACGAACAAGTCCGGAATTAAGCGACTTAGTAAAAGAAAGGGGTCATAGTCCTCGATTTTGCTGAAACGTTTAAATCGCTTTCTCATTCTTTTGAAATCGCAAACTGTAAAATTTCTGAAAACAATTTTTATTTATTTTGTAAAAATAACAATTCACATTCTCAACTGAACAAGTCCGGAGTTAAGCGAAACAGTAAAAGAAAGGGGTCATAATCCTCGATTTTGCTGAATCATTTAAGTCGCTTTCTCATTCTTTTGAAAACGCAAATCGTTAAAAATTTATAAAACAATTTTCATTTGTAAAACGATTTTCCAATCACGTGATTAAAATAGCAAATCAGTAATAATTTCGGTAAGGAAATCGTACTTCTCAAAATACCGTAAAAACGGTCACAAAATAGCATTGCGGAATAACCGCTTGAAAATCCACTTTTAAAATTTGACGGTTACTGAAGCCAAAGCGACGGTAATTTTAAAACATCAAAATCACATCAAAACAATCTACATCAAAATGTAATATCAGTGAATTCTCATTCATCAAAATGCCACAAAACAGCGTGCTTCAAAATATAGCATTGGTGTAAAATCCCGTTATAAAAATAACGGCAACAAAATACGTTTCATAACCAAGCATCGGTTCAACATAAAATAAATGCAATAATGTGCAATTCAAATTTTGCACGTACTACAGAATGAACAAAGAAATCATTCGAAGGTATCTTCAATGAAGATAATTCAAAACAACAAAAATCTAATCAATATATGATTAGTACAAAGGAAAGTCAGCGGAAATTTCAACAAAAATCACATAACTGTAATTTCTTCGAATCCTCAATTCGGATTCGAAATTATCAAAGAAACAAAATAATCACAGCTATGTAAACAACAAATGAAATTCATATCAATTTCGTATTTCGATTTTTAAATCAAAAAGATTATCAGTTGTACTCAGCGAAGACAGTTTCACTGTTTCCGCTGCGCACTCTGATAAACAGAACACAATTTAATCAAATCAACAAAACACAATTCCACTATTATTTTTAAATAAAGATATTTAAAAACTTTCATCAAAATTTTAAACTTTAGTTTTGACTCAAAGCACAAATAAAACATCGACCAATAGTTGTAACATATGTTCCATCTAAGTTATGTTTTATATTATGTCCATAAACCCCAAGCTCTGATACCAACTATGACGCCCCACCTCTATGCTCATAATAACAAAGAGTATTAAAAGAAATACTGTCTATTATTACAAAGAATAAGGCTGGATAGGAGCGACCATCCGTAATTGGCCTTACACTAATATTGGTTATCTCGATAGGAGTGGTATATACTTTTCATTTTTCATCTTGTTTATTTACTCCCATCGACATACCCAATTATCAGTATAAACACTACGCCATAAATGGCCTACTGCAACACAAAAAAAATGTTGGCTCAGGCCCGAAAATTGTTGCCATAGGTCTATGGCAACACTTTTAGGGTGATGCAATTTTTGCCGTTGCCTTAGACCTCAAAGGCAACATTTTGACTATCTAAGGCAACATAAGTAATATTGTTGCAATAGAACCCTATTTGGGTCTATGGCAACACCCATAGGTATCTGTAGCAACATTCCAAAATGTTGCTATAGATATGAACTTTTTGAATTTGTAGGGCCCACAATGTAGAGCATATTTGATTTTTTAATAAAAATAAATATTTATTTAATAAAATGCTATTGCACATAATTTGATATTTAAACAGTAATTTATTTAAATAAATATTTTATTTCAACATTTGAAATAGTACAAATTCCTGACTCCACTATTTTACAATTCAATGATATATAACACTAATATTCACATATACAGATATTCCTCACTACATCACTCAGTTCACTCATTACATATGAAGTTTCAATTTATACAGACACCGACACTGACAAATATATGCCGAGCCGAAGGCGAGCCGAGTGCCGAGCCGAAGGCGAGCCGAGAAGCGGGTCCGGGCGCAGCGCCGGCGGGGGTCCGGGGCACCGCAGTCCCGGCGGGGATCGACCTATTCATCCGATTTCGGAAGATCGAGCCTTCTTTGAAACGACGTAAAATGATGCACAAATGAAGACTGAACTTAGCAAACCCCATCCTCAGCAACTTCATCACCCATCGGAACTACTGCCCATCTACCACTTACCTGAAACACAATTGCCTGAAACACTGACCACACTCCCAACCTCTTTCACAAAACACCCACTCACTGCCTCATCAAATTACATCATCAACACATAGGAAGCCTATCAAGCAAAAACAGTGAATGCATCAGGCATGTACAAGAGAAACATAGGCAGTAATATGATATACAAAGGACTTGGAGCATCAGTTCATGTTAAAGAACAAGGTTAGGATGGTACCAGTTCAGTCCAGACCAAATATATAAGGTTAGCATGACTTGGAGCACCAGTTCATGTTAACAAACTTAAGGTTAGATATATATCTAACAAACTAAATATATAAGTTGAGCGTGAATACCAAATTTGACTGTACAACAGAACTAGTATCCATCAAGAATCTGAACTCATTTGGATACATATTTTCTAAAATGAATTTTTCTCTTAGGAGCTGCAAAACATCCAAAGTTAATAAGCTAACATATTCCCAAGCTTCAAAAACTGAAGAAGAAATCATCAAAAAGCACAAATAATATTAAAACAAACAAACCAGAAGCCTTCATATGCAAAACAGATTGCTGCTGTTAAGATGCTTGAGTCTGAGATACTGAATTTGAAGATGATGCCCTTGATTTTGCTTCTAGATCTGAAACACAAGATTCGTTATCTGTTGTTAATTTCGCTTCTAGACCGAATGATGGCACTGCGAGCCACTCTAGATCTGAAACACAACATCACCGGTCAGTGGCATCGTAATCTCAGTAGTATCCAAGCCTCTATCTCGGCAATCTTCAGCAAACTTTCCAAGCACTGAACGCAACATGAAGCAGCAGGCGACTTCATCAATCAGACTTGCGGATCCCCAAAGAAGATGAATCGCGAATTGGAACATGATACTTGATTTATTCTAATCGCCTGTGTAACGACCCGATATTTTGGACCATTCGCATCCATTATAAGTGTATAGGTAGACACTCATGCCGGAGTTGAATTGCTCAAAATATCGCGTTGTTAATTTAATTTTGGCAAAACTCAGCATATGCAGTAAATAAATCAATCACAGAATCACAGACACAGAGTAATACAATAATACGCAGCGGAATAGATAAAATAGTAGTTCATGAAGCTACTATGTAAACATCAGAGTTAGAAATAAAATACAACAGAATATCTCAAATGCAGTGAAGTCTCCAGTACGAATAGATGACTTCTCCGAACAAATCAACTAGAAGAGCTGAAAGCTGAGGCGATAGTTGGATCTCCAAAGGAAGCTCCAAACTCCAAGGGTGAGTCTCAAATGCTGTATCACTCGGTCTGACCCGAGCGTAAAGCAAAACACAAAACACTCGAGTCAGGATTAACATTCTTATATAAATAAATCCAACTCAAGTGAAATATCAATTGAAATACGAGTAACTTAAAGGATGTTTGGGATAACCATCCTCTAAGGATCTTCAGAACTATCTATAAGGTGGAAATATACATTCTAACACCGTGGTCATTTCAATTTAATTTATACTTCAAAACCCAAATATCATTTCATTTCAAATATATCCATTTTCCAAAATAGTATATATATATATAAATGATTTAAAAAGTAAAGTATTTAAATTTTCTCAAGTCTCGCAAATCGATTCAAATCAACTTCAAATTCCAAATTCAAATTTATTCAAAGCTCAATTCTTCAATTTAATTCAGTTCTAAATATACCATTTAAATTTTCAATATATTTCAAAGCTTTAATATTCAACATTTCAAAGTTAAATTTAACAGTTTCATATAGCACTTGATTTAACTTTATTATTATTCAGGGAATATTCACTTAATAAATTCAATATCATTTAACTAGCCTTAAATTTCATTTTTACTAAATATTTCCTTAAACTTTATTTAAACAAGAAATATTTATTAGATTACTTATAAATCATACTCGAGTTATAAATCATATCTTACATCTCAATTTCAATAAGTTTCAATCGGTTTAATTAAATAAATTCTTTATTGAATACAATTTCAACTAAATTCAAATTATCTTTCTAACCTTAACTTATTCAAATTATTACCAAAATCTATTTTGAAATATATTTTAAATACTCAACATATTATATGTATTTAAATCAATCATTCCCATTTATATATATAATAATTTAAGGCTCAACATTTATTAAAACCATATATTTCTTTCCAAAACCATAGAATTCATTTTTTTAAAATATTTATATATATATGGACCAACGGTGTTTGTATATATATTTATCATATGGTTAAGTGATACGAATATTTATCATTTCAATCCGAAATTTAAATATATACGGGTAGATATCATTTCGACCCGTAATCCCAATTTCAATTCAAATGAAAATCGCTTGGGTTTATCATTTCAACCCATAACGATTTTCTCCTATTCTAAAGTCCGTTCGGGTATGTATCATTTCAACCCATAGTGAATTCTATACTAACAGGGAACTTGCAGAGTGATAACAGATAATATAAAATTTAACAACAGGCATATATCATCAATAAAATAACAGATACTGGTGTCAAATGTCATAGGTGAACATATACAGATAATAGTAATAACAGGCATATAAATACTAGATACTGGTGTCAGATGTCATAGGTGAACATATACAGATAATAGTATATATAACAATTTAAATAACTACAGCATCATATTTCAATTGTCGTTTCAATTGAAATCAAATTTAATAAATACAAGAATGTTAATCGTGAGTGATTGCTCACCTTTCGAGGTTAAAGACGAACAGAAATGAGATGAGTTACGAATCCAAGCACGAATTCCTAAACGATGCAAGGTTGGAACGAATTTGATGAACGGACCTGATAAATAAGAATTGGCGAAAGCAAATCAGAAATGGATCGATGAGGCTAAAAGGTATAAGTGGACCTATATATATAACTATATATAACTCTACGTATAAATATCCAGTCATATTCTAAATTTTAAGCATATGTTAAATTAAATATATACATATCTTCCAAAATCATTGTTTTAAACTAAAATATTAAAGTCAAGCATATATATAACTTATGAAATCAACCATCAAACCAAAAGTTTAAAGACTGATAAAATATAACACTATATGTAATCTTTAAACAATTTTTATTATAAGCTTAGCATTTATAAAATCATCTTAAATCCAAAATAGTATAAATATAATACTGTAAAACATCATATTTATGAGGACCGCAAAACAAACCCAAACAATATAAGATACAGAAGAACATAACTTATATATATCTTTAAACAATATAAGGTAAAGAAGGTTGTAACCACACTTTTTTTTATATAGGAACCTATATAATATAACAGTTCCAAAATGACTAATACCAACAGACAAGCTCTGTAACACTCGTATATAAAAATAAAAAAAATAAAAATTATATACACCCAATTTCAACATATCAAAAAAAACAATAGCTTATAAAATAAATTTTTATAAATTTCTATATTAAAGCTCAATGGAATATATAAACTATATAATTGATTTATAACTTAAACTCATACATATTTCAAAATCAAAATCAGTATATAAACTGTAACCATTATAAACCTATACATAGTAAACATATATACATCATTATTTATATACTGTAACACCAATCAACTAATATATATATAGATCTTATATTATGTAACACTTTAAAAAGATTATAAATATTTTGATATATCCATTATGAAATATATAAAGTTATACCTACGCAACTTAACAGCTTCTATTTATATAAACAATATAACACAACATATAACTGACATAGAAATATATAACATTTGCGTATAACTCAGCAGACTAATATAACTCATATACCTATATATACAACTCATACTGTAAACGTGTGTAAATTACAACTCTACCGCATACATATTAACTAATATATATGTAAGACCTATATACATACTTCAAGTAAATCTTTAAACATACATATATATATATATCAAAACAAGCACTGTAAAAAAAATCAAGTATACAGTACCCATATTATATATAACTTCTATCTTCGAAAGCAAGATAACATAAGTATAAAATATGCTAATATATCTTCGGTAAAGTAAATAACTTATACAACCTTTATACATAACAACATATATATATATATCTAATTAAACTACATAAATACTTCTCTGACATAATTTCCAAAAGCAAGCCACGCATGCCAAATACTTTTATATGAAATCATATATTATATATAACACTCTGCAACAAAATATATACCAGTTTAAATATATATAAGATCCTATTTATACTAATACGCTATATAGATTATATATGTGACCATATATACTTAGTAAAATAACTGACTCATACAACTTAAATACTAGAACATATACATATTATAACCTATGTGAATTAGATTAATATATAAACAAGATAAATATATATAAAAACCCATGTAAACCAAAAGGTTATTTATGTAGTATAACAACTGTTATAAAATACAGTATAACCCTATATATACAAGGGCATACTTTAAAATAGCCTAGATCCGAGAACGCAAGAGAAAGAAAACAATATAAATAAAAATCATTGTATAAACTCACATCAATATGCACGCAACAAGGGATACGAGCAAGCAGGTCTGATGTGGTCGAGAGAAAGGACGGCACGTGAGAGAGAGAGCAGGGGAGATCTCGGCCTGAGCGGAGGAGGCATGGAGGCAGAGGTTGGTCCTAGGCACTGGCATGGTGAAGATGAGGACGTGGGGAAGCTGTTCAAAGGCAAAATAAAAGAGAAAAAGAAAGGAGGAAGGCAGGGATGTGGTGAGCTGTTGATGAGCACGGTAAAGTTTTCAATGGAAAGAAAATGCCAAAGCTATAGGCAAGGCCTTTTGTATACGTTTGTTTTATGAATGAATAGTACAAAATGAAAGGTCACAAAAGAAAATAAACAAATCAGAACATATTACCAAAAGGAAGAGAAGGAGGCACGTGGGAATTCAATGTAGAATAGTAAAGGTCAGAGGTTACTATTGGGAATAGAAAAACAAATGGCTGAAAGGTCACGGGAAAACAAAAGGTACAGAACCGATACCGATACGGTTACCGTTTTCGCGGATTCCGCTACGTACCGGGCTTCAAAACACAAAATTGAATATACCAAAGAGATCAGCATGACGAGACGATCAAAACGGTATACAGATATTAGTGGTACGATCATCCGATCAAAAGTCGATAATCGGTACCAGAAATGCTGCTATTTGGCCAGAATTAAGATAAACGGAGCAGTAGAAGTCCAAATTTGGAAAAACGAATTTCGCAGTCTGATTCAGAATAATCTGAATAAATTTTCTCCTGTTGACATATTTTGGTTTCGGAAAACTTTTAAATTCACTGTTATTAACCGGTTTGATTTGAAATGAAATTTCACAGGAAAATAAACTTCAATATTATCAGATGAAAATTTACCAGTTGCTATATTAAAATAGACGTATCCAAATAATAAATTTTTATTTTCAAATTTTATTGTTTAAAATTTCACAAATTTCAAGTTAAATATACCTTTAAAACCATTAAATTTTACGGGTCGTTACACTCTCCCCCACTCAAAACTTTTCGTCCCCGAAAAGGAAGAAAGTAGAAGAATAGAAACAACCAGACAGAAAAGTTAGATTGAAAGTCAAGATTAAACAATTAATTTAAACTATAAAAAATTTTACTTAAAATTTGAAAACTTCATTTGCAATTCAATTATCTTATATACTTTAAAACCTTTCAAAAATCCATTTGTAAAATTTCTTGCTTCCCTTATAAATACCATTTATATGTTTAAATAACACATTTATGAAGATATGAAAATTATTTGAAACAATTACTTACATTATTACTTATATTTATAAAGAAGCTATTCGAAAATATTAAATCCATAATTCATAAATTTATTAATTTCATTTCAAGATACCTTTCAAATATTATCAATAATCATTTACTTTAAATCTGTTTTATTTAATTAATAACCTCAAAATATTTATAACACTAAAATTTCTATTAAACCATAAAATACATAATAAACAATATTTAAAAGGATATAGTCAACAAGGAAAAGAAGAAGGACTTGGAAAAACAGAATATAGATGAATAAATAAGCTGAGCAGATAAGATAGATTCAAAAGGATAGTATTAGGCACGAATAATATTTTTAGAACCTTAAGGTTTTAATTTCAAATATTAATATAGAATTTCTTTTGTTGAAAATACCTTTATAATAAAATATTTTTATAACTCGATGTTTCAACAAGTTTATCCTCGTTCCTATAGACTCTGGCAGTGCGTTGATCAGGCGCAAAGCTAGAATTCTCTAGGTACTTAGTAGACTTGTTTCAACACCCAGTGAAAATACTGGAAAAACTTTTAAAAACAGATATGGAAAGTACAATCCAAACAAAACGAATCAAATCATGGATCGCAGATACACAATGGTTACGCCTGGGTCCCCCAGGAAACATCCTTACCTTTTAAGCATTCACTGCCTTGCGAATTTCGCCATGCAACAAAACGGTGGACCGCAGGATACATAAAAATGGTTACGCCTGGATCCCCCAGGAAACATCCATACCCCGTAAGCAATCTCTGCCTTGCGGATTACGCCACTAACACGACCATAGATCGCAGATACACAATGGTTACGCCTGGATCCCCCAGGAAACATCCGTACCTTTTAAGCAATCACTGCCTTACGAATTACGCTATGCAGTCGAGTTCGTAAGACCATGGGTAACGCCATGGAATTCGAAGGACACTCGAGTATCATATCCGGAAAACCAAAAATCAGAGAGAATAATATCGATAGAATGAATCCAAGATGTGGCCACAAATCGGATATCAAGCAGAAGGCACTTTCCATATCTTTACTTCGAAAATATGTATCATATAGTACCTTTTCAAATCACTTTCAAATATCGTACTTATATAAAATCCATTATATATAAGCTTTAAATTTTCAAATCAAATACTTTCCAAAATCAATAGTATATCAAATCATACTTATATAGACTTCAATTATATAAGATTTCACTTTCAAATTGAGTACCCCTTCAAATCTAAAGTTTTCGAATCAATTTCATACTCATACAAATCAATTTTATATAAGTTCGACAACTCCCAAATCAAGTATTTAGTAACACAAGGTTCTCAAATTTCAATTTGTTTCAATATCAGTTCAATTTCAAAATCATATACAATTTCACCAAATTATTTCTTCTCAAATTAATTATTTTTAGTTTCAAAGTTTCCAAAATAATAGATTTAGAAAATAAATCCAAATTTCCAAATCAATAATTTAAGTCAACCAATTCATTTCCAAAATCAAATGTTTTCGAAATCATCTTATTCTTACGTAAGGTCTATCTTACATAAGGATCAAATTTTCAAATAAATTTCGCTGTATGAATAGCCATATGGAATTTGAATATCTTTGCTTTTATGGGTTATATATCTTTGGAATTTAAGTTGGAATTTTTCTTTTAGTAAGCAAAGATATTCTAACTCGACAGCTTTCAATTTCAGCGTCAAAATGTATCCATGATATTAGAATATAAGATGTACATACGTCATCATTTCGCAAAATCACCTTTGATCGCTCGCTCGATCACACAAGTTCGCTTTCAAACTAGTATTGTTCATTCGACTTCCCTAATGCGGATTTCGATATGGTTTCTCGACTAGAAGCCATCAGTCTCCTTGCATAGCCATATACTATGATAGAGAATTCTAGAATCAAGCCCAAAATCCATATCAAATATTCGCCATCAAGAATCGAATGAAAATCCTAACATGAAATGGTGTAATTCACCTCGAACTTGTGTACTCAAACCTGGATCAAATTAATTATGCGAATAAAACAGTATATGTACAACTTATATATTTATTCCAACTTGTTAGATATATAGTTCCATAAAGATGTTACTAAGTTAAAACATTTAAGCTAAATTTTATTCAAAATATATTGAAGACGAAATTCTTTTCAAAACATTTCAAATCTAAATTTCATATTAGAAAAAAAATTAAAATTTGCCTTGTTCATTTTCTTAACAAAACAGTTTCAACTTATTTAAATCATATTACTTCATACTTAAACATTCAAAACAAATTTATATACTTTATCAAACAATTCATACTTTTCAAAAAATTTAGCTTTGAAAAGTTAACCTCGATTTGGAAGTGCTCGAACTTTCAAAATAGTTGAAGAAATCATTTTCAAATTCAAGAGTTGGAAATCAGTAACAAATCAGTAAATCAATTTTAATAGATGGGGTTATATCGAATCCGAAACTCAAGGACTGAACACCGGCTTACTTCAAATCATTTCAAATATATATACATATATACTTTGAATATCAATCTTACTTCGGAATTTGAAATCAAAATTGGTTTCGCAAAATCACTCACGTAGCAATGCTACTAAAGTGGCCTCTCCCTCACTATGAAACTCGAAAATCAATGTCGATGATGCGTGCACTCATCACCGAAATTATTTTCCAGCGACATAAGTGAGTTCTGGACTTCTATTTTCTCAAACTTCTTTTGAAATTTCTTTGAAACTTATTAAAATCATTGAAACATTTCTTATTCGGAAAATACTTTTAAATCATACTATTATTATATATTTCAAAATCTTAACCAATTTCAAAATACCGGAGTTCAATTCTCGAATTTCAAATTTAAAATCCTTCGGTTATAAATCATTTTTTTATCTTTATCGAAAACATTTTACTTTTATATATAGAATATAATAATTTCGATATATAAAACAATTTCTAAAATATAAACAAGATTGATTTTTCAAGGATGGTTCAAGAATGGATTTCAAAACAAAGATAGAAATTTAACTTAGAGGGACTCTAATCAATAGGATTCTGATTCGAAGATAGGCTCGAACGAAGATGAGACAATTAATTACAAAACAGTAGATGGATACACTTATATAAATCGCGGGCGACCTTAACCGGGTCAACCGTGACTTTAAGAATATAATCGATGCGAAAATCTAAGGCAAATCGACATTCGATCGCCAGAGATAGAATTCGGCATAACAAGAGATGGCAACATCAAAACCGAGGGATATATAAATCTCTGGTGAATCAATGCCTATTGTAAAGGAGTTCCACCCTTTTACAAAACATTCAAAGATTGGTGGGATCCTATTTTTATGGAGATCATTCGAAGTGGAGTTATGGGATACTCCAGAATCAACAGAATACAAATAGGGAGAGACAAGAATGAATTTTGGAACCGCAAGGAACGTTCCAAAGTTCAAAGGAAATCGAGTCAAAAGGAAGAGATTAAACTCAAACGAAAGTGATTCTGTAAATAAATTTACAATATATGCTAAGTTTCGCCTAGAGCCAAAGCTCTAATACCAACTGTAACGACCCGATATTTTGGACCATTCGCATCCATTATAAGTGTATAGGTAGACACTCATGCCGGAGTTGAATTGCTCAAAATATCGCGTTGTTAATTTAATTTTGGCAAAACTCAGCATATGCAGTAAATAAATCAATTACAGAATCACAGACACAGAGTAATACAATAATACGCAGCGGAATAGATAAAATAGTAGTTCATGAAGCTACTATGTAAACATCAGAGTTAGAAATAAAATACAACAGAATATCTCAAATGCAGTGAAGTCTCCAGTACGAATAGATGACTTCTCCGAACAAATCAACTAGAAGAGCTGAAAGCTGAGGCGATAGTTGGATCTCCAAAGGAAGCTCCAAACTCCAAGGGTGAGTCTCAAATGCTGTATCACTCGGTCTGACCCGAGCGTAAAGCAAAACACAAAACACTCGAGTCAGGATTAACATTCTTATATAAATAAATCCAACTCAAGTGAAATATCAATTGAAATACGAGTAACTTAAAGGATGTTTGGGATAACCATCCTCTAAGGATCTTCAGAACTATCTATAAGGTGGAAATATACATTCTAACACCGTGGTCATTTCAATTTAATTTATACTTCAAAACCCAAATATCATTTCATTTCAAATATATCCATTTTCCAAAATAGTATATATATATATATATATATATATAAATGATTTAAAAAGTAAAGTATTTAAATTTTCTCAAGTCTCGCAAATCGATTCAAATCAACTTCAAATTCCAAATTCAAATTTATTCAAAGCTCAATTCTTCAATTTAATTCAGTTCTAAATATACCATTTAAATTTTCAATATATTTCAAAGCTTTAATATTCAACATTTCAAAGTTAAATTTAACAGTTTCATATAGCACTTGATTTAACTTTATTATTATTCAGGGAATATTCACTTAATAAATTCAATATCATTTAACTAGCCTTAAATTTCATTTTTACTAAATATTTCCTTAAACTTTATTTAAACAAGAAATATTTATTAGATTACTTATAAATCAAACTCGAGTTATAAATCATATCTTACATCTCAATTTCAATAAGTTTCAATCGGTTTAATTAAATAAATTCTTTATTGAATACAATTTCAACTAAATTCAAATTATCTTTCTAACCTTAACTTATTCAAATTATTACCAAAATCTATTTTGAAATATATTTTAAATACTCAACATATTATATGTATTTAAATCAATCATTCCCATTTATATATATAATAATTTAAGGCTCAACATTTATTAAAACCATATATTTCTTTCCAAAACCATAGAATTCATTTTTTTAAAATATTTATATATATATATGGACCAACGGTGTTTGTATATATATTTATCATATGGTTAAGTGATACGAATATTTATCATTTCAATCCGAAATTTAAATATATACGGGTAGATATCATTTCGACCCGTAATCCCAATTTCAATTCAAATGAAAATCGCTTGGGTTTATCATTTCAACCCATAACGATTTTCTCCTATTCTAAAGTCCGTTCGGGTATGTATCATTTCAACCCATAGTGAATTCTATACTAACAGGGAACTTGCAGAGTGATAACAGATAATATAAAATTTAACAACAGGCATATATCATCAATAAAATAACAGATACTGGTGTCAAATGTCATAGGTGAACATATACAGATAATAGTAATAACAGGCATATAAATACTAGATACTGGTGTCAGATGTCATAGGTGAACATATACAGATAATAGTATATATAACAATTTAAATAACTACAGCATCATATTTCAATTGTCGTTTCAATTGAAATCAAATTTAATAAATACAAGAATGTTAATCGTGAGTGATTGCTCACCTTTCGAGGTTAAAGACGAACAGAAATGAGATGAGTTACGAATCCAAGCACGAATTCCTAAACGATGCAAGGTTGGAACGAATTTGATGAACGGACCTGATAAATAAGAATTGGCGAAAGCAAATCAGAAATGGATCGATGAGGCTAAAAGGTATAAGTGGACCTATATATATAACTATATATAACTCTACGTATAAATATCCAGTCATATTCTAAATTTTAAGCATATGTTAAATTAAATATATACATATCTTCCAAAATCATTGTTTTAAACTAAAATATTAAAGTCAAGCATATATATAACTTATGAAATCAACCATCAAACCAAAAGTTTAAAGACTGATAAAATATAACGCTATATGTAATCTTTAAACAATTTTTATTATAAGCTTAGCATTTATAAAATCATCTTAAATCCAAAATAGTATAAATATAATACTGTAAAACATCATATTTATGAGGACCGCAAAACAAACCCAAACAATATAAGATACAGTAGAACATAACTTATATATATCTTTAAACAATATAAGGTAAAGAAGGTTGTAACCACACTTTTTTTTATATAGGAACCTATATAATATAACAGTTCCAAAATGACTAATACCAACAGACAAGCTCTGTAACACTCGTATATAAAAAAAAAAAAAAAAAATTATATACACCCAATTTCAACATATCAAAAAAAACAATAGCTTATAAAATAAATTTTTATAAATTTCTATATTAAAGCTCAATGGAATATATAAACTATATAATTGATTTATAACTTAAACTCATACATATTTCAAAATCAAAATCAGTATATAAACTGTAACCATTATAAACCTATACATAGTAAACATATATACATCATTATTTATATACTGTAACACCAATCAACTAATATATATATAGATCTTATATTATGTAACACTTTAAAAAGATTATAAATATTTTGATATATCCATTATGAAATATATAAAGTTATACCTACGCAACTTAACAGCTTCTATTTATATAAACAATATAACAGAACATATAACTGACATAGAAATATATAACATTTGCGTATAACTCAGCAGACTAATATAACTCATATACCTATATATACAACTCATACTGTAAACGTGTGTAAATTACAACTCTACCGCATACATATTAACTAATATATATGTAAGACCTATATACATACTTCAAGTAAATCTTTAAACATACATATATATATATATATATATCAAAACAAGCACTGTAAAAAAAATCAAGTATACAGTACCCATATTATATATAACTTCTATCTTCGAAAGCAAGATAACATAAGTATAAAATATGCTAATATATCTTCGGTAAAGTAAATAACTTATACAACCTTTATACATAACAACATATATATATATCTAATTAAACTACATAAATACTTCTCTGACATAATTTCCAAAAGCAAGCCACGCATGCCAAATACTTTTATATGAAATCATATATTATATATAACACTCTGCAACAAAATATATACCAGTTTAAATATATATAAGATCCTATTTATACTAATACGCTATATAGATTATATATGTGACCATATATACTTAGTAAAATAACTGACTCATACAACTTAAATACTAGAACATATACATATTATAACCTATGTGAATTAGATTAATATATAAACAAGATAAATATATATAAAAACCCATGTAAACCAAAAGGTTATTTATGTAGTATAACAACTGTTATAAAATACAGTATAACCCTATATATACAAGGGCATACTTTAAAATAGCCTAGATCCGAGAACGCAAGAGAAAGAAAACAATATAAATAAAAATCATTGTATAAACTCACATCAATATGCACGCAACAAGGGATACGAGCAAGCAGGTCTGATGTGGTCGAGAGAAAGGACGGCACGTGAGAGAGAGAGCAGGGGAGATCTCGGCCTGAGCGGAGGAGGCATGGAGGCAGAGGTTGGTCCTAGGCACTGGCATGGTGAAGATGAGGACGTGGGGAAGCTGTTCAAAGGCAAAATAAAAGAGAAAAAGAAAGGAGGAAGGCAGGGATGTGGTGAGCTGTTGATGAGCACGGTAAAGTTTCAATGGAAAGAAAATGCCAAAGCTATAGGCAAGGCCTTTTGTATACGTTTGTTTTATGAATGAATAGTACAAAATGAAAGGTCACAAAAGAAAATAAACAAATCAGAACATATTACCAAAAGGAAGAGAAGGAGGCACGTGGGAATTCAATGTAGAATAGTAAAGGTCAGAGGTTACTATTGGGAATAGAAAAACAAATGGCTGAAAGGTCACGGGAAAACAAAAGGTACAGAACCGATACCGATACGGTTACCGTTTTCGCGGATTCCGCTACGTACCGGGCTTCAAAACACAAAATTGAATATACCAAAGAGATCAGCATGACGAGACGATCAAAACGGTATACAGATATTAGTGGTACGATCATCCGATCAAAAGTCGATAATCGGTACCAGAAATGCTGCTATTTGGCCAGAATTAAGATAAACGGAGCAGTAGAAGTCCAAATTTGGAAAAACGAATTTCGCAGTCTGATTCAGAATAATCTGAATAAATTTTCTCCTGTTGACATATTTTGGTTTCGGAAAACTTTTAAATTCACTGTTATTAACCGGTTTGATTTGAAATGAAATTTCACAGGAAAATAAACTTCAATATTATCAGATGAAAATTTACCAGTTGCTATATTAAAATAGACGTATCCAAATAATAAATTTTTATTTTCAAATTTTATTGTTTAAAATTTCACAAATTTCAAGTTAAATATACCTTTAAAACCATTAAATTTTACGGGTCGTTACAGCCTGAAATCATCTTCCATCTCCACGCGAATTGATTTGAGAATTATGAATTGATTCCAATCGCGAATTGGAAGTATGAATTTACTAGATTTCGTGAATTTTCTTTTTGATTTGGGGATTTCGTGAATTTGCTAGAAGTATGAATTTGGGGATTTCGTGAATATGGTAAACTGAAAGGGGATCTACACCAACATAAGCGGGAAAACGAAAATTTGGTAAAAAGTGCAGCGGTGATCCATTTTAACAGTCGGATTAAATGTAGACCGTTGGATCGTATTCACGCGGATTGCTAATTTTATTAATTTTTTAATTTGTATACATCTATAGCAACACTATATAAAAATGTTGCATCGTGTTACACTTGTTTAGCTAGAGCAACACATTTTTATGGCTAAGGTAACACCATAAATACAATGTTGCAGTAGGACCAAATTTTTATATCTATCGCAACATTTGAGCTGGCAACACCTTGCAAAAATGTTGCAGAAGGTCATTTATGGCGTAGTGAAAACAAACTACGATGATTCATAATAGTTTAGGACATTAGATATAATAATACACAGTTAATATAAATGCGGAACACAGATAAAACAAAAGTCTTATATATATATATATAACTGATGTTAGTTACAATAAAGTTGACACAATACATATGATACAACTACAACTATCGACTCGAGAAGTTATATATACAAGTACATTATCGACTAATATACATGAATACATATCATCTTAAAACAGACACACTGACTACTACAACAAGACGAAGACCACTTCAAATGATATAAATAGTCTTCATAGCTCAACAGCAACTCAAAGCAGGAAATCTACAACCTAAAATAACTCGGGTCTGACCCGAGTATTAAATTCAAAAGAAAATAATACACGGGTCAGTCTAATTCAAAATCAGTTATTAATGCACAGAAGCAATAATAATCAATATCAAATAGACGACAGTCACAGAAATCTCATATATTCGACTCCTCGATAAAAGAATCGGATAACGGCAGATATAACACTAAACAGTGTTAAACAACAAATCAGCAATCCAAATCAATTTAAACAATTGAAATGTCAATTTAAAAACAGCAATGTTGATTGGCTGCAGTACACGCTAACGTGTACTGCCTCACCAATACAGTCTATGAAATACTCGGAAGATCAATGAATCCAAAAGCCCACGGATAAAACTCAAATCGAAATGAACCATTTCAAATATAACTTCAAAATATTGAATTGGACCAACGAAATAATTTAACAATCGAAACATCAACAAAATCTATCAATCCCGCTAGGGCTGCAGTACACGCACGCGTGTACTGCCTCGCCACTACGGTAATGCAAACAAACTCGACTAACAGACCAGAGAATTGCATGGGTAAAAGTGCACCCAAATACAACTGGCAAATGTAAAGACCAGACAACATGGCTCAGGTGGGACTGCACATACAAACAGATGCAACCACCATGACAACACGTACGACGGGGATGAGCAGATGCAAGCAACAATGACACATGAATATGCAGTGTATAACCAAGTCGAGGCCTGAGATATATTAACAGTGGCAACACATCACAGTAAAGATCAATCATGAAATAATGTTTGTATGCCAAAAGGTCGGAGGCAATGCAAACACAAATATCGATTAATGCAAACTGTCTCGAACCAATAACCAAGTCAAGTGGGTAACTAATGCAACAACTCAGGTCAGTGAGTGCTTCATAAATGCAGACCAGATCAGAGTGACAACAATGACAAGCTCACCCAAGTCAAAATGAACATTTCAATGCTAGACAGAACTATCAGATGAAAACGTGAATTCTAACCAGTATAATGTTAACTTAAACATTTCAATGTTTGCAAAAATAATTACCCAAGCATGCAGCTTAGAAGTAAAGCATTTCAAAAATGCAATGTGCTTATTTACGTGTGTAGCTAGTAGTAAACACTTTAATACTGTAAACTATATGCACACGTATACGGTAGGAAGCAAAACAACAAACCCAAACTGGATGCTACAGAAGTGAAACCAGTGATCAAGCAACATTGCAATCACATTGGTTTACATGTGTAAATATATTTTACAACTACAAGATGGCACATGCAGACACATGGATGCAACTCGACAACAGTTCAACATATAGCTACCAGACTGGAATGAATACAAGCAAGCTCCAGAAAGTAATCAAGTGAATACAACTAACACATGTGACAATGACAATTTAAGTACAACAATGTAGCAGCAGTTAAGATATAAGACCCAATGCCTCAAATGATCAAGTGACAACATTTTCAAGTCGAATGCAACAGGTGAAACAAAGTGTCAATAACAACAATGCCAACAGGAAAACAAAATCATAATTCATAGTGAAGTCAACAAGGAGAAAACTGCAGAGAAGTCACAGAATTCACGGTGAAGTTGACAAAACCAGAAATTCACAAAGATTCAAAATGATCGAAGCAGTGAAATCCATGCCGTGGATATAAAGCTACCAACAAAGCATATTCGAATTGAACAAGTCGCAATCATCTCAGTCAACCCAGCATTATCAAGAATATACGCAAATGAATTGGTCATAAATTTGTACAACTACTAAAGTCAGAGACCATCTAAGTATTCAAACAAAATAGAATGGCCATGGTAAATCAAAACGAACTCAAACGTTCGCATACAAACGAAAACCCAAGAATCCAAGCAGTGGAAATCACAAATCGCAGATACAAGTTCTTGAATTAGATGTGAGTTGAGCTCACCTTGTCGACGAGTTTAGAAGAAGCCGAGCACACCTGAAATCGAGCAAAGCCAGCGCTTGAACTCGATTGAGCAGCCGAAGTCCTCCTCTTTCCCCCTTCAAATCGCCGTAGCGCGCAAACCCTAATTTTGATCGAACGACGAAAACGAACAGAGCTGCCATTTTTTTTCTTCTTCTTAACTAGGGCTAGCAAAAATTGAACGGAGGGAAGAAGAATTAGCCCCCGGCCTTATTAATTATCACCATCCCTTGAAATCCAAATGTGGGCCAAGATTTAAATTCATAAAGCCCACATAAACACTTGATAATATAATACAAAGAATCTTAACCTGATTTACAAACTTCACTCAGCAATTAGCAACAATATTAATCGTCTAATAACGATAATAAAAAAATTGGAAAATCCCGGTTTGTTACAATATAGTTTTCTAACCTATGGTCAAGTTATATGGATATTTATCATTTCAGTCCTCGGTTTAAATTTAATATTTACAGGCATATATCATTTCAACCCGCAATCCCAAATTCAAAAATCAATGAAAATCACTTGGGTTTATCATTTCAACACATAACAATTTTCTCCTAATCTATAAGATCGTTCGGGTATGTATCATTTCAACCCATAGGGATTTCCTAAACTAACAGGGAACTTGCAGTGTGAGAACATACAATAATAGCATAAATGATAGGGCATATAAATGACAATCATATATAATCATAATTAACAATTTAAATAATATATATATACAACATGTAATGGTGTCATATGTCAATCGTCATATCACAACATAGGTGAAAAAATTTAAATAATAACATATCATATTCAACAATTTAATCACTAACAAATTAAATTTTAACAGCACATTTCAATCGTCATTTCATGTGAATTAAATTTACTAAATATAAGAATGTTAATCTTTAGTGATCGCTCACCTTTCGAGGCTAGAGAACAATGATGGTGAAGATGGTGACACGGACACATACATGGATACGGACACGAGCAAAGTAAAAAGCCGCTGTGACCAATTTTGGACCGCCGTGCGACAAAAGCAAAGCATGATAAAAGCACAACAGTCAAAAACTTACGACTGCATGTAAGTTGTTTGCCATTATTAATCAGTTCCCACTAAGTCAAAGTACTATAGACCCCTTGATCTTTAGCAAATGAAGTTCCATTTTTTTTCCAGTGGAAACAGTGATACGTTATCACAAAATGAGGTAGACTGACAATAGTCCAAGCAATGCCAACTATGCAATGAAAAATTGAAAGAACAATTAGCCATGAAAAGAACAAGTTGAGAATGTATTGTCCATACGCCTAGGTACATGAACCATTCTGTATTCTTGTTTATGTTCGGCGGTGGCATTGTTTTCACGTACATTAGCCCTTCGCCGTGATATATGTATCATATATATTGTAAACATATATATAATAGCGTATACATTATGAACATATAATAATGTTAAGTCAAAGGTGGTTTAAATTTCAACACCACCTTCGTACTTCTGCCCATGCTGACTGAGTGCTCGACTGAGACAAGGTGATGCTGCAAGGCAAAGGAAAAGGGAACTTGGCTGCATAGAGTGTGGAGATTTGTGTTTGAAACTAAATCAGCTTTAAATTACATAGTTTGAATAAATAAAATTTCCCTTTTAAAACAAACTTATCTTCTTGATAAAAATAAAATTTTAAAATTCCAATAACCAATTTCAATTTATAAATCCCCTCGATTCATAACACATCGATTCCATTCTGATTCCCTAACCATTCTCGCTTTTCAAAAATAGAATCCACTATGTTTCCCAAAAACCTATTACCATATCTCGATATAAACTCACACTGTGAATTTATATTTCTAATTTATCAACTGACATTTTTCCTTATTTATAAACATCGTTATAGATTTATAAACTCATTTCCAGTTTATAACAGATTTATATTACAAAAATCTAATTATAAATTGCTTTCTACTAAAGATTCCATTTGGAAATCTATTTCTTAAATAATCCAATTATATTCCAAACCATTCAAATCTCGATTTTAACTTCCATTTCATTTTTAAAGAAATCTTATTTAATAATCATCATTTTGAAAATACTCAATTTAAAGTTTTCCATTTGAAACCATTTTACGAAATAGCTAATTAAATATCCAAAATCAAATTATTTATTTTATCCAATCAATCCCTTTTTTAAAAAATATCCCAAAATTCTATATAAATATTTTCATTTCATAATCGCCATCTGAATTTCCTTTTTAACCTAAAAAATATCACCTATAGTGTTTACAATAGAAAATGTAAGGTGAGTGCTGCTATAGCATCCAATATATCAAATCACATAACAATTCATAGTAGATTATTCAGTCACATCATATTACACTATATATGAAATAATAAATATATTTTTGAGGAATCCAGTTGGATCCCTCCAACTAGTTTCCCTGCATCCACAAATGATATATATATATATATATATCATAAAATTCCAATCCCGCTTCGAGGTAGGATATCGCGGTAATATAGGGTCATCCGCTATTATGCGGGGACCATAGTGTCTCATCCGCTCCAACGGCGGGAATTAAACCCAACTACTATTATATGTACTAATATATATATATATATATATATATATATATATAAAATATAGCATTTGACTGATAAATATATAAATCCATCCAGTCAACCAATAATTAATTTTAATTATTATAAGTTAATCCAGTTATCCAAAAGAGTGAGATTACTCACCTTGATTTTTAAATTTGCCGAACAGGCAGATTTTGAATTATCTAAAATCCAAGCTGACTCCAAAAAATTCAAAACTAATTCCTATGCGTGGTATTCGATGCCACGAGTGTAATGCAACTTATCTCGTGGAATTTGGACCTCATATGGGTTAAATACGTATTAACAACTTTTAAAATAATTAATATAATTAACCTAAAATTGACTAAAAGTTTAAACATTTTAACCTTTCCCTTCTCAACATCAATTCCACGACATCGAACAGCCAGGTCGACTTCAAACTCATCGTTACTGTAGTTTCAAACTATCGTGCGTACAGACCATCATACACGACATCGACTCCTCCTCCCTCGTTCCCTCCTGAGTTCGCCGCACCAACCCATCGAACACCAGCCTCGACTTCTTGGAACAGCCGCCATGCGCGCGTGCGACAACGACTCGCCAAAACCTAGGTCACAACGATTTTTCCTCTTCCACCATCTCGCTCTGGTCACATCTCCATCGTCTCCCAGCATCGCTGTGTTCGAGTACGTCCTCACTTCCTTGTCGCGATTTATTTATTTTTCATGTTTTCATTTTTTTCATTGTTCTGTTCGAGAATTGAGGAAGGAGAAGGGGAAATCACGTTTTTTAACTGAAGGGGAAGCGGTGTTTTCAGAGGGTAGGGTGGCTCGTAGATGTATTGGGTTTGACTTTGGAATTTAAAAGATTATTAAATTTCAAAATATCTCGTTTATAATAACTTGAAATCCTGAACTCCTATCGAGACGTGCCGCCTAGCATTTCTAATGTCATACCCCTATTCTGAACGAAATGGAACAAGTCTCGAGTCCTAATTCGATCGTATAGAGAAGATAGCTTTTTGAACCCAATTGTAATATTAAATTTTCAAAAGTAATTTCAACGCGTTTCTATCCCGTATGATCAAACGGTAACTCCAAACGCTATGAAATTTGGAATCCGATAATAATATACTATTACGAATCCAATGGAACTAGTTTAATCGAATTTCGAGACTGTGTCCCGGAAGGCTATTTTAACGCGTCGATTAAATCGACGATTCCAAAAATTTATGGAACCTCTTGAAATTTCAGTTTTAAAAACTTCTTACCTCAATTCTAATTCAAATAGAATTTATATCAACATTAGAAATAGTTTTGATTCATATTCTATTCCAATTTCAATTATTCACCATTTTCACATTACGATAAATCACTATATTTGAAATTTAAATTCATTCTATAATTTCAACCAAATCTTCATATTCAAAAATCCATTTATATTCCAAACCTAATATTTAAACCATTTAAATATTCAAAATCAAATGATGGAAAATTCGAGTCGTGACACATATGATTCTTCATGTTCATTTCTTGAGTCTTTATATTGTACAGTCTTCGATTGAATACTTGTATAATATCATGCACTATACACTATATAACTTTGCAAAATCAATAGTATCCATATTTTATATGAATGTATTTTTGTTACTATGGTTGTTATCATCAAAATAAATAACTAAGGTATTAACATCAACTACTTAATTATGAATTTAAAACATTATCTATTGTAATTGCAAACAGAAACAAGTAATCGGAGAATAATTAAGTAATAAAGGAAGATACAGTAAAGTAATTAATACTAGGATTTATACTGGTTCAGATTAACCAATCCTACATTCAATCCTGTACTGCACCGTACATAATTTCACTATCACCACTTGCTATCCTTAGGTGGGAAGAACACCTTTATAATCTCGATTTGATGGGCTACAAGATGCACTCACTTAATTTATGTGCTACAAAATCACCCTTCTAATTTACGGGCTACAAGAACACCCTCTTGGTTTCATAGGCTACAAGAACACCTTCTTGTCTTTACAAACAACAACAGAGTATGGTAGGTAGTCGTATCTTCAACACAGGTTCTTGCAGATTTGGTACAATGTTCCATAGACCTCCAGTAGCAATATATCTTTGAAGTCTTTAAGGAATGGGACAAAATTAAAGAGAGAATGATACGATCTCAAGTACAAACTCTCTAATATTAGGTGGTTTGCCAATCTTGAAGAATGGGATTGAAATAGTATGGATTTGTAGAGAGAATAAAAGAATATGCAATGGGTATGGGCTATATGAACACCCTCTTGATTCACAAGCTATAAGAACACCTTCTTGTCTTTTCAAATAACAGCAAAGTATGGCAGGTAGTCGTATCTTCAATATAGACCCTTATAGATTTGGTACTGTGTTACTATAGACCTCTAGTAGGAATATATCTTTGAATTCTTTAAGGAATAGGTTGAAATCAAAGAGAGAACGATATGAATTCAAGTACAAACTCTCTAATATTGGATTGTTTGCCAATCTTGAAGAATAGGATTGAAATAGTATGGATTTTCAAAGAGAATGGAAATTATGCAATGGGTTTCTCTCACAAATGTTTGGATATAAAAGAGTAAGAGAATGATGTGTTAAAAATTTATTTTCCAGGGCCTTTACATAGTGGTTGAAGAGAAATGTCTTTTAATGCAAAGGTGGTAGGAAATGTCTCTTTCATTTGAAATTTTGAAATTTGGAAAACGGTATGTATGCTGACATACATGCAGAGGATATGTTGACATACAGTGTTACAAAAGGAACATCAACAACAATAAGGGTTGCATATTTTTTGATTTCAAAAGTACCTCATATTTGTGGTTTTTTTTATTCGATTGAGGTCACTGGTTGAGGATATTTGCGTATAATTGCCATAAGGTCTTTCACAAATGATTCTAAGGTTCAATCAAATAATCATCACTTCCAATACCTCTATCGTTTCATCATTTGCATTTCTCCTTCAATCAGTTTTGTTCTTCCAATTTTTTTGACTAATCTTCATGCATAATTCATTAGCTTCTACTGAGTTCTTGTTTATCTCGGTAAATGTCTTCATAATATATTTGAAAGAACTACACAACTCAGAGAAATGCTAGTAGTAATATTTATATAGTTGTTGTCATCAAAATCATTATATGAGTTATTAACAATTCCCCATTTTTAATGATAATAACCATATAAATATTTGAGATATGAAATATAATATTTTTATGTTTGACTCCTCCTAACTCTATGCACCCCCGCTATCATTTTGCCTAGTATATTTAAAAAAATTCTCCCCCTTTGTCATTAACAATAAGACTGAAAAAGAATCACTTAAGCACAACTTGACAATATGTATGGAGTTTGTATATAGAGATATACATAAATATATATGAATAAAACTCATGAGGGGAACCAAAATCAATACAAAGCATTAAGGAAAATATACAAAATAAGAGGATTTTTAGAGTTACCGACGTTGCTGATGCCAATAACACATCCATTTGAATTATATCCAAAGCTCATTATTCCACCATCTTTGAATATAATATCACTCGGTATCTATGGGTTATATGCATTGAATATTTGTTGTCTGGTATCCATTGTTTGGTACTTGAAAAATATAAAATGTGCACACTTGTAATCTATTTTATTTTGTGTCCATGGGGTTAAGTTTTGGAAAGCCAAACCCATGAAGAGTTTGAATTCCCTTTCAAAATATAATCATTAGATAAATGAACTTTATTAATAAAATTATCAGTATATTTTTCTTTCTCAATATTACCTAACCTTTTAGGAACTCATAAATTATTGAACTTATTTGATGGCTTTAACTTTAATTTTTCTGGTTTTGGTTTAAACTTGGTAGCCTCAACAAATTTAGTACATTGAGTACTATTTTTCTTTGATTTGGGCCTAGGGGTGTATCCAAGTCCACGTTTATTATTAGTGGGTTTAGATGTAGATAATAAATTTCCTAAATAATCCTACCCTTTGTCAAAATTTATCAACATCAGTTTTCATTTTGTCAAAATCATTATTACAATTAGAATAACATTGTTTAGAGATGTTATTTTGTCATTTAGATCAGTGATCTCTGATTTCATTGAAAGATTTTTCAATCCTAATGATTCAGTTTCACTTTTTAGATTTTCAGAAACTTTCCGCTTTTGAATCATCATTACGTACACTAAGTCTTTCAATTTCATCTTCTAAACATCATTTTTCTTTGTTAATATTTCGTTAAACATTTTTAGTCTATCTGTCTCTTCTAAACTAATCTTGTACTATTTTCTAATAATTTTATATCCCTAACACATATCATTTAAAGCATTCATAATTTCTTTATTAAAATTCCATATCTGGTCATCTTTTGCCATGAAGCACATGTTAGCATTTTTAGTTTCCGAATCCACTTGATGATGTACCTGAACCATCCCATGTTGCTTTGAAAGCCTGTTTCATCTTCTTTTTGAAAGAATATGTAAAGTACTTTGATTTCTTAAAATTTGGACAATCTCTTTTCCAATGATCGGGTTGATCACGTTCAAAACACTTAACAACATTTTCATTTCTAGAATTAAAGTTGTTAGTTTTTCGAAGTTTGTTCAGCTTCCTATAATTCAAGAATTTCTTAAAGGTCATGAAATCGATTTTTTCATCATCATCATCATCTAATTCATTATTGTCGTTTGTAGTGTTGAATGCCAGTGATTTCACTCCCTTATCTCCTCAAAAACTCAAATACGACTTCTTCTTGTTCAAACCCAAAATCCATTAGGCTTTCTAAGAAAACAAAAGGCTTTCTCTTCAATGCGAAATATGCAATTGAGGCCTATACGAAATATACAACTTTCAGAAAAGTTTTTCCCGAAGGGTTTGCTAAATTTGATGTTTTGCTTCTTATGCTTTATATGAACTTTTTTTTGAAAATAATATTCTTACTTTTATTGAATCTTCCCAAAATGATTTTGTTTGCTACCCTGATTTGGTAAAAATGTTTTATGCAAATTTGAATGGAAAGTTTTATCAAGGTGAATAAAGTCAAGTTCGAGGTAGTGTTAATGACACTAAAATAGTTTTGATTGAGAAATTTGGGTCATATAATTGGTTATAAGTCTAGTGGAGTTGACCTCTCCACTTTTCAAATTGATGTTCAAAACCATGATGTTTTTATCAATATTTTTGAAAATGATGACGATGTTGAATTTAAACGTAAAAATCTTCATTCAAAATCGAGCCCTACGAGTATCATTTTACAAAAAAGCATAACCTCGAGGACGGGTAACTATAATAACCTTACTCAAAAAGTTTTCAAAGTTCTTTTTGCTTCTTATGGTCGCTACGACACAAATTGGACATAAGTCATTTTAGATGACTTTGTTCAAAAGAACCTTTCTAGACACAAGAACATGCTCTTTCATTTTATGTATCTCACTAGAATTTTCTTATATTTTAGTGCAGATTTGATAGGAAAAAAACCATTCCTCGAAAGGTTTTCGACAAAGCCAATATCTCACTTATGCATATTCCACCACTTTCCCAACCTTATGAAACTCTTCCCAAAAAGGAGAAATGGTTGGCATGGGAAGAAGAACAAGAAATTCAATAAGAAGAGAAGGAAGAAGGAGATGAAATTGAACTAGAAGAAGAAGTTGAGGAGGAAGAAATGTAAACTTCCCTAGAAATATTCAAAAAACTATCCTACCCTACCAACAAAGTGATACTAAGTTACTAAGAGAAGCTTCTAAAAAACAAAGTTTACTTCTCATTTCAACAAAATGGACATATTTTTGGAAAAGGTCATTCGCAAGCATGTTGGCTCTTTGTCATTTTCATCCACAACCTTCTAAATCCATCTAGTTATTTGCTTATGTTATGTAGCCTTGTACCTTTCATTCATAGTCTAAGTTTATGTTATTCTTATGTATTATTCTTTTATTTCGAATGAAATCCATGTACCCTCATGTTTTAATTAATGAAAGTCATAAAATGGCATAATGTGTTATATTATTTATCAGTGTCTGGGAAATCATAAAAGCATAATAGTATAGGGTAAAATCAAAAGCTATAACAAATAAGTTAGTTTTGGAAAGCTAGAAATCAAGTTTTTTAACTAATAAACAAAAATAACTACCGTCCATCTATTCATTCCAAATGGCTTTTTACTCTTATACAAGTCTATTTCTTCTAGAAAACTCATTTAACATTTCATTCCATACTTTATTTTTATTCTCAAACATACTTCTACAAATATGTCTTCTCCACATCAAAAATTATATGAAAATCTTAAACAAACTTCCTAATCCTTCAAAGATATTCTCTAATTTATTCTAAGAAATAAAAGATACTTATAATCGAGTCAAATGCAGATGATAAAGGAATAAGAAAGCCATTTTGATGCTATTCGGTGGATGACTGCTTCCTTAATCAAAGATGAACCATCCAACAACCCATATTGCACTATTAATAAAGTAATGAAGATGGGAAAGCCATTAAAGTGGATCCAATCTTTGGGGCGGATGGTTGGGCTGAAGTTCCTCGAAATGCCTAGTTATTAGGTTTGAATTTAATATGTAAATATAGATATACACACATGCTCTCATAGGATTTGACTAGTGTCTCTTTTGATTAGTTTGGATTATTTTATATAATATGTTTGAATTTGATTGGATTGAAAAAATTTGTGTTTTAATTTTGTTTGATTTAAATTTAGATTGGTGTGTATTGGATTCACTTATGTATAGTTTGAAATTTCATTTTACTTTGTCATCATGTTTAATAATGTCATTATTCATATATCATCATTTTTACTTGGATTGTTGATTTTGGACAACATATACCATTATATATCCTTATGTAAATCATTTAGTGGAGTTATTTTGTTTTTTACCCATTTTTGTTGATGGCAAAGGGGAAGAAAAATATAAAATATACATACGCATATATTAAGGAGGTGTTATCAAACTAAGGTGGAGTTATATAATATTTTATATGTACAGAATAATGATGGTTGTCATCATCAAAAAGGGGGAGATTTTTAATAACTTAGTTATTGATTTTGGTGATAATAACCTTGGTAATAATAATACATTGTAACGACCCCACCGCTATGCGTAGTTTAGCAAAGAACATTACAAGTAATGTCGTATGCTAATCCGGAGAATGCGGCTGGTTAAGGGCGATCGAATGTGAATATATCTTTATACTAACACTGACACGTCTTATTTACCCTTTTAAAGATCTGAATTGAAATTTAGACCTGTACAATATTAATACAAAGTAAAAAAACACACCGATTAAAAATATTCAAAACAGTATATAATATAGATACATCAGAATCGGAGTCACAGATCATAGTAGAATGATGTACATCATCATACACATAATAAAACGTGAGTACAAAATATGACTACTAGACCCACATAAATATATACATCATATCCAATATCTTGTATTAGGTACAAAGTCAATACTATATAATATATATGACATAAACTCCTAACTGTCAATATATAAAAGTATGAAGTAAACTGAAACTATCAAAATAGTCTACTTCAATGCTGGCCCAAAATCCAAAGGTCAATGGGTCCCTGTAACTGTAATTCTCGGCATGACCCGAGTATTAAAATAACAAATAGGTCAGAATATATCAAAATATAAAGTTGAGATATTAATATCATAACTATATGAATTAAAATAATAAGTCATATAGAATATGCCAAACAAACAATCATAATAAGGCATATTAATTAAATTCACTACTTTATAAATCCATAATTGACTTACCTCGAAAATAAGTCATCTCAAAATATGCGTAAAACCCAAAAATTCAAAAAGGCGTATCAAAGCTATAAATACATATCTCAAAATTTTGACCTAACAATAACCAAATAAGTCATAAATAAAATATGCTCAAAACAAATTCTCATATAAGGCATATCTAACAAATCACCATTTCATAAATACATATCAAGTCTCAGTAGACTATCATCTTATAATATGGTGATAACCAATTAAAAATTCCTCAGAGCCATAAAGGATACAGAAGATCCATACTAAAAATATCTGAAGAAATAGTCATCAATAATGAAATAATAATGGTAGTCATCTATCAGTTTAATACAGCGATACGAAATCTACCGAAACTACATAGAAAAGAAGCCTTTCGAAAAAAGACTGTAGATTAGGGACACCGCTCAAAGAAAAGAGCAGTTGTGTACCTAATCTATCATATGCAAATTTACCTTCTGAAAGAGGTAAACATTGTATAACTGTATAAAACAAAATAAACTGATAGGTTGTAGTATCCATAGACTACGATGCATGTAAAAATCTGCATCCTGAAAGAGACAGCTGTATTTACACCATAACAGATCTTCCGAAAGAGTTCTACCTACCCAAATCTAAAAATGTATCGTTCCTCGGATCGATAAAAAATGAATTATCTTCTATCGAAGATCTATCGGTCTGAAATTAGAACACCTTAAGATAATACAACATTAAGTGTTAATTTCTATCGCTCCAGTAATCACAAGAATTTAACTAACTGTCCCATAACAGATAGTAAATTGAAGTATTTACTAAACGCTAGTAATTTTCACTCAAACTCTATTTAACAAATTATAATAATAAGTGAAAGAATTGTACGAAGTGTCCCATACCAGTCGACAATGCAATCATTTTTTAAAATTCTTTGTTTCATAGAAAATCACGAAATTCAAAAGAAATTCAATTCAAACATGCATAAAAATAGACAAAAGCTAAATAAAATAAAGGCCAACAATAATTTATAGGTTAAAAGTAATTTATATAATTTTATCATATAGAAAATGATTTATGAAATATTTTATCTATAATTCACTTTCTAACTTCTCACCTTTGTTAATCCATAATAAATAAAATAAAAGAGTTTTAAAATTAGTTTTTATATATACCAAGATATAATTTTTCCAAAATCACTTATAAATCCTTAAATTCATGTTTAAAGAAAAGTTATTTATTTACAAAAGCTTTTAAACACTTTCGAAATCATATAAAACTCTTTTATAACTAAAATTACTTAAAATCGAATTTATTACTTTCATAACCACTTTTCATATTAATACCACATTTTATCTTTCGCCTCTTAAGCATTTCTAAAATTTTATATGTAACAATCCCGTTTTTAAGCCAAATTTAGTTTAGTAATTAATAAAAAAATTAGAATTTGTGACGACCGCCCATGACCCCTGCACCGAATCTAGAGAAAGTGCGTTGTAATGTGTGCCAGGTGACCATGGACGATTGTCAAGGTAAATTAAAAACAACAGAATCTATCGTATTACTCACAGCGCATGGACAAAATACAATAGAACATATGTATAGTGAAGCTTTACAGAACAAAATGCCATCATATAAAACTCCATAATAGTTGAATACAAACATCCAAATAATCAATACATCAAGCCTCACTACATATCACTCAGAGATTATAGAAACAGCGGAACATCCAGTACATATAAGAAGATAATATGCAACCCTCCAGCTCGTCTTCGATATCAGCAATCGTGGGAAGCAAGAACAGCACCTGTCACCTGCTACCTAGTCTGCCCGTCCCAAAATGGATGAACAGCCCAAGGCAATAAGATTTAAAACATAAAGCCTTGAGTCAGACAACAGTCTTAGTGAGCAGTAAATTAACTAACAACATACCAAAAGAGCATAAAGGAAAAAGAATAGGAATACAACCCTCCCACTCCACCTCTTTCTACAGTGATAGCCCCCAGACCCACACTAAGCAGAAGCAACATAGCAGAGCATACAATTTAAAGTAAAGTACTAATCATTCGAGTTAAGGGCGATGTTTTCCAAGTACCAACTCCAATGTCTATACCAAGGTCAGATAAGCACCCAGGAAATACCGCTCTTAAAACCGAATGACGATACAACCAAACATCCATGACTCTGGCTATCAATGTTATCATTGCTGCGATATCACCGTTAATTGAATGACCGGCACATTCTTTCAGCCGTCCGTCAAGGGCTAATGGTAACCCCGGTTCTAGACATAACTCCCGCACGTCATCGTGACCCGTGTCTAGGATTATCGAATCTGCCCAGAGTACTTGACCATCAACTTAGTCTTTTGGGCGTCCCCATGTACTCTTGCTTAGAGCATGCTAGAACCTTCAACAACGATGAGATCTCAACCTCCTAGTCATCCTCCTCGACGACTATTTCCATACTAGCTCAAGCGCCTCTCGAGCATCCATTATCCTTAACTCGAATCATATCACCGAGTTACCAACATGCTTGGAATGATCCCGTCTGGATTAGACCAAGACTATCTCATATCATACTTCGCTTCATCACATCCTCGCAAAGTCTCATCTCAACATCATCATCATCGAATCTATGCATAAGAGCTTCATCATCCGCTACATATGCTACGAGCAGCTTTTCCAATTCAAGAGCCTTTCCCTTAGCTTTCGAATCACCTTCGACCATCTTGTCTAAAACCAATCAACAATTATCTAATTCACAGCAATCAATCATGTCAAACATCAATCCAAGTAATTAAGCATTCAAATATAAGCAAAATGGAAATTATAACAATAATGGCAATTTCGTAATTAAAGAGTTGAAAGTCTAACAAGCATGAAACATGGTAATTATCTCTACAACTTGATGAATGAACTTGCATAGGTTAATCATGTACAAAAATGGTTGTCAAATCATCATGAACAATGGATCTACATGGATTTATACTTAGATTTACAAAAATGCATAGAAATCACTATTTTAACACCAAATCAAGCCAACAATCCGATCTACTCCTTTGGATCCGTGTGAGAGATAATCACCACTCACCAAATCACCTAAACAACCACAAATCTACACACTTCAGATCTGGACAGCGAAGGATCGAGCTTGATCTATCACGAATCCGCTTCAAACGATGAAATCTAACTTCAAAGGATGAAGATCTTCAATCTAAGCTCTTGAATCTTCAATCTTGATCTTCGATTTGGATGAAAGGAAGCAATAGATTAGAGTGGAGAAAAGAAGTGAAGAAGTGTAGAAGTTGAGCTCTCAAAATGGCAGCACTTCGTCGTTTCAAAAATCCGGATCCCAAAAAGTGAGAAAAACCCTTCCTATTTATAGCTGAAAATTCACTAAGTCGTAACTCGGCTATCTCCTAAGTCGTCTCCGACTTACGACCTAAGACCCCTCCGACCTAAAGACTTAACAGCCTAAGCTATAGTGACTTATGACTTAACAGAAATACCTACCTACGACTTAGCACCCCATACGACCTACGACTTAACTGCTATGCCAACCTACGACTTAAGGAAATCTCAAGCGCGCGACTTAACTTACACGCGACTTAACAAGTAGGCTATGACTTAACAAATAACTGGGGCTACGACTCAACTACTAAGTCGTCTACGACTTAAAACAGATCAACTCTTAAGTCGCTCGCGACTTAACAACTACTAAGTCGCTCACGACCTATCACTCAGGCAGAAACCCAGCGACCTAACACCTTAAGTCTTCACGCAACCTAAAACATGTTACGACTTACGACATAACTCGTACGACTTAACTCCCATAGGTCGTATACTCCCTAAGTCGCTAACTTATAGGTCATACCAAGACACTAGGTCGCCACACAGCTATCTCCAAACTCCTTAGGTCGTTGCCGACCTAACAATGCTAACTCGGAACCACTAGGTCGCTAACTCCACTAGGTCGGCCAACCACTATCTTCTATAAGTCGGTAACTACTGGGTCACTCCTCTCCTAAGTCGTATACGACTTACGACCTATACTAAGTCGTGAACAACTTAGGACTTAGCAATTTCGCCAAAACTCATATGTCGCCAACTTTCCTTAAATCGCCTACGACCTATCTCTAACTCGGTCACGACTTTAGATCGCTCCAATACCCTACGACCTAAGCCACCACGACTTAATTCCTATACGACTTAAGCTTCCAAACACTCTCTTAAGTCGTTCAATCTATAAGTCGGTTACGACTTATTTCTTAGGTCGTTCACGACCTAGGACTTAGAAAAATCATGCCCAAAATCTAAAATGACTTAAAATGCTAAATTTTTCCAGATTTTGACGAACTTGTCGATCCGTAAAAATACGGGTCGTTATAGAATTAATTTGTGAATTAATTTGAATTAATTTGAATTTTTTTCAAAACAAATAAAAGATGTGTTTGTATATATATATAAATAGGTTGTAAAAAGAATTTTGATTTGAAATTCAAAATAAATATTTATTTATTTAAAAGTATGATAGTTTGAAATAAGAATTGAATAAAAGGTTTATATACTTTATTTTAAAATTATATGAATAAATATAATTTGTATATATATAAATATAAAAACATATGTTAATATAAAAAATGTATTAAAACTAAATTGTAAAATATAATATAAAAATTATATATATATGAAAAACATAAAGTACATGCAAATACAAGTGTAGAAAGATTATAACATGTGTAACACTTGTGAAATAATTATAACATGAAATTTATCATGTGTTAGCTTAGTATAAACAAGTGGCAAAATGTTTGTTCTTCTTTTTATTTGAATTAGAAATATATAATGAATGTTTAGTAAGAAACCAGGCTTAGTTTTCTCTCCACTTCTCAATCTTCTTCTTTCATTCCTTTTCAAAACTGAGAATTAAAATAAAAAGAAAATCAAAAGCTGAATCAAAACAACAACAAAACTGAGCAATTCAAAGCCTCAAGCAAAGCAAATTAAAGATGCAACTCAAGCAACTAAAACAAGATTCAACTCAGTTTTAAAGATCAAGTAAATCAACATCAAAACAAAGTTTCAAATTCCAGATCAAACACCAAAATCAAATTCAAATCAACTCCAGGCTCTCTTCTCTATTATCATTAAACAGGTGAGTAAACTTCACTTTTATCCCCTTTATTTACTTATGCCTATGATGATGGATGAAAATGATAACTTAAAATGTTTTATTATGGATGAATTAAAGTATTTGTGTGTGTGTATATATATAGGAAATATCTGGGGCATGTTTGTATATATGTATATCCATACCTCTGTTTGTAAACAGGCACAAGAATTTCATATATAAAAATCTATATCTCAATATATAAGCAGATTTATGTTATGATCCTTAAGGGAAAAATGTTGGTATTAACTAAATCTTGATTTTAAAAATGTTCATAAGAATAATTAGGAAGTAATGTGCTGGAAAATATAAATATACAGTCAAAATCCAATGCATGTTAGAAATCAAATGTCTGGAATTTGTGTTATGATTCTACGATGTGATATGTGTTGCAAAATAATGAATTTAGATAAAGAAATCATGATTTTTAGCATTGTGAATTATGAGATATCTCGAGATGATCAGTATTTGCTTATTCGTCGAATTCCAACGATCGACATGGTATGAGGAGTCGTTATCATGGCTGGAGGTCGCGTGAAGGATGAGGATCGAGGGAAAAATACTTGGAAGAATTTCACGTGGTCGGAGCGGCTAGGAAGCGTCGATTTAGGGTTTTATTGTGCTATTTGGTCGTCGATGTTCCTCGAGCTCGTGTGACATCGCATCGTAAGAGAATCGAAACGAATCAAAGGTGGTAGGATCGAAGCTTGGGTCGGTGGCGCTGCTCTGGACGAGGTGGCGTGGATGCTAACGGTCGGGATAGTCGACGTGAGGTGAATTTGTCGATCAGTGTTTGGGTTCCAATGGTTTCGAGTTGCTCGATTTTGATATCCTAGCGATTTCATCAATCTGGAAGGTCAGGCTAGTTAATGGGGTCGTCGGCGACTTGCCGGTGATGGCATCGATGGTCGGAGCTGCTGCGATCCTTTGTGCATGTGAACGTGTGTCAGATGTATCAGTGTTTAGAGGATGCTGTGGAAATAGAAGAAGAAGAAGGTGGTGTTTCGGGTTTGGCCTCGGGAAAGATTTGGTTTGGCTCGAGTTCGCCTTTGTGTGTATGCGAGTGATTTTAACAGTAGTAACAGTTTTTAAAATTATAAAGAAACATGTACCAAGTTTTAAAGTTTGAAAAAATGGAAGTTTCAAAGGAAGATTTTCAAATATGAATTATCCAAGTTTTAAATAAAAAGGGAGCAAATGAATATGTTTCAAAGCTTAAAAATAAAAGAAGATAACATTTTCCGATGTAAATTGTTAACTAAGTAAATTATTAACAAAGTTTTAAAGCAAGTAGTATTTACCAAGTTTTTCAAGTAAATTCAAAGATTAAAGTTTTAAAGTTAAATGTTTTTAAAGATAAATTGTGTTGGTATTGAATAATTAAATATTAAGTTAATTATTTAATCAATCTCTAATTGTTCAAATAAATGATGTGATTGAGAAGTGTTCAAGGTAAGAGTATTTAACTTTAATTAATCAAAGGATCCTCAAATGAGTTTTATATGTTAATTTCAAGCATTTAATTTAATAAGACCTAAATGATGAAATTAAATAATTAATTAAGATAAATAATTTATCTTAAATTAATTAAGGTTGTGATAAGTAAAGATTAGTTAATTACTTAATGAAATTAATTAAATGGTTGATTACTTAATGAAAGTAATTAAAGAATAATTACTTAATGAAAGTATTTAAAAGAATAATTACTCAATATAAAGGATTAATTACTTAATTAATTAAAGGATAATGAATTAATGTGATTAATTAATTGATGTGATTAATTAAAGTTTAATTAATTAATGATTAAAGGTTAATTAATTAATGATTAAAGGTGAATTAATTAATGATTAAAGGTTAATTAATTTATGATTGAAAGATAATTACTTAATGAAATTAATTAAGGGTTAATTAATTATGTAATTAACTTAAGGTTAATTTATTTATGTGATCAATTAAGGGATAATTAATTAATTGAGGATAATTACTTAAGATGGATAATTAAGGATGATTAATTAATTTCATTAATTAATAAGTAATGGTTTGTAATTAATTAATGTTAATCAAGTAGGGTTAGGTAATTAATTCATAGGTAATTAATATATTTTGAGATTAATTAAATTAATTATAAATTATGCGATTCGTTTAATCTTGCTTATGGATGATTGGATTATATTGAATGCCTTGAATTGTTTGGTATCTCTGATCTGTAATATTCTATGATATGAATAGCTTTGGTTTGAGCTATGATAAATGTAATTTATTTATCTGTGATGAATTTACATATTTATCTGTGAATGAAGATAAGCGTTATTGGATTATATCGCTTATTGATATTGTTGTACTTGATCTATGATGGTTGTATTGTTGCCTGTAAACCCCTGGACAACACACACACACACACACAAATATGGATTCCGTGGGAAATTGGTCAAGTCATGGATATTTTGAAAATGGCGAAAGAATTTAAAGTTGAAATTTGAATTCAAAATGGTTTGGATGTGAAATTGGGTTAAATATGAAAAACTTTTGAAAGGGAAGTTTTGAAATTAAAATGATTTTGAATTTGAATTCAAAGATTAAAATTGAATTTTATATTTATAAATGAGTTTAAAGTTTGAGATTTCTTCCAACATTCTTATTTATAGTTTAATTTGATTTCTGGAAATGTTGGACTTAAAAGATGAATTTTGAGAATTAATAATATTTTCTTATTTATAAGGAAACTATGGTTTACAAAGGGTTGTACAAGGTATACAATGTATGTATATGGATTTTAAACCATTTTTAAAGTATTTTAAAAGAATTATTTTGGAATTTAAATTTAACTCAAATAGAACTTGTCAAGGATGCGGTAGTTCGCTGATTTTTTGATTTTACTTCAAAAGGCTATAACTTGAGCAAATTTAATCATATTTTTCCGAAACGAAAAACCTTTGTTTTCAAATGATAATAGCTTTCATATAAAGGAAGAATTCCCAATTTTTGTTGAATGGATTTTCCAAGTTAAGGTTATACCAAACTTGAAAAGGAAATAGTTTTGAAAGCTATGAATGAATTTTTGTTAAAGATTTGATAAACCTTGTTTCAAACTGCAGAGGATCTTAAAAATGGACCTTTTTGTTAAAAGTTTAAAAATGGAAATTTTTTTAAACCATTCAAAAGGAAAGGTTTTGTGAAATAAGGGTTGTGACTTAACTAAGATCCAAATAGATCCATATGTTTTTAAAGTTAAGCGCTCATTATTCGGATTAGCTAGGAGAGGACTTTATGTCATAAAACCCATTACGAATAATGATACGACGGAATGGAATTGCAATTAAAGACGGTGATTGAAGACCGGGTATTTTTGAAAACGAAGGATTACCTGTCGATTGTCTCTGCACTGAGTTGCTCCAGTATAGAGATTTCGCTATGTGATGGAGAGTCCGGACGTGATTAGAGGATATTCGAATTTGCAAGAACTTCTTTGAAGTACCTTCGGTTCCATTCAGACCCAGGATGTGACGACCCTGAATTTTGGACATTTTAAATTATAATATTTAATTGATTTTAAATATTTGGAAGTTAGTTTAACTTGAATTTCAAATAAAAGTATCTATTTGGCAATTAAATTATTTAATTTAATTATTGAAAGATGGGTAAAATATTGAATCTTCAGTTTTATGCTTGTTAAAAATATTTTAAAGGCTCGAAAAATTCATATTGATTATACTGAAGATAATAGAACTTTTAAAATTGAATTTAAAAGTGTTTTGTTCAGTTTTGAATTTATATCGTTTAAATCGATATTTAAAAATAGCCTTCCGAGGCACAATCTCGGAATTCGACGAAACCAATTCCATTTGATTCGTAATATTGTATTATTATCGGATTTCAATTTTCGTAGTGTTTAGAGTTGTTGTGAGATCGTACGATAAATAAACGTATTGAAATTTAATATAAATAACTGGTTCAAAAAGCTATCTTCTCCATAGGATCGAGTTAGGACTCCGAAACTTTTCCATTGCGTTTGAAATAGGCATATAACATTATAAACGCCTGGCGGCATGCCTCGATTGGAGATCGAGATTGTAAGTAGCGAAATTTAACGATTTAAATTTAAATTTGAATTTAAAAATAAAATATATTTGTGTATTTAATATAATACTATTTCCCAAGGCAAACTACACATTTCATCATTTCGAACACCTGGCTTCTCTTCTCTATTCAAAGTAACATGCGTTGATGAAAGAAAATTTTATCTCGTTCGATGAATAAAAGAAAAAAACAAACAAATGAACGAAAATTTTCTTTTCATTCAATCCAAAATAATAATGACAGAACGATGTCGTTCCTTCCTCTTTTCCAAACTATCTCGCAATCAAAACGAAATAAAAATGGCCGCGTAGGGGGTAATCGAGCCTTGGCTCGAGCGAAATTAATCAAGGGAGGGGTCGGAATTGAAGTCGACTCTAATGGACTCGCGATTGAACTCGACTTCGAAGATGGCGACAATGCGATGCACCATGAGAGTGGCTAGGGTTTCGATTTCACGAGGCTTGGTGGTCTGGAATCGAAGTCGTGGTTGCGCACGATAGTGGTATTAGCAATTATTCCTATAGGAACTTTGAAGGCCGATCGGTTGGCGCCGCGCGAGTGGATGCAGGCAAGTACTGATGGTTGCGAATTCGATGTTGATTAATGGTGGTAGCTGGTTCAGGCGCTCGAGTACATTGTCGCTAGTTCGAAAATATCTGGTGGTTCGTAATTTTTTTGCAATAAGGTAATTAGCTTTTTATTTATTCAAATTGATTTAAATCTAGAAATATATGTCTATATGCTATACAGTAGATATATATACAAATATTTAGCTTACTGTTAATTTTGAAAGTTGCTAAATTTTGGTTATGGTATATATATATATATATATATACATGCAGTTATAAAATTAATGTTTTGGTCGGGAAAGAAATATATTCCTATTTTATTTACTAGTTAATTTTATATATATACAAGGTTTGGAAAATATAGAATTTTTTAATGAAACCTATATAGTTTATTTTTATAAGTATATAGCTTTAAAAGAAAATAATTAGTTTAAATGAAATCATTTGTTTAAATTAAAATTATTAAATGGGAAATTAATTGTTCGATTTATTTCGAATATTGATAAACTGTATAAATATTTATACAAGTTCTAAAAATCGAGAATCAAGCCTGAATGGAAAATGGATTGCATGCATTGTTAAAGGTGAGATCTTCTCGCTCAAATTAAAATAATTGGAATTTCAGTTATTGATTGATTGTTTGGCTGAGATAGTATATATAGTAGTGTATATATATATATATATTGTAGTGATTGATTTCCCGCATTATATAGCGGATGAGACCCTATGCGCCGCATAATAGCGGATGATATTATATAATCCCATATACCTCGATATTCCACCTCGAAGCGGAATTGGTATTTAATTGTTGTGCTAACATCTGTGGATGCAGGGAAACAGGTTGGAGGGATCCAACTGGATTCCTCAAATTGTTGAATTTATTTCATATGTTGTGATGTGACTATTGATAATCTATGAATGATTATATTGGTGATTGAAATTTTTTGAAGGCTATGGTTTGGCCGAATATATTCTGGTATTTTAAAATACCCGAATATATAATTGGATTTTTGAAAATTGAAGTAAAGATTTATTTTAAAAGGTAATAAATTTTTGGAAATCAATTTGGAAATAAATTTGGAGTTTGTTTGGTGTTTGAAAGTGAATATTTGGAAATTGATTTGAAAATTGTATATCAATGGATATTTGGAAAGGTAAATTCAAAATGGGAAATTATAAAGGAATGTGTTATTTGTTTTAAAAATGAATATTGGTTTATTTTGAAAAGTGTGGAAAGAAATTACGGATTTAGAATGTAAATTGAAATAAGACAAGAAGGATTTATTAATTGATTTAAATGGAACATTTTGAAATGGAAAGTGTATTTTCACTGGAAAGCCGAGTATGTTTTCAAAGTTGTTGATAAATATAAATTGAAACTTTTAAGGATGGTTTTAAAAAGGATACTTTGGAGAAATTATTTTCTTAAGTAGTTTTTAAATCTTTAAAGTAATGATTTATTTGGTTAATTATAGAAGTGATTATTTTAAATGATCAAATTTAGATTTGATTTAGAAAATGGATATTTAAATAATTATACTCTATCTAATAATTTCATTTTTTAAAATTAGTTTGGGCTTGAAGTTTATATGAGATATTAGTATAATATTTTCATAACTAATATTATAGATAAAGTGTTTAAAAATAGTTTTTATCTCAAGTGTTTCCAAATATACATATATTTTTGGATAAGTGTTTTAAATTATTCAGACTCGGCGAATCTTTTCAGTGGAAATAAATAACATTTGGAAATTTATTCCGCAAAAGAAAAGAGATTTGAAATTGGTTTTCAAAGTGTTGAAGTGTTAAAATATATCTTGCGAAGATATTTTGAAAATAAATAATTGGGGCAAAATTATTTAAATTTGATAATTGTTGTGAATATTGTTTGATATTAAAATAATCAACTATCGGTATACACAATTTGGGAAATTATTGAGGCTTGATGATTTGCTGTGAATGTTGTTTGATAGTTAAATAACCGACTATCAATATTGGCCTTTGAAACGGCACTTGAATTTGTTTTCCAAACAAGCGCTCATTATTCGGTTAAGCCGGGAGAGGACTTTATGTCATAAAACCCATTCCGAATAATGATACAACGAAATGGAATTTCATTTGAAGACGGTGATTGAAGACCGAGTATTTTTGAAAACGAAAGGATTGCCTGTTGAATGTCTCTACACTGAGTTGGTCCGGTATAGAGATCTCCATATGTGATGGGGAGTCCGATCGGAATTTTGGATACCCGGATTGCAAGGGATTCTTCCTTTATTGGACGAAGTGCCTTCGATTCTGTTCGAACCCGGAACAGACTTGTATGGATGTATGTCTAACGTTACATTTTGAGTTGTAAAGCTGGTTTCTATCAAATACATTTCTGTTGGTGGCGGAGAATTTATTCTCTTAGCTTAACACCCTTCTTCGAGACGTACAAGCTCAGAGGTTATGTAGTTGATGGTTACTAGTGATACATTCCCAATTTGGTAATGTGACATACGAAGTGCGGCTGATCATTTGTTGATCGAAGCATGGCTTTTGTGAAAAGCGCAACTTTGTGGATGAGACTTCGTCGGACCTCACAACCCGAAATGGTCGAAACAGGAAGGATGCGGCAAGGTTGTTTGGGGGTAGCGCCCCCAGGGTATGTCCATTTCCTTCTGTAAAAAGGTGGTATCATGGTATGGAGCCTAGATACTTAACTTATGTGGTTGCTGCAAATTTATTACTTTGTGGTTGTTGGTGTTGAGGATCCTCGGATAAAGGTCGGTAACGACCGGGGATGGCATACTCGTGTGTGGACTTATCTAGTTATAGCTTCATTGCACCAGAAGCGTGAGGTAACTCGGCCTTGTGTTGGTAGAGATCCAGTTAGGTTGTCGGGGCATCCCTTCAGAGGCGTACCCATGTGGTGTAGGAAGTTCCTTAGCCTGACCATTTGTTGGAAATCCAAAGATACAATACGCGCCCTGTACGGTTTCAGTTGTATAACCTGCCATTTACTTATGGTAGTTTCATTTTCAAAAATCATAGCGGATTTCTTTTTATTCCTTTGTGCAAATAACTATTTTAAGATCTCACACCAGTCCCATGACTGACTCGGAGTTTATTGTTCCCTTTCTAAACTCTGGGTGCCCATAATTTTCCACACGGGCAACCTAGAGTCAGGTTATCAGTTGTTTTGGAGAGAAGTCAGAAATGTATGCTATGGAGATCAAGAGGCGAGCTGGATGGCGAGACGTACTTTCCTATACTATTATCATTCCGCTGTGTATTCAATCATATGGGCATGTTATTATAACTGCCAGTGTTTTTGTTGTAAACTCTGATGATGTATTGTATGAACTAATATAGTTCTTTGTTTTAAAGATTATTCATTTATCTATTATATGTTGTTCCGCTGCGAATGTGAGATCATGTTATTGTTTCTGTTTCTTCTTCTACCTCTTTCTTCTTTAACCCTAATGATTCGGTTTTTTGGCATTCGATTGTGCGGCATTTGATACAGTGGACGTATTAATGTCGACTTTCGGGCGTCGAAAAATTGAGTCGTTACAAAGTGTTATCAAAGCAATTTGTTAAGCGACAACCTTGGCTCTGGTGGGAATTACTCATTAGAAATAGAGTCAGTAGTACTCTAAAATGAGTGTGAGTGTAATAATAGATATGAGCGCGTATTTGTTAGTGAATATAAAAATTGTGTTGTATTGTGTTGACTTATCGGTTGATTGTTTATAGATTCTGTTCGGTGCAGTTTGGCCAACTATATCGATAGGGGTTTCTAAACTCTTAAACAAGATAAACCGCCACAGTATTGTTTCAAATAGGGTAAATGAAATAATTTACCCAAATTATTTTTTATATAAAAGAAATAATTTTCCATAAATTATTGTAGTATATGGTTGCTTGGTTGTTAGTAAGTGATAATATTGAATTATTATCATTGTTGTATGGAAATTAAATAAGAAATTAAAGTAATAACCAAAGGATAAGGAAATAAATTCATTGATAGAATGAAATTAAATGTGAGTTTATAAATGATTTTTATAAATTGAAATGAGATACGAGAGTAATTTTTGGGATAGAGATTAAAAGATTTGAGATTGAAATTTCAAAAGCTTAAATTCCCCTGATCTGAAAATGATTCTCAGAAGTTTTGGAAAAAAAAAATTTGGGAAATATTTTAAATTGGATATGAAATCTGGTGGGGTTTGAAATTTAAAATATTTGGAAAATGTTTTGAATTGGAAATAATTTTGAAATTGAGTTTGATTTTGAAATAGGTTGATTTTGGATATAATTGATTTCAAAAATGATTTTGAAATACTTAAGTGGTTATTTAAACTCTGGAGTCTTATTTAAAATAGTTATGGAATATTTATAAGTTTAAAAACTTATAAGGGTTTGGAAAAGATTAATTGAATTGAGTTAAATAAAAATGGTTTGAGATAAAATGAATTGGAATTTGAAATAATTAGTAATTGAAACAAATTTAAACAATGATATGAATCAATTGTGATTGGAAGATAGTTGATAAAAAATTCAATATTCGGATTTTGAAGATAAAATGAATTCAAATAGAATTGAAATTGTAAATTGAATTCAAATGGAATTGAAAATGCAAAGTTGAATGGAAATGAATATATAACTTTGGTAGTGAAGTGAAAATAAATATAAGAAGTATGTAAATACTTATATTGAACTTAAGAAATGGATAACGGAATTCTTAAGTAAATTTTGAATTGAAGAAATATTTTAAGTTTGATAAGTAAATGAAGATTAAACTGGAAGTTGTAAAATGGTGATTGTAAATAAGTGGATAGAAATGAAAATAAATGTGAATAAAAGAGGATTGATATAGATAATAATTAATCGAGATAAATACGTGGGATGTACGTATATTATTTTATTCACATAACGATTTGATACAGAATTCGAGCATAGAATTTTGAGATAATTATATCGATACGAGTTAGGATTTTTCATTCGATTTTCAACGGCGAACCCTGGATATGGATTTTTGGTTCATTCTGGAAATTCTCTACAATATTTATGATTATGTAAGGAGAATGACAGTTTCTGATCAAGAAACCAGATCTGAGTCCGCACTAGGAAGTCGGGTGAACAATACTAGTTCGATAGTAAAATTGTGTGATCGAGTGAGTGATCGGATTTGATATTGCGTACTAATGATATATGAACATCGTACGGATTTGAATGAAATGGATATTGAAAATTTAGTAAAGAAATGTATAAAATGATTTTGAAAGCTATGATTGGAAATTATTGCTAGTAGTATACAGGTGATTTAAAAGGAAAAGGGAATTGGATTTTTGATTTTGAAGTTTAATTGCTCGACAAAAGGTATGTATTTAAATTTCAATATGAAATTTGATCCTTTTCTGATCTAGCCACTTGGCCTTTTGTTTTCTTTTGAAATTTGGGGGCCCGTTGTGGCATTTTGTAGTCGTATCGATCTTGCCGCGCAAAGGAGACGCTGGCAAAATTTTTCGAAAATTTAGAGAATTATCAAAATTTTGAGAAAATTTTGAATTTAAAATTTGAATTGAAATTTGAATTGTTGAAAAAAACAATATTGTTTGGAACTTATGGTTGAGTTTGAAAAGTTAATAGGAGGAATAGTGTGTCTTTTATAAAAAGATTGTTTCGAGAAGTTGTTAAAAACTATTTGGGTTTTGAGAAAATGATAAACGGGTTGGATCATTCTTCTTAACTAGTAATTTCGGAATGAAATTCTTTGAAGGGGGAAGAATGCGACGACCCTGAATTCTGGACATTTGAAATTAGAATATTTAATTGATTTTAATATTTGGAAGTTAGTTTAACTTGAATTTCAAATAACACTATCTATTTGGCAATTAAATTATTTAATTTAATTATTGAAAGATGGGTAAAATATTGAATCTTCAGTTTTATGCTTGTTAAAAATATTTTAAAGGCTTGGAAAATTCATATTGATTATACTGAAGATAATAGAACTTTTAAAATTGAATTTAAAAGTGTTTTGTTCAGTTCTAAATTTATATCGTTTAAATCGATATTTAAAAATAGCCTTCCGAGGCACAATCTCGGAATTCGACAAAACCAATTCCATTTGATCCGTAATATTGTATTATTACCGGATTTTATTTTTTCGTAGTGTGTAGAGTTGTTGTGAGATCGTACGATAAGTAAATATATTGAAATTTAATATAAATAACTGGTTCAAAAAGCTATCTTCTCCATACGATCGAGTTAGGACTCGGAAACTTTTCCATTGCGTTCGAAATAGGCATATAACATTATAAACGCCTGGCGGCACCCCTCGATTGGAGATCAAGATTGTAAGTTGCGAAATTTAACGATTTAAATTTAAATTTGAATTTAAAAATAAAATATATTTGTGCATTTAATATAATACTATTTCCCAAGGCAAACTACACGTTTCATCATTTTGAACACATGGCTTCTCTTCTCTGTTCAAAGTAACACGCGTTGAAGAAAGAAAAATTTATCTCGTTCGATGAATAAAAGAAAAAAAACAAACAAATGAACAAAAAATTTCTTTTCGTTCAAACCAAAATAATAATGGCAAAACGATGTTGTTCCTTCCTCTTTTACAAACTATCTCACAATCAAAACGAGAAAAAAATGGCCGCGTAGGGGGGAATCGAGCCTGGGCTCGAGCGAAATCAATCAAGAGAGGGGTCGGAATTGAAGTCGACTCCGATGGACTAGCGATTGAACTCGACTTCGAAGATGGCGGCAACGCGATGCGACATGAGAGTGGCTAGGGTTTCGATTTCGCGAGGCTTGGTGATCTGGAATCAAAGTCGTGGTTGCGCACGATAGTGGTATTAGCAATTATTCCGATAGGAACTTTGAAGGTCGATCGGTCGGCGCCGCGCGAGTGGATGTAGGCAAGTACTCACTACTACAAAACATGCCATTTGCATCGGTTGTTTACCCCCCTTTTGCATCAGTTCAACAACCGATGCATATGCAACCGATGCAACAGGCTTAACACTTTTGCATCAGTTCTGAAACCGATGCAAAAAGGTCTTTTTTGCATCGGTTGTTACTAACAACTGATGCAAAATATCATCGTTGGTTGCTTGGATACAGCACCCATGTTGCATCAGTTTTTTATAACAACCGATGCAAATTAATTCCTCTATTGCATCAACTATTTATACCTGATGCAAAAAAAACCATTCTCAAAAACCATTATTACAGTACTCAAATAGACTATATATATATTATTGATTATAACAAACAATTATTGCATGCAATATTACAATCATTCGAAATTAAATTTGATGGCAAATACATAATCAAATTTAATAATTCTACAAAAGAATGAAAAATATAAATAAATTCCATAGTACATAATCAGACAGTCGGTAGTAAAAAATAAATGCAGCATGTTATATGTAGACACACAAATATACATATATACAGAGAAGAGAATGTATCATTGACAGTGGATAAATTAAGCAGAAGATGGTCTTCAAATGCACAAACCTTCATCCTATACTTGAGCTACCTGAAGTTGAGCTATTCCATCCAAACAACCACTGCCTGCTCCTCTTCTACACTGTCACCTTCAGTGCCTGCTGCATTCTTCCACCTAACAGCAACAACAATACAACATCGATTTGTAAGCCATGGAACACTCCAATAATACATTGAGTGAACAAAAGTGAAGTCAATCTCATGAAATCATGATATAAATAAGAATTATAATTAGCAACCGCTTGGTGCTGTACAGTGTCTCTGTCAATAGAGTATTAAAAAGGGAAACTACGTTGGCTGTAAAGCAAGTTCATATGTCGAAAGAAAAAACAGTAAGTTACAAGTTGTTATTACACATAACCGCTTAACCAGTTTTGAAGTGACAGCCATTGTCTAAACAGATAGAGAAAGTAGTATAAGCAGCTATGTTGTACACACATTATGAACATGAGAATTATGTTTACATCTGTGTTGGATCTACATAACAGGTACATGAACTGATTTGATGCCTGTTATTGTGCATTGATTCATAAACAACGATATGTGATGGCTATGTTTGTATTCTCAATTAGAAAATTCGTGATCAAAGACAATTAGACTTCATCTTCAAAAATTTCCCCTTATTTATAGCTTGCGTAAGATTGCATTAACATACAGTGAGCAATTAAGACCCTTTCAGCTGGAAAAAAGGGAAAAGGAAACGTTTCTTTACCCAAAAAATGGTTGATTCTCATGTTGTTTCCACGGTGTAACATTTACCCTTAATCATAACAAACAATTTAATCATATGACCATATTTCAACTTAATATTGATTGTGCTACTTACTTTGAATCATCACGTACTAAGCTCAGAAAGGTGGGCAACCATCTTACGCATAAAAAACCTACTTTTGGTTATAAATATTGATTGGTAATTCTAAGAGCTTGGTATTTCAGAAACATTACCATGATGTAATTCTCATTTTTTCCAGTAAGCAAATGCACCCACCTGATACTCTACTACATTTGGAGGGTTACAGAAGTGAGCCTTTGGTTGCTACATTGCATTGTGGACCATTTTGTCTAAAAATGCACATCAGGGAATCAGGGACTGATCTTATGATAATAATATAACATGTCCAGCGATACAAAGACTCAACACCTATAACTCAAACCACAGAGTAAAGAAAGCTGTAAGTGTTGTTTCTATTACAGATGTAGTTATGTACTTTCCTACTTTTCTTTGCTGTAGTTATGTCTCCCTGGTACCGACTAATTAACCAACTAGGAGGTAGACTAGATTTCTAAAGAAAAATGTAAGGCTAAAACGGGAGCACTTAATGCAAAAAAATGGACAACGAGGAGGAATTTTTATTGAAGTCAAGCTCTAATATGGGCATGATTATGGATACAAGAACATTGGACCAGACTCAACCAATTGCAGCACATAGCAGTTCCACACGCATCACTAAGCCTCCCGCAAGATTCATGGATTAAGCAAAGAAAATTAGTCATCTAGAGGGACTAAGAATTACAAGTGTCATTCTGTTTTTTCTTTAGTTTCTTTATTTTACTTTACTTTATAAGTTTGTTACAAGGTAATGGGTATACAATACAAAAAATTATAACAAAAATTGCAATCATAGTTATATGTAGCCTTATAGAAAGAAAGAGAAGGTGGCTTATGGCCTCAATAGCATTTTTCTAGTGCTTCTTTTCTTCTCACTATTGGAAGCATCCCACTATTAAATTACAGAAACTAAATGAAAACATTACCAGCGAAGCATCCAATCCCCCTTTGAATGTCATATGGCAATGAATAAATGTTCGTGAACAAATGCTTTATTGACTGTCACTCCATAAGTACGTCTTGTGACACCCAACGCAACTCAAAGAACTGCATACCAAATATTGGATTATTCCACCATTTATTTATTACAAGGAATAGATAATCAACGAATGTTACTATTGGATACCAAAGAACTGCATACCAAATATTGGATACCAAATATTGGATTATATTCAAAGTTGTATGTTAAGGAATATATCACATAAATAAGTATGAATCAGTCTCCATAGCAAAACAAAAATAACTGCTCCTTTGGCTACAGTATTTGATACTAATATCACTGGCACAGGGAATCCATTTACTTTCCAAGTATTAGCAATAAAATATCAAATATCAACATAAAAGCGGATATCCCCATTGAATCATTAAGATACATTATCCTGTTCAATTGATAAGATAAGGAAATAGAAGAATTTTTTTAAGAAATCAATCTACTTCAATTGATAAGACTATAAAAATATATTTTTTGATCTTAGTACTACACCTACAAGAAACAGAAATATGCATAATAAAGATAACTGATTCAATATATGGTTTTCTTTACAAATGCAAATTATCAGTGTCATTTGTATACCACTCCAAGAAATCTGAATTAATATTTACAAAATGTATCCAATGTTCTCTGAGATTTTCAGTACATATCAAATAACTATTGAAATTTGAAATTAATATAAACCCGCCAACTTTTGGTAAAAGATTATTTGCTTAACTTTATTTAGTATTTAGAACTTGTAACACATATATTTAAGATTATTTACGTGACTTACCACTACCATCATTACCTGACCAGACACAATGCTACAGTCACCACCTCTGTCGACATACATTCATACATCAGTACACTCTTGCCTCTACACCTAACTGTTCCACATTGCTGGAAGTTCACCCTGCCCCTCCTTATTGCTACACTACTCCTCCATCCTCTTGCAAAACCCCCATCCGCTTTCCCCTATCTCCTTATTGCATCTCCACCATCGTTTCCCTCTGCACATAAACATATCTCATTACCGTGCAACCATCACCATATCACTGAACCACTACAGCTGTCCAATACTCCTTCTCTTGCCTCTACAAACCACAACAACCTCCTCTGCCATACCACTGTCTCTCATACAACTGCAATCACTTCACTCTAGTCTCTGTACTCAACCATACCCCCTTGCCTGCTACCACCTCATGCAACTTCATTTTTGAATTCATGCAGGCTTCAAGAAAACACCACCAGAAACTCTAACCATCACCCTAAACTCCACTACACTTCTCCCTCACTGACCACAACTTCTTGCAGCCACATCGTCACCTCATTGCACATACCCCCAACCACCTGAACAGTACAACCACTTCCATCGATTCCCAAACAAACTGCCTTCCATCTCCTCTGTGCAACTCAACCACCAACGCATAACAGCCACTGCCAAAAACTTTATCCGTCACCATTACAAAACTCTCCCTGTCAAACTGTGAAACTGTCACACATCAAAACACAACAGTCCACAACCGCTTCTGTACTTCATACTTCGACATCACAAAAAAAATATTACCTTCTTCCACCAGTAAACTGCAACTCACTAACATCTTCACAAATTCAGAAAATCACCCACTGACACAGCTCTGTCCATCCTCCATATCACTGCTGTCATCATTAGCTGCATACAAACAGCTGCTGTCCCCTATCATCACACTGATCAACCAATAGCCATTGTAGTCATAACTCCCTAGAACTTCACAGCTCAAACATTCTGACCTGCCAATCAATCACTACTTCAACCTACATTCACTGACCTAACCTCTTCCATACATCATACAACAACTCAACCTGCCTCAAGTCAAAAGCAACTTCCAACCTCTGCCTAAATTTCAAACCTGGCAGCATCATTTCGTATCACACCAACTTGCTTTCAACCCACCTTGCATCACATCCATCAGAGCATACCATAAGTCATCACATCTTCCCACTGCCATACTAACCTATACCACTTCATTACGGTGCCACTGCCATTGCCTGACATCCTCCAACCAATTCACTCACAAACATTTCCCTACCTCAACTCAAAACACCTCAGCAAACATCCGTAGCAACTTCAACCGCACATTCATTTCTCCCTTAATCGCTAGAGAAAATCACCCATCAAACACTTCGCTCACTACTGCTAACATCCTCTTCCTCGAACCCCATGAACTCACATCTACACCACTGCTTCACAACTTATTGTTTGTTGTTTGTTGATTTTAGAGTTCAAAGGCGGCAACGAAATGATCAAAGATGCAAAATTTAGCTGCACTTGCAGCAATCTGAATACCGTTTAGGCGTACATGTTTTTTTAATGTAAAACTAATTAAACAATATTATGAAAACCACGTAGTGCTTAAACGGTGCTATTCTTCCTCCTGCTCAAGATCGGCCTTCTGCTAGAGATGCTCTAAGAGGCTGTATAGATGAGTAGTACTAGTATAAATACAAAGAATAAATACCACTCTCACTGTTGTAAGCGAGCTGGTGAGGCCTATACACCATAATTGGATTGGTTGTATAATATAATCCGTATTTAATAATATAGCCACAATTAATGATTGAATAATAAATAGGAAAAGACTAGAAATTCGACTGTGCATTTCACCAAGCATCAAGTGGGCATCCACAATCTCAAGCCAAAGCATTGTAAATATCCATAAGCATTGCAGAAATCAAACCTAGCCTCCACGAATTGAATGCTTTCTTTTTTAAGAGTGAAACTCCACTTTTGATAGAGGAATATCGTATTTTAATTTTGTATCAACTTACTGATAACCCAAAAGAATATGAAGTTTATATTGTTACTGAATACTGAATCATATGAAATTAAATAAAAATGAAGTAAAAGCAAACTTGTTTTAAAAGATATGGTAGTAACTTATGATAGTCCAAAAGAAGTATATGTTGAAAACTGAAACATATTTCATACATAAAATTAAAAGAAAGAAAGTAAAATTAATGTACCTGGTTTCAAGATGAAATCGAAGAGGACCGCCATAGCCAGGGAGATGTGTGATGACCGTAGATAGAGCCGAGGCTGAAGATGAAAGAGCAATGATGAACAAAAGCATGCAAGGAAGAAGAAATTGAGAAGCCATGCCTCTTTTAAAATTTAAGGGATTGCTGCGAATTGTATATGAGAAATTGGAGGAGAAAGACAGAGAGATGTATCTCAGTTTCGCGATTGGAATTAATATTGAAGGTGGAGATGAAAAGATCTGGTTTGTTTTAGGGGGACTGTAAAATTATTTGGCAAATGAAATGAAAATTTGATGGAGAAATGAAAATCTGAGAACTAAAATTTTAGCGGCAAACAAAAGGTAACGTAGCGGGAAACAAAATTTAACGCAGTTGCATCGAGTGAATTTAAAACCGATGCGAGTAAAACTATTTGCACGTACTAATTGCATCGGTTGTTGGTGACAACTGATGCAAATTTAATTTTTTTATTACCTATTGCTTTTCACGTACCAGTTGCATCGGTTATTAAGATAGAACTGATGCAAATAGTTCTATTTGCATCAGTTTTTACTTCAACTGATGCAAATAGGGCGAAGCAATATGCAGTTTTTGTAGTAGTGACTGGTGGTCGAGAATTCGATGTTGATCAATGGTGGTAGCTGGTTCAGGCGTTCGAGTACATTGTCGCGAGTTCGAAAATATCTGGTGGTTCACGATTTTTTTGCAATAAGGTCATTAGCTTTTTAATTATTCAAATTGATTTAAATCTAGAAATATATGTCTATATGCTGTAAAGTGGATATATATACAAATATTTAGCTTACTGCTAATTTTGAAAGTTGCTAAATTTTGGTTATGGTATATATATACGCAGTTATAAAATTAATGTTTTGGTCAGGAAAATATATATACCTATTTTATTTACTAGTTAATTTTATATATATACAAGGTTTTGGAAAATATAGAAATTTTAAATGAAACCTATATAGTTTATTTTTATAAGTATATAGCTTCAAAAGAAAATAATTATTTTAAATGAAATCATTTGCTTAAATTAAAATTATTAAATAGGAATTTAATTGTTTGATTTATTTCGAATATTGATAAATTGTATAAATATTTATACAAGGTCTAAAAATCGAGAATCAAGCCGGAATGGAAAATGGATTGCCTGCATTGTTAAAGGGGAGATCTTCTCACTCAAATTAAAATAATTGGAATTTCTGTTATTGATTGATTGTTTGGCTGAGATAGTATATATATATATTGTAGTGATTGATTTCCCTCATTATATAGCGGATGAGACCCTATGCGCCGCATAATAGCGGATGCTATTATATAATCCCATATACCACGATATTCCACCTCGAAGTGGAATTGGTATTTAATTGTTGTGCTAACATCTGTGGATGCAGGGAAACAGGTTGGAGGGATCCAACTGGATTCCTCAAATTGTTGAATTTATTTCATATGTTGTGATGTGATTATTGATAATCTGTGAATGATTATATTGGTGATTGAAATTTATTTAACGCTATGGTTTAGCCGAATATATTCTGGTTTTTTAAAATACCAGGATATATAATTGGATTTTTGAAAATTAAAGTAAATATTTATTTTAAAAGGTAATAAATTTTTGGAAATCAATTTGGAAATAAATTTGGAATTTGATTTGGTGTTTGAAAGTGAATATTTGGAAATCGATTTGAAAATTGTATATCAATGGATATTTGGAAAGGTAAATTCACAATGGGAATTTATAAAGGAATGGGTTATTTGTTTTAAAAATAAATATTGGTTTATTTTAAAATGTGTGGAAAGAAATTACGGATTTGGAATGTAATTTGAAATAAGTCAAGAAGGATTTATTAATTGATTTAAATGGATAATTTTGAAATGGAAAGTGTATTTTCACTGGAAAGCCGAGTATGTTTTCAAAGTAGCAGATAAATATAAATTGAAAGTTTTAAGGATGGTTTTAAAAAGGATACTTTGGAGAATTTATTTTCTTAAGTTGTTTTAAATCTTTAAAGTAAAGATTTATTTGGTTAATTATAGAAGTGATTATTTTAAAAGATCAAATTTAGATTTGATTTAGAAAATGGATATTTAAATAATTATACCCTATCTAAGAATTTCATTTTTTAAAATTAGTTTGGGCTTGAAGTTTATATGAGATATTAGTATAATATTTTCATAACTAATATTATAGATAAAGTGTTTAAAAATAGTTTTTATCTCAAGTGTTTCCAAATATACATATATTTTTGGATAAGTGTTTTAAATTATTCAGACTCGGCGAATTTTCAGTGGAAATAAATAACATTTGGAAATTTATTCCACAAAAGAAAAGTGATTTAAAATTGGTTTTCAAAGTGTTGAAGTGTTAAAATATATCTTGCGAAGATACTTTGAAAATAAATAATTGGGGAAAAATTATTTAAATTTGATAATTGTTGTGAATATTGTTTGATAGTTAAATAACCAACTATCGGTATAAACAATTTGGGAAATTATTGAGGCTTGATAATTTGCTGTGAATGTTGTTTGATAGTTAAATAACCGACTATCAATATTGGCCTTTGAAACGGCACTTGAACTTGTTTTCAAAACAAGCGCTCATTATTCGGTTAAGCCGGGAGAGGACTTTATGTCATAAAACCCATTCCGAATAATGATACAACGAAATGGGATTTCATTTGAAGATGGTGATTGAAGACCGAGTATTTTCGAAAACGAAAGGATTGCCTGTTGAATGTCTCTGCACTGAGTTGCTCCGGTATAGAGATCTCCATATGTGATGGGGAGTCCGATCAGAATTGTGGATACCCGGATTGCAAAGACTTCTTCCTTTATTGGACGAAGTGCCTTCGATTATGTTCGAACCCGGAACAGACTTGTATGGATGTATGTCTGACGTTACGCTTTGAGATATAAAGCTGGTTTCTATCAAATACATTTCTGTTGGTGGCAGAGAATTCATTCTCTTAGCTTAACACCCTTCTCTGAGACGTACGAGCTCAGAGGTTATGTAGTTGATGGTTACTAGTGATACATAACCAATTTGATAATGTGGCATACGAAGTGCTGCTGATCATTTGTTGGTCGAAGCATGGCTTTTGTGAAAAGCGTAGCTTTGTGGATGAGACTTCGTCGGACCTCACAACCTGAAATGGTCGAAACAGTAAGGATGTGGCAAGGTTGTTTGGGGGTAGCGCCCTCAGGGTATGTCCATTTCCTTCTGGAAAAAGGTGGTATCATGGTATGGAGCCCAATTACTTAACTTATGTGGTTGCTGCAAATTTATTACTTTGTGGTTGTTGGTGTTGAGGATCCTCGGATAAAGGTCGGTAACGATTGGGGAAGGCATACTCGTGTGTGGAGTTATCTAGTTACAACTTCATTGCACCAGAAGCGTGAGGTAACTCGACCTTGTGTTGGTAGAAATCCAGTTAGTTTCTCGGGGCGTCCCTTCAGAGGCGTACCCTTGTGGTGTAGGAAGTTCCTTAGCCTGACCATTTTTTGGAAATCCAAAGATACAATATGCGCCCTGTACGGTTTTAGTTGTATAACCTGCCATTTACTTACGGTAGTTTCATTTTCCAAAATCATAGCGGATTTCTTTTTATTCCTTTGTGCAAATAACTGTTTTAAGATCTCACACCAGTCCCATGACTGACTCGGAGTTTATTGTTCCCTTTCTAAACTCTGGGTGCCCATAATTTTCCACACGGGCAGCCTAGAGTCAGGTTATCAGTTGTTCTGGAGAGAAGTCGGAATTGTATGCTGTGGAGATTAGGAGGCGAGCTGAATGGCGAGACGTACTTCCAAATACTATTATCATTCCGCTATGTATTCAATCATATGGGCATGTTATTATAACTGCCAGTGTTGTGTGTTGTTGTTGTAAACTCTGATGATGTATTGTATGAACTAATATAGTTCTTTGTTTTAAAGATTATCCATTTATCTATTATATGTTGTTCTGCTACGAATGTGAGATTTTGTTATTGTTTCTGTTTCTTCTTCTACCTCTTTCTTCTTTAACCCTAATGATTCGGTTTTCCGGCATTCGATTGTGCGGCATTTGATACAGTGGATGTATTAATGTCGACTTTCGGGCGTCGAAAAATTGGGTCGTTACACCGGATGGACTTGTATGGATGTTTTTCTGACGTTACACTTTGAGATATAAAGCTGGTTTCTACCAAATACATTTCTATTTGGCGGCGGAGAATTTATTCTCATAGCTTAACACCCTTCTCTGAGACGTACGAGCTCAGAGGTTATGTAGTTGATGGTCACTAGTGATATACTCCCAATTTGGTAGTGTGACATACTGAGTGCTGATCATTGGTTGATCGAAGCGTGGCTTTTGTGAAAAGCGTAGCTTTGTGGGACGAGACTTCATCGAACCTCACACCCCGAAAATTGTCGAAACATAAAGGATGCAGCAAGGTTATGGGGGTCGCGCCCCTCAGGGTATGTACATTTCCTTCTGGATAAAAAATGGTATCATGGTATGAAGCCTAGATATTTAACTTATGTGGTTGTTGGAATTTTGTTGTTGGGATCCTGGGATAAAGGTTGGTTACGACCGGGGGATGGTATACTCATGACAGTTAGTTACCTAATTACAGAGGTAACCCGACCTTTTGTTGGCAGAGATCCAGTTAGGTTCTCGGGGCGTCCCTCCAGAGGCGTACCCATTCGGAAAGGAAGTTCCTTAGCCTTGGCCATTTATTGGAAATCCAAACAATCAATACGAGCCCTGTACGGTTTAGTTGTAGAACCTGCCATGTGACGTGGTGGTAACCTTCCATTTAGCATGGTAGCTATAGTAGGCATACTATTATGGTAGTATTGTGATATCCCGGAATTTTTGGCAATATAAATTAATAATTTGTGTTAAAAATTAAATTGATTTGATAATTTTTGTTAATAAATTTGAATTGATTTAATAATCCAATTAAATAAATATTTAATTAGTGATTTTATCTTTTAAAAGCTAATAAATTGGTTTCTATTTATAATGTAAATATAATGGTATATATTGTAAATAGATAAATCTTGTTTTTAAATTCTATTATTTTTGCTAATTTGGAAATTTGATTTTATTTAATATTAAGCTTTTCAAAAGCTATTTAATAATATATGGTTTTAAATTGTTAAGTGTAAATTGTTTAAATTGATTTTAAATTGTATTTAAAAAAATTGAATTAAATTTATATTTGGATTTAAAAGTATGACATAAATGATTTTGTATAAATATAGTTTGTTTTATCTATTTCTTTAAAAAGAATTCTTATTTATATAAATTTGAATAAGTATATAGTTATTAGGAATTTATTAATAAAAGCTTTATATTCATTTATAATTTCATTTTGCATGTAAAATTACATATGTAAGTTAGTGAATCAATATAAGAACATGTGTTAACAAAATAATTAAGGAGCATGACAAGTGTCATATTGTATTTTTATTTTTCTTTGATTTATGATAAATCATAAATTTAGTTTATAAACATTTGCCTTCATCCTTTCCTTTTTCTTTTTCTCATTTTTTTTTCTAAGCAAAGAAAATTCTCAATTGAAAACATTTCACTCTAAAACAGATCTGAGGAAAATTGATGCAGCCCACCAAGGTCACGAGATCGAAGCTGCTCCAGAATTCATGAAATCCAATAGGTCGCAAATCCTAGGTCGCAAACGACCTAATAAATTACGACCTAACAAGCTAAATCAGTGGGATAAGTCGTTAGAACGACCTAACAAGCTAAATCAGTGGGATAGGTCGCTAGGACAACCTAACAAGCTAAATCAGTGGGATAGGTCGCTGGAACGACCTAGCGAGTTAAAGCAAACCTCATATCACCCAGGTTCCTTAGGTCGCTCAAGCAAGTTAACGACCTATGATAAGTCGCAACCTAGAGCCAACGAGCTACGACCTAAGTTAGGTCGCGGGAACGAATTACGACCTATGTTAAGTCGCGGAATTTCTTATATTGCTTTTCTTAAGCCATTCTCTTGTGCCGAAGCTTAAGTCGCATTCATCTTTAGGTCGCTCGACCTTATGCCGCTGTGAAGGTAGGTCGCTGCCGAGTTCCATTAGATCGCTACTGGATGCTAAAACTTAAGTCGCTGGGAAGATAGGCCGCTAAGTAGCTCCTGGAGGATATGTTATGTCGTTTGAGTCCTTAGGTCGTGTGTGTTGTATTCTTAGGTCGTTGTGTTGTAACTCGTGTTTGTTAACTCGTTTGTTCTTATGTCGTTGTGCTTAAGTCGTATGAGCTGTTGTAATTGTTTGTTTTTAAATCGATTGTGTTAGGTCGTTGAACCTGTTAAGTCGAGTACTTGTGTGCGTTGTAAGCCTATAAATAGGCGGGTGGAGTCATTTGTAATGGAAGTTGATTTTGAATAAACTTTTGTTTGAGAGCTTTGTGCCTCTTCTTAAATTGGTAGTTGAGTGTATTCTCCTATCTCCACCTTCGGCATTCGAGTGCGCTCGAATCAACGATTGTTGAAGCCAATTCACGGTATCAAGTGCGCTTGATCAATGTCTAAAGAATTGTAGATCTTCTTTCACGGCATCGTGCGCGGTCAACGTGACGAAGATAGCTAGAATCCGGCATCTTGAGATCAATGGATTTGGGCGTTTGGTATTTTCAATCCACCGATTGCTACTTTCACCGTTTCATACATTTTTGTTATCCGCTGCTGCGTCATTTGGTATTAGAGCTAGACTTAGCCAATCATAGCTAAGCCGAGTCTTTGGAGCCAATTCTTATTGAAGAATTCAAGTCGTGCATCACTTTGTAAGTCAAGGCCGAGAGGTAGAGAGTTTGAAGTTTGTTCAAGGTCGTGCATCAATTTTTGTTGAAGATTAACAATGCCGTCGAGAAGAGCTAATCGCCATCAGAATGTTGAAGAGTTGTATAGAAGAGAAGAAGCCTAGCAAACGGAACAATGCATCAATGAAAAGTTTGATGAGGGCATTGGGAAGTTAGAGAAACTGATGAATGATATGAATCAAAGTCAAAGGAGAAGGTCGCCAGTCTCGAACCATGGAGGAAACAGAGTTTCGCCATCGGTTACGGAAGCGAGGAGGGTGTCGCTGCAATCTTACCAAGAAAGAAGTGAATCTTCAGTTTCATTGAGAAGAGAACATCATGAGTATAGAGATGAAGAGAGAAGAACTCCACGTGAGTTTGAACATGAGCCATATCATGATGTTGAAAGACAAAGTAGAAGGGATATGCGTGATCATAGAGATGTGGATGGTCGAGATCGTTATCGAAGTACATCTATTTTTGATGAAGATGGTGATAGATGTAGTGCTCATTATCGAGATCGAGACCAAGTACGAAATGCATATCGGGATGTTGAAGATGATCGACGATGGGAGTCGGGAATGAAAACTAAAATTCCAGAATTCAAGGGTGGAATGGTAGCGAAGGAATTTTTGGATTGGTTGTCTAATGTGGAAGAAATTTTTGACTTCAAAGAAGTACCCGAGCATCGTAAAGTGAAGTCGGTTGCTACATGATTGAAAGGAAGAGCTATGGCATGGTGGCAGCAAACTAAACTAACATGGGAGAGAATGAGAAAGTCAAAGATTGAGTCATGGGAGAAGATGAAGAAGTTAATGAAGGCTACATTCTTGCTGTATAATTATTAGTCTCTTACGTATCAACGATTGCAGAATCTGAGACAGGGAATCAAGTCAGTGAATGATTATGCAGATGAATTTTATCAATTGATTGCGAGGAATGACATCATGGAGACGGAGGAACAGCTGACTGCTAGATTTGTTGGAGGATTGAGAATGCAGATTCAAGATATGGTGAATATGTTTGATCCCGGATCTGTTGCTGAAGCACATTAGAAAGCGTTGGCTTGGGAAAAGCAAGGGAGACAAGGAGGTGGTGTGTATACGAATTCCAACAACCAGAAGAAGGATGTTAGTAGCAGTGTGGATGTTTCCAAAGTCGTCAGTATGCCGATTGTGAATGAAGCCAACAAAGCAAAGGTCAATAGTAGTCTCAAATGCTTTAATTGTCAAGAGTTGGGCCATAAAAGCAATGAATGTACAAAGCCAAAGAAGCGAGCAATGATTGTGGAGATTGAGAATGAAGGTGCAGAGGTAGAGTGTGTCAATTCACTAACAGTTGAAGAAGAAGAATTATTGACAAGAGATGAGGGTTGTAGTTTGTTGGTGAGGAGATCATGTTTAACACCAAAGCAAGAAGATGATTCTAGTTGGTTAAGGAGCAATATTTTCCAGTCAACATGCACTATTCTGGGGAAGGTTTGTAATTTTGTGATTGATGCAAGAAGCTGTGATAATATCATTTCTTCAGAAGATGTAAAGAAGTTGTCATTGAAAACAGAAAAGCATCCAATCCCCTACAAATTAGCTTGGTTGAGGAAAGGAGGGGAAGTGAAGGTTAATCGAAGAGCTTGTGTTAATTTTTCCATTAGGAAGAAATACAAAGACGAAATTTGGTGTGATGTGGTTGATATGGATGTATGCCATCTGTTGTTGGGGAGACCATGGCAGTATGATAGAGCTGTGCAACATGATGGTCGAACCAACAGCTACAGTTTTATGTTCGACGGTACACGAATCACGTTAGTTCCTAAAAGGCGACAATAGAGTGGAAACAAATTGGAGGAAATCGAGGAACTAAAAACTTTGTTGTCTTTAAAGGAATTTGTTGATGTGGAAGATGAAGTCGATTGTTTTCAATCACCAAAGTTTGATAAAGATGAAGTTGATGATTTTCAACCAACGAAATCTGATGAACATGAGGTTGAAAATTCACAATCAGCAAAGTTGGGTGAGGATGAAGAAAGTAAGTCAGGAGATGAAGAGGGTAATTTACTGGTGAAGAAGGTGGATTCGACTAGTCTACAATCTACAAGAGAGCTTGTTAAAGAAGTGGAGGATAGTGCAGAAGTATTCCTGTTGAATGAAAATGAAACCAGTGAAAGTGTTGAAATTCTCGAAGAGGTTAAGCCAGTGGTGGATGAATGTGAAAATGTAGTTCCTGCAGAGGTGTCCAAGGAATTACTGCCACTGAGGGACGTACAACATCATGTTGATCAAGTGCCAGGTGCTATTGTACCGCATATGCCACGTAATCGTATGTGTCCGACAGAGCAGGTAGAGTTGAGAAGACTGGTTGATGGGTTTCTGTTCGAAAGAAGGCAATTGTATACTCCTAATTGCAGTTGGCAAATAAGATTTATCAAAGACTTACATGTAAAAAGACACGAGGACTGTGATCGTACCATGCAGTTGATTGCAACGTCTTGTTTTGGGCCGTCAGTAAGGAAGGAGGTTGAAAGGTTTGTTCAGAGGAGCCATAATTATCAAATTTCAAAAGAGTCTGCGACAAAGTCAGGCTTATGCATGTCATTACCTATACATACTAGAGTAGGGGTGGAGGTAAGTATGGACTTTGTATTGAGTTTGATGAGAACGCAACGTGGCAATGAATTTATTTACATGATGGTTGAACGACTTCTTGTTGGTACTTGCAAAAAGCTAGATGCTGGAAGAACGGGTCGTTTGGAAATCATGAAAGAAAGTTGTGAGAATGATTGTAAGTTGAGTTTGCTGGACTATTCCCATATTGCTAACGTTGACAATATCAAACATTTGGTTTCGTTTCACAAGGACGAGAGTGTCGAAGACAATGAAGCTGTAAATTCGAGGATGAATTTCTATCAACCAGGGGAGTATGATGCAGCCCACCATGGTCACGAGATCGAAGCTGCTCCAGAATTCATGAAATCCAATAGGTCGCAAATCCTAGGTCGCAAATGACCTAATAAATTACGACCTAACAAGCTAAATCAGTCGGATAAGTCGTTGGAACGACCTAACAAGCTAAATCAGTGGGATAGGTCGCTGGGACGACCTATCAAGCTAAATCAGTGGGATAGGTCGCTGGGACAACCTAGCGAGTTAAAGCAAACCTCATATCACCCAGGTTCCTTAGGTCGCTCAAGCAAGTTAACGACCTATGATAAGTCGCAACCTAGAGCCAACGAGCTACGACCTAAGTTAGGTCGCGGGTACGAATTATGACCTATGTTAGGTCGTGGAATTTCTTATATTGCTTTTCTTAAGCCATTCTCTTGTGCCGAAGCTTAAGTTGCATTCATTTTTAGGTCGCTCGACCTTATGCCGCTGTGAAGATAGGTCGCTGCCGAGTTCCATTAGATCGCTACTGGATGCTAAAACTTAAGTCGCTGGGAAGATAGGCCGCTAAGTAGTTACTGGAGGATATGTTATGTCGTTTGAGTCCTTAGGTCGTGTGTGTTGTATTCTTAGGTCGTTGTGTTGTAACTCGTGTTTGTTAACTCGTTTGTTCTTATGTCGCTGTGCTTAAGTCTTATGAGCTGTTGTAATTGTTTATTTTTAAATCGTTTGTGTTAGGTCGTTGAACCTGTTAAGTCGGGTACTTGTGTGAGTTGTAAGCCTATAAATAGGCGGGTGGAGTCATTTGTAATGGAAGTTGATTTTGAATAAACTTTTGTTTGAGAGCTTTATGCCTCTTCTTAAATTGGTAATTGAGTGTAATCTCCTATCTCCACCTTCGGCATTCGAGTGCGCTCGAATCAACGATTGTTGAAGCCAATTCACGGTATCAAGTGCGCTTGATCAACGTCTGAAAAATCGTAGATCTTCTATCACGGCATCGTGCGCGATCAACGTGACGAAGATAGCTAGAATCCGGCATCTTGAGATCAACGGATTTGGGTGTTTGGTATTTTAAATCCACCGATTGCTACTTTCACTGTTTCATACATTTCTGTTATCCGCTGCTGCGTCAAAAATTTGCAAACCATTTTATAATACAAAAATTAGTAATCCTCTTCAATCAAACATGCAAATCATTACCCTGTAACCTTTTCAAATCTGTCAAGCATTCTTCAAAATTCTGTAACCATCTTCAAAACATGCAAACCAAAATCATTTCCTTGTTCATGTTCAAAGCATATCCGTAGCCTACATCATTTTTTCTACAATCTGGAGTTTTCTGCATGCAAATCTGAGTCTAAGGCAATTGCAATTTTCAAATAATCAAGACAACTGCATTTTTCAAATAAGCAAAAGAACTCAGTTTTCAAATGCCAGCATATGTTCTAAACCCTGTAACATCTTAAAAACTATAGCCTGCATTTTCAAATTAAAGCAAGTTCAAACAATAGCCTGTGCATTTTCTTCAATTCTGTTTTGGAAGCTTCAACATATGCCTGCATCCATTTCAAAAACTAAAGCAAGCCTGCATTCATCATTCAACTTGAGTTTTCAAATGCAATCTGGAATTGGCTTCTGCATGCAAACCTGAGATGATTAGGCCTGTATTTTCTTTTAAGCTGGGAGCATGCATGTAGTCTGTAAATCAAGGAGCAAAAGAATTTCAGCAAAAACAAGTTTAAAGTTTCAAAACATCAGCAACTCAAGTTTTTAAAGTTCAAAGATTTCAAAGGCTTTTCAAATTAAATGTGCTCTGTTCATCAAGCTTTAACAGGTGAGTAACATTTTTATTAAAATAACTTAAGTATAAATATGGTTGCATGCTAATTTCTGTGATAATTGTGTTTTGTGTGAATGTATATAGATGGGTTCTGCATATATATATGAATGTATATAGGTGTGTGCATGTTGCTGTGTATCAGTGCTTCTCTGTTTTTAAATTCCAGGCTCCGGTTTTTGATTTAAAAATCATTATCTCTTGATCTATTCCTGATTTGGATTTAAGACTTAAACAAAATTTGTTTGATTCATCGTGAATTATAGTTTAAAAATTTATTTAAGACAAAATAAGTTAAAATGTCTGTGGAAATAAGAAAATAACAGAGCAAGCTTAATATAGGAGTAAATTTAATCATCCTAATTCATTGTTTCAGACATATGATATGGAAACTTATCTTAAATCATGATTTTTAAGAATGAAATCACGATTTTTAGTAGTGGGATATGGTTGCATATCTGGTTTGACCAGAAAATGGAATTTGAGTGGTTTTTGGTGATCTCCGTGATCGAAGAGGAAGGGGTTTCAACTGATGGTAGTGGAGTGGTAGAGGAGTTTAGGAAAAATGCTAGGCAGTTGATCAAAGCATTGTGGCGTCACAGGAGATCGAGAATGTTTGTAACCCAAGTTTTTTACTAGGTCGGGTATTTTGATTGGTGCAACTCCTCTGGTTGATCGAGTTCAACAGAACTCTAGGGAATGGTAGCTAGGGCATGGGAGAAGTCGTGGCCGGAGTTTCTGGCATTCTGGTGATCAGCAGTGGGAGCACGAGGGGTTTTCCTGGATGTGTTTCTGTATCCAAGTTTGGGTTAAAGCACGAATTCGATTTTGAGTTGTTCTGGGATTTCTGATGATCAAGGTTGTGAGATGGGATGATCGGCGACTTCTAGATGCCTTCGGCGATGATAGGAGATGGACAGCGCCACCGTGCATGTGCACGGTGCACTTTATTTTCTAATGAAGTTGAGTTTGGTTTGAGGGGATTGGTTACTCGAGATTTTCTCGAAGTAATTTGATGTTTTGCTCGAAGTTAGGTTAGGTTGGACTCGAAGCAAATATGGATGGGCTCGAGTAAACTGTTTTATTACAGGTTTTCAAACCTGTTCTGTTTTGAAATTTAAAAGTAAATTTGAAAGTAAAATGTTTTCAAATTTTTTGTTAATGATAATTTAATCATTAATAAGAGTAATGTTTTATCTTAAAGTTTATTAAGATTTAATAATTTAGAATAATTAAATTATTAAGGTAATTAAATGGATAATTAATTGATTTAATTAATTAATGATTTGGATTGATTAATTTAGTAATTAAGTGTTTAAATTAGTGAATTAAGGTTTAATAGTAATTAATTAAGGAATAATTAATTTGTAATTAAGGATCATTAATTAGATAAGATTAGATTTTTAATTAATGATTAAGAATTAATAAATCAAGTAAATAAGGATTAATTAAGTTGCAATTAAAACTTAATAATTAGAGGTTAATTAATTGGTAACTAAGATTTATTAATTTTAAATTAATAATGATTAATCTAAGTTTATATTCTTAAGAAAAGAAATTAAGAATTGATAATACTTAATGAAGATCATTAACTTGAGATTATTTAATAATTAATTAATTTGATTAATTTTAATAATTAATTAGATTAATTAATTAAGATAATCATTTGTGAAAATGCTCAAGTGTAATTACTTGATAAAAGTAATTAAGGAATTAATTACTTAATGTAATAATTGTGGAAATTAGGTTGAAGGGCTTTTATTTCCAAGGTAATTAGTTTTAAGGACATCACTTTTGAATAATTAGTTTTAAGGACAATTTATAGGATAATGATAAATTCATTTATCTTTTTAAGTTATACAGGAAAATGATAAATCCTTTTAGCATTATTTCTGTATAATTGAAAATGATAAATTCTTTTATCTTTTTCCTGCAAAATGTCCTTAAAACTAATTTTTCAAAAGTAGTGTCCTTAAAACTTATTACCCACACAAATAAGCCCTTGAAGTGAAAATCCCTTATGGCGGCATCTAATCCTCATCCTCCCCCGATCCCTCCTCCTCCTTCCCCGATCCCTCCTCCTCCTCTCCCGATCCCTCCTCCTTCTTCCCCGATTCTTCCTCCTCCTCCCCCGATCCCTCCTCTTTCTTCCTCGATTCCTCCTCCTTCTTCCTCGATCCCTCCTCCTTCTTCCCTGTTTTCTCCACTTCCCCCTTCTTCTCTTCCTTCCTCTGCTTTAAATTTTTCTCCCTCTATTCCTCCTCATGTTTCTACATCCCCGATCCATTTTCCTATGTCTGATTTGAATTCGTGTCTGATTTTTGATAATAAGCAGGATAGTCCATCTATTTCCTCTGGTACTAGTTTAAACTCGTCAACTTTATTCAAAAAGAAGCCTAAAAATGCTGGAACATTTGTGCCTAGACATTTTGATATCAAGAAAAATGGAGTTCCGAATTGTTTGTACCAAAAATGGGCACAACACTCTTCGGATGTTTTTTGAAGAGATAAAATGAAGAATATAACAATAAAACAGAGATTATCTAACAAAAACTCCAACAAACAGAAATGTAAAATGCAAGGACAAGCGATTTACAATGGTTCGGCGTATTGCCTACGTCCACTATGAAGTTTTGATGATTTTATTGATTCTCTTTCAATGATTACAAGTGATTACAGCAAACAACAGTGGATTACAGATTAGATTTCGAAATCGACAGCAAAGGTATGATGCAAATCTTGATCCGGTAGAGTCTGGATGCTTCAGAATCAAAAGATCCCTCTTTTGTAGGCTCTGGGGTGCTATTTATAGGCGTAGGAGGCTGATATTTTGCTGAAATTTCGGGAGACTTGTTCTGGCACGTGAGGGGGCCCACGCAACCAATCTCAGAAAGTTTTGCCCCGATCTGTGATCGATACGAATCCATTTCGTATCGATCAAGATGATGTCCAATCGAGCTGAAATTTGGCAGAGTCGTTCCTTAGTGTGTGCGCAAGCTCTGGTGAAAATTTCATTGCATTTGGATCAGTGAATTTTGAGTTATGGTCGATACGAAGTTGAATTTCTCGGTGGTTGTCTGGTTCGAAACCATGACTTCGAATCGACCTACTTCGACTCGATGAAGCACGTGATTCTGTGGCGACGTGGCGTGCATTCCACGCATCGATCCACCTTTTCCTCCGGTTTGACCGTGTCACATCCATGGATCTCGCCTCTTTTGCATCGATGGCTGTTGCGTCAAACCAGGTCCATTTGACTCGATGGACACGAACGAGCCATTGGATATGGATTCGAACAAGAGCCTCTTATGGGTATGAAGCAAGGACATCCGATGGATACGAAAAGCAATCGCCTGATGGATTCGAACTGGATGGTTGCGAACGATTGTGCGCTACTTGATTCGAGATAGATGGATACGAGGGTATTGCAAGCCTGATCGATATGAAGATGATGGATTCGATCAGAGGCTCAACTATGGATACGAGGTATGCCTGGTTGGATTGATACGAATGTTGATGGCTCGATCGATATGAACCAAGGGGAACTGAACTGATCGATGCGAAGTGGGTGATGGATGCGGACCGGATCAAGTCGAACTGTGGCTTGCTGATGGATGCAAAAACAAGGTTGTTTCCTTCAATTTGAATCGATCATATCTTGAGCATATGAACTCGGATTGACTTGAAATTTGGAATTCAGGCTTCCATGGCTTAGCTCGTCATGTCTTGTCAGTTGTAACTTGATCCTGACTCGGACAAAATTCATCGATATCCATAATGAACCAGTTCCTTGATATCTCGGCCTTGCCAAAAGGCGAGATAACATTTTCCCTCCAAAGTACGTCTTGTTGAAACACGACGTGCTTTGAAAAGCTGCAGTCTTCATTCTGATCAATTATTACTTCTTTGCTAAAAGTTGTAACCCTGCGTTGTTGTAACTGAGTGTTGTACGCTAGTGATTAGCCATTTGTTGTTGTAATCGTTATCAAATGAGCTTCCAATTCCAATAAATCTAGAATATTGATGATTAGTCCGACATATATGCATATATGCTAATCTGACTCTCGCTGACGCTCACGAGTCGTTGTCAGTTTATCTTATATTGAATTCTGTATCGATCCTCTCCTGAACCGACGTGAAATTCGTTGTAACAACGCTTGATGGTTGTTTTTGAATGTTCCTTCATAACGATCCTTTCCTGAATTGATTTGAAGGGTTGGAATGTGTGCTTCGTACTGATGGATACGTAATATTGGGTCTCGGATCGATGGGTACAAAAGTAATGCTTTGTATCGATGGAGTCAAACGATCAGACATAATCATGCAGTGATGCTTCACGGAGGATATGTCATTTCTTATTCATTTATTCAAAAAGAATCCCCGATTGTGGATAATCTTCGATAGGAGTTATCCATGACTCCTCTCCTAGATCCACCTCTAAGATCTAGTTGATCTTCATATGTCAATGCTTGGAATAATAAGCATTTAAACTGGGACAAGGTCTTTTTGTCGCGCATCCCCAGAACTGGCAAGCCTGGCCAGTGACTTAGCTTTTTAATTTTGTTCTCCAAGGATGTGTGTAATGGTGTAATAGTCGAAGTCGACTATTAGCTTTTGGACCTGGTTGAGATAAGGAGCAAGACGTTGCCCCCTAGTCGGATAATCTTCCCTGGCTTGGCGTACTACTAACCAGTAATCACATAAGACTTGTAAAGTTTCCACTCGTAGTTTTCTCGCAAGTTTGAGCGCCAAGGCTTCATACTTAGCTTCGTTATTTGTGTAGGGAAGTTGAGTTTCAGGGCGTAACAGATCGTTCGTTCCTCTGGAGTCATTAACTCAATTTCGATGTTAGAAAGCTGATTATTGGAAGTTCCATCGATGTACGTTCTCCATCGGTTGGACGATTCTCCACTGTTCTTCGGATAGTCGTCTGATGTGGTGGATTCAGATCTGAAGTATGCTAATGTTTGACCATGGAGAGCTCTCCGAGGGAGATAAGTGATATCAAATTAGCTTAGCTTGATACTCCATTTGAGTAAATTTTCAGACATCTAAGGTTTCTATTGGACATATCGTAAAGGTTGGTCGATATGGACGTTAACGGGGTGAGCTTGTCAATAGCCAGCCTTCATCATATACTGGTCTTTGGATTCGTTTCTCTTCACATAGCATTGCGACGCTTATGGCATGTGTTGACACGACCAAATTGATGTATAAAGCTTTGCGATCCAAAGGTTTGGGTAAAATGGGAGGTCTCTTTAAGCGATGTATCAGAGCTGCTTGGTTGTCCGAATTTTCTAGAAATTAGTCTTGATTCGATGAGAATTGATGATGAAAACGAAGAATCTTTCTGATGTAATAATGAAAGTGCAATTTAAAGGATCGAGTTTCATCCTGCATTTTTTGGAGAGCACTGAATACCTCTGTCAAGTCATTGATATTGTCGTTTGATAGCCGTGATCTCACGAGCATATTAACCACATCTACTTTCATCGATCGACCGATATGATTTTTGAATGATTTGTTAATCGTCTTTTGGTAAGTAGCATAAGCATTCTCAAGCTCGAATTTAGGTATTTCAGCATAGCACTATAGGCCCAGGTCAATAACGAGACAGTTGTATTCCTAGTCTAGGACATGCTTCAGTATTCAATTGTATCTAGAGTTTGCATCCATGGATGTGAGTAATTCATGTCTGATTGTCAGGTCCATCAGTTGGTCGATCATTGGAAGTGGCAAGTCGTGCTTTGTCATACCCCATGCAAATCTGAGTAGTTGATGTATGTACTCCACTCTCTGTTCATTTTTCTTATAAGTAAAGGATTGGATACTCACTTTGGTTGGAGGGCATCATGGATAAACCCACTGGTTTTGAGCAGATTCGCCTCCTCTTTAAGTGCAACAGATCTCTCTAGATCCATGTCACATCGTTTTTGTTCACCGAGACATGCCTCGGGTCGACATTTAATGTAGGGTTCTTCATGGCTGGCGAGAGTCCATATATATATATATATATATATATATATATATATATATGAGATCGAGTCCAAGCGAACACATCAAGATTCACCTGTAGTAAAACAGTTGACTCTTTCTTCATCATTGCGCAGAGTTGTGATCTGATCTATAATACTCGTGATGGATTGTAGGCACCTCATGTGTTTATTTGCAATGGTAAATGATCAGGCTTATAAGAATGTTGAATTAAAGGATTAGTAGAATTTAGCCTTGTACTGTATGCTGCTACATAGCTGGCTCCAGCTTTGAGATTGAATTTACTCGTGTTTCTGAATGATGTGCTTTTCATTCAATGTACCTGTGATCCATCGCTCATCGAAAGGGTCAGAATGATGATCTGTCGCCCAAAAGTCCTAGTATTGATCTGATGACTCTATCTCTAGGCATCCTTTCGGTCGCAACCTAGAGTTGTTATGAATATCAGGCATGGGTCATAGGTTCAAGTTGTCATAGTCAACTCTCGGATAATTACTCTTTTATCCCCAGTCTCGGGTTGGCGAATGCATTACGCGGATGGTCTAGTCTCGTCCTAGCTGTGTTTATACTGTAGTTCAAGCTTTAAGAACCAGAGTTGACTGATGAATGGAGGAATCATATTATCTTATCTTCTTGTTCGTGCCCCCAAGTCTGGGGAATATCTCGATAAGTGGTAGGGTAGATAATGTCTACTTCAATTTTGTATTCTATCCTATTGAACCATAGGATCGAGTTAACTGATGGAAGGCTTAGTCGTTCCTATCCTGTATTATGTTCTAGTTCTTTCCTCTTAGCGGAATACATTATTATTTTGCCAACATTCGGACATAAGCTAGATTCTGGACGGTCAATGACATTCACTTCGCTGCTTATGTCGTCGTACTTTGGGCAAAAACTGAAGAGTGAATCATCCAGTCAGATCCAATGCAGGATTGATGCTTCCCTTATTGAATCCAGGGTAAGAACCGGTGTGCAGATGTTTAGGTTGCCTTTGTTTTGAATTTCTCTTTTAGTCGGATCATGATAAGAGTCAATGAATGAATGGTCGCGTTGTATTCATTTGGAGTTGAGTGATCAACCATGTCCATTTCGATTTAAGCTCTCCCGTCAGATTTAGGGATAAAGTTAGCTCGAATGCGGTCATGTCATGCTCATATGGTCTCATGCTCTTCCTGATGGATTGAAGGAAGGTACAGGAGGACGTATGGTCAAGTCACACCCATTCGTGGTTTATTCTTCTATCCATGCTCTGTTGGTCAAAGGTATTCGGTCAAAGGTATTCGATGGAGTTCGGGTCACATTGACTTGTAGACAAAGAGGATCGATATTGAACGTCGATCCAACGGCACGATATAGGATGCTCGGACTTCATTTCCTATCGATCCAATGGTATGATATGAAAGGTGTAGATTAATATTGCCCGTCAATCCGGCGGTACGTTATAATTGGTTGCCCAGAACTTCGAGCATCATTCTGTTTGGTTAGCATTAAGGTCTCCTTGTAGTCATTCCCTTGAGTTGTAAAGGATGCTAAGCTGGAGATGTAGCGAGTCACCGTTCTCTTCTTTCGGTGATTTGCACTTCTGCCCCCAGTCTTGGGTTAGCAGAGTTAGTTCGTGGATGGTCTAATTGCACCTGTAGTGAGCTTACACTCCTCACGTCGAGTTCAGGTCAGAGTTTGTGAATGAATGGTCGAATCTCATTCATTCATTTGTCTATTCTTGTAGCCACACTTTAGGGATCAGAGTCAGTTGAAGGGTCATTCATCACACCTATTTGATGTTTATACCCCTATCCACACTCTGGGGACTAAGAGTTTTAGTAGAAAACGGTCGGTCCGCATCTTCCTCAATTAATCCCTCTAGCACTAGTCAATGGCGAAAGTCGAAGTGTGGTCGATCACATTACAACAACTTTAAGTTGATGCTCCTCCCACTGAACTGTAGGAAGGAATTGATTGGTGGATGGTTAGGTCACATCCGTCTATGCTGCATGCACAACCCGTTGGATCATAGGGGAGAGTTAGCCGATGAACGGTCGTGCCATGTTCGTTTGCGGTAGAACGGGTAGTCAATGAATGAATTGGACATTCAGCTAGGTTCGTTTCACGAATCTACATCTCCCTGTCGAGTCAAGGAAGAAATTTTGTCTTGTGGGGTTGGAGTGCATCCCTATAAAATTATGTTATGGGTCCCGTGCCGGGGACAATAAGTTATGCATGGATGGTTGGGTCACTCCCGCTTAGCGCTGGATGGTCGGGTCGCATCCAATTTTGTGTGATAAGTGTGCCCCCATGTCAGGGGAAGATTGGATAGCAGACGATCGAACCACATCCGCTTTTTGTACCATAGAACTTTATGAGGAACCATAGCCGATAGATGGACAGTCGAATCACATCCCTTTTTGTATTCATATTCCAAACCATGCTTGGAGGACTGGAGTTGGTAATGGGTTGTTAGCCACACCCATTTTGTGTATATACTCTAGCCTGCGCTCTCGGGACCGAAGCAAGTTGATGGGTGGTCATTTGCACCCAATTGGTGTTTATACTCCAGTCCCCACTCCGGGGACTTAGAGTTAGCTGAAGTTTATTCTCCAGTTCGCACTATGGGAATCTGGAGTTGTTGACGTTTATACTCTAGTTCGCACTTTTGGAATCTGGAGTTGATGTTTATACTCCATTTCGCACTCTGGGAATTCGAAGTTGATTGTTTATACTCCGCTTCGCACTCTGGGAATACGGAGTTGAATGTTCATACTCCGACTCGCGCTTTGGGAGTACGGAGTTGAATGTTTATACTCCGACTCACACTCTAGGAGTACAGAGTTGAATGTTTATACTCCGACTCGCGCTCTGGGAGTTCGGAGTTGAATGTTTATACTCCGCTTTGCACTCTGGGAATATGGAGTTGAATGTTTATACTCCGACTCGCGCTCTAGGAGTACGAAGTTGAATGTTTATACTCCGACTCGCGCTCTGGGAGTACGAAGTTGAATGTTTATACTCCGACTCGCGCTCTGGGAGTACGGAGTTGAATGTTTATACTCCGACTCACGCTCTGGGAGTTCGGAGTTGAATGTTTATACTCCAACTCGTGCTCTGGGAGTTCGGAGTTGAATGTTTATACTCCGCTTCGCACTCTGGGAATACGGAGTTGAATGTTTATACTCCGACTCGCACTCTGGGAGTATGGAGTTGAATGTTTATACTCCGACTCGCGCTCTGGGAGTATGGAGTTGAATGTTTATACTCCGACTCGCGCTCTGGGAGTACGGAGTTGAATGTTTATACTCCGACTCACGCTCTGGGAGTACGGAGTTGAATGTTTATACTCCGACTCGCGCTCTGGGAGTTCGGAGTTGAATGTTTATACTCCGACTCGCGCTTTGGGAGTATGGAGTTGAATGTTTATACTCCGACTCGCACTCTGGTAGTACGGAGTTGAATGTTTATACTCTGACTCGCGCTCTGGGAGTAGGGAGTTGAATGTTTATACTCCGACTCGTGCTCTAGGAGTACGGAGTTGAATGTTTATACTCCGACTCGCGCTCTGGGAGTTCGGAGTTGAATGTTTATACTCCGACTCGCGCTCTGGGAGTACGGAGTTGAATGTTTATACTCCGACTAGCGCTCTGGGAGTACGGAGTTGAATGTTTATACTCCGACTCGCGCTCTGGGAGTACGGAGTTGTTTGAAGGATTGTCGTGTATCAACCCATTTATAGCCTTAATGTGATGGCTTGCCCCTGTGCTCGGGTTTCACTTAGCGGGTGATCGGTGGGTTCCCGATTAACTTCCACTTATATGCCCCTCAACGAAGGGTGAGATTTAGTTTAGAGACGGTTGGATTGCATCCATGTTCATTTGGATTCCGCTTTTGCCAAGCCTAAGGAGTAAGATTAATGTTCTGGCAAGCTTTGTGCTCGAGCATAGGAAGGGATGGTCGAACTACATCCACTCTGAGTTGTGTATTTTCCCTTAAGTCGGGTGCAAGAATTAAAGAGCAGACAGTCGAGTCACGTCCAATTTATACTTTGCATTCTTTCGATCGAGCTAAGGAAGAGAGTTGAAATGACAGCTCGTGATGGTTAGCGAGTAGGCAGTCAGTCGTTGATGACTTTAAATTGAAGGTTGGCCCCTGATGAAGTCGGTTTAAGGCATGATTGTTTTGTTAAATCACAGACGCAAACTGGGGAGTGAACGGCCAAATCATATCCATTTTAAACATGTGTTCTCAAATAACCCCAAGTGTCTAGTGTAGGATTGGATGCATGGATGGTGACGTCACGTCCACCCTTGGTGTGATTCCGAATTTATCGGGCATCAGAAGAAGCGTAAGTATTTTGGCGAGCTTCAAGTAAAAAATGGAGAGTACATTGTTGGGATATATCACCCTAAGTCACTCCTAGATCTCCAATTAAATTGCATAGGCGGATGAGTGGATGGTCGGTTGTATCCACTTTTTACTAGAGCCTTGACCTTGTCGGTCTCTTCCGCTTTAATGCCTTGCCCCCAGTCAAGGGCATGTAGTAGCCGATGAGCGGTTGAATCATGCTCGTCATGATGATACCTCAATGATTTGATCATAGTCCGCGGAGGTTGTATTGCACCCAATCTTAAATACTCGGTTACCTGCATCATTTGCAAGTATTTTAATTCAAGTCGGTCATATTTCGCAATGTAAATGAAATTGAATTAGAAATAATTCAAAAGAGATCAGATCAAATCTCATTGATAAGAGAGGCGGCGTCGCATGCTCGCTATCGCACTTCAGTCCAGCCCTTCTCGGTTGGAAGTCTAACGCAAATGGTTCAATTTGATCAAAGTCCTTGATCGATAAGGGTCGGATGTTCCCGGTCCTTTGTTTTATGGGGCTTGTACATATTGTCGAAGCTATCCTTCCCGGAGCAACCTTATGGTGTTGGCTTTCACGGTAGCCATCTAGAGAAGAGGAGTTTTCCGATCTAGAGTAAGGAGTAGGTCCACTCCTTATCTTGCTATGTTGATCCTTCATCTGATTCATCAACTCAAAATTGGCCTAGACATGGTGGTGTAGTTGTCGGCGGCGGTCCACCAGTTCTCTTGTTAAAGCCTGGAAATAAGCGCTGGTGATCAATCCATTTATGGGTGTCGGCAGCAACTGGCTGCGGGCTTTGGATAAATTCGTTGGCTGCCAGCTTCTTCATTCACTTCAACAGTATGAGAAGTATAACTGGTATATCTAACCATGATTGACGGTCTTCTCTGAGGAATGAGGGAAGACATATGCATTTGATGGCACTCGTCACCCTTGGAGAATTCCACGCATCACCCTTGGAGAATTCCATGCGTCACTCACACTTCATAAGGTAGTGTCGTGGGTCGTATTTCCACAGTAAACCGACATAGTTAAAATGTTGAATTTTCATTGGAAGTTCTGCATGTAAGATGGTTTCAGCGGATAGGTCTCGATTGGGAAAGATTCTCCAATCGACATTATTATCAGGCCCATTTTATTGCCAACGGGTCTTGTAACACTGTTGAATGATGTATGCACGCTTGCCCAATGTTCGAGTGGTTTGGTGATACCGATTGGATGGTGAGTTGGTAAAGATGGGCTCATAGATTGGTTATTATTTCTAATTTTCACCCATATAGGAGACCTATATAGGGTATTAAGGAAGTCCTCTTGAGGTTGTATGCCATGCTTTTAGTCATGTGGATGTAAAATGATTAAGATGCGGGCATCAGAAGATGGTTCGGCGGTGACCAGCTATGCTTTGAGTTGGTACAGTAGACAGTGTAGGGGAGTCGTCATATTAGCCTTCGTACCACAGTTGTCAATTCAGGAGTTTGAAAGCTGGTCAATTGGAGGAGGTTGCATTCCACCCATTCCTTGATCGCAACTCAATATTTGTTGTTGTGATCTCCTATGTCTTGTTCAGTCATGGAACAATCAGAAGCACAGATGGAATGTTCCTTTATTAAATTGGTAATTGAATTGACAATGCGGGTGCCCAGCGCTGCGGCTAGGGTTTGGGGGATTTGACACAGATGGATTGGACACAGATGGATTTTAGGAAATCTAGGTCGTACCCGAAAAATATTTTTTTGAAATTTTGTATCAATACGAATTGGACACATATGGATTGATACGAACAGCGTGCGAGTATCGATACGAATTGGAGCAGTTGCGATCGATACGAACAGAGCGATGCGAAGCAGATCGAGTCGAAATGATCGATTCGAAATGATCGATTCGAACAGAGCGATGCGAAGCAGATCGAGTCGAAATGATCGATACGAATTTTGACATATTTTCTGGATACAAAATGATGGATACGAAATCGATCGTATTTTCTGGATTTGAGAGCATGGATACGAAAGTCACCATATTTTCTGGATTCGAGAACATGGATACGAAAATATGGATGGATGAAGTTCCTCTTAGATATGGAGCAATCTGAATAGAATAGAAGGAACCACTTGACGACAGATCTGGATCTTCCTCTTGGATTTATGCAATCCGGTGTCGATGGTAGATCCAAGGAGCAGGAGAAAATCTGGTTTTTTCTCGGTGAAAAGCACCAAAGTGTTTGTACCAAAAATGGGCACAACACTCTTCGAAAGTTTTTTGAAGAGATAAAATGAAGAATATAAATATAAAACAGAGATTATCTAACAAAAACTCCAACAAACAGAAATGTAAAATGCAAAGACAAGCGATTTAGAGTGGTTCGGCGTATTGCCTACGTCCACTATGAAGTTTTGATGATTTTATTGATTCTCTTTCAATGATTACAAGTTATTACAGTGAACAACAGGGGATTACATATTAGATTTCGAAATCGATAGCAAAGGTATGATGCAAATCTTGATCCGGCAGAGTCTGGGCGCTTCAGAATCAAAAGATCCCTCTTCTGTAGGCTCTGGGGTGCTATTTATAGGCGTACGAGGCTGATATTTTGCTGAAATTTCGGGAGACTTGTTCTGGCACGTGAGGGGGCCCACGCGACCAATCTCATAAAGTTTTGCCTCGATCTGTGATCGATACGAATCCATTTCATATCGATCAAGATGATGTCCAATCGAGCTGAAATTTGGCAGAGTCGTTCCTTAGTGTGTACGCAAGCTCTGGTGAAAATTTCATTGCATTTGGATCAGTGGATTATGAGTTATGGTCGATACAAAGTTGAATTTCTCGGTGGTTGTCTGGTTCGAAACCATGACTTCGAATCGACCTACTTCGACTCGATGAAGCACGTGATTCTACGGCGATGTGGCGTGCATTCCACGCATCGATCCACCTTTTGCTCCGGTTTGACCGTGTCACATCCATGGATCTCGCCTCGTTTGCATCGATGGTTGTTGCGTCAAACCAGGTCCATTTGACTCGATGGACACGAACGATCCATTGGATATGGATTCGAACAAGAGCCTCTTATGGGTATGAAGCAAGGACATCCGATGGATACGAAAAGCAATCGCCTGATGGATTCAAACTGGATGGTTGCGAACGATTGTGCGCTACTGGATTCGAGACAGATGGATACGAGGGTATTGCAACCCTGATCAATACGAAGATGATGGATTCGATCAGAGGCTCAACTATGGATACGAGTTATGCCTGGCTGGATGGATACGAATGCTGATGGCTCGATCGATACGAACCAAGGGGAACTGATCGATGCGAAGTGGGCGATGGATGCAGACCGGATCGAGTCGAACTGTGGCTTGCTGATGGATGCGAAAACAAGGTTGTTTCCTTCAATTTGAATCGATCATATCTTGAGCATACGAACTCGGATTGACTTGAAATTTGGAATGCAGGCTTCCATGGCTTAGCTCGTCATGTCTTGTCAGTTGTAACTTGATCCGGACTCGGACAAAATTCATCGATATCCATAATGAACCAGTTCCTTGATATCTCGGCCTTGCCAAAAGGCGGGATAACACGAATGCTTTACCGGATGAAGTTAAAAATGAAGGTATTAAATTTTGGAGTGATCATTTGGTTGGCTTTTTCTTGGATGGTCCTCTATCTTATCTGACTATTACAAGACATTTAGGAAGTATTTGGAGATTGAAAGGTGAAGTCGATATTAAATCTGATAATGAGAATTTCTTTTTTAACTTCTCGAATGATCAAGATAGGATGAAAATCTTGCAATCTGATCCTATCTTCATTAAAGGTAAAATGTTCATCATTACTACTTGGGATCCTTCTTACGGTTATTTTCAAGAACGCATTAAAAAAGTGCCAGTGTGGGTTCATTTTTATAAGATTCCTTTGATTGCTTGGACCTTAATTGGTATTAACTGGTTAGCATGTCATGTTGGTAAACTAATTTTTCTTGATGAAAGTACTGAAAGATTATCAAGATTTAAGTATGCTAAAGCTCTGATTGATGTTTCTCCAGATCACGAACTACCTTATTCTATTGCAATTGATGATTTAGGTGACTGATGTCCTTATGTTAGAGTTGAATATGATTGGAGACCAAAAATCTATAGTAAATGTAAAGTGATTGGTCATGAAACCTTATATTGTACAGAAAATAGTAAGATGAAAGAATTTGTTATGCAGTCTGGTAGAGATAATGAGGATGTTGATATCAGGGAATGAATGAAACAAGTTGGTGTTGAAGAAAAGATGCAAATGACTAATATTACTGGAAATTTCAAAACAAGATCTTTAAAAGTGTGGAAAAGGAAGGAAAAGGAACCAAATATTCTAACTGATAGCAATAATGTGAACTTAAAATCTGGTGATCAACTATCTGATGTTGGAGTAATGAATTTAAATCATGATCTGAATAAGCAGAAGGATGTAGAGTCAAATGGTTTGAAAATGGTATCTGACATTAATACTGAGGATTTGGGATATAAGGAAAATATTATAACCTCAAATTCTTTTATGATTTTATCTGATATAGATGAAGAAGTAGTTAACAATGAGGCAATTATGGATATAGAAAACTCTTAATCTGGTAATATACAAATTAATAAGGATACAACTGTGAACTGTAACACTGTTGGTGTTAATATGTGTGTTTCTGAAGTTCATTCCAAGAATTTAACTTGTAGTTCAGATAATATTAAAGATGTTCATAAGGAAACACTGAGTGATGAGGTTACTAAACAAACCTCTCCTTATATCAATATATTACCTCCTAATCATCTGATTCTTCCTCCTCCATGTAAATCAAGATATGATTCTGAGGAAAAAGTTGTATCAAATAAAAAAGGTAGAAAAGGTAAAAAGAAAGTCTCATTCCATGAAAATTCAGAGGATCTAAACAATGGGAAAAATTATAAAATTGAAGAAGTCTTGCCAAGGAATAATAATGAGTCTGCATCATTCAAATATACTTCTTCTCAATCTAGTGGCATTAGACATACAAGGAAACACCCATCTATTCTCATTTCTCCCAAATCGTTCTAATGTTAAACAATAATATAGCTTATTGGAATATCAGAGGAGGACACCTTTCATCCAAACAAGCTGAAGTGAAGCATTTAATTCAAAATCAAAAGATACAATTGCTAGCCATTAGTGAAACAAAGTTGAATAAGGAAAAGTCTGTTTTGGCATGTAAAAATATTGCACCTGGTTGGGAATATGAAGATAATCTACTTAGTGCTCCATATGGAAGGTTATTGGTTTTATGGAATTCAGATATTTTCAAATTGACAAAGTTGCTGGAGGATGATCAATTTATACATTTCAGTGCCACTTCTTTATCTTCAAATATTCCTATTATGATTACCTTTGTTTATGCTCATAATAACCTTGAAAAAGACTTTCCTTCCTCTCTAATCTCTCTTTACTTTCTCACCCAAAATTGCCTTGGATAGTTCTTGGTGATTTCAATTGTATGTTTTCCTCTAACCAAAAAATTAGAGGAAATCCACTCTCTATGAAAGATATTTCACCTTTAAATCAAACTCTCATCAAATCTTCCCTTAGCCATATTCCATCTTTTGGAGCTATGTTTACATTGAATAATAAAAGTAATATTGGTCCCAGAACTTACTATAAGCTTGATCAAGCATTTCACAATATTCACTCTATTAATCAATTGCCATATCTTTTTTGCAAATTCTTAGATCATTCTATTTCTGATCACTCTCCATTCATCTTATCCTAGGGGGAGAATGCTATAAGTAGGAACACATCTTTCAAATTTTGCAAAACCTGGACTAATCATAAAAAAATTCTTAGCATTGTTATGCAGGTTTGGCAGGAGAATATTTATGGAAATCCCCTTCACATTCTTAGAACTAAGCTGCATAGATTGAAGAAAAAGCTTAAAATTTGGGCAAAGGATAATTTTGGTGATGGATCAAAAATCTCTGATGGAATAAGAGAGAAATTAGCTATTATCCAACAACAGCTGCAGAATGATACTTTGAATTCATCCTTAGCTAAGCAAGAGCAGACTTATCAAAAAATTTAATTGAAGCATTGGAATTTGAAGCTTTAATGAGAAAAGAAAAACTTCATGAGATTATTGACAGGCAAAGTGACAGGAACACAAAATATTATCATAACTTGATCAAGATCAAACAAAGAAAACAAAGAATTGTGAGTATATCTGATATGAATGGAGTTATTCAAGATAATGATGATTCAATTTCCAAAGCTTTTATTGATTATTTCTCATCTGTTCTTGCCAATCCATCTCCTATGATACCAAATCTTTCATCCATATTTTCAATGCATCTGCCCTGTTTGTGTGATAAGCAAGCAAGTGATATGATAAGTGAAGTTTTACCTGAGGAAATTAAATCTGCAGTGTTTTCATTAAAATCTGATAGTAGTGGGGGCCCTGATGGTTATAATGCTTTCTTCTATCAGTACGCTTGGAAAATTATAAAGCATGATGTCAATAAAGCAGTACTATATTTCTTCTCCCATAATAAACTACCAACTGGTATCAATGCTACTAACATAGCCCTTGTCCAAAAAACTCCAAATGCTAGTAGTGTTTCTGATTTTAGACCTATTTCATGCTGCAATGTGATGTATAAAATCATATCCAAAGATATTGCTAATAGATTCCTGAATATCTTGCCCTCAATTATATCTGCTAATCAAGTTGCTTTTATGTCTAATAGGAATATTAGTGATAACATAATGCTCACGCAAGAACTTTTAAAAGGATATGGAACTGGGAATATTTCACCAAGATGTATGTTAAAACTTGATATACAGAAAGCCTTTGATTTTATCTCATGGAGTTCAATTATAGCAATCCTTTCAAGAATGAATTTCCCTAAACCTATGCTAGCCTGGTTATATACTTGTATTTCAACTTCGCGTTTTTCCACCCTTAGGAATGGATGTTCAAAAGGTTTTTTCAAAGGATCTCAAGGGGTTCGGCAAGGTGATCCAATATCTGCATATTTATTCATAACTGTAATGGAAGTTCTGAATATATTTTTTCTTGAGCAAGTGAAATTAAAGAAGTTAGAGCTGCATCCAAAATGCAAGGATCCTCTGACTTTTCGTTGATGATCTTGTCATCTTCACCAAACCTACTCTTTCAAATATTTCTGCTATTCTTGAGGTAATGAATCAATTCTTTGCTCTTATAGGATTGAAGATAAATTTCAACAAATCTCATATACTGGTTGCGGGCTTAATGAGTTTTTGAAGGCTGAAATTATAAATTACTCTGGTCTTAAAGAGATGGAAAATAATACCAAGTACCTTGGTCTACCACTTATAAGTGCCAGAATTACCAAATTCGACTGTTTACCTCTGTATGAAAAAATTACAAGCAAACTATCCAAATGGCCAAATACAAAATTATCTCAGGCTGGAAGATTAGTTGTTATTCAAAGTATTGCATCTGCCATGACAAACTATTGGATGAGACACTTTATTCTTCCATGCAAACTCATATCTATGATAAATAGTGCACTAAACAGATTCTTATGGCATGGTGATCCTTTCTCAAAAATAATAATTCCAGTATCCTTCATCAAAATACAAATGCCAAAGGAAAATGGGGGATTGGGGATAGTTAATCTAAAAATATGGAATTCTGCAGCTTTCTCAATCTACTTTAACAAGATTTTGTCAAAGAAAGAGGATTTATGGTCACAATGGACTTTAAAAAATCTTATAAAAGGAAAGGATTTCTGGCTAATGGAAGTCCCAAGTTTATGTAGCTAGAGTTGGCGAAATATACTAAAATTAAGAGCCTCTTTTTTACCAATCATTCAAAGCAATCCAACTGAAGATAATGAGTTTCTTTTCTGGTCTTCACCATGGGTTAAACCTGGTCTGATTTTACAAGATATCCTTCCATATTTTTTAATTATGCAGACTGGAATCCCTATCAAAGCCAAAGTATCATCATATATTTCTGATGCATCAATTGTTTTGCCTTACTGTAGTTCTATTCAAGTCCGGACTTTATGGCAGCATATCTCATCTCTGTCTCTTCCCTCTTCTAATCTTAAAGTATTATGGTCAAATAAAGGGAAAGAGCATGAAGTTTCTTTAGTTTATAAAGCTCTATTAAATCAATTAGAGAAATTTCCATGGGCTACGAGAATCTGGATGGAAAAATCTCCTGCTAAGGAGAATTTTTTGTTATGGAAAGTCATGGCAAATGCTTTAAACACAAAGCAGAAATTAGCTAGTATGGGTATTATTAGCAATGAAGATTGCGTATTCTGTCAAAGGTGTCCTGAAACTAACATTCATATTTTTTTGAATGCTATTATTCATTTGGAATCTGGTGCAGGCTTCTATCAACTGGTGATTTTCATAAACCGGTTAAAACTCGAAATTAGAATGGTTTAATATCTTCAAAGCTACAAGGTGGAAATCCCCAAAGACAGACATTATAATGATTATGTTAAAGGCATTCATATATGAAATATTGAAGGAAAGAAATAGAAGAATTTTTGACACGAGGATGGAGTCTGCAGCAACTATTTATAGTATGATTGATTAAAAAATTCGTAAAAGGATAGGAAGGCTGAAGTGATATATAATCTTGTATTTGTGATATCATGTATTTTGATGTTTTTCTGATATGTGATTGATTATATGTGCATGTAATTGTCTGTATGTATCATGTATGTGCATGTAATCATAACTAGTTATGCAATATATTGGGCAGAGCTCCCTTAGCCCATTGCTTTTCAGAAGAAAAAAAATTAATTGAGATAAATTTAATAAGTTTAAATTAATTAATTAAGTTTAATTAATTTAAGATAATCACTTGGTGATTTGATAAATATAATTACTTAAATGTAATTAATGAAGTGTAACTACTTAGGGAAGTAATTAAAGGTAATTACTGGACGTAATTAATTAAAGGAGATTTATTAATGGAAGTAATTTTAGTTTAATTACTTTTTTTGTAATTAATCAAGGGATTAATTAAATATAATAAATTAAGGAGTAATTAATTAATTAATGAAGTAATTAAGGGAAGTCAATTACTGGATGAGATTAATCAACGGTGATTAATAAACGTAGTTTAATTATAGATTAATTACTTAATGTAATTAATTTAAATAGGATAATTAATTAAGAGTAATTAGGGATCATTAATTAATATAATTAATGATTTAATTAAAGGTTGATTAATTAAAACTAATTAATCAATAATAAGGGATTAAAGGGTAATTAATTAATGTAATTAATTAAGGATTAATGTAATTAATTATAGATAATAAATTAATGAAGTAATTAAAGGTTAATTACTATAAGTGGTTAAGGATAATTAATTTGTGAAATTAATTAAAGGATAATTACTTGAATGTAATTAAAGGATAATTAATCAAGGATGACTAATTAAGATGGATAATTAGAGGATAATTAATCGATTTGTAATTAATTAATGGTTATAAGCAGGATTTATAGAATGAAGTAATTAATTTAATTTATTTTAAATTAATTAGAGATGAAGTAATTAATTTAATTTAGTTTAAATTGATTAGAGAATGATGATTAATAAATCATTGCTTATGGATGTTGTTTGATATTGGATGCTTTTCATGGTTTGATATCTCAGATATGAGATATGTGATGTTGTGTGATATGGATGCTTTGGTTGCATTGTGATGATAATATGAATTATCTGTTTGTGATGATAATGTAGATTATCTATTGAGATGATGTGAATTATCTATCTGTGTGTATATAGATAATGAATTGAATTGTTTAACTTTAAAACAACTTGACCTTAAAAGATGGCGTTTTTGATTTCGATGAGACCGAGATCGGATTTCTAGATTTGGATATCTGAAAACCACATCGATCCAAATTAACGATAGGTCATGAATCTCAAGTGAAGATGAAGATTCAGAGTGCAAGGGTTATTGTCGTTAACTCTGAGGGTGATTCCAAAATGAGTGTAACGAGATAATGCCTTCGGTTTCGTTCGAACCCGGAACGAACTTGTATGGATTGAATGCTTTCAGCACATCGTCAGGTGGACGATGAGTATTCTAAGTGATGTGTTCTGGTTAAAGGTAATCGTAGCCTCAAGCCTCATCAACTGGGAATGGCTAAAACAGGGAAGGTGCAGCAAGGTTAAGTGGGTAGCACCCAAGTAGGACGAGATTTTCCCCTGTCTAGAGGTTCCTTTTTATTCGGCTTAGTGGGCGGTTGCTGATCCCAACTGCGGGGTTGTCTTGTTCGGGATTATCCAGTAAGGGATGGTTCCGGCCTTGTGTTGCAGGGGATTGGGAGTGATCATTGGTACGTTGATCTAGGCCATGTACTGTGACGGGCGGTACCCCAGTAGCCCCGCCATTGTATGGAATCCAATCTCCAATAAGTGCCGTATGTTTTAGTTGTGCCCAACTATGTTGGAACGTGAGATGTAAGCCTTCCAGCTATTTCTATATTTTATTTGAAAACCCTAGACCCTATTATAATATCATTGGATTTCCTAACAAATGTTTTGGTTAGCGTAAGGTAAAAACATACCCATGTTTATTTGTGGGGAGTCTTACGTGATATCTTTTGTTTTCAAAGGATTTTCAAAGTTAAGCAACTTTAACCTGTTACTCACACCAGACCCATGTCTGACCCGGAGTTTATTTCTGTTTTTCCTAAACTCTTGGGTACTCAAATTTTTACGAGTAGCCAAGGGATTCAGGTTAGCTTTGACGAATTGTGGAGGAGCAATGGAGCAGGAGGCTTCAGCGTTGTAGATATATAAATAGTAGTTCCGCTGTGTTGATCTCTGTATTGATCTTTGTATTGTATTGAGATGTAATAACTAGACAGGTGTTTATAACTGTCTAGTATGTGATGTATAATCTGTGTAACTCTGATAGTCGTTGTATATTATGTAATACTTATGTTATTAATATAATTTATTTGTTCCGCTGTTGAGATTCTGATTGTTGTTTCTTCTTTCTTCTCAATCTTTTCTCTTTCTATCCCTTTCTTTCTTATTAATGATGCATCATTCTGTGGAATGAATGGCAGGTCGTCATAGTGGTATCAGAGCATAGGTTGAGATAATACCTAGGCTCTGGAGTGGTGTCTATCTTGGGAGCGCGTATTTGTAATTTTTATAACTATATATATATATATATATCTATTCTACCTATTTGTTGGGTTATCTGTTCGGGTTTTCCAATGTAAGTTCTAGAGGTAAGAAGGGTAGTGGTGTGCATAGCACGACTACCAATGAAAGAAGTCCAAGTGTTGAGGTTGGAAGAGTAGCTGTCGAGACTGTAGACCTAATACCGTCTCGAGTAAGCTTGGTTGTGGTGTTAGGATTTCATCGATCTCTGAAGGAAACCTTTTAAAGGTTCGGAGTCGATCTTTGAAGTGCATTTGGATGAGTAGAGTTTGGATCTGTTAGTTGGGCAGAAGCGAGTAATGGTATCTTGATACCTCAGGAGGTAGTAGATGTGTGATGAGACGAAGTGCCTAAGGATGTTTTCTTTTGAACAAGTTTAAGGAAGTGTGTCTGCTTCGGTGTTGTGGCTGAGTTCAGCAAGGTGTTTCTGTTTGGTTTGAGGTCCGAGTTTCTCGGAGAGCTTTGGATTAGGAAGTCTTTGGCATCGGTGTCAGCAGTGAAGCTTAGAGTGTTTTGAGTACCGGCAAGGGTCTTCTGGCTTAGCAGTTTTTCTGGAGGTGGAGTTCAGAAGCAGCATAATGGATCCGTTTTTTTCGATGGATTGTATAGAGAAGTGTAAGCTGTTCTGATTTGTAAAGAGAGAACAATTTTTCTTTGGAATTAGGTTGGGTTGATCGCAAAAGTGACTTGCGATAGCAGAGTGTTCTCTTCAGTTATCAGAAATATTTTTTCCGGATATCTCAAGGAGGTCAGAAGTTTGTCCGCATTTGGAGATCGAGTTTTCTTATCGACTTGGATTCCAGGATTGGTACCGGTGGTTCAGCTTAGTAAGAATGGTTCCTTGAGATGGAGTTTGGTGAAGAAGCTCCGATTTTGATGGAATTTCCGAGTTTTTCTTTTTGGATCTGTGGAACCATATTCTGGGATGTGTTGTCCAGTTTGTGCTCGTGTTCTTCATCAGCATTTTCTTCTACTTTGGATCAGAGTTGTGCAGCGGAAGCAGTTTGGGAGTGCATCTGCTTTTCTTTTCCAAATAGGAGAAGTAAGTTCTGTCTTCTATTGTTTGAGAAGTAGAGTTTGTTCTTGGTTTTTGGTGGATCTTAAGGTAATCATTGTGTTGGGTTGTTTTTGGTCCAGTTTGCTTCTAGAGGCATCAGCGAAGGTTGAGCTGATCAGTAAGGATGTAGGCAGCCCAGGATCGTCCAAAGGGTTTTGTGGATAAGAGACGGAGGAATTTGGATTCCGGAGTTGGAGATTTGATTTTGGATAACTGTTTGGTCTACAGGATTGAATTGGCAATTTGGATAACTGGGATTCAGTATGTTTCACGTATCTCTGAGGGAGTACGTATATGATCTATCTCTGGTTTTGGAACCAGCAGTTCAGAAGGTTTGGTTGTTGAGTCAGACTTGTCTGTAGTCTGGTATTCTGTCTAGTTTTGTAGATATAGATTAGTAGGAGCTTTGTAGCTTCGTAGTATTGATTGTTTGGATTCTATAGAGCAAGTAGCCGGTATTTATATCTGGGAAACTCTAGGAAATTTTATCCATAATTTTGTCTGGATAGTTAGATTTGTCTATTTGGATGAATTGGTTGCTATAGTAGTTAGCATATGATTGATATATGCTTGTGTTTTAAAATTAATCCTTAATGAGATTAATAAATTACCTTTGTTTTAAATTTCGGGGACGAAATTCTTTTAAGGGGGAAGGAATGTGATATCTCGGAAATTTTGGCAATATAAATTAATAATCTATGTTAAAAATTAAATTGATTTGATAATTTTTGTTAATAAATTTGAATTGATTTAATAATCCAATTAAATAAATATTTAATTAGTGATTTTATCTTTTAAAAGCTAATAAATTGGTTTCTATTTATAATGTAAATATAATGGTATATAATGTAAATAGATAAATCTTGTTTTTAAATTCTATTATTTTTGGTAATTTGGAAATTTGATTTTATTTAATATTAAGCTTTTCAAAATCTATTTAATAATATATGGTTTTAAATTGTTAAGTGTAAATTGTTTAAATTGATTTTAAATTGTATTTAAAAAAAATGAATTAAATTTATATTTGGATTTAAAAGTATGACATAAGTGATTTTGTATAAATATAGTTTGTTTTATCTATTTATTTAAAAAGAATTCTTATTTATATAAATTTGAATAAGTATATAGTTATTAGGAATTTATTAATAAAAGCTTTATATTCATTTATAATTTCATTTTGCATGTAAAATTACATATGTAAGTTAGTGAATCAATATAAGAACATGTGTTAACAAAATAATTAAGGAGCATGACAAGTGTCATATTGTATTTTTATTTTTCTTTGATTTATGACAAATCATAAATTTAGTTTATAAACACTTGCCTTCTTCCTTTCCTTTTTCTTTTTCTCATTTTTATTTCTAAGCAAAGAAAATTCTCAACTGAAAACATTTCACTCTAAAACAGATCTGAGGAAAATTTGCAAACCATTTTATAATACAAAAATCAGTAATCCTCTTCAATCAAACATGCAAACCTTTACCCTGTAACCTTTTCAAATCTGTCAAGCATTCTTCAAAATTCTGTAACCATCTTCAAAACATGCAAACCAAAATCATTTCCCTGTTCATGTTCAAAGCATATCTGTAGCCTACATCATTTTTTCTGCAATCTGGAGTTTTCTGCATGAAAATCTGAGTCTAAGGCAATTGCAATTTTCAAATAATCAAGACAACTGCATTTTTCAAATAAGTAAAAGAATTTAGTTTTCAAATGCCAGCATCTGTTCTAAACCTTGTAACATCTTAAAAACTGTAGCCTGCATTTTCAAATTAAAGCAAGTTCAAACAATAGCCTATGCATTTTCTTCAATTCTGTTTTGGAAGCTTCAACATATGCCTGCATCCTTTTCAAAAACTAAAGCAAGCCTGCATTCATCATTCAACCTGAGTTTTCAAATGCAATCTGGAATTGGCTATCGCATGCAAACCTGAGATGATTAGGCCTGTATTTTCTTTTAAGCTGTGAGCATGCATGTAGTCTGTAAATCAAGGAGCAAAAGCATTTCAGCAAAAAAAAGTTTAAAGTTTCAAAACATCAGCAACTCAAGTTTTTAAAGTTCAAAGTTTTCAAAGGCTTTTCAAATTAAATGTGCTCTGTTCATCAAGCTTTAACAGGTGAGTAACATTTTTATTAAAATAACTTAAGTATAAATATGGTTGCATGCTAATTTCTGTGATAATTGTGTTTTGTGTGAATGTATATAGATGGGTTCTGCATATATATATGAATGTATATAGGTGTGTGCATGTTGCTGTGTATCAGTGCTTCTCTGTTTTTAAATTCCAGGCTCCAGTTTTTGATTTACAAATCATTATCTCTTGATCTAGTCCTGATTTGGATTTAAGACTAAAACAAAATTTGTTTGATTCATTGTGAATTATAGTTTAAAAATTTATTTAAGAAAAAATAAGTTAAAATGTCTCTGGAAACAAGAAAATAACAGAGCAAGCTTAATATAGGAGTAAATTTAATCATCCTAATTCATTGTTTTAGACATATGATATGGAAACTTATCTTAAATCATGATATTTAAGAATGAAATCACGATTTTTAGTAGTGGGATATGGGTGCAGTTCTGGTTTGACTAGAAAATGGAATTTGAGTGGTTTCTGGTGATCTCCGTGTTTGAAGAGGAAGGGGTTTCAACTGATGGTAGTGGAGTGGTAGAGGAGTTTGGGAAAAATGCTAGGCAGTTGACCAAAGCACTGTGGCATCGACAGGAGATCGAGAATGTTTGTAACCCTAGTTTTTTACTAGGTCGGGTATTTTGATTGGTACAACTCCTCTGGTTGATCGAGTTCAACAGAACTCTGGGGAATGGTAGCTAAGGCATGAGAGAAGTCGTGGCCGGAGTCTTTGGCATTCTGGTGATCAGCAGTGGGAGCACGAGGGGTTTTCCTGGTTGTGTTTCTGTATCCAAGTTTGGGTTAAAGCTCAAATTCTATTTCGAGTTGTTCTGGGATTTCTGATGATCAAGGTTGTGAGATGGGATGATCGACGACTTGTAGAAGCCTTCGGCGATGATAGGAGATGGACAGCGCCACCGTGCATGTGCACGGTGCACTTTATTTTCTGATGAAGTTGACTTTGGTTTGAAGGGATTGGTTTCTCAAGATTTTCTCGAAGTAATTTGATGTTTTGCTCGAAGTTAGGTTAGGTTGGACTCGAAGCAAATATGGATGGGCTCGAGTAAACTGTTTTGTTACAGGTTTTCAAACCTGTTCTGTTTTGAAATTTAAAAGTAAATTTGAAAGTAAAATGTTTTCAAATGTTTTGTTAATGATAATTTAATCATTAATAAGAGTAGTTTTTTATCTTAAAGTTTATTAAGATTTAATAATTTAGAATAATTAAATTATTAAGGTAATTAAATGGATAATTAATTGATTTAATTAATTAATGATTTGGATTGATTAATTTAGTAATTAAGTGTTTAAATTAGTTAATTAAGGTTTAAAAGTAATTAATTAAGGAATAATTAATTTGTAATTAAGGATCATTAATTAGATAAGATTAGATTTTTAATTAATGATTAAGAATTAATAAATCAAGTAAATAAGGATTAATTAAGTTGCAGTTAAAACTTAATAATTAGAGGTTAATTAATTGGTAATTAAGATTTATTAATTTTAAATTAATAATGATTAATCTAAGTTTAAATTCTTAAGAAAAGAAATTAAGAATTGATAATAGTTAATGAAGATCATTAACTTGAGATTATTTAACAATTAATTAATGTGATTAATTTTAATAATTAATTAGATTAATTAATTAAAGATAATCATTTGTGAAAATGTTCAAGTGTAATTACTTGATAAAAGTAATTAAGGAATTAACTACTTAATGTAATTAATTGAGATAAATTTAATAAGTTTAAATTAATTAATTAAGTTTAATTAATTTAAGATAATCACTTGGTGATTTGATAAATATAATTACTTAAATGTAATTAATGAAGTGTAACTACTTAGGGAAGTAATTAAAGGTAATTATTAGACGTAATTAATTAAAGGAGATTTATTAATGGAAGTAATTTTAGTTTAATTACTTTTTTGTAATTAATCAAGGGATTAATTAAATATAATAAATTAAGGAGTAATTAATTAATTAATGAAGTAATTAAGAGAAGTTAATTACTGAATGAGATTAATCAACGTTGATTAATAAATGTAGTTTAATTAAAGATTAATTACTTAATGTAATTAATTTAAATAGGATAATCAATTAAGAGTAATTAGGGATCATTAATTAATATAATTAATGATTTAATTAAGGGTTGATTAATTAAAACTAATTAATCAATAATAAGTGATTATAGAGTAATTAATTAATGTAATTAATTAAGGATTAATGTAATTAATTATAGATAATTAATTAATGAAGTAATTAAAGGTTAATTACTATAAGTGGTTAAGGATAATTAATTTGTGAAATTAATTAAAGGATAATTACTTGAATGTAATTAAAGGATAATTAATCAAGGATGATTAATTAAGATGGATAATTAGAGGATAATTAATGGATTTGTAATTAATTAATGGTTATAAGAAGGATTTATAGAATGAAGTAATTAATTTAATTTATTTTAAATTAATTAGAGATGAAGTAATTAATTTATTTTATTTTAAATTGATTAGAGAATGATGATTAATAAATCATTGCTTATGGATGCTGTTTGATATTGGATGCTTTGCATGGTTTGAGATCTCAGATATGAGATATGTGATGTTGTGTGATATGGATGCTTTGGTTGCATTGTGATGATAATATGAATTATCTGCTTGTGATGATAATGTAGATTATCTATTGAGATGATGTGAATTATCTATCTGTGTGTATATAGATAATGAATTGAATTGTTTAACTTTAAAACAACTTGACCTTAAAAGATGGCGCTTTGGATTTCGATGAGACCGGGATCGGATTTCTAGATTTGGATATTCGAAAACCACATCGATCCAAATTAACGATAGGTCGTGAATCTCAAGTGAAGATGAAGATTCAGAGTGCAAGGGTTATTGTCGTTAACTCTGAGGGTGATTCCAAAATGAGTGTAACGAGATAATGCCTTCGGTTTCGTTCGAACCCGGAACGCACTTGTATGGATTGAATGCTTTCAGCACATCCTCAGGTGGACGATGAGTATTCTAAGTGATGTGTTCTGATTAAAGGTAATTGTAGCCTCAAGCCTCATCAACCGGGAATGGCTAAAACAGGGGAGGTGCAGCAAGGTTAAGTGGGTAGCACCCAAATAGGACGAGATTTTCCCCTGTCTAGAGGTTCCTTTTTATTCGGCTTAGTGGGCGGTTGCTGATCCCAACCGCGGGGTTGTCTTGTTCGGGATTATCCAGTAAGGGATGGTTCCGGCCTTGTGTTGCAGGGGATTGGGAGTGATCCTCGGTACGTTGATCTAGGCCACGTACTGTGACGAGCGGTACCCCAATAGCCCTGCCATTGTATGGAATCCAATCTCCAATATGTGCCGTACGTTTTAGTTGTGCCCAACTATGTTGGAACGTGAGATGTAAGCATTCCAGCTATTTCTATATTTTATTTGAAAACCCTAGACCCTATTATAATATCATTGGATTTCCTAACAAATGTTTTGGTTAGGGTAAGGTAAAAACTTACCCATGTTTATTTGTGGGGAGTCTTACGTGATATCTTTTGTTTTCAAAGGATTTTCAAAGTTAAGCAACTTTAAGCTGTTACTCACACCAGACCCATGTTTGACCCGGAGTTTATTTCTGTTTTTCCTAAACTCTTAGGTAGTCAAATTTTTACGAGTAGCCAAGGGATTCAGGTTAGCTTTGACGAATTGTGGAAGAGCAATGGAGCAAGACTCTTCAGCGTTGTAGATATATATATATATATAGTAGTTCCGTTGTGTTGATCTCTGTATTGATCTTTGTATTGTATTGAGATGTAATAACTAGACAGGTGTTTATAACTGTCTAGTATGTGATGTATAATTTGTGTAACTTTGATAGTCGTTGTATATTATGTAATACTTATGTTATTAATATAATTTATTCGTTCCGCTGTTGAGATTCTGATGTTGTTTCTTCTTTCTTCTCTATCTTTTCTCTTTCTATCCCTTTCTTTCTTATTAATGATGCGTCATTCTGTGGAATGAATGGCGGGTCGTCACAAGTATGCTGGCTAAGATTAATATTATACTTTCGACATGTTTTCACACTATGCACTAATAATAATATCAAAAGGATTTTCGCGTATCAAGCATGTTTGACTACTATAAGGAGAAATCTCCTCCATGTGTGCGATTGCATTGTGTGTGCGGCGGGAGGCCTTATGGTAGTTTCATTTTCCAAAAAGCATAACAGATTTCTTTTTATTTCTTTTTGTTCAAACAACTGTTTTTGTTTGCTCACACCAGTCCCATGACTGACCTGGAGTTTATTGTTCACTTTCTAAACTCTGGGTGCCCATAATTTTCCACACAGGCAGCCTAGAGTCAGGTTATCAGTAGGTTGTGAAGCGAGTTCAGAAAGTAGATGTAGATTTGATGTCTTTGGATCTAGAAGTCTTTGGGTTGCACCAGTTTGCTATAAGATTAGCATGATAGGGGGTTTGAGCTATCTTTGGTTTGGAGCTTTGGCAAAGAAGACGCAGTTGTTGGATTCTATCTCTCTCTCTTGAAGATTATATTTGAGTTATCTTATTCCACTGTGGTGTTGTATATATTAGCTCTGATGTTGGGCATTTGTTTTAGAATGTTGGAGTCCAATGTTGTATCCATTTGGTGTATTAATAATTATCATTTTGTTTCCGCTATTTTGTTTTCATCTAATGTGTTATAGCTCCAGCGATACGGACTTCAACGTTTGAATCTCCGGCATTCGAATACGGGTGATGTATTGGATGCCGATTTTCGAGCGCTGAATCCGAGTCATCACATGTGGTATCAAAGCCAAAGGTTGAGTAAGAACTTTATCTTTGGAGTATAACTCATTAGGTGGCTCATTAGAGATAGGGTTACAAATGCCCTAGAATGAGTATATTCCCTAAGATATCTTTTTTGTATGCCTCAGTCAATTCTCTTACTATTCACTAATAGTGAGAATGAGTGCAAGAAGAGGATGAGGTAGGGGATAGGGGAGTACCACATTAAACGGTCGAGTCCCTACAACAACAAGGAACCACTTTTCCCATCCAACCACAGCCAAATCTGGGAGTGTTAAATCTTGAACCCGAATTTGTAAAAGAACTTATTTGTGTGAAGAACCCGGTAAGAGACTGATACGGGTTAAACATTCTCTTTTGGAAGTTCTTTTCATTTTTAAATTTAATGAATTTGAAATTTTACTTAGAATGAATTGGTTAACAAAATATGAAGCTAAATTAGATTGTATCAATAGAACAATTTCGGTCAAAACCAAACTTGAAAATTTAGTTGTGATTTCTTATGAGGATCTAGGTCCAAAGAGGGACAAGCTAATGTATACTTTAGGGTATTCCGACCGGAATTTGGAATCCATACCTATTGGTCAAGATGAAAAGCGGTTAAGGAATAAAGTGGTGAAATTGATGAAGTACAATGGAGTGGAGATCCGAATGATTGTATCTAGGAAACTCAAGATAGCATTAAAAAGCTTATCCGGATTATGTCCGGATAGTTAGAAATGTTTGTTGAATGAATTGTTTGCTTTGGTTGCTAGTATATGGCTGATATGTATGCTTTGATTGTTTGAAATAAAAGCAAAAGATAATCAAATTTACTTTCAAATTTCAAGGACGAAATTTTCTTAAGGGGGGAATTTGTAACGATCCCGTTTTTAAGCCAAATTTAATTTAGTAATTAATAAAAAAATTAGAATTAATTTGTGAATTTATTTGAATTTTTTCCAAAACAAATAAAAGATGTGTTTGTTTATATATATATATAAATAGGTTGTAAAAAGAATTTTGATTTGAAATACAAAATAAATATTTATTTATTTAAAAGTACGATAGTTTGAAATAAGAATTGAATAAAAGGTTTATATACTTTCTTTTAAAATTATATGAATAAATATAATTTGTATATATATATATATATATATAAATATAAAAACATATGTTAATATAAAAAAATGTATTAAAACTAAATTGTAAAATATAATATAAAAATTATATATATATATATCAAAAACATAAAGTACATGCAAAATACAAGTGTAGAAAGATTATAACATGTATAACCCTTGTGAAATAATTATAACATGAAATTTAACATGTGTTAGCTTAGTATAAACAAGTGGCAAAATGTTTGTTCTTCTTCTTATTTGAATTAGAAATATATAATGAATGTTTAGTAAGAAACCAGGCTTAGTTTTCTCTCCGTTTCTCAATCTTCTTCTTTCATTCCTTTTCAAACCTAAGAATTAAAATAAAAATAAAACCAAAAGCTGAATCAAAACAACAACAAACCTGAGCAATTCAAAGCCTCAAGCAAAGAAAATTAGAGATGCAACTCAAGCAACTAAAACAAGATTCAACTCAGTTTTAAAGATCAAGTAAATCAACATCAAAACAAAGTTTCAAATTCCAGATCAAAGATCAAAATCAAATCAAAACAACTCCAGGCTCTCTTCTCTGTTATCATCAAACAGGTGAGTAAACTTCACTTTTATCCCCTTTATTTACTTATACCTATGATGATGGATGAAAATGATAACATAAAATGTTTTATTATGGATGAATTAAAGTATTTGTGTGTGTATATATAAAGGAAATATCTGGTGCATGTTTTTATATATGTATATCCATACCTTTGTTTGTAAACAGGCACAATAATTTCATTTATAAAAATCTATATTTTAATATATAAGTAGATTTATGTTATGATCCTTAAGGGAAAAATGTTGATATTAACTAAATTTTGATTTTAAAAATGTTCATAAGAATAATTAGGAAGTAATGAACTGGAAAATATAAATATACAGTCAAAATCCAATGCATGTTAGAAATCAAATGTCTGGAATTTGTGTTATGATTCTACGATTTGATACGTGTTGCAAAATAATGAATTTAGATAAAGAAATCATGATTTTTTGCATTGTGAATTATGAGATATCTCGAGATGATCAGTATTTGCTTATTTGTCGAATTCCAACGATCGGCATGGTATGAGGAGTCGTAATCATGACTGGAGGTGGCGTAAAGGATGAGGATCGAGGGAAAAATACTTGGAAGATTTTCAGGTGGTCAGAGTGGCCAAGAAACGTTGATTTTGGGTTTTATCATGCTATTTGTTCGTCGATGTTCCTCGAGCTCGTGTGACATCGTGAGAGAATCGGAACGAATCGGAGGTGGTGGGATCGAAGCTTGGGTCGGTGGCACTGCTCTGGACAAGGTGGCGTGGATGCTAGTGGTCTGGATCGTTGGCGTGAGGTGGATTTGTCGATCATTGTTTGGGTTCTAGTGGTTTCGAGTTGCTCGATTTTGATATCCTGGCGATTTCATCGATCTGGAAGGTCAGGCTAGTTAATGGGGTCGTCGGCGACTTGCCGGCGATGGCATCGATGGTCGGAGCTGCTGCGATCGTTTGTGCACATGAACGTGTGTCAGATGTATTAGTGTTTAGAGGATGTTGTGGAAATAGAAGAAGAAGAAGGTGGAGTCTCGGGTTTGGCCTCGGGAAAGATTTGGTTTGGCTCGAGTTCGCCTTCGTGTGTACGCGAGTGATTTTAACTGTAGTAACAGTTTTTAAAATTTTAAAGAAACATGTACCAAGTTTTAAAGTTTGAAAAAAATGGAAGTAATTAATTTAATAAGACCTAAATGATGAAATTAAGTAATTAATTAAGATAAAGAATTTATCTTAAATTAATTAAGGTTGTGATACGTAAAGAATAGTTAATTACTTAATGAAATTAATTAAAGGTTTGATTACTTAATGAAAGTAAATAAAGAATAATTACTTAATGAAAGTAATTAAAAGGATAATTACTCAATATAAAGGATTAATTACTTAATTAATTAAAGGATAATGAATTAATGTGATTAATTAATTTACGTGATTAATTAAAGGTTAATTAATTAATGATTAAAGGTGAATTAATTATTGATTAAAGGTTAATTAATTTATGATTGAAAGCTAATTACTTAATGAAATTAATTAAGGGTTAATTAATTATGTAATTAACTTAAGCTTAGTTTATTTATGTGATCAATTATGGAATAATTAATTAATTGAGGATAATTACTTAAGATGGATAATTAAGGATGATTAATTAATTTCATTAATTAAAAACTAATGGTTTGTAATTAATTAATGTTAATCAAGCAGGGTTAGGTAATTAATTTATAGGTAATTAATCTATTTTGAGATTAATTAAATTAATTATAAATTATGTGATTTGTTTAATCTTGCTTATGGATGATTGGATTATATTGAATGCCTTGAATTGTTTGGTATCTCTGATCTGTAATATTCTGTGATATGAATTGCTTTGGTTTGAGTTGTGATAAATGTAATTTATTTATTTGTGATGAATTTACATATTTATCTATGAATGAAGATAAGCGTTATAAGATTATACCGCTTATTGATATTGTTGTACTTGATCTATGATGGTTGTATTGTTGCATGTAAACCCCTGGACAACACACACTCACAAAATATGGATTCCACGGGAAACTGGTTAAGTCATGGATATTTTGAAAATGGTGAAAGAATTTTAAAGTTGAAATTTGAATTCAAAATGGTTTGGAAGTGAAATTGGGTTAAATATGAAAAGCTTTTGAAAGGGAAGTTTTCAAATTAAAATGATTTTGAATTTGAATTCAAAGATTAAAATTGAATTCTATATTTATAAATAAGTTTAAAGTTTGAGATTTCTTCCAACATTCTTATTTATAGTTTAATTTGATTTCTGGAAACGTTGGACTTAAAAGATAAATTTTGAGAATTAATAATATTTTATTATTTAAAAGGAAACTATGGTTTACAAAGGGTTATACATGGTATAAAATGTATATATATGGATTTTAAACCATTTTTAAAGTATTTTAAAAGAATTATTTTGGAATTTAAATTTAACTCAAATAGAACTTGCCAAAGATGCGGTAGTTCGCGGATTTTCTGATTTTACTTTAAAAGGCTATAACTTGAGCAAATTAAATCAGATTTTTCCGAAATGAAAAACCTTTATTTTCAAATGATAATAGCTTTCATATAAAGGAAGAATTCCCAGTTTTTGTTGAATGGATTTTCCAAGTTATGGGTAAATCAAATTTGAAAAGGAAATAGTTTTGAAAGCTATGAATGAATTTTTGTTAGAGATTTGGTAAACCTTGTTTCAAACTTAAGAGGATCTTAAAAATGGATCTTTTTGTTTAAAAGATTAAAAATGGAAAATTTGTTTAAACCATTCAAAAGGAAAGGTTTTGTGAAATAAGGGTTGTGACTTAACTAAGATCCAAATGGATCCATATGTTTTTAAAGTTAAGCGCTTATTATTCAGATTAGCCGGGTGAGGAATTTATGTCATAAAACCCATTCCGAATAATGATACGATAGAATGGAATTGCAATTGAAGACGGTGATTGAAGACCGGGTATTTTCAAAATTGAAAGGATTACCTATCTATAGTCTCTGCACTGAGTTGCTCTGGTATAGAGATTTCCCTATGTGATGGGGATTCCGGACGTGATTAGAGGATATCCGGATTTGCAAGGACTACTTTGAAGTACCTTCGGTTCCATTCAGACCTATGATGGACTTGTATGGATGTATGTCTTACGTTACACTTTGAGATATAAAGCTGGTTTCTATCAAATACATTTATGTTTGGTGGCGGGGAATTTATTCTCTTAGCTTAACACTCTTCTCTGAGACGTACGAGCTTAGAGATTATGTAGTTGATGGTCACTAGTGATATACTCCTAATTTGGTATTGTGGCATACTGAGTGCTGATCATTGGTTGATCGAAGCATGGCTTTTGTGAAAAGCGTAGCTTTGTGGGACGAGCCTTCATCGAACCTCACACCCTGGAAATGGTCGAAACAGGAAGGATGCAGCAAGGTTATGGGGGTCTCTCCCCTCAAGGTATGTACATTTCCTTTTGGATAAAAAGTGTTATCATGGTATGGAGCCCAGATATTTAACTTATGTGGTTGTTGGAATTTTGTTGTTGGGATCCCGGGATAAAGGTTGGTTACGACCGGGGGATGGCGTACTCGTGACAGTTAGTTACCTAGTTACAGAGGTAACCCGGCCTTGTGTTGGCAGAGATCCGATTAGGTTCTCGGGGCATCCCTCCAGAGGCGTACCCATTCGAAAAGGAAGTTCCTTAGCCTTGGCCATTTGTTGGAAATCCAAACAATCAAGACGAGCCCTATACGGTTTAGTTGTAGAACCTGCCATGTGACGTGGTGGTAACCTGCCATTTAGCATGGTAGCTATAGTAGGCATACTATAATGGTAGTATGCTGGCTAAGATTAATATTATACCTTCAAAATGTTTTCACACTATGCACTAATAATAATATCAAAAGGATTTTCGCATATCAAGCATGTTTGACTGCTATAAGGAGAAATCTCCTCCATGTGTGAGATTGCATTGTGTGTGCGGTGGGAGGCCTTATGGTAGTTTCATTTTCCAAAAAGCATAACGGAGTTCTTTTTATTTCTTTTTGTTCAAACAATTGTTTTTGTTTGCTCACACCAGTTGCATGAACGACCCGGAGTTTATTGTTCCCTTTATAAGCTCTGGGTGCCCATAATTTTCCACATGGGCAGCCTAGAGTCAGGTTATCAGTAGGTTGTGAAGCTAGTTCAAATAGTAGATGTAGATTTTAAGTCTTTGGATCTAGAAGTCTTTGGGTTGCACCGGTTTGCTACAAGTTTAGCATGATAAGGGGTTTGAGCTATCTTTGGTTTAGAGCTTTGGAGCTTTGGCAATGAAGACGCAGTTGTTGGATTCTGTCTCTCTCTCTTGAAGACTATATTAGAGTTATTTTATTCCGCTGTGGTGTTGTATATATTGGCTCTGATGTTGGGCATTTGTTGTAGAATGTTGGAGTTCAATGTTGTTTCCATTTGGTGTATCAATAATTATCATTTTGTTTCTGCTGTTTTGTTTTCATCTAATGTGTTATAGCTCCAGCGATACGGACTTCAACGTTTGAATCTCCGGCATTCGAATACGGGTGATGTATTGGATGTCGATTTTCGAGCGCTAAATCCGGGTTGTCACATTATACTTATAAATAATAATTTTTAAAAAGATTTTGTAAATAAATATTACTTATCTTTAAAAGTTTTAATTGGAAATTTTGAAATAAACAATCAGTTAAGAAGATAATATAATCTAACTATATATTTTGTAAACTAAATTCCAATAAGCATTAAAACGGATAAAATCTCTATTTTGAAATTCATTTAGAATCACTTAAGTAACTAAGACAATAACTCTAAAAAAAATTCAACATTTTTAGCCAAAATCGTTCTATAAAATATAATTCCATAATACAAAATTGTTTATCAATTCGAGTTGCTTTCCGGCAAATTTCGATTATACAACAATGTATATATTTTCAACCATCAACCCAACTAACAATGAACAATATAAATTTTAACATATAATCTTATTTTATCCTTTTAATTCATTTTTTAACTATTGATTCAGATCCAATATTTCAAACATTCTATTAAACCAATTCAAGCATCAACAAATTGAAACTACATTGTCAAATTTTATTTTAATTCTATCATTCCCTACTAGTCATTAACGTAATCCCAAACGAAGCATACATACAAAATAAACTTGCATAGATATAGGTGTGTGAGTTATATGATAACTCACCTTAACATATTGTAACGACCCGATATTTTCAACCATTCGCATCCGCACATGTCGGACTTGAATTGCTCAAAATACCGCGTTGTAAATAAAAATTTGGCAAACTCATCATATTTAGTAAATAAATAATCACAGATCACAGACACAGAGTAATATAATGCAGCGGAAATAAAAGAGATAGTAGTTCATGAAGCTACTATATAAATACATCATAGTTAAGTAAGATACAATAGTAATACCAAGATACAACAGGAGTAACAGTATGATAATCAGGTACAACTTGAATCACCGGATAACAAAATGAATAGATATCTGGATCTTCAAAGCAAAACTCCAGCTCCAAAGGTGAGCCTCAAATGCTGTATCACTCAGTCTGACCCGAGCATAAAGCAAAACACAAAACACTCGAGTCAGGACATACATACTTATACAAATGTAAACCAACTCAAGTGAACTGTAATAAAGGTACAAGTAACACAAAGGATGCTTGGGATCGCCCATCCTCTAAGGATCCGTTAAACTATTTACTATGTAGTAATATTGCTCTATTATAATAATGTCTAATATAAAATAAACATACTTTTAAATAGCGTCAAGGGGTTATCCATATAGCCCTTAACACGTAATAGTGCCAGTAGTCTATCCAGTATTAGCATACTCCCAAAATGGGGGCTACCCTCGATACTCCACAGGCTACGGGAGAAATCACATCTCATAGTAAAGCTCGCTATGGTAAGTGACATGGCACAACTAGGCAATGCCAGGATAGATATACCAATTACTCATCCGGACTGGTGGTGACGAATAGCAGCCACTACTGCCCACCTCGAACAACACTCCCAAATCAAGGGGTGCACCCAATCAATCACAAAGTAATAGAATGGTATCGAAGAAGTGTGTCTGCTCAGAGGTGCTACCTCATTGGCCCGTCAATCACTCCTGTTTTAGCCACTTTATGCCAACTCACGGGAGTTGGGTCCACGTATAAACCTTAGGATCGTCGCCACCATCCTACTTCATTCTGGAAACTCCATCGTGTACACAGTTGTTAAAGTGGTTTTCGGTATCGACAGAGAGTATATCCATATCCGATTCCGGTCTCTTTAACAACCAATCGTTATTATAACCCGTGGTTATAATTTTAAAACAGTTTACACTTCAAAATAGAATATCATTTCAAATCCAAATCTTTATCAAAATAAAGATTAAATCAATTCCAAACCATTTCAATATATTTAAAATATCATATCATTTCAAAACTTCATTTCAAATCATTTCAATATATCAAAATATCATATCCTTTCAAAAACTTCATTTCAAATCATTTTAATATATCAAAACATCATATCATTCCAAAACTTCATTTCAAATCATTTTAATATATCAAAACATCATATCATTTCAAAACTTCATTTCAAATCAATTTAATATATCAAAATATCATATCCTTTCAAAAACTTCATTTCAAATCATTTATTTAAGTTCAAATCCAAATATTCAGCTTTAAATACCATTTAAATTCAAAGATATCATTCATTTATTATCATTTAAAGTCACCTTTTAAATAGTTTATATTTCAATCAAAATAATTCATCTAAACCATTTAAAAGTGTAATTATTATACTTTCAAATCATGTATTCAATTTCCAAAGTTTTAAACTATTCTGAGTTCATTTACTAAGTTAAAAACCATAAACATTGAAAATTTCAGCCTTTCCCAGCATTCAGAAAAAGCCGTTATAAGTTATTCTTGAAAACATTTTTAATTTAGCAAAGACAGCATTTTAAAATTGTTGTTAAATCTCAGTTTAGTTGCAATTTAGTTTAAAACAGCAAAGACAACATTTCTAGAAATGCTTTAATAGCTCAGGTTTCAAATTAAAGGTTTTAACTAAATTCAGCAAAGACAGCAGACCACTACAGCATTTACAAAACTGCTGTAATAGGCCTTTATTAAGTTTTTAGCATTTTAATTTACTATAGCAAGTACATCATTTCAGAACTGCTGTAATAGCCTCTTTATAAAGCTTTTAGTTTATTTACAGAAACCATAGCTTTTCTGAATGCTATTAAAAGTATTTTCCAAATTTTAGTGTATTTCCAGCAAATAATAAACTTCAATTTAAACCATTTAAACATTATAAAAATCATATTTTTAACATTCAAAAATGTTCATTAAAAATAACCTTTTAACTTATGATTTTATAAAATAATTTTTTTACAATAAAATCCAACTTCCAATAAATCACTCATTAAAATTCAAGTGTATAATTTTCCAAATTTTGCATTTGATAATTTATTAACACTTACATTTAAATTACCATTTCACACATTAAACTAAACTTCCAATTTATTTAATTAATTTAAACCTTTAATTAAAACCAAATTTCACATTTCCAAGTCAAGTTAAAATTTAAAATTTCACATTTAAGCCTTCATTCATTTAACCATTTTAGTTCATTGAAAAATCAATAATACTTTATCAAGTCATTTAAATTCAAATTTAAATCAAATTATCATATTTCCCATTTTCCAAATAAAATTAAATTTCCCTTTATTCATAACTTAAATTCATTTTTACCAAAATCCAAATTTCCAAACTTAAGTTATATTTCAAAATTTTCAATTTAACCATTTATTTATTTACATTTTTAACTTATAGAAAAATCATAATTTCTTTATTTAAAAAATTTAAAAAATCTATTTAAATCAAATTTCCATAAAATTTTCACTTTTAGAATACTTAAAAATAATTCAAAACACTTTAAAATTAACCACGGGTCTGTATATAGTTTTCTAACCTAGGTCAAGTGATACAGATATGTATCGTTTCAATCCGCAGTTTACAAAGAAAAATCCGGGTTCTATCATTTCAAACCCGCAATCCCAAGTCAAAATAAATTAAATAAAAATCGTTCAGGCCTATCATTTCAGCCCATAACGATTTTTCCTTATTCTAAAGTCCGTTCGGGTATGTATCATTTCAACCCATAGTGATTCTATTCTACAGGGAACTTGCCGTGTGAGAAATAGATATAATAAGCAGTATAACAACATATAACAGTATCAGATGATGTGATAGGTTAATAAACAGGGTTAACATCATATAATATACAATCACAGGAAGGTATAACATAATATAATAGTTCTACACATTGAATTGTTGTCAATTCACATTTGCATAAGTATAAATTTCAAGTGAGATTACTCACCTTTTTATGCTGGAGTTATCAAATCAAATGACACAAACGGATACCAGAAAGCATGATGACACAACGATGGAATCAAGTGGATGAGAACCAAGCTAATGATATTGTCATAACCCATAAACAAACCAAGTAAAATTATAAATCAATACAATCATCAATTTGAAACAACTTTTAAAATAAAAAGCAAAAATGGAATGAATGTTTTTTCCTTGCTTTCTACCAGTGCTTGCTCAGCTTAAGGGATGTTTTGGCTCAGGTTTGGCATGACTTTGGCTCAGGTTTGGGTTCAAAGAGGCACGACTACAAGGCGTTGAAGTGGTGGAGGAGTTACTACACATGAATATGAAGAGGCTTATGCAAATAGTGGAGTTTTTGTTCAACTTTTGGCTCGGTCTATGTCCCATCTAGGTTCGGCCATTTCATGTACAGTTCTGGACAGAGGTAGGAGGTGATGTTTAGGGGTGTGTCAAGGTGGTGGTGGAGCAATAGGAGGTGGCCAATGTCATCTAAGGTGATGGTGATGAAGACTGGGTGGCTAGGCATGCTTTTTAAGGAGTTTTTGCATTGGTTTTATGGATTTTGCATTATTGGATGGTCAAGGCAACTTCAGGTCCGAGGAGATGAAGGTCAGGCCGCCTATGGTTAGAGGAAGAAGTGGTGGTGGTCGGCGGAGGAGATGGTGGAGGTGTTAGGCCGAGCAAAGCAAGAGAAACCAAGGCAAAAACAATGTAAATAAGAAGAAAAATGAGAAAGAAAGAAGCCATTAGAACATAAATTTTTTCTCAAGATAAAAATTTCGTGAGTTTTGGAGAGAAAGGAGTTTTCTCACGTGAATGAGAAAAAAAATACACGGCTATGGGCTAGAGAGATGTATGGCCAAAGCAAGGAGAGGAAAAGCCAAAAGAAATGAAGAGCCTTGTCTCTTTGAATTTCTAATTTCTTTTAATCAAAATAAACAAATAAATTTCAGTAAATAAAAATAAAAAGCTGAACCAAATAAAGTGAAAAAGAAAATAAATAAATAATTTAAGTAAAAATAGAAAATAATTAAGAAAATAGCTAATATATTAAAACTAGCATTTAAAATACAAATAATGTACAATAAACATTTAAAAATTATAACAACACTTTTAAACAAATAAAAGTCAAGTAAATAAAATAAATGATGAACAAAATAAAGCAGAAATGAAAATAAAATAAGATTTTAAGAAAATAGAAAATAAATAAAGAATTTCTTTAATTAAATGAAACTAGAAATTAGAAATTATAAACAGAATACAACTGACATTGGAAAATGTCAGTTGTATTCTGAAAAATGTTTTAAAACCAAAATATATACATAACAAGTTATTTTACCCATATAAACATAAATTAGAACATTACATGACCAAATAAAATATTATTTATATAATTTAAAATAAACAATTTTGTTAAATACAGCAAATTACACATAATATTTAAAGGGGCATAACTTTCACATTATAAATCAGATTTCAACGAAACAAAGAGCAGTATTCTTGAAATTTTATTTACTTTCATAATCAATGATAAAATTCAAAAATTTAAACTTTTAAAATTTTAAATTAAAAGTCAAAGTTTGACATAATGACCAAAATTCACATTTCTGGAAAATACTTTATTTATTCTTGTTTGGAATTATAATTCACATAAAAATCAAAATTATATTTAAAATAACAAAATTTATCCATTTTAATAAATAAAATAAAGTGTTTAAATCAGGCAATTCAATTTAAAATAATTACAAAATACAGGGTTGTTACACATATGCTAACTGAAACTTCCATCTGAAGCTATATGCCCCAAGCCCTAGCTGCATTTATCACTGCTCCGGAGTAAGCACACAATAGCAGTTCTAAACCAAAGCATTCACTTAGATTCCTCCGCTCCAACCCCATGCTCAACCCTGTGCCCTAACTCTGCAATGTTTCCATCTTCCCCGAAGATTGCACATGCACTAGCAGTCCCCAATTCGATCTCGCATACTGCCATCGTCCCAATCAAGTCGCGCTCGCCCTCTCGCCTTGAAGCTCACGCGTTGCCTACCCCTACTTCGGCCTGCCACCATTAGTTATGTTTTTTTTTCGGTTGATCTTGTAAGCGAGATTGGGAACGAGGGATTTGGATGGTAGGATGGCAAAATGAAAGCATGGGATGAGGCTTGGGTTCACGCTTTTTGGGCTTAGGCTAAAGGAAATGAATTAAATATATATAATTTATGTTATTCTAAATTATGTCCCTATATAAATTAATTACCGTTGCACTTTTCTTTTGAACCACTAATTTATAAATTTGTAAATCTATTCCAATCCAAGTGAAAACTGTTAAAACTAATTTACACTTCATTTTGCAAATTATATTTCGACAACTAGATATTATTAAATTTAGTATTATTTACTTTTAATTATCCATCGCGCAATTATAAAATAGATTTAATTTCTCTACTATTCCAATGGTATAAAAATTATTCACACTTCTAATAATTACCATTTATTTTTTAGAATGATCGTAAATTTCCAAGTGTCATTTATTTCAATAATATAGATTTTAATGACATTTAGGTTTACAAAACACGATTCGAATCTTAAATTGAGTTTTAAATTAACTTTATTCATCTTATTCCTAACAAATTCCAAAGATCCAAATTAAATTTCCAAAATTCTATTTTAATATGTTTATTTTATTTTAATCTCGACCAGGGTTGTTACAGACTACTCCCTTAAAGGAATTGTGTCCTAGAAATTCACTAGAGAATTCTATAACTAATTTAAATAATATTATATAAAAAATAATTTATACATATCATTCTTTATGCTCTTTTTCCCATGACACTTTAATAAAATTTTATTTCATTCAAATAAACTATACGATAAATATGGCGATCAATATGTATAGTTTCTAATAGTTCTTTCAAGAGTTTCCTTAATTTGAAATGTATAAAAATTTAAATTTTTCTAAGTATCCAAAAATTTTGAAAATTTTGGTAGAGTCGCCTTTGTATAGGGAGTTGTTTGTAATTTCAATTATATTATATATAATATACATCGACCACCATGTCGGAAATACAATATATATTAATATTTCTAACAATTCTGTATTTAGTCCATAAGCGTACCTTTATTTAACGTTGTAAAACGAGTTATCATGGTTTTGATATGATCATAAGCGAGCTATTATCACCATTAATCCAATGTACTTGTTTTACCTATTCTCAACTTAAGTTTAAATCTTAGTCGCTTAGAAGAAGCATAAAAAGTATGCAACCATTTATTATAGAACCAACATCACCTTTATACTTAACCCACCTTCCACTAATTTTTCTATGGTCGAATCCATCCAATTAAGTTATGATTTGTTATTGTAATGATAATACAGTGTTTTAGCTCTCTTAAACATCATTCGGATCATAAAATTATAAAGTACACCGTGACTTATAGTCGATTTACTAGGAACATCAATTCTGAAATTAACTAGTAAAAATAGGTCCATTATATAAAACAGTCCTCTTAGCCTTGAAAACATTAAAATGTCAGAAAACATTTCGAACAAAAGTTGTTGTTTAGGTCCTAGGCCTTTTGGAAAGCGTAAAATCATTGAATTCAGACAAACCATTCAAAAGTTATAGACAAAAGAGTTCAGCTTAGTTTTGGTAAATTTTCATTTCGGGATAACAATCAATATCTATGGAAATATATGTTTACACCGCACAAACTTCAAAACTTTGGAAAGTGATAAACAACAAAGTTATTACTCATGCAATTTTCTAATTAACGGAAAAAGAATCGACAAAATCGAATCACTTGCTCACAAGTTATGATTATATTAATAAGCACTTATAACGACCCAGAAATCTCAATCAATTGAAATTAGAATATTTAATTGATTTAAAAATTGAAAAATTGATTTTTATAGTTAATAGTTAAATTGCAGGTATAATGGTTATATGAATATATGGAATTGATAAAATAATTGGATTCAGAATTTAATGTGAATGGAAATAATTTCTAAATTTGATTTAAGTTCCATTTGAATTGGAATGAAGTTAGTGAATTTTAAATTGATTAAAAAGTGATTCAAATAGAAATTGAGAATTTATATGTTAATTTAACGAGTGAAAAATAGCCATTCGGGACACTGTCTCATAATTGGACGTAACCAGTCTCACTGGATCTGTAATAGTATATTCTTATAGGATTTCAAATTTCGTGTCAATCGAACTTACGGTTTGGTCATGCGAAGTTGAAACCATAGAAATTTATTTAAGTAAATTTAATTAAAATAACTCGATTCGAAAACCTATCTTCCAAATATGATGGAATTGGCTCCCGATATATATTCCATTGTGTTCGGAATATAGGTAGAACATTATAAATGCTAGGTGGCACGTCTCGATTAAAGTTCGACCGATTTCAAGTGAATAGTGAAAATTTGCTATAAAAGGACCCTAAACTATCCTCATTTGTCGAAACACTAATTCCCTAGGTCACAGCCGCCACGAATGGTTTGAACTCCCGAAATCTTAAATCATTCCTCCTTAAATTTCTTCTGATCCATTAATAATTAGAAGAAACTTCCAACTAGAAACTTGTAGAGCTCGACGAGAGCTACAAATCCTATGGTCATGATTGGATATGGCACAGCAAATTTGAGGCAATTCGTGTTCAAACACGCGACATTCGTTCACATTTTCCTAGGCGTAGGGACAACCGACTGTGGTGCGGCGCTGGCCGTGGGTGCGGCGGAGGTTGGCGCACATGGTGGAGTTCTTTGATCGAGCTCCGGTCGAGCGTAGCATGGTGCGGCGTAAAGGGAAGTGGTGTGTATATGGGTTGGAGCAACCTGAAGCCTGAACAAAGAAGGGGTAGAGGAAACTGACGGTCCTGATCAGCAGATGCGGAAATGTGCAGCCCTAATTATCTCAGGGTATAGAAAAAAAGATTTTGTAAATTTATTTCTTAATAAATCGTGTAATCTTATTTGTATCATAACTTTTCCATACGAGGTCAAATTCAAACGCGACGAGTTTCGTTGGGATCATATCCACGAAGGCTACACTCTGGATTGGATTGGATGGATTCAGAGTTAGCAAAAATTTTGGTTTAAAATTGAATGACTATTCAGTTTTAATTCGAATCTGGAATGTTCTGACGGCTATAAAATCAAGGTGGGAAAATCTTACTCAATTTGGTTGACTGGTTTAACTTATAGCAATTAAAAATTAATTATTGGATGATTGGTTGAATTGATATATTATTATGAGCAGAATGTTATATTATATATGGTAGTCGATATATATATAGTAGTAGTTGTTGGATATATTTCCGACTGATTGGAGTGGATGAGACACAATGCGTCATGCAAAATAGCGGATGACCCTATATTACCGTGATATCCCGCCTCAAAGCGGGATTGATATTTTATGTTGTACAACATCTGTGGATGCAGGGAAACAGGTCGTAGGTATCCAGTTGAATTCCTCAAATATATTGATTGTTTTTCACATATAGTGATATATGATGTGATTGGATAATATGTGATGGATTATTGTGTGATTTTGTAACGACCCACTATTTTGGACCATTCAAATCGACAACAAAATCGCACATGTCAGACTTGAATAATACAAAACAATAGATTGTAAATAAATTTGGAGCAAATAAAACCAATTATAGAATCACAGACACAAAATATCATAATAACCCGCAGCGGAAATAAAAATACATAGTGGTTCATAAGGCCACTACAGTACATAGTCTCAAAACAGATACAAAATACCATAGTCTGAAAAACAGATACAACAGAATTCTGAATACATAAGTTCACAAATGCATAAGCAAAGCTGAATGAAATAACTGAAATGGAAAGACAACTAGATAGACAGATAAACTCTAGAAATCTCTAGCTCCAGAAGGTGAATCCAAAGCTGTAATACTCAGGCTGACCCGAGCATAAAACAAAACACAAACACTCGAGTCAGGACATACATACTTATACAATGTAAATCAACTCAAGTGAACTGTAATAGAAATGCATCAATAACTTAAAGGATGCTTGGGATCGCCCATCCTCTAAGGATCCGTTAAACTATCTACTATGTACTAAGATACGCTATTATAATAATGTCTAAAGTAAAGTAAACTATCAAAATAGCGTTAAGGCTTTACATTTTCCACCTTAACACATTTTTATATTCCCATAGTCTATACAGTACCGTAATCTCCCCCGTAATGGGCGTCGTCAAAGGGCACTCCATAGGTATGGTACAAAACAAATTCGTAGTAAAGCACGCTTGGGTAGGTGACACAGCACAACTAGGCAATGCCAGGGTAGATATACCAATTACACTTCCGGGCCGGTGGTAACGCAGAGCCACAGTAATCGCCCACCTCGAGCCACACTCCCGAATCAAGGGGTGCACCCAATCAATCACAAAGTAATAGAAGGGTATAGGATGGAATGTGTCTGATAAGAGGTGCTACCTCATTAGCCCGTCAATTGCTCCTGTTTTAGCCACCTTATGCCAACTCACGGGAGTCGGGTCCACGTTTATACCTCAAAATAGAATCGTCGCCACCATCCTACTTCATTTCGGAATCTCCACCGCGTACACAGTTGTTAAAGTTGTTTTCAGTATCGACAAAGAGTTTGTCCATATCTGATCCCGGTCTCTTTAACAACCAATCGTTATTATAACCCGTGGTTATAAATTCAAAATGGTTTATATTTCAAATCAAAACATATTCATTTAAACCATTTAAATCCAATGTCAATATCCTTCAAAATAATATTCATTTCCAAAGTTTTATCATATTTAAGTTCATTCATGCAATTATCCATTTTCAAAAACATTGTATTTTCAGCATTCATAGCACTTTGAAAATGTTATTGTAGTTATAGTATTTAAGAATTATCATCTTTTTCAGAAACAACAACACTTATAAAATGTTACAGTAGATAGTAGTATTATTTCAGAAAACAGTTCATTTACAGAAACAGCAGCACTTATAAACTGCTACAGTAGGTAGTAGTATTATTTCAGAAAACACTTCATTTACAGAAACAATAGCACTTATAAACTGCTACCTTAAAACCACAGCATTTTAGAAATGCTGTCAATACAAATATGAGATTTTCTATAACATTTTATAAACATTATAATTTCAGTTTTCACCATTTTAACTTATAAAACATATATCACTTTTCAAAATTATTTATTTGGATATCATTTCACTTATGATTTAAATAAGATAAAATTTTATAAATAAAATATCCAAATTAAACATAATTCATTTATTAAGTCAAAAATTCATTTATATTGTTTAACTTTTAATTTAAATAACAACTAAATATTTTTTTACTTTTAAAATATCCATTTCATAAATAAAATATTTTATTTCTAAGTTAAGCCAAAAATTCCATTTCAAATCAAATTTCAATTATTAAGTCAAATCAGATTTAAATTTAGATCTTAATTATTTATTAACTTATACGATTTTTAACTTATAGAATATCACTATAAATTTATTTAAATCATTTTAAAAATCAAATTTAGTTAAAATCTCATCTATTTTATATTCCAAATACTTAAAATTTTTAGAAAATATTTATATTTAAAATTAACTATGGGTCTGTATAATATTTTTTAACCTAGGTCAACTAATACGGATAATATATCATTTCAATCTGTAATGAATTATAATCCCGGATTTTATCATTTCAAACCCGCAATCCCAAGTCAAATAAAAGATCGCTCGAGCCTATCATTTTAGCTCATAACGACTTTTCCCTATTCTAAAGTCCGTTCAGGTATGTATCATTTCAACCCATTGTGATTCTATACTAACAGGGAACTTGCAGTGTGAGAAACAGAAAATAAATAAACAGTAAAACATATCATATGATGTCAAGTGATGCAACAGGTATATAACCAGGTAATATCATCATATAATGTCAGATAACATGCAGATGTGAACATATAACATAGCATATCAACTAATACAATTTAAGTGACATTGTTTCACATTTATATAAGTACGATTTTGTCGAGAGTGATAAACTCACCTTTTTAAAGCTAGAGATCAAATTCAAAATCCAAATCCAAACTACGCAAAGCACGACAAAGCATGAATCAGATTAGGAGAAATAGCACCCAAATCCAAATCTTGTAAACAACAAAATAGAATAGATATAAGTATATATTAATCACAAAAGAAATATAAGAATTAAACAAAGCAAAACAAAGACAAGGTGGAACAAAAGTGGCTTAAACACATAAGTGGGCTCGGCCTCAAAGGAGATAGGCTTGACCACCATCAAACATGCTCGGCCATGACTTGATTTGTGGCATATAGGCTCGGCCATGTAATGGAATGGATGTGAATGGCTAAGGAATGTGAAGAGATGGCAAAGCAAAGGTCAAGTGAAGGCAAAAGCAAAGGACACGTGAGATTTGGGTTTGGCCTAGGCTACTATGCTCGGCCCTATGTGTTAAGATCTGGTTAAGTGATGTAATGGATCAAGACACATCAGGTCTGGTCACGGCTAAGGATAGGAATGGTCATGGCAAGGCAAAGCATTGGAATATGAAGAGGTAGGAGTTGTGGAATACAAAGAGGCAAGTGCATATGAATGGTCATGGGCTCAAGTGGGTTCGGCCATAGGCAATTGGCTCGGTCTGGGTTCATAGCAAGGTCAGGTCAGGTCTGATGGTGTGGCAAAGGGTCAGGTCTGGTCATGTCATGGGGCTAGAGATGGTGGAAGTGATGGTGGTGGTCGAGGCTACAAGGAGAAGAGGTGGTGAACATAGGAAGATTCGACTAGGGTTTGTATCTTGTTTTGGTGGTGGTCTGGATCATGGAGACCACGGAAACAACATGAGGTGGTGGTGGAATGGTGGAGGCCGGTCATGGAGGTAGTGGTGGTGAGATGGTTGGCAAAAGGATGGAGCATGGTGATGGCCGAATTAACATAAGGGAAGAAAACAAAAGAAAGGAGAAAAAGAAAAGAGAAAGAAGAAGGAAGCAATAGAAACTTACTTTAAAACTTTTTGTTATTGTTAGAAATGAAAATGGAAATGAGATGTACGGCTATTGGAAAGGAAATACACAACTAAGAAGGAAAAGGAAAAGGCACACATCACATTAAAGAAAAGAAAACCTATGACTCTTGAATTTCCAATCCCACTTGTCAAGCCCAAAACCAAACAAGTTCAAACTCAAACAAATAAAATTCAAAGCCCAAACAAATAAAATAGGAATAACAATGAAAATATAGACAATAAAATACTGGAAATAATTTCTTGTAAAATGCTGAATTTATCAGATTTAAAAGAAAGTATAAACAGAATTTAACAAAATGAAAAGCAGAATGAATATCAGAAAAAAATACTGTTTCAAAGAAAAAGATTAGAAATTTAAAATTCAATTTTAAAATTTCAACTGAACTCAAAGTCTGACTAAAGTTGAACAAAATATAATATTTCCAGAAAATCATTATTTTATTATATTTGGAAAATAAATTATCAATAAATTCCAAAATTACATTTGAAAAATTCCAAAATTTCAAATTAAATGATTTAAAATCAATGGTTTCAAATAAATAAATTTAAAAATATTTGTTAAAATTTATGGGTTGTTACACTCTCCCCAACTCAAAAGTTTTCGTCCTAAAAAAGAAACGAAACATAGAAAGTCAAAGAAAGAGAGAATAAGATAGAATAACAAATATTACCTGAAACAAACAATTCCGGATTCGAAGCATGTATGCTCTCCTCCGTCTCCCAGGTACAATCCCGATCATCAATACTCCACTGCACTTTGACCAGGTTGACAGATTTTCCTTCTCAGCTGCTTCGTACCTCTATCTACAATACGAAGTGGCTTCCTCTCGACAGTCAGATTAGGCTAAATATCCAAACTCTTGAGAGTAGAAGGCTGAACAATAAGGGATGGATCATGAAGATACTGGCGAAGGTGCGAAACATGGAATACATTATGCACTCCAGAAAACTTCTCAGGAAGGTCCAAACGATAAGCTAAAGAACCAATCCTCTCCAAGATGCGAAAAGGGCCAATGAACCTAGGAGCAAGGTTTCCTCTATGACCAAACCAAATCACATTCCTTAAGGGACAGACCTTAAGGAAAACAAAATCACCAACAGCAAACTCCAAACTCCTCCTACGCCTATCAGCGTACTTCTTCTGCCTATCTTGAGCACTCCTCATCTTCCTCTTAATCTCCTCAACTCTCTTAGAAGCCTCAAGAAACATATCAGGACCAAGAACCAAACGATTAGCAGATTCAATCCAGCAAGATGGGGATCTGCAAGGTCGTTCGTAAAGAGCAGCAAATGGAGACATTTCAATACTAGCCTGAATTCAAAAGATGAAATGAGATAGATAAAGGATTAAGACAAGATTCAAATAAAAGATTGAGATTATACCTGATAATTGTTGTTATAGGTGAATTCACAAGATAGAGATGATCTTCAGGAGATCCTCCATAATCAATAACACAAGCACGAAGAAGATCCTCTAAAATCCGATTCACTCTTTCCGTTTGACTGTCAGTCTGCGGATGGTAAGTAGTGCTCAGATTCAAATGAGTACCCAAAGATTCCTGGAATGCTTTCCAAAACTGACTGGTAAAGATGGGTTCACGATCACAATCAATACTGACATGAACACCATGGAGAAGAACAATAAAATACTGGAAATAATTTCTTGTAAAACGCTGAATTTATCAGATTTAAAAGAAAGTATACACAGAATTTAACAAAATGAAAAGCAGAATGAATATCAGAAAAAAATACTGTTTCAAAGAAAAATATTAGAAATTTAAAATTCAATTTTAAAATTTCAACTGAACTCAAAGTTTGACTAAAGTTGAACAAAATATAATATTTCTAGAAAATCATTATTTTATTATATTTGGAAAATAAATTATCAATAAATTCCAAAATTACATTGGAAAAATTCCAAAATTTCAAATTAAATGATTTAAAGTCAATGGTTTCAGGTAAATAAATTTAAACATATTTGTTAAAATTTATGGGTTGTTACACTCTCCCCCACTCAAAAGTTTTCGTCCTAAAAAAGAAACGAAACATAGAAAGGCAAAGAAAGAGAGAATGAGATAGAATAACGAATAGTACCTGAAACAAACAATTCCGGATTCGAAGCACGTATGCTCTCCTCCGTCTCCCAGGTACAATCCCGATCATCAATACTCCACTGCACTTTGACTAGGTTGACAGATTTCCTTCTCAGCTGCTTCATACCTCTATCGACAATACGAAGTGGCTCCTCTCGACAGTCAGATTAGGCTAAAAATCCAAACTCTCGAGAGTAGAAGGCTGAATAATAAGGGATGGATCATGAAGATACTGGCGAAGATGCAAAACATGGAATACATTATGCACTCCAGAAAACTTCTCAGGTAGGTCCAAACGATAAGGTAAAGAACCAATCCTCTCCAAGATGCAAAAAGGACCAATGAACCTAGGAGCAAGCTTTCCTCTACGACCAAACCAAATCACATTCCTTAAGGGACAGACCTTAAGGAAAACAAAATCACCAACAACAAACTCCAAACTCCTCCTACGCCTATCAGCCTACTTCTTCTGCCTATCTTGAGCACTCCTCATCTTCCTCTTAATCTCCTCAACTCTCTTAGAAGCCTCAAGAATCATATCAGGACCAAGAACCAAACGATTAGCGGATTCAATCCAGCAAGATGGGGATCTGCAAGGTCGTTCGTAAAGAGCAGCAAATGGAGACATTTCAATACTAGCCTGAATTCAAAAGATGAAATGAGATAGATAAAGGATTAAGACAAGATTCAAATAAAAGATTGAGATTATACCTGATAACTGTTGTTATAGGTGAATTCAACAAGATAGAGATGATCTTCAGGAGATCCTCCATAATCCATTACACAAGCACGAAGAAGATCCTCTAAAATCCGATTCACTCTTTCCTTTTGACTGTCAGTCTGCGGATGGTAAGCAGTGCTCAGATTCAAATGAGTACCCAAAGATTCCTGGAAAGCTTTCCAAAACTGACTGGTAAAGATGGGATCGCGATCACAAACAATACTGACAGGAACACCATGGAGAAGAACAATCTCCCTCATATAGATCTCTGCCAAACTAGAAGCAGAACGGGTAGACTTGACCGGAATGAAATTAGCCGACTTGGTCAATCTATCCATAATAACCCAGATACTCTCATTACCCTTCCTAGTCCTCGGTAATCCATCGATAAAATCCATAGAATCTTGTTCCTATTTCCAATTGGGAACATCAAGGGGCTGCAACAAACCAGGGGTCTTCTGATGATCGGCCTTGACTTGTTGACAAGTCGCACACCTACTAACAAAAATGGAGATATCTCGCCTCATACCTCTCCACCAATACAACTTCTTCATATCCTGATACATCTTCGTCACACCCGAATGAATAGAAAGTCTGGATCGATGATTTTCCCAAAGTAACTCCTGTCTCAACCATCAACATTCGGGACACAAATTCGATTATTAATCCTCAAAATACCTCTATCATCGATCTGAGCTCCACTACCATCGAGACTATTACCTCCAACCCTGCTACGAACATTCTCCTTAATAATCCTAAGCATCCGATCCTCATCCTGCTTAGCCATGATACGATCCAAAAGAGGAGAAGAAACAACAAGCTGACACAACATCGCCTTCTTCCGACTCAAAGCGTCGTCCACAACATTAGCTTTCCCAAGGGTATAGTTGATGTCGAGGTCATAAGAAGCAAGGAACTCTAGCCACCTAACTTGTCTCTGATTCAAATCCATCTGGGTGAAAATATATCTCAAAGACTGATGATCCGTAAAAAGCTCAAACTTAGTTCCCAAAAGATGTTGCCTCCAAAGCTTCAAAGCAAAAACCACAACAAGAAATTCCAAATCATGAGCCGCATAATTCGCTTCATGGGTCTTCAACCGACGACTGGCATAAGCAATGACCTTCCCATCCTGCATCAGAACAGCTCCCAAACCTTCACAACTAGCATCAATGTACACCGTTAATCCCTCATTTACATTTGGAATGGTAAGAACTGGTGCAGAAGTAAGCTTGCACTTTAAATCACTGAATGCAGCTTTACACTTATTATTCCATATAAACTTAGCATTCTTACAAGTCAAAGCAGTGAGAGGTGTAGCAATCTGAGCCAAATTCTTAATGAATCTCCGATAATAAGCGGCAAGGCCAAGAAAACTACGGATATCAGATGGGGTCCTAGGAGTTTCCCAATCCTGAAATAGAATAGGGAAAAATAAGAACTACAATGTAGATAGAATAATTAGATTACAAAAGAAAGATGAGAAAAGGTAGACTTACATTGATCGCAGCGATCTTGACTGGATCAACAGAAACTCCATTACTAGAAACAATATGTCCAAGGAATCGGACTTCATCCTTCTAGAAATGGCATTTAGAGAATTTAGCTTTCAATTGGTGACTCCTAAGTGTCTCCAAAACAGAATTCAAATAGACCTTGTGCTCCTCCTCAGACTTAGAGAAGACAAGAATATCATCAACAAAGACCAGAACAAATTTATTAAGAACATCACGAAAAACACGATTCATCAAATCAACAAAGAAAGCTGGGGCATTAGTCAAACCAAAAGGCATAACTAACCATTCATAGAAACAGTTCTCAGTACGGAAAGCAGTCTTGTGAATACTTTCCTCAGCAACTCTGAGCTGGTGGAAACCTGTGGCAAGATCAAGCTGAGAGAAAACAGTAGCACACTAAAGCTAATCGAACATATCATTGATACGAGGCATAGGATATATGTTCCTCATAGTGAGCTTGTTGAGCTCCCTATAATCAACACACATCCTCAAATAACCATCGGACTTAGTGACGAAAACCACTACTGCTCCCCATTCGGAATAAATAGGTCTGATCAGACCCTTGGAGAACAAGTCCTCAATTTGTTTCCTTAACTCAACTTTCTCACGGGGTGCCATTCTTCTGGGAGGAAGGACTACAGGTACGGCTCCAGGGATAACAGTTCGGGTTTTACAAGATATAACAGCTTCATTCCTCTTAAGCCAATCACCTCCAAGCAACAAATCAAAAGCATCAGAACTATGAACGAAGAATTCACCAGAATATTTATGGCCAGAATAGAAGAGTTTAACTTGATTACAGATCCTACTAAGGTTCGCGGGGCCCTCAATAGGATCAGTAACACACAAAGGCACAGATGCAAACACAGGAGAAAGGAGATGCTCAAACTTATCACAAAGATCCACAGAAATAAAACTATGCGAAGCTCCAGTATCAAATAAAACACGAACAGGAAAATTAAACAGAGAAAAAGTGCCCTGAAGAGTACCTTGGGAATCACTAGGAGCAGGTGGAGTAGACGGAGCATGAGTGGAAGAAGTCATGGCGAAGACTCTAGATGTCTTGCCTTTCTGACACAAAGGACAATCCTTCTTGAAATGACCAAAATGCAGACAGAAATGATAGAGATTGTTCCTGGTATCCTGAGGTGGAGGAACAACAGCACCAACTGAAGTAGGGCAACTATCAGCATAGTGTCCCCTCTGATCACACTTGAAGCAGGTGATAGAAGATAGGTCGATATGATGCTTCCGAGGAGTAGATCCTATACCAAGATTCTTGAGCCAATTCTGCTTCTACTGATGGAAATTAGGCTTCCTCTTCTTAGAGTTGCCAGAACCAGGCTGAGATGGGGAAGCACGAGGAACAGAAACTTCCTTAGAAGTAGGATTCTCATATCTAATAGCCATGTCCATCAACTCCGTGACGGTACCATGAACATGAGAGATGAGACGATCATAAAACTCTGGGCGGGCTCTAGCTATAAATTTCCCATTCTTCTTAAGAGAGGTGTCAATCAGGCCAGGACCAAACTTGGAAAGTTCATTGAACTTCCGCTCATACTCAGAAAATTACATGCTCCCTTGCTTAAGATCCATAAAATCACTGTATAGCTGGGACTTCCCAGCTTCGGGCATCCACTTTGCCACAAAAGCCTCCCTGAAAAAGGATAGATAAGCTTAAGATAGATTCCAAAGAGAGAAAGCAGAACACAACCCAAGACAACACAAGAAGAATATACCTAAACTACTCCCAAGAAATATCTGCCACCACAGTCTGGGCTGTGACAGACTCCCACCAATCTTGGGCTGCCTCCTGAAGCTGCCAAGCTGCCAAATGACGCTTATGAGCATCAGTAATCTCCAAACCAGTAAAAATCCTCTCAAGACTCCTCAACCACTACTGAGCCTCTACGATGCTCTCAGATCCAGTAAACTTGGTGCCACTAAGCTGAGTGAATTCCTTCCAAAGAGTAGTGAACCTGATGGGTGCAACAGCCTCGGGAACTAGGGCAATACCACGACCCCTACCTCTGGCATTCCTACGATTCATCCTAAAAAAATCAAGAATGAATTTTAGGACAAAGGTAAAAATAGAAAGACAAAGATAAGATTCAACTAGAATGGAAATTCTAATCAAGGAATGAAGTTAAGAAAAATGAGATTTTAAAACAAGAAAATTTATATCCAAACTAATCTTTAAAAATCCTTTGAAAATCATTTATACTTAAAAATATGTTCTCTCACAAAGAAATGATTCTAAGATTGATTCCACTCATTCTAGGGTATTTCTACCCTATCTCTAATGAGTTTTTGCTCCATAGGCTAATGTTTGCCTAAAACCTGGCTCTGATACCAAATGTAATGACCCACTATTTTGGACCATTCAAATCGAAAATAAAACCGCACATGTCGGACTTGAATAATATAAAACAATAGATTGTAAATAAATTTTGAGCAAATAAAACCAATCATAGAATCACAGACACAGAATATCAGAATAACTCGCAGCGGAAATAAAAATACATAGTGGTTCATGAAGCCACTACAATACATAGTCTCAAAACAGATACAAAATACCATAGTCTGAAAAACAGATACCACAGAAGTCTGAATACATAAGTTCACAAATACATAAGCAAAGCTGAATGAAATAACTGAAATGGAAAGACAACTAGATAGACAGATAAACTCCATAAATCTATAGCTCCAAAAGGTGAATCCAAAGCTGTAATACTCAGGCTGACGCGAGCGTAAAGTAAAACACAAACCTCGAGTTAGGACATACATACTTATACAATGTAAATAAACTCAAGTGAACTGTAATAGAAATGCATCAATAACTTAAAGGATGCTTGGGATCGCCCATCCTCTAAGGATCCGTTAAACTATCTACTATGTAGTAAGATACACTATTATAATAATGTCTAAAGTAAATTAAACTATCAAAATAGCGTTAAGGCTTTACATTTTCCACCTTAACAAATTTTTATATTCCCATAGTCTATACAGTTCCGTAATCTCCCCCGTAATGGGTGTCGTCAGAGGGCACTACATAGGTATGGTACAAAACAAACTCGTAGTAAAGCACGCTTGGGTAGGTGACACGGCACAACTAGGCAATGCCAGGGTAGATATACCAATTACACTTCCGGGCCGGTGGTAACGCAGAGCCGCAACAATCACCCACCTCGAGCCACACTCCCGAATCAAGGAGTGCACACAATCAATCACAAAGTAACAGAATGATATATGATGGAATGTGTCCGATAAGAGGTGCTACCTCATTAGCCTGTCAATTTCTCATGTTTTAGCCACCTTATTCCAACTCACAGGAGTCGGGTCCACGTTTATACCTCAAAATAGAATCGTTGCCACCATCCTACTTCATTCTGGAATCTCCACCACGTACACAATTGTTAAAGTGATTTTCGGTATCGACAGAGAGTATGTCAATATCTGATCCTGGTCTCTTTAACAACCAATCGTTATTATAACCCGTGGTTATAAATTCAAAATGGTTTATATTTCAAATCATAACATATTCATTTAAACCATTTAAATCCAACGTCAATTTCCTTCAAAATAATATTCATTTCCAAAGTTGTATCATTTCTAAGTTTATTCATTCAATTATCCATTTTCAAAAACATTGTATTTTCAACATTCATAGCACATTGAAAATGTTACTGTAGTTATAGTATTTAAGAAATATTATCTTTTTCAGAAATAATAGCACTTATAAAATGTTAAAGTAGATAGTAGTATTATTTCAGAAAACAATTCATTTACAGAAACAACAGCACTTAAAAACTGCTACAGTAGGTAGTAGTATTATTTCAGAAAACAGTTCATTTACAGAAATAGCAGCACTTATAAACTACTACCTTAAAACCACAGCATTTCAGAAATGCTGTCAATACAAATCTACGATTTTCTATAACATTTCAGAAACATTATAATTTCAGTTTTCACCATTTTAACTTATAAAACATATATCACTTTTCAAAATTATTTATTTGGATATCATTTCACTTATAATTTAAATAAGATAAAATTTTATAAATAAAATATCCAAATTAAACATAATTCATTTATTAAGTCAAAAATACATTTATATTACTTAACTTTTAATTTAACTAACAACAAAATATTTTATTTACTTTTACAATATCCATTTCATAAATAAAATATTTTATTTCTAAGTTAAGCCTAAAAGTCCATTTCAAATATAATTTCAATTATTAAGTCAAATCACATTTAAATTTACATCTTAATCATTTATTGACTTATACGATTTTTAACTTATAGAAAATCACTATAAATTTATTTAGATCATTTTAAAAATCAAATTTAGTTAAAATCTCATATATTTTATATTCCAAATACATAAAATTTTTAGAAAATATATATATTTAAAATTAACCACGGGTCTGTATAATATTTTATAACCTAGGTGAACTGACACGGATAATATATCATTTCAATCCGTAATGAATTAAAATCTCGGGTTTTATCATTTCAAACCTGCAATCCCAAGTCAAATAAAAGATCGCTCGAGCCTATAATTTCAGCTCATAACGACTTTTCCCTATTCTAGAGTACGTTCGGGTATATATCATTTCAACCCATAGTGATTCTATACTAACAGGGAACTTGCAGTGTGAGAAACATAAAATAAATGAACAATAAAACATATCATATGATGTCAAGTGATGCAACAGGTATATAACTAGGTAATATCATCATATAATGTCAGATAACAGACAGATGTGAACATATAACATAACATATCAATTACTACAATTCAAGTGACATTGTTTCACATTTATATAAGTACAATTTTGTCAAGAGTGATAAAATCACCTTTTTAAAGCTAGAGATCAAATTCAAAACACAAATCCAAACTACGCAAAGCACGACAAAGCACAAATCAGATTAGAGGAGAAGTAGCACCCAAATCCAAATCTTGTAAACAACAAAATAGAATAGATATAAGTGTATATTAATCACAAAAGAAATATAAGAATTAAAAAAAAGCAAAACAAAGAGAAGGTGGAACAAAAGTGGCTTAAACACATAAGTGGGCTCGGCCTCAAAGGAGATAGGCTTGACCATCACCAAACATGCTCGGCCATGACTTGATTTGTGGCATATAGGCTCGGCCATGCAATGGAATGGATGTGAATAGCTAAGGTGTAACGACCCGATATTTTCAACCATTCGCATCCATTATAAGTGTATAGGTAGACACTCATGCCGGAGTTGAATTGCTCAAAATACCGCGTTGTAAATAAAATTTGGCAAATCTCAGAATATACAGTAAATAAATATAATCACAGATCACAGACACAGAGTAAAATAATGCAGCGGAAGTAAAAGAAATAGTAGTTCATGAAACTACTATATAAATATATCAGAGTTACATAAGATACAACAGAAGAAATAGAGTACAACAAAAGTCTCAATAAAATAACCAAGTACAAGCTGAGTAGAACAACGGAACTGGAATAGATAGGACATGACAAGCAGATAATCTCCAGCGATTCAAATCTCCAAGAGAGTGGAAATCCAAATCTGTGAATAACTCAGGCTGACCCGAGCGTAAAGCAAAACACAAAACACTCGAGTCAGGACAATATATACTTATATAATGTAAACCAACTCAAGCGAACTGTAATAAGGGTACAAGTAACTTAGAAGATGCTTGGGACCGCCCATCCTCTAAGGATCCGTTAAACTATCTACTATGTAGTAATATACGCTATATACAGTAGTGTCTAATCAGTAAAGTATAATCATATAGAAAATAGCGTTAAGGGGATGGAGAACCTTAACGCGGTCGGATCTTAAAATCATAATCGTAGTAAAGCTCGATATGGTAGGTGACACGGCACAACTAGGCAATGCCAGGGTAGATATACCAATTACGCATCCGGACTGGTGGTGACGCATAGCAGCCACTACCGCCCACCTCGAACAACACTCCCAAATCAAGGGTGCGCACCAAATCAATCACAAGTAATAGAATGGTATCGAAGAAGTGTGTCCGATCAGAGGTGCTACCTCATTGGTCTGTCAATCGCTCCTGTTTTAGCCACCTTATGCCAACTCACGGGAGTTGGGTCCACGTATATACCTTAGGATCGTCGCCACCATCCTACTTCATTCTGGAATCTCCACCGCGTACACGGTTGCCAAAGTGGTTTTCGGTAAGACAGAGAGTATGTCCATATCCGATCCCGGTCTCTTTAACAACCCAACGTTATTATAACCCGTGGTTATAACTTTTAAAAACAATACTTTACTTCAAAATAAAATATCATTTCAAACCATATCTTTATCAAAATAAAGATTAAATCAATTCCAAACCATTTCCATATATTTAAATTTTCATATAATTTCAAAACTTCATTTCAAATCATTTTAATATAATAAAATATCATATCCTTACAAAACTTCATTTCAAATCATTTTAATAAAATAAAATATCCTATCAGTTCAAATCCAATATTCAACTTTAAATACCTTTTAAATTCAAAGATATCGTTCATTTACTATCATTTCAAATCACCTTTAAATAGTTTATATTCCAATCAAAATAATTCATTTAAACCTTTTAAAAGTGTAATTATTATATTTTCAAATCAAGTATTCAATTTCCAAAGTTTCAAACCATTCTGAGTTCGTTTACTAAGTCAAAAACCCTAATTATTAAAATTTCAGCATTTCACAGCATTTAAAAACAACTGCTATAAGTTATATTTGAAAACATTTTTAATTCAGCAAAGACAGCACTTAAAACTGCTGTTAAAACTCAGTTTTAGTTGAATTATAGTTCAAAACAGAAAAGACAGCAATTCAGAAGTGCTGCGGTAGTTCAGATTTCAAAACAAGGGTTAAATTTGGTTTCAGCAAAGACTGCAGACCATTATAGCATTTCCAGAGAATGCTATAGTAGACCTGGGTTCAATATTAGCCTATAAGTTCAACTGCAGCAACTGCAGCATTTCAGAAATGCTGTAGTAGCCCTTTTATTCAAATTTTAGTGTAATTCAGAACCATAGCATTTCTGAATGCTATTAAAAGTGATTTCCAGCTTTTTAGTGTATTTCCAGCAATTAAATAACTTCATTTTAAACTCTTTAAACATTTTAAAAATCATAATTTAACATTTAAAATGTTTATTTACATATCATTTAACATGTATCTTTTTCACAATAAATTTCTTATAATTAAATCCAATTTTCAACAATTTACTTAATAAATTTAAGTGTAAAAGTTTCCAATTCTTCACATTTCAACAAATAACTTAACACTTCAAATTTAAATTACCATTTCACAAATTTAACTAAATTTCCAATTTTATTTAACTAACTAAAACCTTTAATTAAAACCAAATTTCACATTTCCAAGTCAAGTTATATTTTAAAAGATCACTTTTAAACATTCATTTATTTAACCACTTAAATTCATAGAAAAAAAAATCAATAATACTTTAATAAATCACTTAAATTCACATTTAATCAAATTATCATATTTACCATTTCCAAATAAAATTTAATATCCATTTTATTTATATAACTTAAATATCATTTTTAACCAAATTCCAAATTTCCAACTTAAGTTATATTTCAAAAATCCAGTTAAACCATTCATTAATTACATTTTTAACACATAGAAAAAATCATAATTTCTTTATTTTAAACATTTCAAAATCTATTTAAATCAAATTTTCATAAATTTATATTTTTAAAATACTTAAAAATATTCAAAACACTTTATAAAATAACCACGGGCCTGTATATAATTTTCTAACCTAGGTCAAGTGATACGGATATGTATCATTTCAATCCGCAGTTAAAAAAGAAAAATCCGGGTTCTATCATTTCAAACCCGCAATCCCAAGTTAAAATAATTTAAATAAAAATCATTCAGGCCTATCATTTCAGCCCATAACGATTTTTCCCTATTCTAAAGTCCGTTCGGGTATGTATCATTTCAACCCATAGTGATTCTAATCTACAGGGAACTTGCAATGGTGATAACAGATATAAATAACAGAATAACATTAAATAATAGTAACATATGATATAATAAGTGTAATAACAGGTGTGAACATCATATGATAATAATATAAACATATATAACATGATGATATACATTACAGATTCAAATGGTGTCGGTTTATCAGTTATATAGGTACATATTGTCTGGTGAGAATAACTCACCTGTTCAGAGCTGGAGATATCCACCAAAGCACACAACACAAACATAATGAAGGCATGATGACATGGATATGACTTGAGAGTGGAGAGCCAAAGAAATTGGACTTGTTCAAATATTTACACAAAACAATACAAGCATATGTAAGTTTCAACTCGAATTAAACATCAAATAACATTAGAATTCAAAGCCCAAAACAATGCCAATTTCTTTGCACTTGTTCTCAACCTCATATGCTTCAGTTAGACATGTGTTAAGCTCAGCCAAGGCAGGTGATTGGGTCTGGTTTGGGTCACAAAAGGGTCGTCCATCATGGGTATCAAGGTGAATAGGTATAGGTGCAACACTTTACAAAACAAGGCAAATATCATCACATCTTGGCTCTTATTGGGCTCGGCCTCAAGCTCTATGTTCATGGCCTGATGTCCAGATAGTGGTGGCTGATGTGGCAGAGGTTGGAGGTTAGGTCAGAGGTGGTGGTGGTGGAGGAAGTGGTGGCTAGAGGTTGATTGAAGGTGGTGGAGCAAAACTAGGTCATCTAGTGTACATAGGAATGGTTTTGGTGCAATTTTGTGATGATCTCATGCCATGGTGTGGTCGACCTGGTGGGGTGATGGTCTGGAGGTGGTGATGGTCAGCATACGTGGTGGTGGAGGTCGGCCAAGGGCTGGTGTAGGAGGAGCTGATCAAAATAGTGGAGAACAAATGCAAAGATCAAGTAGAAATATAGGAAAAACAAAGAAAAAGAGAAGAGATTACCTAACTTTTGATCAAACAAATGATGATAGCCGTATATTTTTGTTTGAGGAATGATAAGTTCACGTGAAAGAGAAAAGAAATTAAGGAGGTACGGCTGAAAATGAGAAACAAAGGCACGGCCAAGCAATTAAGAAAGGAGTTTGGAAAGGGAAAGGTCGGAAATGCAAAGAGACTTTGGAATTTCAAAAGTTTAAAACTCTTCGAATTTCTTCTATTCTCTTTTTATAAGTTTAAATATCTGAATATAATTAAAAATTCAGTTTCAATTCGAAAATGTAACAAAAATAAAAAAAAATATAAATAAATAAATATTAATAATATATGCTAAAATAAGAAATTAGCACAAAAATGAAAACTAGTCTAGAAAATTTGAAAATAAACAGAATAAATTTTGGAAAATTCATATGGACTTGTAAAACATTTATAAACAAAGATAATAACATAAAATAAAAATGCATTCACAAAATGAATAAATAAATTTTAATTAAATATAATTTAATTGAACAAAATAGCAGAAAAATAGAAACTAGCCTTTAAAAATAGAAAATAAATTCAATACGCTTTGGAAAAATTATATAATCACTTTAAATTATTTAAAAGACAAAATTATACATAAAATAAAATATTAACATATATTAGAACAAAATATGACAAATAAAATATAATTTATATGTTTTTAAAATAAATAATATTGCAAAATAAACAGTTTATACACAAAATTGAAAATTACATAACTTCTACAATATAAGTCCGTTTTCAACGAAACGAAAAGCAGTATTCATGGAATTAAATCTATTTTCATAATAAAAGATAAAATTTAAGAATTTTAAATATTTAAATTTAAAGTTTAAAAGTCAAAGTTTGACCAGTTTGAACAGAAATTCACTTTACAGTAAAATATCCAATTTTTACCAGTTTGAAATTATAATTTACATAACAATCAAAATATATATTTAGAAATGAAATATTTGAAACAAAACAAGTTTAAAATAATTTCAAATTAAAATAAAGTTTTTCAATCAGGAAATTCAATTTAACAGAAATAAAATATAAAATAAAATAAGCCTAAAATGTAGGGTTGTTACACTCTCCCCCACTCAAAACTTTTCGTCCCCGAAAAGGAATGAGGTACAGGAAAGCACAGAAAAAGAAAAAAATGAAATAGAATTAAGACAAGATGATAAGAAGATTGGAATTACACCTGATAACTATTGTTATAGGTAAGTTTGACAAGATGGAGGTGATCAAATCAAGAATATAAGCACGAAAAAGATCCTCTAGAGTCTGAATCTCCCTTTTCACTTGACTGACGGTCTATGAATGGAAAAACAGTGTTCAGATCCAGATGAGTAACAAAGGTTATCAAAGATTACCGAAAGATTTCTAAACAGACTAGTATAAGCAATAGCCTTCCCATTCTGTAACAAGATAAGAGAAATAAGGACAACCAAAAGGTAGTTTGAAAAACAAAATAAGATAATAGATTGGTAACCATAATGTTTTGAAATCATAACAATTTAGAGATGTTATCATTTAGAAATCGTACTACTTAAAATCATAACACTTTGGAAATGTTATTCTTAAAAAAAAACATAATACTTTAAAAATCATAACACCTTTTTAAAAATAATCTTCATTTAAACCATTTAAATCCAATGTCAAATAATATTCATTTCAAAGCTGTAACATTTCTAAGTTCATTCAATTATAAAATTTCCAAAACATTGTATTTTCAAAACAGCAGCACTTATAAAATGCTACAGTAGATATATTAATATTTCAAATCAGTTTAATTTCAGAAATATTCATTTGGATATCATTTAACTTATGACTTATTAAAACAAACCTTTATGAATGAAATATCCAAATAAACTATACTTCATTTATTAAGTCAAAAGCTCACTATTTTAGTTAGCTCTTAATTTAACACATAACCTAACACTTATTTAAAATACCCATTTCATAAATAGATATTCCTTTAATAAGTTACACTTAAAATTCCATTTGAAAACCAAATTTTCAATTATCAAATTTTAGTGATGTTAAAATACATTTTAACTATTTAAATCATAATTATTCAATTTCCAAGACATATCTATTTCATAAATAAACATTTATATAGCAAATATAACAATCAAATTTCTTTACACATTTATTCATTTAGACATCAATTAAACTATGAATTCAAGTTAAATAAACTTTATTACCAAAAGTCCAATTCAAATGTATTTTATTTTATCTATTCAAAGATACATTATTTATTATACAACATATTCATTTCAGGAAATAACCTTTATTAAAATTCCTAGGTTAGACTTAAGGTTCCATATTAAATCAATTTGATTATTAAGTTATTTAAATAAAATCTCTTTAAATTCCTTTTTCACTATTTACCTCTGTTAATCTTTTATAACTAATATTTAAGTGTATAAAAATCCTTTTTATATTGTATATTATCCAATTACATTGTTAACTTCTAAAAAAATTTAAGGTAAGTTATATTTGAATGCAATTGTAATATACAAATAAAACTATCCAATTCAATTATCTCAAGTTTGAATCATTTATCCAAAATTTTGATTTTTCTTTTTATAATTGAAATTATTCTTTAAGAAAAAATTTAAAAATTTGAATCTTCGAACATCTTCAAACCATTTGGAGATAAGTAATTATATATACATAATATGTTAAATCAAATTTAAATCATATATCTTTATATATATTATAATCCAGTCATAATTTAGAAATTCAAATCAATCAGATTTTCCAAAACAAAGTTGTAGCAAGACTACAGAATGGTTTCTTCACTTCGAAACTCGAAAATGAACGTCGATGATGCTGCAGTCATCACCGAAATTATTTTCCAGCGACAAAGAGAAGAGCACTTAATTTTTAAACTTTAAAATCCTTTAGAGACAAATTTTTATTCAAAATACTTTAAATAATATCCTTTTAAAAAAATTTAAACACAAGGTTTGAAACCATTGGAAATTAAATTCTCAAATTCTTGATTTAAATTCATTTCAGTTCCCAAATAAATTTATAAACAACTATTTATAAATTCATTTGTAGAACAATAATTGATAAATCAAGTATTATCATTTCAAATTATCAATTTAAATCAATTTATTAAGTTCCATAAAATTATATATCCAAATTTATTTCATTAACCAAATTTTAAAATAATATTGTGTCAGTTTGTTCTGTCAAAGTGTTTTAGAAATCCTATCGATAGCGTTGATCAGACGAATCGATCGGAAACCCAAATCAACATCAACAACTCAAACAACACAATATAAAACAAAACATTAATTTACAAGTACAGTTCACAATGTTTGGAAGATAGATTGGAACAAAAGACAAGATGATTAAACAGAGTAGAGAGATGGGTAAGCTTAGATAAATCGCGGACAACCTTAACCAGGTCAACCGTGACTTAATGGATAAGATCAAATGTGGATTTTCTGGGGTAAATCTACCTTCAATCTCAAGAGATAGAGTTTGGAATAATAAAAGATATTAGCATCTAAACCAAGGATAAATATAAATCTCTGGTGAATCGATGCTGATTATAAAGAATTTTCACCCTTTTACAAGAAAATTAGAATATTGGCGAGACCGCCAATTCACTATAAAGATCATTGGAAGTGGAGTCATGGGATACTCCAGAATCAAAAGATGATGAATAGTGAGGGACACGAATGAATTTCGGAACCGCAGGGAACGTTCCAAAAGTCAAAGGAAAACGAATCAAAGGAAGAGATTCAAACTCGAACGAAAGTGATTCTGTAAATAAATTTACCATACATTCTAAGTTTTGCCTCAAAGCCAAAGCTCTGATACCAACTGTAACGACCCGATATTTTCAACCATTCGCATCCATTATAAGTGTATAGGTAGACACTCATGCCGGAGTTGAATTGCTCAAAATACCGCGTTGTAAATAAAATTTGGCAAATCTCAGAATATACAGTAAATAAATATAATCACAGATCACAGACACAGAGTAAAATAATGCAGCGGAAGTAAAAGAAATAGTAGTTCATGAAACTACTATATAAATATATCAGAGTTACATAAGATACAACAGAAGAAATAGAGTACAACAAAAGTCTCAATAAAATAACCAAGTACAAGCTGAGTAGAACAACGGAACTGGAATAGATAGGACATGACAAGCAGATAATCTCCAGCGATTCAAATCTCCAAGAGAGTGGAAATCCAAATCTGTGAATAACTCAGGCTGACCCGAGCGTAAAGCAAAACACAAAACACTCGAGTCAGGACAATATATACTTATATAATGTAAACCAACTCAAGCGAACTGTAATAAGGGTACAAGTAACTTAGAAGATGCTTGGGACCGCCCATCCTCTAAGGATCCGTTAAACTATCTACTATGTAGTAATATACGCTATATACAGTAGTGTCTAATCAGTAAAGTATAATCATATAGAAAATAGCGTTAAGGGGATGGAGAACCTTAACGCGGTCGGATCTTAAAATCATAATCGTAGTAAAGCTCGATATGGTAGGTGACACGGCACAACTAGGCAATGCCAGGGTAGATATACCAATTACGCATCCGGACTGGTGGTGACGCATAGCAGCCACTACCGCCCACCTCGAACAACACTCCCAAATCAAGGGTGCGCACCAAATCAATCACAAGTAATAGAATGGTATCGAAGAAGTGTGTCCGATCAGAGGTGCTACCTCATTGGTCCGTCAATCGCTCCTGTTTTAGCCACCTTATGCCAACTCACGGGAGTTGGGTCCACGTATATACCTTAGGATCGTCGCCACCATCCTACTTCATTCTGGAATCTCCACCGCGTACACGGTTGCCAAAGTGGTTTTCGGTAAGACAGAGAGTATGTCCATATCCGATCCCGGTCTCTTTAACAACCCAACGTTATTATAACCCGTGGTTATAACTTTTAAAAACAATACTTTACTTCAAAATAAAATATCATTTCAAACCATATCTTTATCAAAATAAAGATTAAATCAATTCCAAACCATTTCCATATATTTAAATTTTCATATAATTTCAAAACTTCATTTCAAATCATTTTAATATAATAAAATATCATATCCTTACAAAACTTCATTTCAAATCATTTTAATAAAATAAAATATCCTATCAGTTCAAATCCAATATTCAACTTTAAATACCTTTTAAATTCAAAGATATCGTTCATTTACTATCATTTCAAATCACCTTTAAATAGTTTATATTCCAATCAAAATAATTCATTTAAACCTTTTAAAAGTGTAATTATTATATTTTCAAATCAAGTATTCAATTTCCAAAGTTTCAAACCATTCTGAGTTCGTTTACTAAGTCAAAAACCCTAATTATTAAAATTTCAGCATTTCACAGCATTTAAAAACAACTGCTATAAGTTATATTTGAAAACATTTTTAATTCAGCAAAGACAGCACTTAAAACTGCTGTTAAAACTCAGTTTTAGTTGAATTATAGTTCAAAACAGAAAAGACAGCAATTCAGAAGTGCTGCGGTAGTTCAGATTTCAAAACAAGGGTTAAATTTGGTTTCAGCAAAGACTGCAGACCATTATAGCATTTCCAGAGAATGCTATAGTAGACCTGGGTTCAATATTAGCCTATAAGTTCAACTGCAGCAACTGCAGCATTTCAGAAATGCTGTAGTAGCCCTTTTATTCAAATTTTAGTGTAATTCAGAACCATAGCATTTCTGAATGCTATTAAAAGTGATTTCCAGCTTTTTAGTGTATTTCCAGCAATTAAATAACTTCATTTTAAACTCTTTAAACATTTTAAAAATCATAATTTAACATTTAAAATGTTTATTTACATATCATTTAACATGTATCTTTTTCACAATAAATTTCTTATAATTAAATCCAATTTTCAACAATTTACTTAATAAATTTAAGTGTAAAAGTTTCCAATTCTTCACATTTCAACAAATAACTTAACACTTCAAATTTAAATTACCATTTCACAAATTTAACTAAATTTCCAATTTTATTTAACTAACTAAAACCTTTAATTAAAACCAAATTTCACATTTCCAAGTCAAGTTATATTTTAAAAGATCACTTTTAAACATTCATTTATTTAACCACTTAAATTCATAGAAAAAAAAATCAATAATACTTTAATAAATCACTTAAATTCACATTTAATCAAATTATCATATTTACCATTTCCAAATAAAATTTAATATCCATTTTATTTATATAACTTAAATATCATTTTTAACCAAATTCCAAATTTCCAACTTAAGTTATATTTCAAAAATCCAGTTAAACCATTCATTAATTACATTTTTAACACATAGAAAAAATCATAATTTCTTTATTTTAAACATTTCAAAATCTATTTAAATCAAATTTTCATAAATTTATATTTTTAAAATACTTAAAAATATTCAAAACACTTTATAAAATAACCACGGGCCTGTATATAATTTTCTAACCTAGGTCAAGTGATACGGATATGTATCATTTCAATCCGCAGTTAAAAAAGAAAAATCCGGGTTCTATCATTTCAAACCCGCAATCCCAAGTTAAAATAATTTAAATAAAAATCATTCAGGCCTATCATTTCAGCCCATAACGATTTTTCCCTATTCTAAAGTCCGTTCGGGTATGTATCATTTCAACCCATAGTGATTCTAATCTACAGGGAACTTGCAATGGTGATAACAGATATAAATAACAGAATAACATTAAATAATAGTAACATATGATATAATAAGTGTAATAACAGGTGTGAACATCATATGATAATAATATAAACATATATAACATGATGATATACATTACAGATTCAAATGGTGTCGGTTTATCAGTTATATAGGTACATATTGTCTGGTGAGAATAACTCACCTGTTCAGAGCTGGAGATATCCACCAAAGCACACAACACAAACATAATGAAGGCATGATGACATGGATATGACTTGAGAGTGGAGAGCCAAAGAAATTGGACTTGTTCAAATATTTACACAAAACAATACAAGCATATGTAAGTTTCAACTCGAATTAAACATCAAATAACATTAGAATTCAAAGCCCAAAACAATGCCAATTTCTTTGCACTTGTTCTCAACCTCATATGCTTCAGTTAGACATGTGTTAAGCTCAGCCAAGGCAGGTGATTGGGTCTGGTTTGGGTCACAAAAGGGTCGTCCATCATGGGTATCAAGGTGAATAGGTATAGGTGCAACACTTTACAAAACAAGGCAAATATCATCACATCTTGGCTCTTATTGGGCTCGGCCTCAAGCTCTATGTTCATGGCCTGATGTCCAGATAGTGGTGGCTGATGTGGCAGAGGTTGGAGGTTAGGTCAGAGGTGGTGGTGGTGGAGGAAGTGGTGGCTAGAGGTTGATTGAAGGTGGTGGAGCAAAACTAGGTCATCTAGTGTACATAGGAATGGTTTTGGTGCAATTTTGTGATGATCTCATGCCATGGTGTGGTCGACCTGGTGGGGTGATGGTCTGGAGGTGGTGATGGTCAGCATACGTGGTGGTGGAGGTCGGCCAAGGGCTGGTGTAGGAGGAGCTGATCAAAATAGTGGAGAACAAATGCAAAGATCAAGTAGAAATATAGGAAAAACAAAGAAAAAGAGAAGAGATTACCTAACTTTTGATCAAACAAATGATGATAGCCGTATATTTTTGTTTGAGGAATGATAAGTTCACGTGAAAGAGAAAAGAAATTAAGGAGGTACGGCTGAAAATGAGAAACAAAGGCACGGCCAAGCAATTAAGAAAGGAGTTTGGAAAGGGAAAGGTCGGAAATGCAAAGAGACTTTGGAATTTCAAAAGTTTAAAACTCTTCGAATTTCTTCTATTCTCTTTTTATAAGTTTAAATATCTGAATATAATTAAAAATTCAGTTTCAATTCGAAAATGTAACAAAAATAAAAAAAAATATAAATAAATAAATATTAATAATATATGCTAAAATAAGAAATTAGCACAAAAATGAAAACTAGTCTAGAAAATTTGAAAATAAACAGAATAAATTTTGGAAAATTCATATGGACTTGTAAAACATTTATAAACAAAGATAATAACATAAAATAAAAATGCATTCACAAAATGAATAAATAAATTTTAATTAAATATAATTTAATTGAACAAAATAGCAGAAAAATAGAAACTAGCCTTTAAAAATAGAAAATAAATTCAATACGCTTTGGAAAAATTATATAATCACTTTAAATTATTTAAAAGACAAAATTATACATAAAATAAAATATTAACATATATTAGAACAAAATATGACAAATAAAATATAATTTATATGTTTTTAAAATAAATAATATTGCAAAATAAACAGTTTATACACAAAATTGAAAATTACATAACTTCTACAATATAAGTCCGTTTTCAACGAAACGAAAAGCAGTATTCATGGAATTAAATCTATTTTCATAATAAAAGATAAAATTTAAGAATTTTAAATATTTAAATTTAAAGTTTAAAAGTCAAAGTTTGACCAGTTTGAACAGAAATTCACTTTACAGTAAAATATCCAATTTTTACCAGTTTGAAATTATAATTTACATAACAATCAAAATATATATTTAGAAATGAAATATTTGAAACAAAACAAGTTTAAAATAATTTCAAATTAAAATAAAGTTTTTCAATCAGGAAATTCAATTTAACAGAAATAAAATATAAAATAAAATAAGCCTAAAATGTAGGGTTGTTACATAAGGAATGTGAAGAGATGGCAAAGCAAAGGTCAAGCGAAGGCAAAAGCAAAGGACATGTGAGATTTGGGTTCGACCTAGGCTACTATACTCGGCTCTATATGTTAAGATATGGTCAAGTGATGTAATGGATCAAGACACATAGGTCTGGTCATAGCTAAGGATAGGAATGGTCATGGCAAGGCAAAGCATAGGAATATGAAGAGGTAGGTGTTGTGGAATGCAAAGAGGCAAGTGCATATGAATGGTCATGGCTCAAGTGGGTTCTGCCATAGGCAATTGGCTCGGTCTGGGTTCATAGCAAGGTCAGGTCAGGTCTAGTGGTGCGGCAATGGGTCAGGTTTGGTCATGTCATGGGGCTGGAGATGGTGGAAGTGATGGTGGTTGCCGAGGCTACAAGGAGAAGAGGTGGTGAACATAGGAAGATTCCGCTATGGTTTGCATCTTGTTTTGGTGGTGGTTTGGATCATGGAGGCCACATGGGGTGGTGGTGGAATGGTGGAGGCCGGTCATGGAGGTGGTGGTGGTGGTGAGTTGGTCGGCAAAAGGATGGAGCATGGTGATGGCCGAATTAACATAAGGGAAGAAAACAAAAGAAAGGAGAAAAAGAAAAGAGAAAGAAGAAGGGTGCCATGGAAACTTACTTTAAAATTTTTTGTTTTTGTTAGAAATGAAAATGGAAATGAGATGTACGGCTATTGGAAAGGAAATACATGGCTAAGAAGGAAAAGGAAAAGGCACACATCACATTAAAGAAAAGAAAACCTATGACTCTTGAATGACCAAGCCCACTTGTCAAGCCCAAAACCAAACAAGTTCAAACTCAAACAGATAAAATTCAAAGCCTAAATTAATAAAATAGAAATAACAATGAAAATATAGACAATAAAATACTGGAAATTATTTCTTGTAAAATGCTGAATTTATCAGATTTAAAAGAAAGTATAAACAGAATTTAATAGAACGAAAAGCACAATGAATATCAGAAACAAATACTATTTCAAAGAAAAAGATTAGAAATTTAAAATTCAATTTTAAAATTTCAACTGAACTCAAAGTTTGACTAAAGTTGAACAAAATATAATATTTCCAGAAAATCATTATTTTATTATATTTGGAAAATAAATTATCAATAAATTCCAAAATTACATTAGAAAAATTCCAAAATTACAAATTAAATGATTTAAAATCAATGGTTTCAAATAAATTAATTTAAAAATATTTGTTAAAATTTATGGGTTGTTACAGATTTGATATATTTGATGTTATTGTAGCATTAGCCCTAATTTTGGTATTATATATACCATAAGTAATATTTTTCATTTTAAAAATAGAATTCAAAAGTAATTTTGGAAATGAAAATATTTATAATAATTTAGGATTAATCAAAAAGGAATTTATTTCGATAAAATAAATAAATCTGATTTTAGATATTTATTTAGCTATTTCATAAAATGATTCCAAATTTAAAATTTAGTTTGAGTATTTTTAAACAGTAGGTTTTTAAATGGGATTTCTGGAATATGAAATGGAAGTCGAAATGGAGATTTGAAAGGTTTTGGAATGTAGTTTGGATTTATTAAGAATAGATTTATAAATGGTATATAAATAGAAACCGATTTATAAATGGAGTTGTTTAATATGAATCTGTTATTAACAGAGAGATGAGAGTTGAGATTATAAATTCACAAACGATGTTTATAATAAGAGGAAATGATTATCGGTTGATAAATAGGAAATATAAATTCATAGTGTGAATTTATATTGAGATATGGAAATCGATTTTTGGAAAATAGTGGATTCTATTTATGAAATGTGAGAATGGTTATGAATTTGAAACGTAATTGAGGTGATGTGAATCGGGAGGGATTTATAAACTGAAATTGGTAACATTAGATTTTAAAAATATATTTTGTTAAGAAATTAAGTTTGTTTTGAAAAATTGGGATTTTATTTATAAAACTATATAGCTAAAGCTGTTTTAGTATTTAAATATTTCGGAAACTGGTTTTTTTTTCAAATATCTAACCTTAATTGAATTAAACTCTAATTTTTATAATAAGCTTTGTTAATTGATTAGTATTATTTACAAATGAATTAAAAATTAATTATTGTTGTTATTTAAGAAGAGTTTGGTATTAAATATTTAATTAAATGGTTTGAAAATTTATTGCTGTCCTTTAAAAATACTTATTTATAATATAGAGTTTTGGAAATTGATTGAAGTTATTTGTAAATACTCTCGAGATTTGTAAATCGGGTTTTATTTAATAGAGGTGATTCTATAAGAGAAAACCTTATAACGGAATTTGGGAAACTTAAGAAATTTTCCAAAATGTTTAGATACGAGAACTTTGAATATGAATCTGAATTCATAAAGAAGTTATAAATTGTTAGTGTGAATTTTAAATAAATATAATCGGTTTTGGAAATGATAAAAGGAATTTATTAATAATTCTGGAAATTTGGGAGATAATTTATGAAATATTACCTAAGTATTGATATTAGAAATGATTTCAGAAAATAGACCTATAATATTTTCCTAAGTGTTGAAATGAAAGGTTTTGGAAATATTTTAGCGACCAAAGGATTTATATAGAGATATTTTTCTAAGTAATGGATTATAAATCGAATTTGGAGATATTTCACTAAGTGTTGAAGTAAGATATGATTTAAAAATACCCTGTTATGGATAAGTATTTGAAATTGTTTTCAAACATTGGAAAACTGAAAGAGATTTAAATATATATCTTTGTAAAGATAGTTTTGAAATGAATGTTTTGGAAGATTCATTAAATTGGGTGTAACGACCCGAAATTTCGCTACTTCAAAAATGAGAGATTTCGTTTAATTTAAATTAAAATAGAATTTAAAACTTAAATAAATAAGTTATAATAAATAATAATAGAGAAGTTATTTATTTTTATAGTCAAAATGTACAGATTTGGATTTTAGAACAAATCAGCAAAAGTTAAGTTTTGTTAAAAATAAATAATTACTTAAATAAGTAGGTTTAAATGTTTATTTGATAAGTTAAATCTTATTTAAAACATCTAATAAAGATAATAAAAGTATATTAAAAGATTTAAAAGTGTATTGATAATCGCTTTACAAAAATAACCAAATTTGGTCGCATTTTGTCAGTTTTACATACACGGTAAAAATAGAGATTTTGATACTATTTAAATATGATTTTAAAATATAAATAGACAGGTTTTAGTTTATTTATAGAAGTAAAAAAGTTCATTTTTAAGTTTGGTTTGTTTTAATATATAGCATAGCAAAAACGTCAAATTTTGACCGTAAAATTTGTCAACAAAAACACTATTTTCAAGTAAAACAAGTTGTACCCACATTGTTGCAACATGATACATTTCCTAGCATACACATATGCATAAATACAACTTTACAAACTTTAAAAAGTTATACATATAGCATATAAAACAAAATATTTATATTAGGAAAAGTTTAAAAATAAATGTATAAATATAAAAAGGTATGATTTGACTAATTTAATTTTATTTTTAATCCTTTTAAACCACATCATTACTTATATTTCGTGTCTCATTAATGGGATGTTATGTATATGCATAGGAAAGGAGCTAAGTTATATGTTTAAAGTATTAGTAAGCATAGAAATGGTGACACCTCATATTATTAAGCTTATACACTTCCTAAAGCCCATCAATGCATATCTAATCAATGAAAAGTCTTCCCTCCTTTAGTATATTTAAATTAAACAATAATAAGTAATCATTTCTCTTCTTAATAACACATTTAATGCCCATTCAATCTCTCCTTTCATGTAAAAGAAAAATGTATACTTAAATGTAAATATGAAGAGGGTAGTAAGGTCATTGGCCACTCAATTCTCCACCTATAAATACAAGCCTAAACCTCTCCATTTTTCACTACATTTCATTCTACAAAATTCCAAACTCCACTATCTTCTTCCATTCTTCTTTCTCCACCAAGCCACTCACCTTCTACCACCCTAAACTCCTCCTACCCACGCCTAAACCACCCTACACGCCTCCAAAATCACCTACCCACCTCCAAAACCCCACGCCACAACCTTACCCTTCATCAAAAGCCATACACCCCACCTACCCGAGCACTTACACACCACACACGCACCCAAAGCCCACACCCAAGCCTAATACCCATGCACACCCCCTCAACACTCCACTCCAAGGCCGTACCCTCCATGCCCCCTCTAAATACCCAGGGCCCAATAAATGGAAAAAGAAAAAGAAAAAAAAGAGAGAGAATTTGAAGCGACATGTTCGGAAAGAAAAGTTCGCGTTAGTTTGTAAAGCACGCTAGTTTTTAAAAAGATTGGCGGAGTTGATATGAAGGTGAGAAATTCTCATCGCTTTTTGAATTATATTGATTATCAAATTCAATTGTTATGTTAGATAATCACCATTTGATGATATGGATGTTTGATTGATTGTTTGAATATGTTGGATGATCCATTATAATGTTATGACACTTATCGTATTATACCCATTATTGTATATGTTATAACATATGTTTGGTTGTATGATTATGATGTTAATATGGACATCAAAATTCTATGATTTTTGATTAAGTAACCCCTTTTTGTTAAATAGACCCAATTTTGGTGATATGATATACTTTGAAAAAATAAGTCTCTCTTTAATTGAAATTGAAATTAAAATGGAAATAAAAGAGAATTTGAAATTTGAAGTGAAATTGGATTTGAAAAGGATAGTTAAATTGAAATTGAGGTGAATAGTGAAATTGAAATTGAAATCGATTTTGAGAATTGAAATTGAGATTAAGGTTGAAATTTAAATTAGAATTGAAATTAGATTTGAAATCTAAGTTTTAATTGAGTTTAATTTGAAGGTGGAATTGAAATTGAATTGAAATTGGAATTTAAAATTTAATATTAAAAAATAATAGGAATAAAATAATATTATAATATGGAAATAGTGAAAATACATTTTAAATACTTTAAAAAGTGAGAATATTGATTTAAAATGACTTGTAATAATTTAATAAGTAATAAAATTCAATTTGAATAGGTTATTTCAAGTATTGAAAAATAAGTTAAAACTAGGCAATGGTAGTTCACGATTTCGCGCCGAAAAGTTCAAATGAGTGTATAGAGTGGAATACAGCTCGGAATTCTTCGAGATAGGAAAATTATGGACTAATATATCCATATCCTCTAAACGAATAAAGAAAATCAAAATTTCGTTGAGTAGATTTTGAAATATATTCAAATCAATTTTCTAGAAAAATCACGCTAATGTAGTTAGGTGACCATAACGGGAAATCTGTTAAAATTAACGTTTTTAATTATGGAAAAATATGGAATAAATTTGATAAATCCATTTAAATGGTTTAGAAGAGATTTGAAGTGGAAATATGAATTTTCAAATATTAAAAAGTTGTTTAAATCAAATAAGCTTATATAGCACTTTCTACAGGTCTTTTATGCTGCGAATTCTATAACCTTTTGAGTATGAGTTTAAATGTAACGTTTTTTCCTAGAATCAATTATGAATGTTTTTAAAATGAAAATTTAGCGATTAAAAGATAATTTGGAATCTTTATAATCAATTCCAAAATAAAGTTGATAACTGAGTATGCAGAAACGACTAGTACATTTGTCCCTCTTGTGAGATTTGGAAAGATAAAACAAGGTGTTTGACTAAGGTTAGGGATGGAGCAACCAGTGCCCTGAACTTACCCAGCCTCTATTTTCTCTTCTTATGTGATGGGTGGAACAGATCGAAAGGAAAGCCCGGATGCCCTAAAAAGATGGTATTAAGTTTCCAAAATAAAAGAAGATTGGTATTATCCAAAATTTAAGAAATCTCCAAAATGAATAAACTACAACTTTGATTGCATAGAGATAATCTTCTTATACTTGGTATTAAAATCCAAAGAGGGAACTCGTTCTATTCGTGGAATTTAAAAGGTGATTTCATCGTTATTCCGCCCATAGCACTTGTTGAATACAGAAATTGATGTTGAGTAAAATTAGAATGATTTCTATGATCCTATTTACTCAAAACTATTTGTTAAGATTGATTTAGGGTTTATCATAAACGATGTCTTAAATCACATTGTTTTTTTTGACCCGCTAAAAAGTTAAGGAATTTGGATCGAGAGTTAAGTGCAGAAATTTGAAATATTATCCAAATAAAAAGAATGAATTACTTAGAATTACTCTAAGACAAAAGAAAGGGATTTTGAAATCATCTAAGAAGAATTAAAGTGAAAAGAGACTAAATAAATCCTGTATACTCATATTCACTTTTTATCGATAATTGGATTTCGAAGGAACCGGGGTCGGATTTGTGTGATTCCTATCTGTAAACCACTTCGAACTAGTTTACACATTCAAAAAATGAAGATGTTTGAAGATAGAGATATTAGACGAATAATAACGAGGGACTACTTGTTGATTAATTAGGGATAAACTCCTGATTCACTATACTGTAGCAGTGGTCTCTTTGTTATGAAAAATCTCAAAACCACAAGGACTTCTCGCCTTGTAATGGCAGAGGAAAGTACCTTCGGTTTCGTTCGGTCCCAGAACAAACTTGTATGGAAGGATGTCTAACCTTACATTCCAAATCACAATGAGTGATCTCTATAAATGTATAATAGTTGGTGGCAGAGAAGACACCTTCTCTTAGCTTAACACTCTTTCCCAAGATATACGATCTTCGGAAGTTATACGTTTATAGAAATCAGTCGTGTGAATGTGGAATGTCAATGTGGCATTCAGAGTGAAAGAAAATGTGCTATGTGAAAAGGTAATCGTAGCCTCGAGCCTCATCAACCGGAAATGATCGAAACTGGGTTAGATGTGGCAAGGCTAAGTGGGTCATTCCCAATTAGGGTATGATCATCGCCTTTTAGATATATTTCTTCCCGCTATGATGTTCGGGATGTAAATTAATGTGTTGTGTGGAAAACGAGCACTCGGTTAAAGGTCGGTAATGACCGGGGGATGACATATTCGGTACTACCTAGTTAAAGAGGTGGGCCGGTCTTGTATTGGTAGAGGGCAGGCAGATGTTCTGTGCCTCGGGACATCCATCTAGAGGTGTACCCATTGGAAAGTAGTCCCTTCACCTGGTCATTTGTATGAAAATCCATTCTCCAATAAGAACCTACGGTTTTGTTTGTATTGGCATAATGAATAGCCTCGAAATGCTATATGGGTAACCATTTCGGCTAAGATTAATAAGTTTATTCGCAAATGTTTTCAAAGAGATGTCATTAGAAATAATATCAAATGTTTTGATATATAAAAGTGTTTTAGTTATCATAAGGTAATAACCCATCCGTGTTTATGTGTGAGCGTGGTCTTATGAGATACTCTTTCTTTTCAAAGGATTTTATTAAAAGGCTGATATATGACATTGTCATTTATTATTGAGTTTTTCTCAAGCTGGTTTATCAAGCCTGATCCGGGTATTTTCAATACTCGGGCCAGATCCGAGTAATTTCAGATTTAGTCGAAGACAGTTGGAGTTTCCATAGGAGAAATGGAGATATTCACCTACGTATGACATATTCTATTATCCGCTGGTGTATGTTTGTTTTTGTTTGATGTTTGTCAGCAATTGTAAGGACGGATGTTTATAACTGTCTAAGCTAAATTTAGGTTAGACTCTGATATATGTATTTTAAAACTTTTCCGCTGTAAAGATATTGTTCAATATTATATATTATTCCATTCATGTAAGATTCTGTTCTGTCTATTTTCTTTATTACCCTTCATGTTCCGTCTTTTCGTGAAATTTGAGTTGGACATGTGAGGTTTATTGTCGATTCAAAGGGTACGAAAAAAGGGGCCATGACATTTGGTATTAGAGCTTTTGGTTGAGCGAACACCAAAGCCTGATAGAGGTAAGACTCATCAGAGATAGGATTAGTAATATCCAAGGATGACTAACTCGTTAGAGATAGGGTTAGTAACACCCTGGAATGAGTTATGGGAGTATTATATATGAGCGCGTATTTATTAATTTTATAAAAATGAGTTTGTTTTAAAAATGGTGAATGAAATAATGTTACCTTGGGTTTATTTTTAAATATAAAGGGGATATTATTATTTTTGGGTAGAAATTTAGGATTGTTTGTAATTTACCATAGTAAAACTAAAATAAGAATTTCTTATGATTAAAATTGCACGGTTTTACTATAAGATATTCCATATCAAATCAATTAGTTGAAAGCTAGAATTCAGAACTATAATACCCCTAGAGATTTGGTCGTTAAGAAATAATAATGATTAAGTGATTATCAAAATTGATGGATTTAAAAGCGAGCAAAAATATCTTGTGAAGTAAAATTCACGATTTGATTATAAGATATTTGATGATAATATTGAAGCTAGAAGTTGTAATTAGAGAAAGTAAAAAAGAAAATGCACACATAGAAATTTTTTTATCAACAAGATAGAAATAGTTAAGCCTAATTTGAGACTTTAGGTAATATAATATAAAAGGCTAAGTTCTAGAACTTATAAAGGAGAAAGGATAATTTGAAATTTAGACACTTTGATTAGGTTAAAATAAAAGTGAAATTTAGGAATAAGAGTAATAAGAAATATCATCCTAATATAAAACTTTGAATTAGTGATACATTTAGGGTAACATTTGTAATTCAAAATGAAGTAAGATTAGAAGTGGATAGTTTCCAATAATATGGTTAGTAGAGTAATTGTTGAATGAAAAAGGTTAATAACAAATACCATGTGAATTAAGTTTCACAATTTGACTATAAGGTATTTGATGATAATGTGTAGAAAAAAAAACATTCTTTTCAGGAAGGACCAAACCCACTGAACTTCGCTTCACTTTGTCGGGAATTTGAGATCCTAAGTCAAAGAAAGTTTTAGGGATCAGAAAAGATCATGGAAGTTAAGGATTTGTTAAGCAAGTGTGATAAGCTCCAGCATAGCATGGTAAGCTTCATCCATGGGTCATTTAGGGAGATGATAAGCGATGCCCTAAAATTCGAAAATGATTTTCCGTAGCCAACTACTGAAGTACCAGCTGAGAAGAAAAGGCATAAGACGAACAAAGATTATTGTTTCAAATTTAGGCAAAGAGGTCACTTTGCAAAAGAGTGAAGATTAAGAGTAAAAACTAGGTCTTTTAAGAAAACTACCCCAAAGGTTTGTTATTTCTGCCATTTAATGAGACATGCCGCCAGAGATTGTCCAATGCTTAAGATGGCAAACCAGTCTAGGCCTTTTGTTACCTTTACTCGTCCACCCATTGCTGCAGAAAAAGGAAAAGGGATTGTTGAAGCATAAGTTAGTTAAGCATGTATTAGTAAACATCATCTAAGTATTTTAACCGTATGACTTTTGTAAAACTTTATGAGTGTACTTCTTAGAAGTCACTTAGTATGAACGTATTTTGGGAATCAATATATATTGACTATCATTTTGCTCCTTTGCCAATACAAAATTCTGTTAGAACTTATTGGAAAAGCTAAGATTTAATCCCATTAAAAAATGAAAAGAAAAACAATAATAATTAAGTGAGAAGCACTTAATAAAATGAGATGAAATAAATAAGCCGAGATAGAATCTTTGATAAGAAATGATAACTAATTTTAAGTTCTTCTATAAATTGTAAAAAGTTCCCAAGGCAGAGAGGCTAGCAATTAGGCAGAGATTTATGGAAGCCTTATCTAAGTACGAAGACTTAGAAGTTTTAGATACACCGATTTATAGTGATGAGGATGATGTGCAAGTAGGAGAGCCCTCAGGAATAGTACCGAGATCATTCGACGATCCGATATATATTTCAAATGATGAGGATGTGTTGCCCGTAGGTGCAGATATCGATGCAGGGGCAGAGGCCGACGCTCAGGCAGATTATTGGATGTTGGATCCATTGAGTAAGGATGAGGAGCCTGAGGAAGAAGAGCCTATAAAGGAGCCCGAGGAAAAGGAGCCCATGGAAGAGCCGGAGGAGATTGAGCCGCTGATAGAGGAACCCATGGTAGTAGAGACAGAGGACTCGTGGATTTATGATACATGGTTATATGAGGATCATGATTCGAAGAGTGATGACTAGATCATTTGGGAGATGGATACGCCTATTCAAGAGGTAGGTTCTCCCGTTCCAGAGCTAGCCGAGGATCTCGGTTTAGAAGATTTTGTTGAGGAGGAGAATTTTCTATAGATTTCGGAAGGCCCACTGTGGCAGCCGCCTGGTTGGAATTTAGCTCCTGAAATGATGATAGATGATGAGGAGCCAGTAAAGGACGGGGAGGAAGTAGAGCAGCCAGTAGAGATCGACCTTGAGGCGCCATCAGATGGTTCATCCGATGAGTAATGTTATGCACTTAGGGACATTTTGGGGTATTTTAGGTTTATGTTATAGTAGTTGTTATTATCTTAAGCACGTAGTACGCGCTAAGATATGGGGTTTTGTCCTTTAGTATGATATTTTGGTTGACTGATGTAGATAGTTGACTTGTGACTATGTATTTACCTCAAGTGTGTATTACGCACTCAGGTTGGGACTAGGATCGATGGTTGTATTTAATGATCAGTATTTAGTAGCATTTCCTTTGCATATATTGTTGATCTTTATAGTTCCATATCTTCAGTTTCATTTCGAGGACGAAATGCTTTTAAGTAGGGGAGAATGTATCGACCCGAAATTTTGCTACTTCGAAAATGAGAGATTTCGTTTATTTTAAATTTAAAAAGAATTTAAAACTTAAATAAATAAGTTATAATAAATAATAATAGAGAAATTATTTATTCTTATAGTCAAAAAGTATAGATTTGGATTTTAGAACAAATCAGCAAAAGTAAAGTTTTGTTAAAAATAAATAAATTTTTAAATAAATAAGTTTAAATGTTTATTTGATAAGCTAAATCTTATTTAAAACATCTAATAAAGATAATAAAAGTATATTACAAGATTTAAAAGTGTATTGATAATCGCTTTACAAAAATAACAAAATTTTATCGCATTTTGTCAGTTTTACATACACTGTAAAAATAAACATTTTGATATTATATAAATATGGTTTTAAAATATAAATAGACATATTTTAATTTATTTAAAGAAGTAAAAAAGTTCATTTTTAAGTTTGGTTTGTTTTAGTATATAGCTTACAAAAACGTCAAATTTTGACCGTAAAATTTGTCAACAAAACACTGTTTTCAACCAAAACAAGTTGTAGCCACACTGTTGCAACATGATACATTTCCTAATATACACATATGAATAAATACAACTTTACTATCTTTAAACACCAATACATTTAGCATATAAAACAAAATATTATATTAGGAAAAGTTTAAAATTAAATGTATAAATATAAAAAGGTATGATTTGATTAATTTAATTTTATTTTTAATCTTTCTAAACCACATCATTACTTATATTTCATGTCTCATTAATGGGATGTTATGTATATGCATAGAAAAGGTGCTAAGTTATATGTTTAAAGTATTAGTAAGCATAGAAATGATGACACCTCATATTATTAAGCTTATACACTTCCTAAAACCCATAATTGCATATCTAATCAATGCAAAGTCTTCCCTCCTTTTGTATATTTAAATTAAACAATAATAAGTAATCATTTCTCTTCTTAACCTCACATTTAATGCCCATCCAATCTCTCCTTTCATGTAAAAGAAAAATGTATATTTAAATGTAAATATGAAGAGGGTAGTAAGGTCATTTGCCACTCAATTCTCCACCTATAAATACAAGCCTGAACCTCTCCATTATTCACTACATTTCATTCTACAAAATTCCAAGCTCCACTATCTTCTTCCATTCTTCCTTCTACTCTAAGCTACTCACCTTATACCGCCCTAAACTCATCCTACCCACGCCTAAACCACCTTACATGCCTCCAAAATCACCTATGCACCTACAAAACCCCACGCCACAACCCTGCCCGTCATCAAAATCCATACACCACACCTACTACAGCCCTTACACACCACACACGCACCCAATGCCCACACCCGAGCCCAATACCCATGCACACCCCTTCCACAATCCACTACAAGGCCGTACCCTTCATACCTCCTTCAAATACCCCTGGCCCAATAAAAGGAAAAACAAAAAGAAAAAAAAGAGAAAGAAATTCGAGGCGACAAGTTCGGAAAGAAAAGTGCGCGTTAGTTCGTGAAGCACGCTTGTTTTTAAAAAGATTGACGGAGTGGATATGAAGGTGAGAAATTCTCATCACTTTTTGAACTATATTGATTATCAAGTTTAATTGTTATGTTAGATAATCACCATTTGATGATATGGAAGTTTGATTGATTGTTTGAATATGTTGGATGATCCATTTTAATGTTATGACACTTATCGTATTATACCCATTATTGTATATGTTAATAGCATATGATTGGTTGTATGGTTGTGATGTTAATATGGACATCAAAATTCTATCATTTTTGATTAAGTAACCCCTTTTTGTTAAATAGACCCAATTTTGGTGATATGATATACTTTGGAAAAATAAGTCTCTTTTTAACTGAAATTGAAATTAAAATGGAAAAAAAGAGAATTTGAAATTTTAAGTGAAATGGGATTTGAAAAGGATAGTTAATTTGAAATTGAGATGAATAGTGAAATTGAAATTGAACTCGATTTTGAAAATTTAAATTGAGATTAAGGTTGAAATTTAAATTAGAATTGAAATTAGATTTGAAATCTAAGTTTTAATTTAGTTTAATTTGAAGTTAGAATTGAAACTAGAATTTAAAATTTAATATTAAAATAATATGAATAAAATAATATTATAATATGGAAATTGTGAAAATACATTTTAAATATTTTAAAAAGTGAGAATATTGATTTAAAATGACTTGTAATAATTTTATAAGTAATAAAATTCAATTTGAATAGATTATTTCAAGTGTTGGAAAATAAGTTAAAACTAGGCGCGTCGCGCAACGGTAGTTCGCGATTTTGCGCCAAAAAGTTCAAATAAGTGTATAGATTAGAATACAGCTCGGAATTCTTCGAGATAAGAAAATTCTGGACTATTATAAACATATCTTCTACACGAAGAAAGAAAATAAAAATTTCGTTGCGTAGATTTTGAAATATATCCAAATCAATTTTCTACAAAAATCGCACTATTGTAGTTAAGTGACCATCACGGAAATCTGTTTAAATAAATGTTTTTAATTATGGAAAAATATGGAATAAATTTAGTAAATCCATTTAAATAGTTTAGAAGAGATTTGATGTGGAAAATATAAAATTTCAAATATTAAAAAGTTGTTTAAATCAAATAAGCTTATATAGCGCTTTCCGTAGCACTTTTATACTGCGAATTCTATAACCTTTTGAATATGAGTTTAAACGTAATGATTTTTCCTGGAATCAATTATGAATGTTTTAAAAAGGGAAATTAAGTGATTAAAAGATAAGTTGGAATCTTTATAATCAATTCCAAAATAAATTTGATAACCGAGTATGCGGAAACGACTAGTACATTTGTCCCGCTTGTGAGATCTGGGTAGAAAAAACAAGGTGTTTAACTAAGGTTAGGGTTGGAGTAACCAGTGCTGTGAACTTACCTGGCCTCTGTTTTCGCTTCTTAGGCGAGGGTTCGAACAGATCGAAAGGAAAGCCCGGATGCTCTAAAAGGATGGTATTAAGTTTCCAAAATAAAATACTACCATAACACACTGCCCTCCCTTCTTGCATCAATACCGCTCCTACACCCGTTCTGCATGCATCAGTGTATACATCGAAAGGCTTAGCTCCATCGGGTAAAACTAACACTGGTGCACTAGTAAGGGCTCTCTTAAGCTTCGTGAAGGAATCCACACAATCCACGTCCCACACGAAAGCTTTATTCTTCTTAGTAAGGCGCTTGAGTGGTGCCGAAATCTTGGCAAAGTCTCTAATGAACTTCCTATAGTAACAAGCCAATCCTAGGAAGCTCCTAACCTCAGTAACGTTCTTAGGGGCCTTCCAATCTTGCACTGCAATAACCTTGGCGGGGTTAACCGCCAATCCTTCCTTCGAGGCTACGTGCCCCAAGAAACGAACTTCCTCTCTCCAAAAATGACACTTTGAAAACTTAGCTCTCAAATGATGACTACGATGTGTGCGAAGAACTTCTTCCAAATGAACAGCATGCTCCTCCATATTCTTGGAAAATACTAAGATATCATCCACTAATACTACCACAAACTTGTTTAGGACATCCCTAAAGACGCAACACATCAAATTAACGAAATAAGCTGGAGCATTGGTTAGCCCAAAAGGCATAACCAACCACTCGAAGAATCTGTCCGGTGTCCTAAAGGCAGTCTTATCTATGCTTTCATCAGCGACTCTAAGCCTACGGAATCCCATGGCTAAATCAAGCTGAGAGAAAACCGAAGAACCTACCAACTGGTAAAAATATCATCAATCTTAGGTAGTGGATATCGGTTCTTCTTGGTGAGGTTATCTAATTCTCTATAATCTATGCAAAGTCGGAGAGAACCATCTGCCTCAGTGGCGAAGACGACTGGTGCTCCCTACTCCTATATGCTCCTACATATGAATCCCTTCTCTAAAAGCTCACGAATCTGCTTGCTCAATCCTTTCCTCTCCCTAGGTGACATGTGCCTCACCGGTAATACTACTAGCTTAGCATTCTCGGTCAAATAAATCTTGAAGTCAATCTCTATCTTAGGGGGTAGTCCCCTAACCTCGTCAAAGACGTCTGCAAAATCTTTGATGATAGGAAACGAATGTAACTCTGATGACGATGAATCGAGGGAATAGAGAAATCTCAACATGACCGACCCTTGCGGGTTGCAAGATACCTCTACAGTCCTACCACTGCAAGTCTCAAGTCTAGCGACTCTCCTCTCGTAGTCTAATATAGCTCCGTATGTGGATAGCCAATCCATCCCTAAGATTATCCCATACCCCGAGAATCCCAAAACATAGGCATCGCAGTCAAATTCTACGCCAAGGATAAAGATTTTCAAACCCCTACAAACCATAGATAAGTGTGCCGATCCTCCTATGGGGTTTGAAACAATAATGGGGTCTACAACTAATGATATGTCCAAGTGCAAACAATCTACTAGAGAGATAGAGATAAAAGAGTGTGATGCTCCAGAATCAAATAAAGTCTAAATGGGACAATCAGGTATAGAAATCAAACCTTCAACTGTGACTTTCCTACCACTATCTAGAATGCTACTGGAAGGTGATGTGTCTAAAGTCTGAATCTGCGCAACTGGTGCACTTGCTCCCTGGGGACAACTCATACTCATATGACCGGGCTGCCCACAAATATAACACTTACCCTTCATCTTCTCCTTCCAGCAATCCTTGGCCATATGTCCAACCATCCCACAACCATGGCACTTTATTCCTTTCTTTATCTGCTTCTGAGGACCATCACTGTTTGTACCAAAATTGGGCACAACACTCTTCGGAAGTTTTTGAAGAGATAAAATGAAGGAATTAAAAGGAAAAAGAGGATTATCTAACAAAAACTCCAAAAATAGATAATGAAAGTAACTAAAATGCACCGAGACACAAGAATTTAGAGTGGTTCAGCATATTGCCTATGTCCACTATGAAGTTGATTGCTTTATTGATCTTTCTTTGATGATTACAATTGATTTCAGCGGGTTACAGCAAATAACAATGATTTACAGTAGTGAAATTCGTTGGTAGCAGCAACAATGGGGTTTAGAACTGGATCCGGCAGAGTCTCGGCGTTGGAGAATTCAAAGAAGAAGAAGATCCCTTTTTTGTATGCCTTGGGGATCTATTTATAGGTGTAGGAGGCTGATATTTCGCTCAGATCATGGGAGACTCCTTCTGGCACGTGACTAGGCCCGCGCGCCCAAGCCCGCGAAGTTTCGTCCCAATCCGTGATCGATACGAACGAATTTCGTATCGACCAAGATTGTGTCCGATGGAGTCGAAATTTGGCGTGGACATTCCTTAGCATGTACGTAAGCTTCTGTGAACATTTCATAGCATTTGGACTTGTGGTTGTCGAGATATGATCGATACGAAATGGGGAATTTCGGTAGTTCATTTCATTCGACTCGATCACTTCGAATCGATGGTCGCACGTGATCAGGTGGTGACGTGGCGAGCCTTCCTTGTATCGATCCACTTTCTTCGCCGAGTTGGCCGAGTCATCCTTGATCTTCGCCTTGTTCGCATCGAAGTCCGTTTCCAAGTTCGAATCGATCAGCAGCAGTCCCCTTCGTATCGAGGCACTTGTCTTGTTCGAATCGATGGGAGGTGGCTTATTTCGTATCGATGAGAGTGATCCACCTAGATGGATTCGAACAAAGGCTCTGTTATGGATTCGAACTCGATCGATTCGAACAGCGGCTCTGTGATGGAGTCAAACTCGATCAATTTGAACAATGGCTTTTTGATGGACTCGAACTCGATCGATTCGAACAGCGGCCAGGTGATGGACTCGAACTTGATCGAGTCGAATAGAGGCCAGTTGATGGATTTGAAGTAGGCTATGGTGATCGATGCGGAGCTGATCGAGTCGAAGTAGGCCCTGGTGATCGACGCGGAGCTGATCGAGTCGACGTAAGCTTCCCTGATGGATTCAAACTCGATTGACTCGAACAGTGGTTACCTGATGGATTCGAACTCGATCGATACGAACAGTGGTTACCTGGTGGATTCGAACTCAATCGACTAGAATAGTGGCTAGTTTTCATCCAATCTTGTATCGATCGTAACTTGAGCATACGAACTCGGATTGACTTGAAATTTGGAACATTGACATTTATGGCATCCATTGTCATGTCTTGTCGATTGTAGCTCGATCCAGACTCGGACAAAATTCACCAATATCCATGGTGATCCTGCGTATAACCGATCTCTAAGATGAATAGTCATTGGTTTCTAGTCAAGTACTTGGTGTCACGGCCTTGCCAAAAGGCGGGATAACATTTGCCCCCCAAAGTACGTCTTGTGGAGACATGATGTGCTTTGAAATGCTGCTATCTTCATTCTGAATAGTTATCGTCTTTTCGATGAAAGTTGTAATCTTTGACCGATTTTCTCGATAATGTGAACCGTTGACTATCAACTGCTGTACCCTGTATTGTTGCAACTGATTGCTGTATGCTAGTGATTAGCCGTTTGCTGTTGTAATCATTATCAGATAAGTATCCAATTTCTGTGGATGTTGAAAATTGAATATTAGTCCGACATATATGCATATATGTTAATCTGACTCTCGTTGGCGTTTGCACATTCACGAGTCGTTGTTAGTTTATTTTGTATCCAATTCCATATCGATCCTCTCCTGAACTGATGTGAAATTAGAGTTGTAACAACGCTCGACGGTTGTTTTTGAATGTTCCTTCGTATCGATCCTCTCCTGAATTGATGTCAAAGGTTGGAACATTATCTTTGTATCGATATGCATAGCATAGATGGATACGAGATGAGCATTTCAAATCGATGGATGTGGGGTTCGTTGGATACGAAGCGGTCGTTCGTATCGATGGAGTTTAATGTATTCAGAACAGCCCTTTTTGTATATTTCGAATCGATGGACCTGGAGTCATTGGATACGAACAGACAATTCTCATCGATGGGTGTTGGCCTCTGAGAGCTGTGATTCGATGGATTCGAACTGCACTGGGGATGGAGTCGAAGATTATCGATATGAACAGTGGTTTTGTATCGATGGATTTGGGTGACTCAAAAAAGCCTCCGTTGGCAACTTTGCTTCGATTAAGGCTCGAGTTGATGGATTCGAATGGCTTGTTCGAATCGATCCCGTTGTGATGTCTTGTAACCGGTCGAATCCACATGGATGTGAATCATTTTTTGCCTTCGTTTTCGAGTCCATATAAACACTATGGACTTAGTCGTTTTCCACTTTTTACTCTTCTATTCTTTTGCCTTGTCTTTGTATCGCTCCAAAGAAAAGGAAAACTGCCCGACTTCGAATCGAACCAAAATCTTTAAACCCTTTAACCAGTTGTCGAAATCAGGTAATCAATTGAAAAAAATCAGTCCTAAAACGATGAGATCCAAATTCTCATGCCATTCCATTCATGTCCAAACGTTGTCTGGGAAGTAGATTTTGTGCGAGGTCGAAAGAGGAGAAAAATGAAGTTCGAATCGATCCCGGGAAGAATGAGTATGGAGGAGGATGGCTTGTTCCTCTTTTCGTGTCGATCTGCAATGATTGTAGCGTGGGCTCGTCTTGTACGATCGATACAAAATTTTATCTCCAAAATTTGATTCGAGAACTAGGCCAGTGATCGAGTCGATGTCCTTGGCTTCAGATCGATTCGAAAAGTACTCCTTCGTATCGATACGAAATGTATCGAGCGAATGTGATCGAGTCGAAGTCCTTGGCTTCAGATCGATTCGAAAAGTACTCCTTCGTATCGATGCGAAATGTATCGAGTGAATGTGATCGAGTCGAAGTCCTTGGCTTCAGATCGATTCGAAAAGTACTCCTTCATTTCGATACGAAATGTATCGAGCGAATGTGATCGATACGAAGCCGGGGCTCCTCTGGCTAATATGAACCCAACCGTCCACGATCGATTTGAAGCCTCTGACATTAATCGATACAAGATCAGAAATTGACGATCGATTTGAAGCGAATTCCTGACGACTAATATGAACCCGAATCTTGATGGATACAAAACCTTGAATAACTGATAACATGATTTCCAATGAGCTTAATTCTTGCAAATATGGACTTATCCATTATCCTGCATATTTAACTGCCTATCAAAGCTCGTCGATGGAATTGTAACTTAATAAAACTTTAACAAACTCTGACTCGGATCGATCGCTAATAACTGGATGGCACGGTTGTGACGGTCAGCGATGACAGTCATTCCGACTTAATTTTGAAGTCTTATCGTTCACATGCTTTCTTTAAATCCGCAGAACTTGTCAAGTGATATGCAGCACTGCACTGCACAACACACTTACACACATTACACTGGGGGATGCACGAGCGTTATTGTCTGTTGAACAATGATTTTTCATAAGCTAGTTAGTCATGGAACCTTCAGGTTCACAGCAGCAGGAACTACTAAGTTCAATTCCTTCAACCATCGAGATACCAGTCATTGAAGCCGAAGTTATAAATCCAGCTCCAAACGAGCTTCCAAGCGTCCGGTTCATTTGTCGTCCACAAGATTCTATGCCGTCCGGCATCTCTGAATATATGCTTGGACTGATTTGTTTAAGGCACAACTTGTCGCTTGACGACGTGTTACTGCCTGGGCCAAATGACAGGCCACATGCTCCCCCGGAGGGTTTTACTGCTTTTAATCGTCATTCTTGTACGGCGGGAACACTTCCTCCTTTCAATCAATATATAAGGGAGATGTTATCATTCCTTGGTATAGCTCCATCCCAGCTACACCCTAACGGATAAGCCTTGTTGAATAGCACCTTTATTCTGTTTATGGAGATTCTCTTTCGACCACCAAAGCCGATCGAGATTAGATATCTATTTAACGTTGTTTGTACCAAAATTGGGCACAACACTCTTCGGAAGTTTTTGAAGAGATAAAATGAAGAAATTAAATGTAAAAAGAGGATTATCTAACAAAAACTCCAAATCTCAGATATGAAACAAATTAAAATGCAAGGAGACGCAAGAATTTAGAGTGGTTCGGCGTATCGCCTACGTCCACTATGAAGTTGATAGCTTTATTGATCTTTCTTTCAAGATTACAAGTGAATTCAATGAATTACAGCAGATAATTATGATTTGCAGCCGTGAATTTCGTTAGTAGCAGCAGCAAGGGAGTTTAGATCTGGATCCGGCAGAATCTGGGCATTGGAGAATTCAAAGAAGAAGAAGCCTCTTTTTCTGTATGCCCTAGGGCTCTATTTATAGGTGTAGGAGGCTGGTATTTTACTCAGATCTTGGGAGACCCTCTCTGGCATGTGACTAGGCCCACGTGCCCAAGCCCACGAAGTTTCGGTCTGATCTGTGATCGATACGAACAGATTTCGTATCGATCAAGATTGTGTCCGATGGAGTAAAAATTTGGCGTGGACATTCTTTAGCATGCACATAGGCTTCTGTGAAAATTTCATATCATTTGGACTTGTAGATTAGGAGATATGATCAATACGAATTAGGATCTTCGGTTGGCTGTTTCGTTCGACTCCCTTGTTTCGACTCGGTCCTATTCGACTCGATGACGTGGCGCTTGAATCTATAGCTTGTTCCTTCGCATCGATCTGTAGCACGCCTTGTTCGAATCGATGGAGGTGGTTCATTCGTATCGTTGATGGTTATGCTCTGTTATGTGGATACGAAGTGGACATTGAATGATCGAGTCGAAATGTGGCTCTCTGATGGATGCAAAGTGGAGCGATTTGAACAGAGGGTCTCTGATCGATGCGAAGCGGAGCAAGTTGAACAGAGGGTCTCTGATGGATGTGAAGCGGAGCGAGTCGAATAGAGGGTCTCTGATGGATGCGAAGCGGAGCGAGTCGAACAGATGCTATTCAATGGATTCGAACGCGAGGCCATTCTATTCAATTTTGCATCGATCGTAACTTGTGCATACGAACTCGGATTGACTTGAAATTTGGAACGTTGGCTCTCATAGCTTCGCTTGTCGTGTCATATCAATTTTAGCTCGATCCGGACTTGGACAAAATTCGTCAATATCCATAGTGAACTTGTGCATAACTGACCTCTAGGACGGACAGTCGTTGGTTACTAGTCAATTCCTTGGTGTCATGGCCTTGCCAAAAGGCGGGATAACATTTGCCCCCCAAAGTACGTCTTCTGTGAACATGACGTGCTTTGAAATGCTGCGTCCTTCATTCTGAAAAAGTTCTATCTGATTCGTTGAGTAGTTGCTATCTTTTCGTCAAAAGATGTAACCTTCGATTGATTTCCAGTAATATAAATGTTGATTTGTTGACTGCCAATGATTATGTAGTGCATTGTTGTAACTGAGTGTCGAGTGCTAGCGATTTGTTGTTCACTGTTGTAATTGTCATCAGGTAAGCATTCGGCTCCTATAAATTTTGAAAATTGAATGTTAGTCTGTCATACATGCATGTATGTTAGCCCGACTCTCGTCAATGTTTGCACGTTCACTAGTCGTTGTGAAGTTTTTTTTCTTTTATCGTGTTTCACAATGATCCTCTCCTGGATCGATGTGAAATTCGAGTTGTAACAACGTTCGATTGTTGTTTTAAGTCCTTCCTTTGTATCGATCCTCTCCTGGATCGATCTGAGATGTTGGAATGTATGCTTCGTATTGATGAATACGTAATATTGGGTCTCGGATCGATGGATACAAAAGTAATGCTTTGTATCGATGGAGTCAAACGATCCAGACATAATCATGCAGTGATGCTTCACAGAGGATATGCCATTTCTTATTCCTTTATTCAATAAGAATCCCCGATTATGGATAATCTTTGATAGGAGTCATCCATGACTCTTTTTCTAGATCTGTCTCCAAGATCTAGTTGATCTTCATATGTCAATGCCTAGAATAATAAGAATTTCAACTTGGACAAAGTCTATTTGTCGTGCATCCCCAGAACTGGATAGCTTGGTGAGTGATTCGACCTTTTCGTTTAGTTCTCTGTGGATTTGTGTAGTGGTGTAATAGTCGAAGTCGGCCAGTAGCTTTTGGACCCGGTTGAGATAAGGAGCAAGACGTTGCCCTCTAGTCAGATAATCTTCCCTGACTTGGCGTACTACTAACCAGTAATCACATAAGACTTGGCATACTACTAACAAGTAATCACATAACCAGTAATCTTCCTAGTTTTCTTACAAGTTTGAGCGCCAAGGCTTCATACTCAGCTTCGTTATTTGTTGCAGGGAAGTTGAGTTTCAGGGCGTAGCAGATCGTTCGTTCCTCAAGAGTCATTAACGCAACTTCGATGTTAGAAAGCCGATTATTGGAAGTTCCATCGGTGTACGTTCTCCATCGGTTGGACGGTTCTCCACTGTTCTTCGGATAATCGTCTGATGTAGTGAAGATATGAAGTATGCTAATGTTTGACCTTGGATATCTCTCCGAGGGAGATAAGTGATATCAAATTGGCTTAGCTTGATACTTCATTTGAGTAACTTTTCAAACATCTAAGGTTTATATTGGACCTATCGTAACGGTTGGTCGATATGGACGTTAACGGGGTGAGCTTGTCAATAGCCAGCCTTCATCATATACTGGTCTTTGGATTCGTTTCTCTTCTCATAGCATTGCGATGCTTATGGCGTGTGTTGACACGGCCCAATTGATGTATAAATCTTCACAATCCAAAGGTTTGGGTAAAATGGGAGGTCTCTTTAAGTGATCTATCAGAGCTGGAAGTGCATCAATGCAGTTGTTAGTTCATTCAAAAGTTCTCTTCCCTCTCTTGGTCAGGTTGAAGAAGAGAATTCACTTGTAGATGGTCCTAGAGTCAAATAAACTTAGGACGATAGTCTTTCGACTTAGGCTCCGTACCTGCTTGGTTGTCCTCGGTACATGGTTGTCTCTAACTATCCGAATTTTCTAGAAATTAGTCTTGATTCCATGAGAATTGATGATGAAAACAAAGAATCTTTCTGATGTAATGTTGAAAGAGCATTTTAAAGGATCGAGTTTCATCCTGCATTTTTTGGCGAGTGTTGAATACCTCTGTCAAGTCATCGATATGGTCGTTTGATAGTCATGATCTCACGAGCATATTAATCACATCTACTTTCATCGATCGGCCGATATGATTTTTGAATGATCTGTTAATCGTCCTTTGGTAAGTAGGATAAGCATTCTCAAGTTTGAATCCAGGGAATTCAGCATAGCACTATAGGCCCATGTCAATAATGAAATAGTTGTATTCCTGGTCTAGGGCATGCTTCAGTATCCGATTGTACCTGGTGTTTGCATCCATGGATGACAGTAATTCATGTCTGATGGTCAGGTCCATCAGTTGGTTGATCATTGGAAGTGGAAAGCTGTGCTTTTTCATACCTTATGCAAATCTGAGTAGTTGACGTATGTCCTACACTCTCTGTTCGTTTTTCTTATAAGTAAAGGATTGGATACTCATTTTGGTTGGAGGGCATCATGGATAAACCCACTAGTTTTGAGCAGATTCGCCTCCTCTTTAAGTGAAACAAATCTCTCTGGATCCACGTCACATCGTTTTTGTTCACCGAGACATGCCTCGGGTCAACACTTAATGTAGGGTTCTTCATGGCTGGAGAGAGTCCATATATATATATATATATATATATATGAGATCGAGTCCAAGCGAAAACATCAAGATTCACCTGAAGTAAAACAGTTGACTCCTTCTTCATCATTGCGTAGAGTTGTGATCTGATCTATAATACTCGTGACAGGTTATAGGCGCTTCATGTGTTTACTGGCAATGGTAAATGATCAGGCTTATAAGGATGTTGAATCAAAGGATTAGTAGAACTTAGCCTTGTACTGCATGCTGCTACATAGTTGGCTCCAGCTTTGAGATTGAATTTACTTGTGTTTCTAAATGATGCGCTTTTCATTCAATGTACTCGCGATCCATTGCTCATTGTAAGGGTCGGAATGATGATCAGTTACCCATGAGTTCGGGTATTGATCCGATGATTCTATCTCTAGGCATCCTTTCGGTCGCAACCTAGAGTTGTTATGAATATCAGGCATGGGTCATAGGTTCAAGTTGTCATAGTCAAATCTCGGATAATTACTGTTTTTCCCCTAGTTTTGGGTTGGCGGATGAATTACGCGGACGGTCTAGTCTCGTCCTAGCTGTGTCTATACTGTAGTTCAAGCTTTAAGAACCAGAGTTGACTAATGAATGGTTGAATCATATTAATCTTATCTTCTTGTTCGTGCCCCCAAGTCTGGGGAATATCTCGATAAGTGGCAGGGTAGATAATGTCCGCTTCAATTTTGTATTCTATCCCATTGAACCATGGGATCGAGTTAACCGATGGAAGGCTGAGTCGTGCCTATCCTGTATTATGTTCTAGTTCTTTCCTCTTAGCGGAATACATTGTTACTTTGCCGACATTCGGACATAAGCTAGACTCTGGATGGTCAATGACATTCAATTCGCTTATTATGTCGCCATACTTTGGGCAAAAACTGAAGAGTGGATCGTCCAATAAGATCTAATGCAGGATTGATGCTTCCCTCGTCGAATCCAGGGTAAGAATCAGTGTGCAGTTGTTTAGGTTGCACTTGTTTTGAATTACTCTTTTAGTCGAATCATGGTAAGAGTCAATGAATGAATGGTCGCATTGCATTCATTTGGAGTTGGGAGATCAACCATGTCCATTTCGATTTACGTTCTCCCGTCAGATCTAGGGATTAAGTCAGCTCAAATGTAGTCATATCATGCTCATTTGGTCTCATGCTCTTCCTGACAGATCGAAGTAAGGCGACGGAGGATGAATGGTCAAGTCACACTCATTCATGTTTATTATTCTATCCATGCTCTGTTGGTCAAAGGTATTCGATGGACGTTCGGGTCACATCGATGTGTAGTCGAAGAGGATCGATATTGACCGTCGATTCAACGGCATGTTGTGGAATGCTAGGACCTCATTTCCTATCGATCCAATGGTATGATATGAAAGGTGCAGATCGATATTGCCCGTCGATCCGGCGGTACGATATAATTGGTTGCCCAGAACTTCGGGCATCATTCTAATTGGTTAGCATTAAGGTCTCCTTGTAGTCATTTCCTTAAGTTGTAAAGGACGCTAAGCTGGAGATGTAGTGAGTCATCTTTCTCTTCTTTGGTGATTTGTACTTCTGCCCCCAGTCTTGGGTTAGCAGAGTTAGTTCGTAAATGGTCTAATTGCACCTGTGGTGAGTTTATACTCCTCATGTCGAGTTTAGGTCAGAGTTGGTGAATGAATGGTCGAATCACATTCATCCGTTTGTCTATTAATGTAGCCCACTGTGGGGATCAAAGTAAGTTGAAGGGCCATTCATCACACCTATTTGATGTTTATACCCATGTCCACACTCTAGGGACTAAGAGTTTTAGTAGAAAATGGTCGGACCGCATTTTCCTTAATTAATCCCTCCAGCACTAGTAAATGGTGAAAGTCGAAGTGTGGTCGATCACATTACAACAACTTTAATTTGATGCTTCTCTCACAGAACTATATGATGGAATCGATTGGCAGATGGTTAGGTCACATCCGTCCATGTTGCACGAACAGCCCGTTGGATCATAGGGGGGAGTTAGCGGATGAACGGTCGTGCCACGTTCGTTTGCAGTAGAACGGGCAGTCACATCCATTTAGAATATGACATTCAGCTAGGTTCATTTTGCAAATCTGCGTCTCCCTGTCGAATCAAGGAAGAAATTTTGTCTTGTGGTGTTGGAGGTGCATCCCTATAAATTATGTTATGGGTCCCGTGCTGGGGACAAGTGGTTATGCATGTACGGTTGGGTCACACCCGCTTAGTGCTGGATGGTAGGATCGCATCCAATTTTGTGTGTTAAGTTTTTCCCCATGTTAGGGGAATATTGGAAAGCAGACGGTCGAACCACATCCGCTTTTTGTACTACAGAACTTGATGAGGAACCATAGCCGATAGATGGACAGTCAAATCACATCCCTTTTGGTATTCATATTCCAAACCATGCTTAGAGGACTGGAGTTGGTTGATGGGTTGTTAGTCACACCCATTTGGTGTTTATACTCTAGCCTACGCTCTCGGGACCGAAGCAAGTTGATGGGTGGTCATTCGCACCCAATTGATGTTTATACTTTAGTCCACACTCTAGGACTTAGAGTTAGTTGAAGTTTATTCTCTAGTTCGCACTCTGGGAATCTGGAGTTAGTTGATGTTTATACTCCAGTTCGCACTCTGGGAATCTGGAGTTGTTGATTTTTATACTCCAGTTCGCACTCTGGGAATGTGGAGTTAGTTGATGTTTATACTCCAGTTAGCACACTGGGAATCTGGAGTTGTTGATGTTTATACTCCAGTTCGCACTCCGGGAATCTGGAGTTAGTTGATTTTTATACTCCAGTTCGCACTCTGGGAATCTGGAGTTGTTGATGTTTATACTCCAGTTCGCACTCTGCGAATCTGGAGTTAGTTGATGTTTATACTCCAGTTCGCACTCTGGGAATCTGGAGTTGTTGATGTTTATACTCCAGTTCGCACTCTGGGAATCTGGAGTTGTTTGATGTTTATACTCCAGTTCTCACTCTGGGAATCTGGAGTTGTTTGATGTTTATACTCCAGTTCGCACTTTGGGAATCTAGAGTTGTTTGATGTTTATACTCCAGTTCGCACTCTGGGAATCTGGAGTTGTTGATGTTTATACTCCAGTTCACACTCTGGGAATCTGGAGTTAGTCGACAATGGTCAGTCACATCTATTTAGGCTTTAGGATTTCTTTCACACTCTAGGAACAAGAAGTTGATTGGGTACGTGGACGGTATCATATCCACCCTGAGTAGGCAAGCGAAGTCGTTAGATGGACGGATACATCCTCCTCAAGCTTGTAAATATGGAAGGCGAGGTCATTAGATGGACTGATCCATCCTCCTCAGGTTTAGGTTGAACATGGGTGAAGTCGTTAGATGAACGGATCCATCCTCCTCGAGCCCATGTTCATAAGTTTATACTCCAGCTCACACTCAGGGAGCCGGAGTTAGTTAGAGGATTGTTGTGTATCAATCCCTTATTGCTGCAGTGTGATGGCTTGTCCCTGAGCTCGGGGTTTCACTTAGCGAGTGATCAGTGGGATCCTGATTAACTTCCACTTACATGCCCCTCAACAAAGGATGAGACTTAGTTTTGGACGGTTGGATCGCGTCCATGTTCATTTGGATTCCACTTTTGCCAAGCCTAAGGAGTAAGATTAGTGTTCTGGCAAGCTTTGTGCTCGAGCATAGGAAGGGATGGTAGAACTACATCCACTCTGAGTTGTGTATTTTCCCTTAAGTCGAGTGCAAGAATTGGAGAGCAGACAGTCGAGTCACGTCCAATTTATACTTTGCATTCTTTCGATTGAGCTAAGGAAAAGAGTTGAAATGACAGTTCATAATGGTTAGCGAGTAGGCAGTCAGTCGTTGATGACTTTAAATTGAGGGTTGGACCCTGAAGAAGTTGGTTTAAGGCATGACTGTTTTGTCGAATTACAGAAGAAAACTGGAGAGTGAACGGTCAAATCATATCCACTTTAAACATGTGTTCTCAAACAATCCCAAGTGTCTAATGTAGGATTGGATGCATGGATGTTGACGTCACGTCCACCCTTTGTGTGATTTCAATTTTATCGGGCATCAGAAGAAGCATAAGTATTTTGGTGAGCTTCAAGTACGGGATGGGGAGTACATTGTTGGGATATATCACTCCAAGTCTTTCCCAAATCTCCAATTAAATTGCATAGGCAGATGAGTGGATGGTCGGCTGCATCCACTTTGTACTAGAGTCTTGACCTTGTCGCTCTCTTCCACTTTGATGCCTTGCCCCTAGTCAGGGGCATATAGTAGCCGATGAGTGGTTGAATCATGCTCGTCGCGATGATACCTTAATGATTTGATCATAGCCCGCAGAGGTTGTTTTGCACCCAATCTTAAGTACCCGGTTACCTGCATCATTTGCAAGTAGTTTAATTCAAGTAGGTCATATTTCGCAACGTAAATGAAATTGAATTAGAAATAATTCAAAAGAGATCAGATCAAATCTCATTGATAAGTGAGGCAACGTCGTATGCTCGCTATTGCACTTCAGTCCAGCCCTTCTCAGTTGGAAGTCTAACGTAAATGGTTCAATTTGATCATAGTCCTTGATCGATAGGGTCGGATGTTCCCGGTCCTTCGTTCTATGAGGCTTGCACATATTGTCGGAGCTATCCTTCCCGGAGAAGCCTTATGGCGTTGGCGTTCACGGTAGCCATCTAAAGAAGAGGAGTTTTCCGATCTAGAGTATGGAGTGGGTCCTCTCCTTATCCTGCTATGTTGATCCTTCATCTGATTCATCAACTCAATATTGGCCAAGACATGTTGGTGTACTCATTGGCGGCTACCCACCAGTTCTCTTATCAAAGTCTGGAAATAAGCTCTGGTGATGAATTCATTTATGGGTATTGGCAGCAACTGGATGTGGGCTTTGGATAAATTCATTGGTTGCCACCTTCTTCATTCACTTCAACAATATGAGAAGTAGAACTGGTATGTCTAACCGTGAATGACAGTGTTCTTTGAGGAATAGGGGAAGACATCTGCATTTGATGGCATTCATCACTCTTGGTGGAGTCCATGTGCCATTCTCACTTCATGAGGTGGTGTCGGGGGTTGTATTTCCATACTATACTGACATAGTCAACATATTGAATTTTCACTGGAAATTTTGCAGGTAGGATGGTTTCAATGAATAGGTCTCCACTAAGGAAGATTATCCGATTGTCTTTATGACTAGGTCCATTTTATGGCTACGGAGTCTTGTAATACTAGCGAGTGATGCGTGCATGATTGTCCAACGTTTGAGTGGTTGGTAACGCCGATTGGACGGCGAGTTGGTTAAAATGGGCTAATAGATTGGTGTTTATCCAAATTTTCATCCAGATAGGAGACCTATATAAGGTATTAAGGAAGTCCTCTTGAGGTTGTATGCCACGCTTTTAGTCATGTGGACATGGAATGATTAAGATGCGGGCATTTGAAGATGGTTCAGCGGTGTCCACCTATGTTTTATGTTGGCAGAGTAGACAGTGTAGGGGAGTCGTCTTATTAGCCATCGTACCATAGTTGTCAATTCAGGAGTTTAAAAGCTGGTCAATTGGAGGAATTTACAGTCCACCTTAGCAGCATGATATATTAACCAACTCCAGTTCTTGGCATGTTAGTTAGGTTCTCCAGCCTCTGGGAGCACCGGTTGATTAGTATTCCTTTACCAATTCCTTGATTGCAAGTCAACATTTGTTGCCGTGATCTTCTATGTCTTGTTCAGTGATGGACCAATCAGAAGCACGGATGGAATGTTCCTTCATTAAATTGGTGATTAAATTAGAAGCACGGATACGCCTTGTTGAATAGCACCTTCATTCTGTTTATGAGATTCTCTTTCGACCACCAAAGCCGATCGAGATTAGATATCTATTTAACGTTGTTTGTACCAAAATTAGGCATAACACTCTTCGGAAGTTTTTGAAGAGATAAAATGAAGAAATTAAATGTAAAAAGAGGATTATCTAACAAAAACTCCAAATATCAAATATGAAACTAATTAAAATGCAAGGAGATGCTAGAATTTAGAGTGGTTCGGCGTATCGCCTACATCCACTATGAAGTTGATAGCTTTATTGATCTTTCTTTCAAGATTACAAGTGAATTCAATGAATTACAGCAGATAATTATGATTTGCAGCAGTGAATTTTGTTAGTAGCAGCAACAAGGGATTTTAGATCTGGATCCGGCAGAGTCTGGGCGTTGGAGAATTCAAAGTAGAAGAAGCCCCTTTTCTGTGTGCCCTGGGGCTCTATTTATAGGTGTAGGAGGCTGATATTTCGCTCAGATTTCGAGAGACCCTCTCTGGCACGTGACTAGGCCCGCGTGCCCAAGCCCGCGAAGTTTTGGTCCGATACGTGATCGATGCGAATGGATTTCGTATTGATCAATATTGTGTTCGATGGAGTCAAAATTTGGTGTGGACATTCTTTAGCATGCACGTAGGCTTCTATGAAAATTTCATATCATTTGGGCTTGTAGATTAGGAGATATGATCGATACGAATTAGGATCTTCGGTTGGATGTTTCGTTCGACTCCCTTGTTTCGACTCGGTCCTATTCAACTCGATGACGTGGCACTTGAATCTACAGCTTGTTCCTTCGCATCGATCTATAGCACGCCTTGTTCGAATCGATGGAGGTGGTTCGTTCGTATCGTTGATGGTTATGCTCTGTTATGTGGATACGAAGTGGACATTGGATGATCGAGTCAAAATGTGGCTCTCTGATGGATGCGAAGTGGAGGAAGTCGAACAGAGGGTCTGTGATGGATGCGAAGCGGAGCGAGTCGAACAGAGGGTCTCTGATGGATGCGAAGCGGAGCAAGTCGAACAGAGGGTATTCAATGGATTCGAACACGAGGCCATTCTATTCAATTTTGCATCGATCATAACTTGAGCATACAAACTCGGATTGACTTGAAATTTGGAACGTTGGCTCTCATAGCTTCGCTTGTCATGTCATATCAATTTTAGCTCGATCCGGACTCGGAAAAAATTCGTCGATATCCATTGTGAACCTGTGCATAACCGACCTCTAGGACGGACCGTCATTGGTTACTAGTCAATTCCTTGGTGTCACGACCTTGCCAAAAGGCGGGATAAAAAACGTTAAGAGTTGTGGAGACGGCCCTTCTTTCACCTTCTTGGAAGCGGTTAAGAACTGTCAAATAGTAACTAGGTCCTAGGGAAGGCTGAGGTACTTTAAAACTGACTGGTTCTACGTTCGGTGTCCCCTTGGATTCGCTAGGCGATGGTTGGATAGACGTAAGCTTTGCAATCTTTCTCTTGAATTATCGAGATAATTATTACCGTCCTCAAAACTGACAAACTTCTCTTCTTTCACAGCCACAATCTCCCGACCTGATGGTGGATACTTCAGAAAGCTAGTTCGGATCCTCCAAACGGTTCCGGGTGAAGAGAGGCACATTGACTTGGTTCTAACCGACAGAAACTTGAGAATTGTCGGGCTAGTTGAACGTAAGCAAAGCATACGGCTGGAAGGAACACTTAAAGCGGTCTCGAAGAAGCGGGTGAAGCGCAAGGCGCCCGGAGTCATAATAGCTGAAGAAGTCGATCCGGAGAGAACGCCTACTGATAATGAACTCCAAGCTGGGCCTTCTTCCGATGTTCAGGATTCAGGACGGAAGAGAAAAGGCAATGCAGTTGCTCACAAGCGTTCTAAGTCCATGAGATTGAAATCTGTGGTTATGTCTTTGCCTGTTCAGGGGATTAGAATTTTGGAGGCTCCTCCTCCACAAGTAGAGAATCCTTTTGAAGGGCTTGCTGATATTCCGATTCCGGATTATGTGTCGTTTCAACACAACACCGGGATGGAGGAGCTTGATAATGCTCTTGAACTGAGCGGGTCGCTTGCTATGAGTGCGGCCGACATTTCCGGTTGGTCGGGGGTTTGCACATGCATACACTTCACTGCACTACATGATTCATAGCTGTAAATCGTCCAACCTAAGAAATCACTAATTTTTCCTTCACCTCTCATTTTCAGGTACGATGTCCGGAAGAGGATCAATGCTTCGGAATCTTCGCTCGGCTCGAAAGTCTTCTACCTATCATGATTCCCGTAGGAGAGACTCTGATAGAGACTGCGATCGCGGGTACTCTAATCAAGAGAGGTAAGAGCGGGACAGGGACAGAGAATACAGACATCGATCTGGGTCTCGCTCTCCACCTCTTAGACTTCCATCTCCACCTCCTGTTCTTGTTCCTCATCCATAAGAGCCTCCACTTCACATGCCATCTTCTCACACTTCTAGGTTCGAGACTCATCTCCAAAGAGTCGAAACCACGGCCTCCATAATTGCAGAGCAGGTCCCAGCTGAGCCCACAGGAGAAGGGGCCATTAAATAGGCTCAGATGAGGAAGGAGTTCCCAAACATATGCTTCTATGGCTATGTCTTTCCACCTCACTTAAAGAGAATCCTATCTGGAGTAGAAAACACGATGCATGATTACATTCATGACATCTACACCCAGTATAGAGAGTGGGTAAAGGCTGCAGAGAAGGCTTCCAAGGTGGCTTTTGATCGAGCCAAAGCAATCGAGAAGATTGAATCCGAGCTCGCTCAAAGGGACCGTATCATTCAAGTGCTCACTGCTGAGGCCGAGTCTTCTCGTAAATCTGAAATTGAGGCCACCAAAAGGGCAGATGAAGTGAACGTGGCAATGGAGAGGTTGAGCCAGACACATGTTTCCTTGGTGGAAGTGATGGGCCATCGGAATACCACAGTCACCGCCGAACGGGATGCGGAGGTCGAGGAACTCAACGAGCTTAAGGCCAAATTTGCGGACATGGCTAAGATAAAGGATGATGCAAATAACGTAGCCCAGGAGGCACGCGAACAGGCTGTTCTGCTCCGGGGTGAAAAGGACGCGGCTGTGGCTAAGGTCCACATGGTGGAGACTGAGGTTGAGGAGAAATTGAAGTCGGCCGAGTCCAGGCTAGAGGCTGATATCGAAGACCTTCTCGTTGTTTACAACGCTAACGTGCTGAGGCACAGGGGTCTAGCCTGGCTCAATGATTATCCGGCGCATCTATACAACGCCTGGGGCCCATTAGTTGAAGAAGAGAAGGAGGCGCATATGGGTGAGTCTGTGGATTAGTTTGAACTCGAGAATCGCATTCTGAATGAAGATGAAAGGAAGATTCTTCACGAGTCAATGATTCTTCATGAAAAGGAAAAGCTCGGCGCCCAGTACTTCGAAGTAGGAGAGGGTTCAGGGGTTGACCATCATGAGGTGAGTCTTGAAGTTCCGGCGTCAACCCAGCCTGAATCCTTACCTGCGGTTGATCACTAAGCTATTCCTGCCTATGATCCGAATCAGCAGCAGATGTCTCCGGCTACAGAGCAAGTTGCTGAAGCCGTTCAGTCGCTTACAAGTCAAACCGAGGAAGGAATTCTGAATATTCCACATATCTGCCTTAAGTCAGAATCTTTATTCGAACCAAGTTCTAACAGTCTCTCTTATTTTTGTCCAGTGATTGATGCTGCACCGTTCGTGCCTCATGCTCCTCAAGATTCGTATCAGACGCAGGGGGTTATCGTTACTGAAGCGACCGCCGTGACTACTACTGCGCCTCTTGACGATGTGCAGGGTAGCTCACTTGTTTTTGATGAGCAGTTGATGGAGGAACTCTTTTGCCGTCATGGCGATCCTTTAGCTGACTTACCATTTGTCATGGGCGGAGGCGTTCCTACTACAAGCTTTTCGATGCCGACTGCCGATGCTCCCAGCGAGGCCCGAGTGATTACTGAAGAGGAGATTTTGGCCGAAATCGACGCTGAAATGGCAGCAGCGGCTCACGGTGGCAGTTTCGGAGGCGGAAGGGTGGCACTCGGTCCAGCTCCGCTTAAAACGATATCTCCTGGTGGTACAGTTTCCAACACCGGTGCGCCCGTTCCATCTTCTACACTCGATCCTGTCCCTCCGACTCCGCATGCAGGAAGTATCCCGATCCATTCGAGCTCGGAGGAGGATGTTGAGATCATGCCCCCACCCGGAGACCGACCACCAAAAAGCAAAGGCTCGAAGAGGAAGGGTAGTGGCGGCTCCAGCGGGTCTACACCAAGAAGGAAGCCGAGGAAGAAGAAAGATTAGACATGCTTCCTTGGTTCAATTTGACTTTCATTTTGTTGGCCGTGTATAGATGCGGGTTTGGCCCCTGCTAGTAAGAATTTTTTGGAATAAACTTGTACACGAATTTATTTCATAAATAGTAGAAATGAAACCTTTCTTTCTTAGCTTCTTGTGTATTAGCTTAAGTGTTTCAATGTTTGAAATGCACTTGTAAAGTTCCAACTTCCGAGTCAAGTTTGCCTTTTTGCACCAAGTCTTGAAACCGTGGACATGGTTTGCGACCGGGAAGCGAGTTGAATTTTGACGTCACACCGCTTCAGTCAATGTTCGATGCTTAAGTCCTGCCCCGTAGTCTTGGGGGTGAGTTGTAGAACATTAGTTAGCGATTTCTTCTCACCTATAACATGTTGAGTCTAGTGCCACCGAACAGATGTCTGAGACAAGCGGATATTGAGTGATTCGCCCATACTTGTTCGATTGTAGATGATCACATCTGCACTCCGGGGGTTCTTATTCGCTTATTGGCGGTTGGTCACACCGGCTTAAGCTTTAATTATACGTCCACGCTCTGGGCACTTGGAATCGACATTTATACTCTGACTCACACTCTAGGAGTTCGGAGTTGGTGTTTATACTCCATTTCGCACTCCGGGAATCCGGAGTTAATGTTTATACTCCGACTCACACTTTGGTGGTTCGGAGTTGATGTTTATACTCCAATTTGCGCTCTGGGAATTTGGAGTTGATTATTATACTCCGTTTCGCACTCTGGGAATCCGGAGTTGATGTTTATACTCCAACTCGCACTCTAGGAATCCGGAGTTGATGTTTATACTCCGACTCGCACTCTGGGAGTTCGGAGTTGACAAACGGACGGTCAGTCACATTTGCTGGATGTTTTTGGATTTTGCTCGCACTCTGGGAATGAATGGTGTATCAAGATCATGGATGGTCGGATCACATCCACCCTTAGTTAACAAGTGAGGTCGTCAGATGGACGGGTCCATCCTCCTCAAACTTGGTTCAGATACAGACGAAGTTGTTAGGCGGACGGATCCACCCTCTTCGTAGACGTATTTTAATACTCCAGTTTGCACTCTGGGAACCGGGAGTTAAGTGAGGGATTGTCGTGTATCAATCCGTTTTTGACTTTGATGTAATGGCTTGTCCCCGAGCTCGTGTTTCACTTAGCGAGTGACCGGTTTCATCACAGTCACTCCCTATTTGAATAAATTCCACCATATGGTGAAACTTAGCTCTCCGTGCATAGTGATGATCATATGAAGCATTTCAAGTAAATCACAGCTCTGGCTCGAAGAGATTGCATTTTATTGCTAAAATAAGAAAATATGGCAAAGTCAGCCTTATCACAAATTCTAATTTCGAAATGCAGAAACAAATTGCGAAATGGAAAATAAACTAAATGAATAGACATATCCTGTCATGTGTAGTAGCGACGAAGACTCTCGCTATTCCAGGCTCTTGGCAGAGTAAGACCGTCAACGATCGATAATTTGAATGTGCCATCTCCGAGCCTTCGTTCAATAACATACAGTCCTTCCCATGTTGGATTCATATGTGAAGGAACCAGATAGATTCTTTTCAAGACGAGATTGCCTAGTTCAAAGGTTCGCGGATGGACCTTAGCGTTGTACAATCGGGAGACTCGGCTTCGATGCGCGGTTGCCCTCAAATCAGCCTCATCACGCTTCTCATCTAGTAAATCAAGAGATTCAGAAAGTAGGATAGCATTATTCTTTGGGTCATAGTACGTCACACGATGAGAAGGTACTTCTTGCTCGATCGGAATAACAGCTTCTGAACCATAAGAAAGAGAGAACGGAGTGTGACCGATCGTGGACTTGTGGGTTGTTCGGTAAACCCATAAAGCCATAGGAAGTTCATCGACCCACTTGCCCCCGACCTTTTACAGTTGTTTCTTCAAAATGGATTTTATAACTTTATTAACCGCTTCGACCTATCAGTTCGCCTGAGGGTGTGCAACTGCAGAGAATTTCTTTTGGATGTGAAATTGTTTGCAAAAATCTTTAAATTCAACACTGTCGAATTGGGTTCCATTGTCCGTAATAATGGTGTGTGGAAGACCAAATTGACAAATAATGTTGTGGACTACGAAGTTGATAACTTTCTTCGTTGTTATGGTAGCAAGAGCTTCAGCTTCAACCCACTTTGTAAAGTAATCAATTGCGACGATGGCGTATTTCGCACCACCTTTTGCCAGAGGTAGAGAGTACCGATGATGTCGATGCCCCACATTGCAAACAGCCATGGGCTGACCATTTGTGTTATCTCGGTAGGAGGGGCTCTAGGGATTCGAGCATGCTTTTGACACCTCTCACATTTCTTTGCATAATCCGACGCATCGCGATTCACAATAGGCCAATAATATCCATATCGAAGTATTTTCTTGGCAAGTGCTTGCCCCTCGGTGTGATCACCACATTCTCCCTTGTGTACATTGTGCAATACTCATTTAATTTCATCATGAGCGATACACCGGAGTAGAGGAACAGAGTACCCTCTTTTGTACATGATTCTATTCTGGATGGTGAATCGTGAGGCCTTCCGAAGGACTTGTCTCTTTTCACTCCTGCGCTCCGGCAGGGTTCCGTGCTCGATGTAATTTCTGAGTGGTGTCATCCATGAATCCTTTTCTTGGACGGTTTCGCATATCCAGTCCATTTCTACCCGGTCAATGCTTGGGGAAGATAACGTCTCTACGGGAACGAGTCCCATTTGTTGAGCTTCACCTGTGCTGGCTAACTTCGCCAATGAATCGGCTTTTTGGTTGCGTTCTCGAGGTATACAATAAATGGCATAATAATCAAACTGATTTAGCACTTCCTGAACTCGAGCTAAGTAAGCAGCCAGCCTTCGATCTTTCGCTTGATACTCTCCCTGTACCTGACACACGACTAACTATGAATCACAATAAATTTCCACAGCGATAATTCTCAAATCTCTGGCAAGCTTTAGTCCAGCTAAGAGTGCTTCATATTCAGCTTCATTATTGGTTGCATGAAAATCGAACTTCACAGCGTAACATATGGATCGGCCTTCGGGAGTTCCAAGTACAACACCAACGCCCGAACATCGGTCGTTTGTTGCACCGTCGGTATAAAGCCTCCAAACGTATTCGAGGGATTAACTGGTTTCGGGCAAGTCCTCTGGAACGGTAAATTCAGCTATAAAATCTGCTAGGACTTGTCCTTGAATGGCTCGTCTTGGAGTGTAAGTAATATCAAACTGGCTCAGTTCGATGTTCCACTTGAGTAACCTACCAGACGTCTCAGGCTGCGTAAGGACCTGTCGTAACGGCTGGTCGGTGTAAACAATTGGAAATATGGTCGGAGTTTTCTTGATGCAATTACAAGGCAATAAGCCAACTTCTCTAGCTTCGGATAATTTCTTTCATCTTCGGTCAATCGTTTGCTGACGTAGTATACTGGCTTCTATATCCTGTCTTCTTCTCGAATTAAGGCAGCGCTGATAGCGTTTTCTGATATTGCCAAATATACGTACAACTTCTCATGATCAATAGGCTTTGACAGGATAGGTGGTGTGGACAGATGATGAACTAGTGCTTGGAAAGCGCCATCACACTCCGTGGTCCATTCAAAGTTTTGTTTCCTTTTCAGATCAGATCGAAGAACAGAATGCATTTGTCAGTGGACTTTGAAATGAACCTGCTCAATGCTGCTACTTTACCATTGAGACTCTGGACTTATTTTATAGTTTTCAGAGTTTCAAGATTTCTGATAGCCCAGATCTTTTCAGGATTAGCTTCAATCCCTCGAGCGTTGACGATGAACCTAAGGAATTTTCTGGATGCAACTCCAAAGTGACATTTCAGTGGGTTAAGCTTCATTTTGTATTTTCAAGGTATGTTGAACATAGTTTCCAGGTCTTTAATATGGTCAGTGGAAAATCACGACTTCACAAGCATGCCGTCTACATATACTTCCATTGTTTTCCCAATTTGATTGGCAAACATCCGATTGACCAATCGTTGATAAGTAGCCCCGGCATTCTTGAGTCCGAATGGCATAACTTTGTAGCAATATAGTCCAAGATTGGTTACGAAGCTGGTATGTTCTTGGTTAGGTAGATGCATCGGTATCTGATTGTAGCCAGAATACGCATCCATGAAGGATAAAAGCTCATGCCCAACTGTTGAATCTACTAGCTGATCAATTTTGGGAAGCGGGAAACCGTCTTTGGGACAAGCTTTATTCAGATCGGAGTAATCGACACATGTTCTCCATTTTCTGTTCGACTTTCGGACGAGCACGGGATTCGACATCCATTTGGGGTATAGTGCATCTCGAATGAACCCGTTTCTCTGAGCTTTTCTACCTCTTCTTTAAGGGCGGCAGATCTCTCTGGATCCATACCACGCCTTTTCTGTTTGACCGGGACATGCCGCGGGTCAATATTTAGAGTGTGGCTCGCGATGTCCGGCGAGATCCCACTCATGTCAGAATGCGTCCAGGCGAATACGTCAAGATTTGCCCGTATAAACTCAACCAATTCCTCTTGAGTTCGCTGGCTTAGCTGAGACCCAACCTTTATCATTTTCGAATCATCGTCCTCGTCAATTGGGACATCAATCGTTAGTTCGGCCGGGGATGCTTGACTTTCTTTACATTCTCCTTCGTCTTCGGTTTCTCTTAGGTCAAGATCCCTTTGGAATTGGCTAGGGTGCTCGGTTCTAGGCCCAGGCGTTAATTGTCAATTATCGGCAAAATGGACGCAGAGGGATTCCTCTATGCCCTTTCCTTTCTCCTTTCTCTGCGCCTCTCGCAGCTCGGCAACATAACAGGCTTTCCCGGTAGCCTGATCTCCCTGAATGATTCCCACTCCACGATTAGTGGGAAATTTTAAAGTCAAACACCACGGGGCAGTGGCTGCCCTGAATTCAGCAAGGGCCGGTCGGCCCAAGAAAGCATTATAAGGGGAGTCTATGTCCAACACAACGAACTATAACATCCGTACTCTCCGGCGTTCTCCAACTCCCAATTCCACTAGCAGTTCCACTACTCCAGTGGATATAGTAGCACTTCCATTGACACCATGGATTCGAGATTGACAAGGTTTCAAATCTTTGGCTTCCATTCTCATTTGATCGTAAGCTCGTTTAAACATAATATTCACTGAGCTTCCACTGTCAACTAAGATCCTCTTCATCCAAGCAGGACCTACTTGAGCTGAGATGATAAGTGGATCGATAGTGGGGGCTTTGACTTTATCAGCGTCTCTGTTCCTGAACACGATGTCATCTATCATCGTCTTCTGTTGCTTGGCCGGAGCCCCTTCATCAAAACTACTATAACCCTCGAAGTCCGCATGCCTGATAGAGCTGGCATACGACTCCATTTCCTTCCAGCTTCGGTCTGCTGGATGAGAACCACCACTTATTGTATTGATAACCAAACTCCCGCCAGTACGAGCGGGTTCCTCCTGTCTTTCCTGATTTGGCGCACGATTCTGATTTGATGGGCCCGCACCACCAGACTGCGGCGCCCACACATATTGATCCAGCTTCCGTTTACGTATCAGTTTCTCAATGAAATCTTGTAAATGACGACACTCATTTGTGTTATGGCCATAACTTTCATGGAATCTACAATACTTTCCTGTTTGGACATGTCTTTCCGTTGATGGCTTCGGAGCAGGTCTCTTGTATTGCATGGTATTGTAGGTCTACAAATACACATTTTCCAGCGATGTATTTAATGGAGTATAATTGTAAAACATGGGAGCTCTACGTCATGGACCACAGCTCTGATCTCGCTTCTTTCCCTGATTTCCATTGTCCCTCTACTGATTCTGTTTATTTTGTATGTTCAACTGAACTTTTCCAGAACTATCTCCGGACTATTTAACGGCGATGTTACTCTGGATTCCTTCGATGTTGGGCCCTGCGTCATCCTGCTTCCTAGACTATTTCACATCCTCCTTCTTAAGAATTAGGCTGCCTTGGAATAGAAATGGTCCAATGACGCAAGTGGTTTCCCAGCAAACTAATTTCTGAACTCGGAATCAGGGTCAATCCCTTTAGTTAATGCCATCAGGATAGAGTTGTCATTGGGATTGCTTATTTCTGCACATGCAGCATGGAATCGCTCTAAGTAACGTCTAAGTGTTTCTCTGGGAGCTTGTGTAACACTAGACAGAGTGTTAACATCTTTAGGCCTCGCTACGTGCATACGGAATTGTTCAACAAACTTGGTGGCCATCTGGTCAAAATTAGAAATGGATCGTGCTGGCAAATGAGTAAACCACATGGTTGCAATGCCCCCCAGGGAAATGTTGAAACTACGACATTTTACTGCATCATCAACTCTCGCAGCATTCATCAGCCATTCGTACTTCAGGATGTGTTGATTGGGATCAGAACTCCCTTCGTAGACTGGCAAAGTTGGTATCCTGAAGCACCGAGGTGGTTCAGCATATAATATGTCATCGGTGAAAGGGGTATGACTCCGGGAGATTCTCCAGTCGTCATTACTGAGACCCTGACTTTCACGGATCATTCGACGAATCATCGTTGGTATATCCAGCGTCCGGATACTAGGAGCATGCTGGGCCAAGGTGTGGTCGGGTTCCATAGCACGAGTCTAGACCGGACGCGGTCGACGGTCCATGCCTCGCCTCCTTGGTTCAATATTTTCTGGGACATAGGGCTTTGGAGTCTACTCTCGTTGGTTACGTTGAGGATCAGCTTGGTTTCTAGCATCAACCCCTTGATCGGTAGTGGTGATGGTAGCGAGATTGTTTGTGACATGATAAGGAGCAGCACCTCCTCGGGATGAAGGTCCTGTTTGATGACTAGTGGATGGTCCAGTTCTGGATTGTCCAAGATTCAAAGCAGGTTGGTGGCCTGTGGCCTGGGTGTAGCTTACATCCAGCCGTGGGCGGGTGGACCGGTGATGGCCATCGGAGGAGGCTGAACTCTCCGTAGAAGAATAAGAACCTTAATCTCTTCTGGATCTTTTGCGCCTTCGGCGATTCAGCTGGTTGGTCAACTCTGTGTTGGCGCGCAGTTGTTCAGTAAGTTGTTGTCGACTCTAGGTCAACTCTTGAAGCAACATCTGGAATTCTTGTCTGGTGACCGGGCCTGATGGATCTGAAGGTCCGGCAGCATCTTGGTTGGATGGAGGCAATTGCACGGGATTCTGTCTGTCCCATCCTCCTTGATCAGCAGCTGTAGAAGTGGTACGTGTACTCACCATGATGAATTGATGAAGTCCTTTCCTAGATCTGATGCAAATCTGAATAGAATGGAAGGGCTTCGAAGTCTAAGATCTAGGTCTTCTTCTTGGATTTATGCAATCCGGTATCGATAGGAGATCCAAGGAGCAGGAGAAAAATTGGGTTTTTTCTTAGTGAAAGCACCAGAGTGTTTGTACCAAAATTAGGCACAACACTCTTCGGAAGTTTTTGAAGAGATAAAATGAAGGAATTAAATGGAAAAAGAGGATTATCTAACAAAAACTCCAAAAACAGATAATGAAAGTAGCTAAAATGCACGGAGACACAAGAATTTAGAGTGGTTCGGCGTATTGCCTACGTCCACTATGAAGTTGATTTCTTTATTGATCTTTCTTTGATGGTTACAATTGATTTCAGCGGGTTACAACAAATAACAATGATTTGCAGCAGTGAAATTCGTTGATAGCAGCAGCAATGGGGTTTAGAACTGGATCTGGCAGAGTCTCGGCATTGGAGAATTCAAAGAAGAAGAAGTTCCCTTTTCTGTATGCCTTGGAGCTCTATTTATAGGTGTAGGAGGCTGATATTTCGCTCAGATTTCGGGAGACTCCTTTTGGCACGTGTCTTGGCCCGCACGCCCAAGCCCGTGAAGTTTTGGTCCGATCCGTGATCGATACGAACGGATTTCGTATCTATCAAGATTTTGTCCGATGGAGTCGAATTTGGCGTGGACATTCCTTAGCATGTACGTAAGCTTTTGTGAAAATTTCATACCATTTGGACTTGTGGATCTCGAGATATGATCGATACGAAATGGGAACTTTCGGCAGTACATTTCGTTCGACTCGATCATTTCGACTCGATCACTTCGAATCGATGGTCGCGCGTGATCAGGTGGTGACGTGGCGATCCTTCCTTGTATCGATCCACTTTCTTCGCCGAGTTGGTCGAGTCATTCTTGATCTTCGCCTTATTCGCATCGAAGTCCGTTGCCCAGTTCGAATCGATCAGTAGCAGTCCCCTTCGTATCGAGGAACTTATCTTGTTCGAATCAATGGGACGTGGCCTATTTCGTATCGATGAGAGTGATCCACCTAGATAGATTCAAACAAAGGCTCTATGATGGAGTCGAACTCGATCGATTCGAACAGCGGCCTAGTGATGGAGTCAAACTCGATCGATTCGAACAGCGGCTCTATGATGCAGTCGAACTCGATCGATTCGAAAAATGGCTTTGTGATGGACTCGAACTCGATCGATTCGAATAGCGGCCAGGCAATGGACTCGAACTCGATCGATTCGAATAGAGGTCAGTTAATGGATTCGAAGTAGGCTATGGTGATCGATGCAGAGCTGATCGAGTCGAGGTAGGCCCTAGTGATCGATGCGGAGCTGATCGAGTTGAAGTAAGATTCCCTGATGGATTCGAACTCGATCGATTCAAACAGTGGTTACCCGATGGATTCGAACTTGATCGAATCGAATAGTGGCTGGTTTTCATCCAATCTTGTATCGATCGTAACTTGAGCATACGAACTCGGATTGACTTGAAATTTGGAACGTTGACTTTTATTGCTTCCCTTGTCGTGTCTTGTCGATTGTAGCTCGATCCGGACTCGGACAAAATTCACCGATATCCATGGTGATCCTACGTATAACCGATCTCTAAGACGAATAGTCATTGGTTTCTAGTCAAGTTCTTGGTGTCACGGCCTTGCCAAAAGGCGGGATAACAATCACCTTTCGTTTTCTTCTTATTCTATTCTCACCACTTCTTCTTTGGACCTTCTGACTTAACCTCCTCTTTAGACTCTCCCTCCTTTACTGTATCCGACATAAGCGCCATCTCGACCAAAGATTCATAAGTAGCTCCAAATGAGTCAGCAATAATCCCTAAAGGGGTTGATTCAACCCCTTCACAAACTTCATAGCTTTCTTATGCCACTATTTCAGCAAATCCATACCAAACAGCGTTAGCTCATTGAATTGATTGATGTATTCCTTAACAGACAAACTCCCTTGGTTAAAATTGATAAACCTCTCCAACTGAACACTCTCTTCCGCTTGAGAGAGAAACTTTCCATCAAATCGCTCCAAGAATCCATCCCAAGTAATATTCCTTCCCTCCAACTCGATCACCTCCCACCAATAAGATGCCTCCTCCTTTAGCTGCCAAGCGGCTAGCTGAACTACCTATTGACCATCCAATCCCAAAAGACCAAAAATCCTCTTTGTGTCCCTAAGCCATGCTCTCGCCTCCACATAAGTCTCTTTGCCAAAAAAATTCTTCCTGCCCAAACTCAAAAAATCTTTACAAAGCTTAGAGAAATTGATGGCGGTACATGGTTTGATGGGATTCCCACCCGCTGGTGCAGGATTGGGCGCACGCCCATGCACCTCTGGAGTCGTGGGTTGTAAGTACCTACAAAACCAGGTTGGGACTGGAATGCCCTCGGGAAGGTTTGGGGCATCAGCCATTCCATGAAAAGAAAACGATAGTTTAAGAAAGAGTCAAAAGGAGATTGAATAGGACTTATGAGGGGATTTTTATAAAAAATCTTATATACTTAAACTCATTTCTAAAAGTTCCTTTCTGAAAAATACTTTACTTTTTTTTGGAATCCTATAACCTTAGGCTCTGATACCAAGTGAAACACCCCACACCACTTAATATACCCAAAAGGACACATTAAAAGGCATGGTGCATTGTAGGTATAACTGAAACTAAAAGAGACTAAGATTCATAAGACAAAAATAGGTAAAAACAGCGAAAACTAAAATAATAACTTAATCAAAACAAAGCTGCATAATTACTTCATAAAAAGTCAAATACCAAATACAACATCCATATCTCAAAACCCATCATGTCTTATGAAATAAAAATTCATAGTTTCAAAATCAGAGTACATGATATCCCTCATAATAAGCCAGCACACAAAAATAAATACATAGTAGAGAACTCCTCCAAGAAACCGCCAAGCAACATCAATCTACTGACTTCTGCCTTGATTGCCTTTGAGGGGTATAGGGCAAAGTAGAGGAGTGGGTCAGACTAAAAGTTTGGTGAATGATAGTAATTACTAGAGTCTTTAAGCAAGATAAAAGTAATAGACTCTACAACCGTTCTAGCATAAATAAGGATAATAAAGGAAATAAGAAAGAGATAAACTGGAAATAAGTATGATTAAATATTGCTTAATTTATAAGATAGGTTAACTTTGATTCCTTGCACTTGTCCTTGATTTCTGCTTTAATTCGGCCGATTTCCTAATCCTGTAATTAGGATGTGACCCTAATTCTACCCTTTTTGATCGACTTGCTACTCCATAGACCTTACTGTGGACCATTTTCTATATAACTCCCTACAAAACAGCCAATGGTATCTACGAAAGATGCACAGAGCAACCACTGTGGATCTGGACGACATATATAGCTCCGTACATAGAAGACAATGGTGTCTACGAAAGACACTCATGCTAAGCGCTTGGAACTCATAGCTATTACTGAGCACCCGAATGGAAGTCGCATGCGTAACTACCACCATGCCCATGCTACCTTTTGCTCCACCTATTGGGTCTTCTTATTACCTCAAACTTCAAGCATGAGCGTGCCCCTCATCCTACTTCAGGCTAATGTGAGATCACAGTGTGTCCATAGAATCTATAGGGGAAATGGTGTTGATACTGGCCCTTCATCCAAACAATATCTAGTTGCGCCCCTTATCCAAATCCCCCGTGATTTGGACTACTATTTGACCAATTACTACCATTCTTAGCATAAGCGTGCCCTAGGCCCACCATTTTGTCTAATAGAGAATGCTATTTGGTACAGGTCCTACTTTCATCTTTGCTTGTAAACTTAGGTAAATTATTTAAATAAGCCTTTACATTTTTCTCTACTACATGTGCTTATTAATTTCTCCTAAGTCTTAAAATAAGCCTTATTATGTTATTTTTCTTATTATAACCTACTTATAATCATGCTTATTACTTAACCCAAGGTCTAAGTGTGAAAATAAGCTTCTTTCATCTTTTACATTTTTTAGTTATAATTCTAAGTTATAACTTGGCCAATCTTTTAATTCAGTCCAATTAAGGTCATAATTAGGCGTAATTTCAGTCCAATTCCATTTATATTACAATCTTTGAAATCTACATCTTATATTCCATTATTTCAGTTTTCTTACAATTTAATCCGTATTCGCATTAATCCTATTCTAATCCATACGCGAAGAAGAAGGAGGAATAAATGACACTGAAAATAGAAGAAAATCCAAAGCGTAGAAAGAAGATGTAAATAACGTATAAATAACAGTAAATAAACTAAAATACTGTAAATAAGTGGAAAAGCTATAATTAACAGAAATAAACTAAAATTACTGAAAAGAAAAGCTGAAAGGAAATAGACTGAAAATAATTCTAAAAACTGTAAATAAACTACTAAATAGGCTATTCCAAAAATCATAGTAAAATTACAACTATTGGAAACCCTATTATTTTAAATTACTTAAAGAAATCTTAAAATAATTACAAACACTCACCTCCGATTCTAAGCTCTTCCTTTGATCTTCCAAGATCCACTTGGAGTTGTAAAATAATTTAATTTATAATGATTTTCTCCTTTGGAAAAATTATTTCCTTTAGGGTCTTTTCTAGAAAGGTGAACCCAATTGGAGGAAACCTAGAATGAGAAAAAGTGTTAGGTCTAGGAGTCTATTTATAGGTGTAGAAGTGGATCTTGGACCGCTGGATTTAGAGATTGAATATGATGCAACCACATCATAGGCTGAACAGGGGCTACCAGATGCAGAAACGGAGGGACAAGATCAGTTTAAACGATGCAAAATACATGTTCAATTGTCGCAGAATCGTTCGAACGAACTAACGTTTGTTCGCTTGCCAATAAGCAAGGCGGGTCGACCGCCCGCTTGCCTAAGTCGACCGGCCAGTCGACCTGTTTATATATATATATATATATATATATATATATATTCGTTTCTTCGATTATTTCGTTCTTTGCTCATATTAACTCGGATTTTGACGTTTTATATATGAAAATTGACTAGAAAATTACCACGAACACAATGGTACAACTCCCGTGGCTCAATTCTGATAATTTCACAAAGTTATTTTATTACTTAATTAATTAACAAATTAATTATTACAGGTTAAATTTTCAATTTGTTACAGTGTTTTTCGAGATGTCCTAAATAAGTTCGTTGTAGTATTCGTGGATGACATTTTGGTGTTTTCCAAGAGTATGGAAGAGCATGCTATTCATCTTGAGGAGGTTCTTCATACACTTCGTGTTCATCAGTTGAAGGCTAAGTTCTTGAAGTGTCAGTTTTGGTGTAAGGAGGTGCGTTTCTTGGGGCATGTAGTCTCAAGGGAGGGTCTAGCTATTGATCCCGCTAAGGTAGTAGCAGTACAAGATTGGAAGGCCCCCAAGAATGCAACCAAAGTTAGAAGCTTTCTAGGTTTGGTTGGCTATTATAGGAAGTTTATTAGAGATTTCGCTAAAATTTCAACACCGCTTACTCGCCTCAATAAGAAGAATATGGCATTCGTGTGGTACGTAGATTGTGAGGATTCCTTCATGATGCTGAAGAATGCCCTTACTAGTGAACCGGTGTTAGTTTTACCCGATGGAGTTAAACCTTTTACAGTATACACTGATGAATGTGGGACAGGTCTTGGAGCAGTATTGATGCAAGAAGGGAGGGTAGTATGTTATGGAAGTAGACAGTTGACATTAGAAGAACTACCCCACGCATGATTTGGAGTTAGCTGCTATTGTTTTTGTGCTCAAGCTTGGAGACATTACTTGCTAGGAGATAGGTTCGAGTTTTTCACTGACCATAAATCATTCAAGTACTTATTCTCATAGAAGGATTTAAACTTGAGGAAGTAGCGTTGGATGGAGTTTATAGCATCATATGACTTTGAGATAGCTTGCACCCCTGATAAAGGGAACATAGTTGCGGATGCGTTAAGTAGGAAGAGAGCATCCCTTGGTCCAATGTTCATGGAGTGGAAAAGGATAGAGTTTATTTCCACCTTTGATTTTAAGCCCTCTACAGACATTACCCTTGGATTATTAGCAGCACTTGAGGTTAAGCCTACCCTCATAGATCAGATTGGCTCAAGGCAGCGAGAGGATTCAATTCTTATGGATATTTTGGATAAGATTAGCAAAGGAGAGGTCTCTAGACATCTCCACCGCTATTCCATTGATAGTAAAGGATGGCTAAGGAGAGATGGAAGACTTTGTGTCCCTCGCACTAGTGATTTGATGAGAGTTGTTCTAGAAGAAGCACACCATTCTCGAATGACTATTCATCTGGGTGGTGATAAGATGTATAGGGACATGAATAGAGTGTTTTATTGGAGTGGCATAAAGAAGGATGTAGCAGAGTTTGTAGCTAAGTGTCTTGTGTTCCAAAGAGTTAAGGTGGAGCAGCAAAAGCCGGGCGGATTGCTTAAACCATTGGATGTACCCGAATGGAAGTGCGATAGTGTTTCGATGGATTTCATAGATGGTTTACCCCAATCTAGGAAGGGGAATACCAGTATTTGGGTGATTGTAGATCATTTGACTAAGAGCGCCCACTTTGTTTCGGTCAAGAGTAAGAGGACAACACCTTAGTTGGCATCCTTATATGTTCGTGAGATAGTCTGGCTTCATGGAGTTCCCTCTAGCATAGTGAGTGATAGAGACCCTATCTTTACTAGCAAGTTTTGGAGGAGCTTGCAAGAGGCTTTAGGGACGCAGCTTAGATTGAATATGGCCTATCAACCCTAGACGAATTGTGATAACCCTAATTTTGTGAGTAATTTCATGATTTAATTTAGTTTGTATTTGTTTGAAATTGCATTGAAAAGGTAGAGATGGGAAACTGATTTGCAGATACATAGTTTAAAACATGTACATGTGCACAAGATGGTGCACATACATGCACACAGTTTTCTGTGTAATAAAAATTAAGCAGAAATCAATAAATAAATTAAAATAGCTAATTTTGAAATTCATATACATGAAGATAGGATTTTATCTTTAAATAAAATCTGGCACAAAGAAAATGTGTATATAGGCAGAAATAGTAAGAAAGAAAAACAAAAAGACTTAGGCAAAAAAAAGCATACAAATGTAATACATGTACATAGTCAAATATGGCAGATAGGAAACAAAGCTTGCATGGAAATGGAATGAACCTTTAAATATACACTTTGTCCATTTCCAGCAATTCTTTTGCTTAGGGAAAAATTTGAAGTCATGCATATTGTTTGCACCAAAAATGGGCACAACACTCTTCGGGAGTTATTTAAAGAGATAAAATGAAGAATATAAATGTAAAACAGAGGTTATCTAACAAAAACTCCAACAAATAGGAATGTAAAATGCAAAGACAAGCAATTTAGAGTGGTTCGGCATAACGCCTACGTCCACTATGAAGTTTTGGTGATTTTATTGATTCTCTTTCAACGATTACAAGCTATTACAGCGAATAACAGTGGACTATAGATCAAAATTCGAAATCAGCAGCAAAGGAATGACGCAAGTCTTGATTCGGCAGAGTCTGGACGCTTGAGAATCAAAAGGATCCCTTTTCTGTATGCTCTGGGGCCCTATTTATAGGTGTAGGAGGCTAAGATCACTCTCAAATCTCAGGAGACTTTTTCTGGCATGTGAGTGGGCCCACGCGACCAACCTCAGAAAGTTTCAAGTCGATCTGTGATCGATACGAAGTCATTTCGTATCGATCAAGATGATGTCCAATTGAGCTTAAATTTGGTAGAGACGTTCCTCAGCATTTGTGGAACCTCCAGTGAAAATTTCATGGCATTTGGATCAGTGGATTGAGAGATATCGTCGATACGAAGTGATGTTCTTTGCTAGGCTGTTTGGTACGAATCCATCTTTTCTAACTGATGGCTTCGAATCGATGGTGTCATGCACCTCTGTGATGACGTGGAGCGCACACTTCGCCTCGATCCGGTCTTCATTCCGAGTCGACCGCGTCGACTCCATATATCTCGGCACACTCGCATCGAGGGATGACACGTAACCTTGGCTTGCTGGCTTGATGGACTCGAATGAAGCATCATTGATGGATTCGAACAAGGCTTTGCTGATGGAGACGAATAGCCCTTTCTCTGACGGATACGAGCCTTGTAGCTCCTCCATGGATATGAAGTCAATTGATGCGAACTTGAACCCTTCGATGGATACGAATGAAGGTGATCTGATGGATGCGAAGCGCTTCATCTGCTGAGGGGTACGAAGTCCATCGATACGAACTCGATGGATTCGAACACGGCTGCTCCTGATCGATACGAACTCATGGGAGTTGGCCGATACGAAGTAGGTGATCTGTCGATGGATTCGAACGAGACCGACTCGGACCGAGGTACTTCAATGGATTCGAAGTTGATTGATATGAAAGTGATCGATTCGAACCAGGGTTCGGTGATGGGTATGAAATCACCCATAGTGATGGATACGGAGTCTGGGGTTTTCCCTTCAATTTGAATCGATCATAACTTGAGCTTATGAACTCAAATTGACTTGAAACTTGGAACGTTGGTTCACTCTACTTTCCTAGTTATGTCTTATCAATTGTAGCTTGATCCGGGTTCGGACAAAACTCAGCGATATCCATGGTAGGCGATATTCGGAATCCAATCAATTCCTTGGTGTCTTGGCCTTTCCAAAAGGCGGGATAACATTTGCCACCTAAAGTACGTTTTGTGAAAACATGACGTGCTTTGAAAAGTTGCAAGTTCGTGGGTCTTTGTCAGTTTAGCTCGTTATCGAATTTCGCATTGATTCTCTACTGAACCGATTTGAAATTCGAGTTGAAACAACGTTTGATGGTTGTTTTCAAATAGATCCTTCATATCGATCCTCTCCTGAACCGGCATAGAAGGTTTGAAAAGTAGTCTTTTACAGCGACGTGGTCTGCATTGATGGATACAAAATGATCGTTCGCATCAATGAGTTTGCATTGTTTGAGAGTCGATGGTTGCAGAAATGGACACTTCGAATTGGTTGGAGTTTATCGCTTACAGGCGTCTTCCCAGTGCGCTTCGTATCGATGGTTCGCTGCCCATTTCGTATCGATGGAGACTTCGGGTCAAGTGGATTCAAAACGCAATTTTCGACTCGACCCATGAGTCAACTGGCTATGGCCGGTCATGTAGACTGGGAGACGAATCGACTCGGTTCTACCCTAGGCCCCATATAAATACCCTGGACTTCACCATTTTTCACCTTTTCACTTTCTTTTACTGTTGCGATCGATTCAGGAAGAGACAACAACTCCGTGCTTTCGACTCGATCAGACTTATTCCTTCAGATCTTCGAATCCCAATCCCAAATTAGGTAAGCAACTGTGAATCTAAATGATAAGGCCGCCATGGATCTACTCTTTCTCCACCAATCTTCCCTTCTGGCAACTGGTAAAACCAGATCTGGCTCGAAAGTATGATGGCCATGGCATTTTTGCAGATTGGAGAAGAAAGAGTGGAATAGACGATTTCGAATCGATATGGGAGTCGTGTTCGAATTGATGAGAGCAATGGTATGTTCCTAGATTTTGAATCGATTCTTGGGACTGACCAGTGATGATGCAGTTCGAACCGATGGTCATGGTGGTTAATCGTAACGATACGAAGTGATCGATGCGAGAAAATCAGTCAATGATTGTTACGAAGTCTTTAGCTTCAGATCGATACGAATTGTACGGCTACAACTGATATGAGAAATGTTGATTCGAGTGTTATCGATGTTAAGCTAAGGCTTTTTCGATCGGTACGAACCAAGCGGCTCAGGATCGATTCGAAGTCATCTCACCCCGATCGATACGAAGTTGGCCCCTGATAATCGACTTGAAACATGTTCCCCGGTGTCGATTCGAACTGATGCTTTGATGGATTCGAATGACCTCCTCCTGATCGATTCGAACTGGTATCATGATGGACTCGAAATGGGCCTCTCGGAATCGATTCGAATTTATATCCCGATGAACTTGAATATGCGACATTCTCTAGCATAATTCCGATGAGCTTCGCTTTCGCATATTTGGACTTGACTGTTAGACTACATATTTGGCCGCCTTTCGAAGCTTGTCGATGGAACTATAACTTAGTAAAAAACAACAAAAATATAACGAACTTCAATTTGAATCAACCGTTAGTATCTGGATACCGTGGTTGTGGCGGTCAGCGATGAGGGCCATTCCTACTAGACCCCGAAACCTTGTCGTTTGCATATTTCCTTTAATTCTGCAGAATTTGCTCAAATCATGCACAAACACTTGTACTGCACAACTCATTCATACAGTCTACACTGGGGAATGCACGAGCTTTTTATCGTCTAATGATGGTTTCTCGTGAGTTAGGTAGTTATGGAACCGTCAAGTTCGTAGCAGCAAGAAACTCAGCATCTAACCCCTCCCAGACTAGAGATTCCGGCTATCGAGGCAGAAGTTATCGGTCCGGCTCCGGACGAGTTACCTGACGCGTCTTTCATCAATAGTCCACCTGATTCTGTCCCATCCAATATCTCCAAAGATATGCTAGGGAGAATATGCTTAAGGCATGGCCTGTCGTTGGACGATGTAATGTTGCCGGGGTCGGACGACAGACCGCATAATCCCCCGAAGGGCTATACTGCTTTTAATCGACATGCATGCGCAGCCGGTACACTTCCTCCGTTCAACAATTATATAAGAGAAGTGTTGGCTTACCTGGAAATTGCTCCATCTTAGTTACATCCGAATGGATATGCTTCACTCAATGGCTTGTTCATTTCATTTATGGAGTATCTCTACTGACCTCCCCATCCGACCGAGGTAAGATACATATTCAACTTCAAAAGTCGAACTAACAGCCCATCTTTTACATTCTTGGAGTCTGTAAGAAACTGCCAAGTTGTCACGGGGTCGTGGACTAGGCCGAGCTACTTCAAGTCGGAGTGGTTCTATGTCTGATGTCCTCCGGGGTTTGCCTGAAGATGGCTGTTCAGACGTGAGTATTGTCTTTTTCCCAAGTAGTTGACAGGGCAATTTTCGAATGAAATTAAACTCATATCTTCTACTCCTTTTCTTTCAGCAATAATCCGGCGACCTGAAGGTGGCTACTATAAAGAGATAGTTCGGGTCCTTCAAGAGATTCCTAGTGAAGAAAGGAATATCGAATCACTACTGACGGACCGGAATCTCAGAGTTCTTGGGTTGATTGGGCGGAGGTAGAGCATAAGGCTTGATGGCGCATTAAAGACTGTCTCCAGAGAGAAAGTCAAGCTGAAAAAACCCAAAGTCATAATAATCGAGGAACCTGACTCCGAAAGAACTCATACTGATGAGGAGCCGCCGGTCGAGCCTACTGGGGCAACCCCGGATTCCGATGAAAAAAGAAAAGGCAAGGCAGTGGCCTTTAAACAACCCAAATCCGGGAGGCGGAAGTCTGTGGTTTTACACCGTCCTCTTTCAGGAGTTAGAATCTCGGAGGCACCCTCCCTACAAGCCGAAAATCAATTCGAAGGGCTCGCTGACCTTCCAATTCCGGACCTCGAGTCCGCACAACATGACATTGAATTGGATGGACTGCAGCATACTTTCGACGTTAGCGAGCCTCTTCCTACTAGCGCGACCAACACTTCTGGTTGGTCCACGGGTTTTCACATCCATACACTCTTCATGGCACAACACAATTTTCTAACCACAAACAACATATCATGAATGGTTGTTAACTTTCCTTGTTTTAATTTTCAGGTACGATACTTGGACGAGGTACCGTGTTGGGCAGTCTGCGTAACAAACGCCGTTACTACGAGCCACGCAGGAGAGAGGGAGAGAGAGACTATGACTCAGGGAACTCTAGTCAAGAGAAATCCGACAAAGACAGGGGATATGTGCACCGATCTCGATCTCGCTCTCCTCCTCCCAGGACTTTCATACCGCCCGCGGCAGTAGTTGCCCGTCCTCCCGAAGTGTCACGGCCCAAGCCGCCTTCTCAAGCTCCGAGGTCTGATCCTCCTCGCGGGACCGAAATAACCACCTCCTCAACTTCCACACCGGTCGCGACTGATTCGACCAGTGAAGGAGCGCTTAAACTGGCACAGATGAGGAAGGAATTCCCTGATATCTGCTTTGACGGCTACGTCTTCCCTCCGCACTTGAGAAGAATTCCACCAACAGCTAAAACTACCATCCATGATTATGTCGCGGACATATTCTTTCAGTACAAGGAGTGGGCAAGGGCCGCGAGGAAAGCGTCCAAAGTAGCATTCGATCGGGGTGTTGCCATCGAAAAGTTGGAGAAGGAGTTGGGTCGCAAAGACCGAATCATGAAAGTGCTCAACACTGAGGCCGAGTCTTCCCGTAAGTCTAAAATGGAAGCTCTTAAAAAGGTCGATGAAGTAAACTTGGCCATGACCAGGATGAAACAAGAACACTACACCGCAATCGAGGACATGGGTCACAAGAACACCACCATTACTGCCGAAAGAGACGCCGCTCTCAAGGAGCTTAATGAGCTAAAATCAAAGTTCTCTGAAATGGCGAAGGAGAAAGATGCAGCTAATGTCTCTGCGCAGGAGACCTGCGATCAGGCGGTGGCGCTCCGGAAGGAGAAAGAAGTGGCCATGGAAAAAGTCCGTGAAGCTGAAGCTGGGGTTGAGGAGAAAGTACGGCAAGCAGAGGTCAGGATTGAGGCTGAGATATAAGAGCTACTTGTCACTTATAATGCCAACGTGCTAAGGCATCGAGATCTGACATGGCTCGATGATTACCCAACGCATCTCTACAATGCCTGGAACCAACTGGTTGAGGAGGAAAAAACTGGGTACCCTGATGAAGCCATCGACGAATTCGAGCTGGAGAACCGCATACTTAATGATGATGAAATGAAGGTTCACCACGGCTCCATGATTTCTCACGAGAAGGAGAGGCTTGGCGCCCAGTCCCGGGAAGTTGGAGAAAGCTTCGGTGCAGAGCACCATATTGCGAGTTCCGAGATTGTCGTGTCATCTCAATCTGAGCTAACTCCAATGATTGTCTCCCCTCCTGTACCGGCTTATGATCCAGACCGATCACACTTGTCTCCTATCAGGGAGCATTCCTCTGAAGCCGTTCAAACGACCCTGACCCAAATCGAGGAAGGTACTCGGAACTAATCCCTTGTACATTGGGCTGAGGAATGCGTATAGAAGTGTATACTAACAGACGTTTCCTTTCTTTGTTCAGTGATTGGAGTTGGACCAGCGGCGCCTCCCGTAGCCCAGGAATCATGCCAAGTGCCGGAGGCCATCATTTCTGAGGCAACTTCTGTTGTTGCAGTTGCGCCGGTCGAGGTAACTCAGGGGAGCTCACTTTCCTTAGATGAACAAATGATAAATGAGCTCCTCGGTCGACAGAGTGATCCCTTTGCAGATCTACCATTCAGCCTGGGCGGTTTCTCGTCTACTTCTGATATTTCACCTCAGGCTACTACAGCACATAGTGAGGCCAAAGCGCAGCGAGAAGCAAGGATGTTGGCCGAAATCAACGCTGAGATGGCGGCAGCTGCGCATGGTGGCAGTGCGGATGGCGGAGTAGTAGCGCAGTGCCCTACTCCCCTTATGATTGTATCTCCCGGGGACACGCTCATTGATACTAGTGCGCCTGTCCCACCTTCGGCTGTTTGTTCTGTTCCCCCCATTCCTCCGGTCAGAAGCATCCCCGTAGATTCCAGCTTGGAGGATGATGTCGACATCATGCCTTCGTCCGAAGGGAGCCCGCCTGAGGGGAAAAGTTCTAAACGAAAGATCACTGGTGGCTCCAGCAGCTCCTTGAAGAAGAAGAAGAAGCTGAGGAGAAAGAAGGATTAGATAGACTTCTTTAGGCATGTGTTTCCCTTTCGTAGTCAGGAATTTTGTTATCTTTTTTTTTATAGGCCGTCTTTAGATGTGGGTTCGGCCCCTGCTAGTAGGAATTTTTGGAAAGGCTCGTGTATGAACCATTGCTTATGATTAGTTGAAATAAAATTTTGTCTTTTTGTTTCAACTTAAATTCCTTTTATGCTGAAAATGTTGTAGTGTTTGAACTTCAGTCCGACGTACTTGTACTACTTTAACGTTTAAGCGTAGCTTGTTTTGTCTGCCAAGCCTGGAAACCTTAAACTTGAGTTGTGATTGGAGATTGCATCAGAGCTGAATATCATACAGTTTCGGGTAGTTATTAACACTTGCACCTGCCCCAGTACCGGGGTTAAGTTATGATGATCAGCTTGTGACCGCACTGAGTGAGGACTAAGCGGTCGAACTACACTTGTTTTCTTATGAATCGTTTCATCCACGCTCCGGGGATATAATTCATCTCGCAAGCAGTTGTTCACACTCTGGGAACTTGAGATTGATGTTGGTGCTCCAACCCATATCCTGGGAGTTTGGAGTTAGTGTTCATACTCTATTTCGCACTCTGGGAATATGGAGTTGATTGTTTATACTCCGCTTCGCACTTTGGGAATACAGAGTTGATTGTTTATACTCCGCTTCGCACTCTGGGAATACAGAGTTGATTGTTTATACTCCGCTTCGCACTCTGGGAATACGGAGTTGAATGTTTATACTCCGCTTCGCACTCTGGGAATACGGAGTTGATTGTTTATACTCCGCTTCGCACTCTGGGAATACGGAGTTGATTGTTTATACTCCGCTTCGCACTCTGGGAATACGGAGTTGAAAGTTTATACTCCACTTCGCACTCTGGGAATACGGAGTTGATTGTTTATACTCCACTTCGCACTCTGGGAATACGGAGTTGATTGTAGGATTGTCGTGTGTCAATCCTATCAATATTGGTGTAATGGCTTGCCCCCGAGCTCGGGTTTAACTTAGCGAGTGGCCGGTCATATCACATTCACTCTCCATTTGAATAAGTCCCATTGCGTGATGGGATTTAACTCTTCGTGCATCGTGATGTCGTATATCGTACTTAATGAATCACAGCTCTGGCTCGAAGAGATGACATTTTATTGCTGAAATAAGAAAATGCGGCAAAGTCAGTTGCCTTATTACAAAATTCAAATTTTGAAATGCAGAAACAAATTGCTAAATAGAATGAAATAAATAAAGTCTGTCATGTGTAATAGCGACGGAGACTCTCGCTGTTCTAGGCCCTTGGCAAATCGAGACCGTCAACGGTCGACAGCTTGAATGTGCCATCTCCGAGTCTTCGTGTAATTACATATGGTCCTTCCCAGTTCGGCTTTATGTGTGAAGGAACTGGGTAGATTCTCTTGAGCATGAGGTCGCCGAGTTCAAAGGTTCGAGGTCGAACTTTGGTGTTGTATAGTCGGGCGACCCGACTTTGATGTGCGGCTGCTCTCAAATCAGCCTCTTCCCGTTTTTCATCCAATAGATCCAAAGATTCGGCCAGTAGTATAGCGTTCGTTTTCGGATCATAGTAAGTCACGCGATGAGAAAACACTTCCGTCTCGACCGGAATAACAGCCTCTGAGCCATAAGATAGGGAAAACGGAGTGTGTACGGTCGCGGTTTTGTGAGTCGTTCGATAGGCCCATAACGCCATAGGAAGTTCATCGACCCATTTGCCCCGGCCTTTTCCAGTCGTTTCTTCAGGATGGATTTTATAACTTTATTGACAGCTTCAACCTGTCCATTCGCCTGGGGATGTGCGACAGCCGAGAACGTTTTCTGGATATGAAACCGTTGACAAAAATTCTTGAATTCCGCACTCTCGAATTGGGCTCCGTTATCAGTGATGATGGTATGCGGGAGTCCAAATCGACAGATAATGTTGCGAACCATGAAATTTATCACTTTCTTTGTCGTAATGGTTGCAAGGGCTTCGGCCTCAGCCCACTTTGTAAAGTAGTCAACGGCAACGATGGCGTATTTCGCACCGCCTTTCGCCAAAGGTAGAGCACCGATGATATCGATGCCCCACATTGCGAATGGCCAGGGACTGACCATTTGGGTTATCTCGGTAGGCGGGGCCCTTGGAATTCGAGCATGTATCTGGCATTTATTGCACTTTCTGGCATAGTTCGCCGCATCTCGGTTCACTGTCGGCCAGTAATACCCATATCGGAGTATCTTCTTAGCGAGAGCTTGCCCTCCGGTATGATCGCCACACTCTCCTTCATGCACGTCATGTAACACTCGTTTGATTTCCTCGTGGGCGACACATCGGAGGAGAGGAATGGAATAACCTCTCCTGTACATGACTCCGTTCTGGATGACGAATCGTGAAGCTTTTCGTAGAATTTGTCTCTTCTCATTTCTATGCTTAGGCAACGTCCCATTCTCAATGTAATTTCGATACGGAGTCATCCAAGACTCTCTACTGTGAGCAGTTTCAAACACAAAGTTCATTTCTATTCGATCGATGCTCGGGGAGGCCAAAGTTTCAATGGGGACAAGTCCCATTTGTTGCGCTTCACCTGCGCTGGCTAACTTTGCCAATGAATCGGCATTTTGATTGCGTTCCCAAGGTACGTAATAAATGGCATAATAATAAAACCGATTCAGTATTTTCTGAACTTGAGCCAAGTAAGCAGCCAGCCTTCGGTCTCTTTCTTGATATTCTCCTCGCACTTGACATACCACTAACTGTGAATCGCAATAAATTTCCACAGCTATAATTCTCAGATCTCTAACAAGTTTTAGGCCGGTTAAGAGGGCTTCATATTCAGCTTCATTAATAGTCGCACGAAAATCGAACTTCAAAGCATAACATATGGATCGGCCCTCGGGGGTCTCAAGTACAACCCCAGTGCCCGAACACCAGTCGTTTGACGCACCGTCAGTATACAGCTTCCAGATGTATTCGAGGGATTCACTGGTCTCGGGCAAGTCTTCTGGAACGGTAAATTCAGCTATGAAATCTGCCAGCACTTGTCCTTGAATGGCTCTCCGCGGAGCGTATGTGATATCAAAATGGCTTAGCTCATTGTTCCATTTGAGTAACCTCCCGGACGTCTTAGGTCGAGTGAGGACCTGTCGTAATGGCTGATCGGTGTACACAGTAAGAGGATGAGCTTGGAAATAAGGGCGGAGTTTTCTTGAGGCAATGACCAAGCAATAGGCCAGTTTCTCCAGTCTCGGATAATTTCTTTCAGCTCCTGTTAGCCGCTTACTAACATAGTAGACCGGTTTCTGCACTTTGTCTTCCTCCCGAACTAGAGCAGCACTGATCGCATGTTCTGATACTGCCAGGTAGAGGTACAATTGCTCGTGGTCGACTGGTTTTGACAAGATCGGAGGTGTGGAAAGATGTTGAACTAGTGATCGGAACGCGCATTCACACTCCGTGGTCCATTCAAAGTTTCGTTTTCCCTTCCGGATCAGATCGAAGAAAGGAATGCATTTATCAATGGACTTTGAAATGAACCTGCTCAATGCTGCGACCTTTCCGTTGAGACTCTGGACATGCTTTATGGTTCTAGGGCTTTGCCAATTTCTTATTGCCCAGATTTTCTCAGGATTTGCTTCTATCCCTCGAGCATTGACAATAAACCCAAGGAACTTTCCGGACGCGACGCCGAAGTGGCACTTCAATGGGTTAAGCTTCATTCCATACTCTCGAAGGATGCTGAACATCGAATTTAAATCTCTGACGTGATCTGTGGAGAATCGGGACTTCACCAGCATGTCATCCACGTAAACCTCCATAGTCTTCCCGATCTGATTACCGAACATCCGGTTGACTAAGCATTGATATGTTGCTCCGGCGTTTTTTAGACCAAATGGCATGACCTTGTAACAGTAGAGCCCAGATCGGTTACGAAGCTGGTATGTTCTTGGTCAGGCAAATTCATGGGTATTTGATTGTAACCAGAGTAAGCATCCATAAAAGATAATAATTCGTGTCCGGTCGTGGAATCTACGAGCTGGTCAATTCGAGGAAGCGGGAAGCTATCTTTTGGACAAGCCTTGTTTAAGTCAGAGTAATCGACGCAAGTTCTCCATTTCCCGTTTGGTTTTCGAACAAGCACGGGGTTGGATACCCATTCTGGATACAAGGCATCTCGAATAAACCCATTCAACTGTAATTTATCAACCTCCTCCTTAAGGGCGGCAGATCTCTCTAGATCCATACCGCGCCTTTTCTGCTTGACCGGGACATATCGCGGATCTATGTTCAGGGAGTGACTTGCAATATTTGGTGAGATCCCGCACATGTCAGAGTGTGTCCAGGCGAAGACATCGAGATTCTCCCGAAGAAATTCAACCAATTCCTGCTGTGTCTGCTAGCTCAGTTGAGACCCAACTTTCAGCATCTTTGAATCATCATCCTCACTGATTGGGACGTCCACAGTCAGTTCGGCCGGAGAAGCTTGACTCTGCGTAGATTCGTCTTTATCCTCATTGTCCCTAGGGTCAAGGTCTTTCAGGAATTGGTTGTGGTGCCTGGGCCGAGGCCCAGGCATCAATTGTCAATTATCAATAGAATGGACGTAGAGAGATTCCTCTACGCCCTTCCCCTTCTCTTTACGTTGCGCCCCGTGCAGCTCAGCAACATAACATGCCCTTCCCATGGCCTGATCTCCTTGAACGACTCTAATCCCATGGTCGGTGGGGAACTTCAGAGTTAAACACCATGGGGCGATAGCCGCCCTAAACTTAGCTAGGGCCGGTCTGCCCAAAAACGCATTATAAGGGGAATCAGTCTCTAAGACAACAAACTGTAAAATCCGGACTCTCCGGCGTTCTCCAACCCCCAACTCAACCGGTAGTTCAGTCACTCCAATGGGTATCGTGGCACTCCTGTTAAAACCGTGGATTCGGGACAGGCAAGGTTTCAAATCCTTTGCCTCCATTTTCATTAAGTCGTAAGCCCGTTTAAGCAAGATATTCACAGAGCTTCCACTGTCAACCAGGATCCTCTTCATCCAAGCAGGACCTACCTGCGCAGATATGACTAGTGGGTCGATTGTAGGGGCTTCGACCTTATCAGCGTCTCGGCTCCTGAACACGATATCATCAGATATTATCTTTTGTTATTTAACCGGGGTTCCGTCTTCGCAATTACTACAACACTCGAAGTCTGCATGCCTGATAGAACTAGCATACGACTCCATTTCCCCCCAGCTTCTGTCTGTCGGGTGGGGACCACCACTTATTGTGTTAATAACCAACCTCCCGCCTGCACGGGCGGGTTCCTCCTGTCTTTCCTGATTTTGTGAACGATTTTGATTCGAAGGGCCCGCTCCACCAGACTACGGCGCCCGTACAAACAGATCTAACTTCCTCTCTCTGATTAACTTCTCGATGAGGTCCTGGAAATGTCGAAACTCATTGGTATTGTGGTTGTAGCTTTCATGGAATCTACATAACTTCCCTGTTTGAACCTGCCTCTCCGATTAGGGCTTCGGAGCAGGTTTCTTATACTGTACAGTGTTGCAAGTCTGTAAGTATACGTTTTCCAATGACGTGTTTAACGATGTATAATTGTCAAACATTTGAGCCCTACGTCGTGGACCTCGGTTCTGGTCTCTTTTCATATCCTGGCCATTGCTTCCTCTCGGCTGGTTTTGCTTGTTTTGTATATTCAGTTGAACTTTCCCGGAACTCTCACCGGACTGTTTAACTGCTACATTACTCTGTATTCCCTCAATACTGGGCCTCGCATCGTCTTGCTTCCTAGACTGTTTCGCGTCCTCTTGCCGTAAGAACTGAGCGGCTTTGGAGTAAAAACGGTCCAACGATGCGGGTGGTTTTCCAGCTAGCCAGTTCCCAAACTCAGAATCAGGATCAATCACCTTGGTCAAAGCCATCAAGATCGAGTTAACGTTGGGATTACTAATTTCAACACATGCCACGTGGAACCTTTCTAAGTAACGCCTGAGCGTCTCTCCATGAGCTTGAGTGACACTGGACAGGGTATTAACGTCTTTTGGCCTAGCAACATGCATACGAAACTGTTCTACAAACCTCTTGGCCAGTTGATCGAACGAAGAAATAGACCTAAGTGGTAATCGTGTAAACCACATCGTCGCGATTCCCCCCAGAGAGATGGGGAAACTTCGACACTTCACTGCATCGTCAGCTCTTGCAACACTCATTGACCACTCGTATTTCAAAATATGTTGATTTGGGTCACTATTTCCTTCATACATTGGAAGAGTTGGCATTATGAATCGCCGAGGAGGTTCAGCGTACAATACCTCATCTGTGAAAGGGGTATGACTACGAAAGATTCCCCAATCATCATTAGTGAGCCCCTGACTCTCGCGTATCATCTGACGTATCATGGTTGATATATCTGACACCGACAAATTCTGAGTATGCAGAGCTAAGGTGTGGTCGGGTTCCACAGTGCGAGTCTGGACCGGGCGCTGTCGACGGTCCGTATTTCGCCTCCTTGGCTCAGCGTCTTCTGGGACATACAGTTCAGGAGTATGTCCGCGCTGTTGATTGTTCGACTCTGACTAATTCCGGGTATCAACCCTTGTTTCTGCCACGGCTGTTGTAGCGCGGTTGTCCGTGGTGTACTGTGGAGCAGTGCCTCCTCGTGTTGAGGGCCCTGTTAGGAAGCTGGTCGACGGCCCTGCCCTTAACTGTCCAACGGTCAAGGCGGCTTGATATCCAGTAGTTTGAGCGTGACTTCCTTCTAGCCGGGGACGGGTAGACCTGTGGTGATAGTCAGACGAAGCCGAACTCTCAGTAGATGCACGGGAAACATTATCCCTCCTAGACCTTCTGCGGCTTTGGCGGTTTAGTTGGTTGGTCAATTCAACATTGCCGCACAACTGTTCAGCCAACTATTGCCGGCTCTGGGTCAGTTCTTGGAGCAACACTTGGAACTCTTGTCGGGTGACCGGTCCGGATGGATCCGATTGAGCAGTGTTGTCTTGATTGGAAGAAGGCTGCTGAGTAGGGTTCTGTCTATCCCGGCCCTCTTGATCAGCGGCGGTAGCGGCAGTTCTTGTGCTAACCATTTTCAGTGATGGAGTCCTTTCCTAGATTTTACGCAAATCTGAATAGAATGGTAGGATTCCGGATCAGATATTTGGATCTTCCTCTTGGATTTATGTAATCCGGTATTGACGGTAGATCCAAGGAGCAGGAGAAAAAACTGGTTCTCTCAGTGAAAGCACCAAAGTGTTTGCACCAGAAATGGGCACAACACTCTTCGGGAGTTATTTGAAGAGATAAAATGAAGAATATAAATGTAAAACGGAGGTTATCTAACAAAAACTCCAACAAACAGGAATGTAAAATGCAAAGACAAGCAATTTAGAGTGGTTCGGCATAACGCCTACGACCACTATGAAGTTTTGATGATTTTATTGATTCTCTTTCAATGATTACAAGCTATTACAGTGAATAACAGTGGACTACAGATCAGAATTCGAAATCAGCAGCAAAGGAATGACACAAGTCTATATCCGGCAGAGTCTGGACACTTGAGAATCAAAAGGATCCCTTTTCTGTATGCTCTGGGGCCCTATTTATAGGTGTAGGAGGCTAAGATCGCGCTCAAATCTCGGGAGACTTTTTCTGGCACGTGAGTGGGCCCACGCGACCAACCTCAGAAAGTTTCAAGTCGATCTATGATCGATACGAAGTCATTTCGTATCGATCAAGATGATGTCCAATTGAGCTTAAATTTGGTGGAGACGTTCCTCAGCATGTGTGCAACCTCCAGTGAAAATTTCATGGCATTTGGATCAGTGGATTGAGAGATATCGTCGATACGAAGTGATGTTCTTTGCTAGGCTGTTTGGTTCGAATCCATCTTTTCGAACTGATGGCTTCGAATCGATGGTGTCATGCGCCTCTATGATGACGTGGAGCGCACACTTCGCCTCGATCCGATCTTCATTCCAAGTCGACCGCGTCGACTCCATATATCTCGGAGCACTCGCATCGAGGGATGACACGTCACCTTGGCTTGCTGGCTTGATGGACTCGAATGAAGCATCACTGATGGATTCGAACAAGGCTTTGCTGATGGAGTCGAACAGCCCTTTCTCTGGCGGATACGAGCCTTGTAGCTCCTCCATGGATACGAAGTCAATTGATGCGAACTTGAACCCTTCGATGGATACGAATCAAGGTGATCTGATGGATGCGAAGAGCTTCATCTGCTGAGGGGTACGAAGTCCATCGATACGAACTCGATGGATTCGAACACAGCCGCTCCTGATCGATACGAACTCATGGGAGTTGGCCGATACGAAGTAGGTGATCTGTCGATGGATTCGAACGAGACCGACTCGGACCAAGGTACTTCAATGGATTCGAAGTTGATTGATATGAAAGTGATCGATTCGAACCAAGGTTCGGTGATGGGTACGAAATCACCCATAGTGATGGATACGGAGTCTGGGTTTTTCCCTTCAATTTGAATCGATCATAACTTGAGCTTATGAACTCAAATTGACTTGAAACTTTGAACGTTGGTTCACTCTGCTTTCCTAGTAATGTCTTATAATTTGTAGCTTGATCCGGGTTCGGACAAAACTCAGCGATATCCATGGTAGGCGATATTCGGAATCCAATCAATTCCTTGGTGTCCTGGCCTTGCCAAAAGCGGGATAACACATATAACATGACCCGGGGTAAGGTTAAAAGAATAAGATTCATTTTCTGAAAAAATAATAATAAGGACCACATACCCTCTTATTTTTCTTGAATCAAATAAGAGGCAGGTTATGTTTTGTATGGGGTAGAACTGGCATTAGGTAATTCCATAAACCCTAGTAACAGCTTGGATTGATATAAAGGCTTGGTGTAGTGAGATCATACCCATTTTCTCTTCATAACTTAGAGAAAAAAATATAAGCCAGAAAGAATAAGGGGCACCGGCCATTAGAGTTAGAGGAAGGCAGAGGATCAAAAGAAAAGCAAGGCTTAGGGGAAAAAGGAATTAAGTGTGAGTAACCTCACTGAGAACTTTGGCATTAAGTCCTGAACATTGAGGCAGCCTGTTTGAATTTAACAATTTATTTTTGCAAGTTATGTTCATTATGTGGTTTGATGATTTTGGTTTGTTAATGATCTGTTCAAAGTGTAAAACCCTTCATGGTAATTTACCCAGAAAATGAGTCATAGATTTCATGTTTAAAATGATCATCTGTGTTGTGGATTAACCTTGAGATGAAATGTTTTCTTTTATGTGTTTTCCCCATACAATTATTTATTTGAATCCCAGGGTTTATGTTGTAAATCTATGGTCTAAAGGAAAAATGGGAAAAATATAGGACTACAGCATAGTGTTGTTGCTTATGTCTCATATGAATTGAACAAGTGAAAATGTAGGAGTGCAATGTTATGCATGTGCTGAGCTTCTATATTTTTACAAATAATCCAGATTAGAACATATACTTGTGGTTTAGCCAGATCTTATAAATTGATGAGTATCTGATTAAACCAGAGGTAAAAAGGAAGCAACCAAAGAAACTATCCATGACCATATATTTATAACATGATCCATTGAAACCCATGAACAAAATAACATGTATACTGAGAATTCACATCTGCTTGTTTGATTAAATGCATGTTTAAGAGATCAAGACTTACCAACCCTTGAATAAATATGTGTTGGTTGAATTGTTTGTTTTTCTCTGATTAGACTGTGATATGCAGAAGGGATTAACACAATTGTGAAAAAGGAAAAATTAACACTTAGTAATTTAACTAAGGACTTGGATCTTAGAGCTACAAAATATGGCTTGGCAAGGGGAACATTGCAAGCTCACGCATGGTATGTTTATACCCAGGGGCTTGAGTGTGCTGGGTTAACAGAGAGATGTCCCAGGCAGTGTGTGTTTAAAAAGAGAAAGTAGCTAAAGACCATATTATATTTGATAGTGAACTATAGAAATAGGTTCAGGAGAGGCTTGGGAAAAATCCCTGATGGCCAGTAAAATTGGGAAAAGGTTATGATGACTGAGTTGATGATTGCATTGGTTGGTTTATGATGTTTTATTGATGAATCTTATGATTGTTTTCTATGAATTAAGTCATTGTGATCATATATAATCTGTTTAACACTGTTATGAATGCACATGCCTCTCAAAAACATGTACAAAGAAGATACTGAGTTTCTTATTCATACAAAGTACTGGAATATAAATAGAATTGAATAAGATCATGTTTTCAGTTAGATTATTCATACCAGACAATTAGTCTGACCCTTTTGTGTTTGTGCACCATTGGGTGTCTCATATTTGTATGAGGCAGTTCATGGTGATTATGCAGGTAAATAAGAACTTGGTTGATCAGGCTTTGGATGAGTTAACTACTTAAAGATTTGGATGCTATGTTTAAAAAAAGACTTTGCTGAAGTAAAACAAACATTCATGATGAACTAGATTAAGACCTTTTGTTTAAGTTGCTTTGAGAAACCAATGTATTGTTAATTGCTATTTTGTAGTTGTTGAACTTATATGTATCAGCTGAAACTATGTGCTTTGTTTTGCAAAATGCTTTGCTAAGGAAATGAATTTTAAGCTTCAAGGACAGTTAGGCTATAATGGTAGAAAATCTGAGAATAAAGGATTTATGGATTGAATGTATATACAAAGAACTGACATAAGAAAATCCATGTTTAAGTTAAGAAAAATCTGGCAGAAAGGGTTTTGAGTTGCCTTAGAAAAGAAAACAAAATGGTTTGTACTTTGCTTAAGAAAAGTGCAAGTTGAATGTGGCTAACATGGCCATTTCCATTAGCCTGAGCTAAGCCAGAACTAAAGAGTTTTAAGCTAAGTTTTAAGCTTTGTTTTATAACCCAAGTATAGGGTAGCCTCAAACATTTTGGTAACAAGAGAAAAAAATATAAGGCACCTGATTTTCCCACTGACACATACATGCACAGAAACATGCACACACACATGCACAAGTAAAAGCACTGTTCATACAGTAATAAAATTATGGAAATTTATGGAAAATGATATGTCTTGAGATCTGAAATCAATAGTCATGCAATAATCCATGTATATTTAGAAGACCTGGTTTTTGAAACCTAATTGCTATGTAGGGATTATTTCTGTAAAATGATCCCCAAACAGATTTGTTCTTCCAAACTTTTGCACTCTGATTCAAGTAGGAAGTAGCTTATATATCCTCATATATATAAGTTTAAATGATTTAAGCAAGCCAATATTCTTATTGGCATAAAGATCCTGAATAGAAGAAAATTGGAATACAACATTTTCTTGATTAAATGGCCACTGAATATTAAGTATAAAAAAAAATTAAGTGTGTCATTTCATTTGGTATCAGAGCTATGTTGTTAAATAACATAGCAAAATTTTGTATGAACTTGTTTGCATTGGATGTATGAAAGTGTTGACTGCTTTGGATGCTTTGTTTGTTAATTTCTACACTATTAACATCTATTTATAACAGAATAGTGATAGATTAAAATAAATTAATCTGTAGAGTATTAGGCAAAATAGACTAACCTAAGTATTATATCCATTGAGTTATGGTAGGACCCAGACATCAAAATGTTGGAACAAGTGAACCACCCATGGTGAATGTGCAAGAATTCATGAAAGCCATAAGGGATGGAGTAGGGAACAGGCAGGAAAATCCACATGAGGAGCTTTCCAAACTACTCAAGACTTTTACCAATCTTGGAGGCAAAACTTTTGATGGCACAGAAGGAGTTATGGGAATTAAAAATTGGCTCAGAATTTTGGAAAGAATATTTGCAGACATGCAAGTTGAAGACCAAAGGAAGAGGCAAATTGCATCCAGGCAATTGAGTGGAGCAGCTTTGGATTGGTGGGAGGTTATCATAGCTGGAAGACCTGAAGGAGAAGTGACATGGGATCAATTTAAAGCAATGTTGGAAGGTAGATTTGTCCCTACATCAGCCAAGGAATCTTTGCTAGAGGAATTTATCAAATTAAGGCAAGGGGCTATGAGTGTCACTGAGTACACTCAAAAGTTTGAATCATTGGCAAAGTATGGTGCAGTACTCATCACCACTGAGGAGGCTAAGAATGGTAGGTATATTCAAGGGTTGAACCCTATCCTTAGTAGAGCTATGCTACCATACAAGGACAAGACTTTTGATTAAATTTTGGATTTGACTCTGAGCACTGAACAACATGATAAAGCTAGGGAGAATTTCAGGGCATTCAAGAATAATCAAAACAAGAAGGGAAAGGGTAAATTTCACCCTTATGATAAGAAGAAAACAGACATAGCTTCCACCAAGAAACCAAAAGAAGTCAGGGCTACTGAAGTTAAGAAGAAGATCACTTGTTATAACTGTGGCCAAGTGGGGCATATGAAGAATAGATGCACAAATGTTAGGCCTGCATCCTTCAATTGTCACCATTGTGGGAAGGAAGGTCACATAAAGAGGAATTGTCCAGACTTTAAGCAAGGAAAATTAGGGGCTTTGGAAGGAAAAGGCAAGGCAGCTGAGGGATCAAGTGTTGAAAAGCATGGTCAAGTTGAAGGTACTTTGCTTTTTCACTCAATACCTTTAGCAGTAGTGTATGATACTGGGGCTACACACTCATTGATCTCTCATGATATTGCACAACAATTAAAATTGAACTGTATGATTGTTGATAAGCCACTGCTAATTAGAAGCCCTATATGTAGTTCATGTGTTATGGGTATGATATGTATGCAACTAGGATTAAATATAGGAGGGCATGTGTTCGAGTCAGACCTATATGTGTTGCAATATCCAGGCATAGGGATTATTTTAGGAGTTGATTGGTTGAGTAGATATAAGGCTATCATAAATATGGAGACATCCACAATATCATTGGAAGTTTCTGATGGACAAAGAATAGTTGTTCTTTGTGAGGCAAACAAGAATAGAAGTATAGCCAACCTTTCTACACTGTCTAATGAAAAACCCATGCCTGCATTAGAAGGAATCCCCATAGTGAATCAATATGATGATGTGTTTGGTGAAGTAAGAGGAGTTACAAACCACAGACCAGTTGAGTTTTCAATCAAAATAATTCCAGGAGCTAGCCCAGTAGTTAAAAGACCACCTAGAATGGGACCTAAGGAGTTGATGGAACTGAAAAGGCAATTGGTTGAACTAGAAGAAAAAGGTTTTATTAGACCCAGTAGCTCATCTTGGGGAGCACCAGTAGTCTTTGTTAAGAAACAAGATGGATCCCTTAGGTTATGTATTGACTATAGGGAAATAAATAAAGTCACAGTTAAAAAGAAATACCCCTTACCAAGAATTGATGATCTCTTTGATCAATTGAGTGGTGCAAAAATATTTTCTAGACATGATTTAGCTTCAGGCTTTCATCAGATGAAAGTAGAAGAGGAAAGTATAAAGTATACAGCCTTTAACACCAGATATGGACTTTATGAATTTTTAGTAATGCCATTTGGTTTGACAAATGCTCCTTCCTATTTTGTTGATTTGATGAATAGGATTTTTAGAGAATACTTAGATAAGTTTGTATTGATATTTATTGATGATATACTAATTTATTCTAAGTCAGTTAGAGAGCATGAAAATCATTTGCATATGGTATTTGAGAGATTGAGACAGGAAGATTTAAAAGGCAAATTTTCAAAATGCACTTTTTGGCAAAATGAAGTGAATTTTCTAGGTCATATTATATCAGAGAAAGGAATATCTATAGATTCCAATAAAGTTATTGCATTGCAAGCTTGGAAAAGGCCTACTAATGCCACCGAGGTCAGATCATTCATGGGAATGGTTGGTTACTATAGAAGATTTATAAAAGATTTTGCAAAAATATCAATTCCATTAACCAGGTTGACTAGGAAAAATCAAGTGTTTACTTGGACTGAGGAATGTGAAAAAGCCTTTGGGAAATTAAAAGAAGCACTGGTACAAGCTCCAATTCTTAAAGTACCTGAAGGAAATGAAAACTTGGTGGTGTATACTGATACAAGTGGACAAGGGCTTGGGGCGGTGTTGATGCGACAACATCAAGTGATAGCTTATGCTTCTAGGCAGTTGAAATCAAGTGAGGTAAGGTATGCTACTCATGACCTTGAATTGGCTGCTATAGTGTATGCTCTTAAGTTATGGAGACACTATTTGTTAGGAGCAAAATTTGAAGTTTATACAGACCATAAATCCCTTAAATATTTTTTTTCACAAAAAGAATTAAATATGAGGCAGCAAAGATGGATTGAACTCTTAGCCTCATATGATTTTGAAATATTATACACACCTGGTAAGGCTAATAAAGTAGCAGATGCACTAAGTAGACAGCATGCTAAAGTGTCTAGATTAATGATAGAAGAGTTGAACACTTTATCATTGTTAATTGATTCAGAGAAAGAAAGTGATAACATAGAAAATATGAGCTTATGCAGTGGGAATGTAGAAATGGTAAAATTAAGTTTTATCACTCTGGGATCAGAATTGAAGAATAAAGTTGTAGAGCTACAAGACCAAGGTCCATTTTTATTTGAAAAGAAAACTCAGATATTAAATGCTAAGGCAGTGGAAGGTTTTCAGTTGAATGATCAAGGCCATTTGAAGAAAGGAAAAAGATTATGTGTTCCAGCAGTCGATGAGTTGAAGCAAGAAATCTTGGATGCTTACCACAAAAGCAAATATACTATACACCCAGGAAGCACAAGAATGTATCACAACCTCAAGAGAGATTATTGGTGGAGTTGGATGAAGATTGAAGTGTCAACCTATGTATCCAAATGTATGGTTTGCCAACAGGTGAAGGCTGAGTATCAAAAACCCTCAGGGATGCTTCAACCTTTGCAAATACCACAGTGGAAAAGGGAAGACATATCAATGGATTTTATTGATGGTTTGCCTAGAACTAGGAGGGGAAATGATAGTATTTGGGTAGAGGTTGATAGGTTAACCAAGTCAGTCCACTTTATACCAGTGAAATCAGAAAGAAATGCAAATACACTAGCCCAATTGTTTATCAACGAAGTAGTCAGGCTGCATGGCATACCAAAGACTATAGTAAGTGATAGAGATACCATCTTCACTTCAAAGTTTTGGCAGAGTTTTCACAAGGCAATGGGGACTGATTTATGCTTAAGCACTGCATACCATCCTCAATCTGATGGCCAAACAGAAATTGTGAACAAATTTCTTGAAGACATGTTAAGAGCTTGTGTATTGGATTGGGGAGGAAGTTGGGAGGATCATGTCTTTTTAGCTGAATTTGCATACAACAATAGCCATCATAGTAGCATAGGCATGGCCCTCTTTGAAGCTCTTTATGGGAGACCCTGTTTATCACCCTCAAGTTGGCTTGAATCTGGAGAAAAAGTGGTCATAGGACCAGAAAATGTGAAGGAGACCTCTGAAAAGATAGCTTTTATCAGAAAAAGAATTGCTTCTGCCCAAGATAGGCAAAAGAAATATGCAGATCAAAGAAGAAAGGCAGTACAATATGATGTTGGAGATTATGTATTTATCAAAATATAACCCATGAAAAAGGTTCTAAGGTTTGGGAAACAAGGGAAGTTGATTCCTAGATATATAGGGCCATATAAAATTTTAGAAAGAATAGGAACTGTAGCCTATAAGTTGGAGTTGCCAGAAGAAATTAGAGCAATGCATGATGTTTTTCATGTGTCTCAACTAAGAAGATGGGTTCATGATAAGGAGGCAATCCTAGAATCCTCTAAGGATGTGCAGATTGACCCTATAATGATCTATGAAAAGGAGCCAGTGGGCATAATTTCTAGAGAAACCAAGAAATTGAGAAATAAAGAAATTAAATTAGTAAAAGTGCAATTGAGTCTTGACCCAAATGATTGCACATGGGAAGTGGAAGATAAAATCAGAAATGATTATCCACAACTGTTTGATTAAATGAAAGGTAAATTTATTTATATTGATGAATGTTTTGATTGAAATATGCATTATGATTTTTGTTTTAATATGCATAGTGTTTAAATAAGTGATTGGCTTGAGAATGGTTTTGAGACCAGAAGTTGATTTTCTGGAGTAATGGTACTTAAGTTAAGTATGAAAGAATTGTGGGACACAATTACTAAAAGGAAGGGTATATGTGATAACCCTGATTTTGTGAGTAATTTAGTTTGTATTTGTTTGAAATTGCATTGAAAAGGTAGAGATGGGAAACTGATTTGCAGATACATAGTTTAAAACATGTACATGTGCACAAGATGGTGCACATACATGCACACTGTTTTCTATGTAATAAAAATTAAGCAGAAATCAATAAATAAATTAAAATAGCTAATTTTGAAATTCATATACATGATGATAGGATTTTATCTTTAAATAAAATCTGGCACAAAGAAAATGTGTATATAGGCAGAAATAGTAAGAAAGAAAAACAAAAAGACTTAGGCAAAAAAAAATAAGCATACAAATGTAATACATGTACATAGTCAAATATGGCAGATAGGAAACAAAGCTTGCATGGAAATGGAATGAACCTTTAAATATACACTTTATCCATTTCCAGCAATTCTTTTGCTTAGGGAAAAATTTGAAGTCATGCATATGACATGACCCGGGGTAAGGTTAAAAGAATAAGATTGATTTTCTGGAGAAAAAAAATAAGGACCACATACCCTCTTATTTTTCTTAAATCAAATAAGAGGCAGGTTATGTTTTGTATGGGGTAGAACTGACATTAGGTAATTCCATAAACCCTAGTAACAACCAGGATTGATATAAAGGCTTGGTGTAGTGAGATCATACCCATTTGCTCTTCATAACTTAGAGAAAAAAATACAAGCCAGAAAGAATAAGGGGCACCGGCCATTAGAGTTAGAGGAAAGTAGAGGATCAAAAGAAAAGCAAGGCTTAGGGGAAAAAGGAATTAAGTGTGAGTAACCTCACTGAGAACTTTGGCATTAAGTCCTGAACATTGAGGCAGCCTGTTTGAATTTAACAATTTATTTTTGCAAGTTATGTTCATTATGTGGTTTGATGATTTTGGTTTGTTAATGATATGTTCAAAGTGTAAAACCCTTCATGGTAATTTACCCAGAAAATGAGTCATAGATTTCATGTTTAAAATGATCATCTGTGTTGTGGATTAACCTTGAGATGAAATGTTTTCTTTTATGTGTTTTCCCCATACAATTATTTATTTGAATCCCATGGTTTATGTTGTAAATCTATGGTCCAAAGGAAAAATGGGAAAAATATAGGACTACAGCATAGTGTTTTTGCTTATGTCTCATATGAATTGAACAATTAAAAATGTAGGAGTGCAATGTTATACATGTGCTGAGCTTCTATATTTTTACTAATAATCAAGATCAGAACATATACTTGTGGGTTAGCCAGATCTTATAAATTGATGAGTATCTGATTAAACCAGAGGTAAAAATGAAGCAACCAAAGAAACTATCCATGACCATATATTTATAACATGATCCATTAAATCCCATGAACAAAATAACATGTATACTGAGAATTCACATCTGCTTGTTTGATTAAATGCATGTTTAAGAGATCAGGACTTACCAACCCTTGAATAAATATGTGTTGGTTGAATTATTTGTTTTTCTCTGATTAGACTGTGATATGCAGAAGGGATTAGCACAATTGTGAAAAAGGAAAAATTAACACTTAGTAATTTAACTAAGGACTTGGATCTTAGAGCTACAAAATATGGCTTGGCAAGGGGAACATTACAAGCTCACACATGGTATGTTTATACCCAGGGGCCTGAGTGTGCTGGGTTAACAGAGAGATGTCCCAGGCAGTGTGTGTTTAAAAAGAGAAAGTAGCTAAAGACCATATTATATTTGATAGTGAACTATAGAAATAGGTTCAGGAGAGGCTTGGGAAAAATCCCTAATGGCCAGTAAAATTGGGAAAAGGTTATGATGACTGAGTTGATGATTGCATTGGTTGGTTTATGATGTTTTATTGATGAATCTTATGATTGTTTTCTATGAATTAAGTCATTGTGATCATATATAATCTGTTTAACACTGTTATGAATGCACATGCCTCACAAAAACATGTACAAAGAAGATACTGAGTTTCTTATTCATACAAAGTACTGCAATATAAATAGAATTGAATAAGATCATGTTTTCAGTTAGATTATTCATACCAGACAATTAGTCTGACCCTTTTGTGTTTGTGCACCATTGGGTGTCTCATATTTGTATAAGGCAGTTCATGGTGATTATGTAGGTAAATAAGAACTTGGTTGATCAGGCTTTGGATGAGTTAACTACTTAAAGATTTGGATGCTATGTTTAAAAAAAGACTTTGCTGAAGTAAAACAAACATTCATGATGAACTAGATTAAGACCTTTTGTTTAAGTTGCGTTGAGAAACCAATGTATTGTTAATTGCTGTTTTGTAGTTGTTGAACTTATATGTATCAGCTGAAACTATGTGCTTTGTTTTGCAAAATGCTTTGCTAAGGAAATGAATTTTAAGCTTCAAGAACTATTAGGCTATAATGGTAGAAAATCTGAGAATAAAGGATTTATGGATTGAATGTATATACAAAGAACTAACATAAGAAAATCCATGTTTAAGTTAAGAAAAATATGGCAAAAAGGGTTTTGAGTTGCCTTAGAAAAGAAAACAAAATGGTTTGTACTTTAGTTAAGAAAAGTGCAAGTTGAATGTGGCTAACATGGCCATTTCCATGAGCCTGAGCTAAGCCAGAACTAAAGAGTTTTAAGCTAATTTTTCAGCTCTGTTTTATAACCCAAGTATAGGGTAGCCTCAAACATTTTGGTAACAAGAGAAAAAAAATATAAGGCACCTGATTTTCCCACTGACACATACATGCACAGAAACATGCACACACACATGCACAAGTAAAAACACTGTTCATACAGTAATAAAATTATGGAAATTTATGGAAAATGATAAGTCTTGAGATCTGAAATCAATAGTCATGCAATAATCCATGTATATTTAGAAGACCTGGTTTTTGAAACCTAATTGCTATATAGGGATTATTTCTGTAAAATGATCCCCAAACAGATTTGTTCTTCCAAACTTTTGCACTCTGATTCAAGTAGGAAGTAGCTTATATATCCTCATATATATAAGTTTAAATGATTTAAGCAAGCCAATATTCTTATTGGCATAAAGATCCTGGATAGAAGAAAATAGGAATACAACATTTTCTTGATTAAATGGCCACTGAATATTTAGTATAAAAAAATTAAGTGGGTCATTTCACAGATGGCCAAATAGAGAGAGTTAATAGAGTTCATCAGGATTTGTTGAGGATGTGCATTCTTGATTTTGGAAGAACTTGGGAGGAGCAACTTCCTTTAGTGGAATTCGCTTATAATAATAGTTTTCCAGCTAGCATTGGGATGGAACCTTTTGAAGCTCTTTATGGAAGACCTTGCAAGTCGCCTTCATGTTGGTTGGAATCTATAGAGAGATTGCTACTAGGTCTCGACATGGTTAGAGAGACTTCAGAAAAGATTGATTTGATTAGAAGGAGAATGAAGACAGCCCAAGATAGACAGAAATCCTATGCAGATAAGCGGAGAAGGGATATTGAGTTTGAGGTAGGAGATATGGTTTTCATTAGGGTGTCTCCACTAAGAAAGGTAGTGAGGTTTGGAACAAGTGGGAAACTTGCTCCCATATTCGTAGGAGTGTTCCCCATTGTGGAAAGGATAGGGAAGATGGTGTATCGGATAAATCTACCGGAGAGGCTAACAGGAGTTCATGATATTTTTCAAGTTTCGCACTAGAGAAATTGCTTACATGATTTAGCAGAGGTAGTGGAACCTAGTTAACTTGAAGTTGAAGTAGAGAGGAAAGCAGCGGTTCGTCCCATTCCTACCAAGATCGTTGGACATGATTTCAGGAAGCTTTGGAATAAGGAAGTCCCTTTGGTTAAGGTGCAGTGGGGAGATAGTATCGATGACGCTACGTGGGAGGATGAGGAGAAAATACGTACCTCTTATCCGTATCTTTTTGATGGTACGTTTTGAATTTCCTATTTCCTTCTTTAGTTTTGAATAGGTTCTTTCCTTTAATATCCTTTGGGAGGGTAGATCTTAGGATTTAACCTATGGATGGTAGGACTAAATGTAAACATTACTGAACATGTTATGTATGATGGACGCTAGTGGTTGCAAGTGTTTGCTAGTGGATGCTAATGGGCGCATATATATACACTAGGCACTATTATCTCTTAGGGATTAGCCTACCTAGGTCACTAAAGCTTATGCATATGGATGTGTGCGCATTTGAATTTTATTTTTATTTTCCATGGTTGCTATAAATGCATGATTATCATACGATTGTTGCATTTGGTTGATGATTGTCGCACACATATAGAACTATCAGTTGTCATTAGGAATTTCTAGTCATTTGGATACATGGCATGGACAATATTGCATAAAAGAAGGTCGACTGAATCAGTAGACGGCCTAATCTTTTACATTAGTTAGGGACATTGACACTACACTATTGCATATATCATAAATTGCATTAGAAAACTTAAGGATAATGGATGTAATGGATGGTGGTAGAATGTATGGTTGTAGAATTTAGATGAAAATATTTATTTCATTCTTTTGTACTTAGAGATTTCGGGGATGAAATCCTTTAAGGAGGGGAGAATGTAACAACCCGAAATTTAAACTATAATAATTAATTAACGAATTAATTAAATAATAAAATAAGTTTGTGAAATTTTTAGAATTGAGCCACTGGAGTTGCACCACGAAGAAGTTACAAATTAAATAAGAATTGAAGAAAATGGAAAAAAAATAAACAATTGGTCAGGTCGACAAACATGTCGACCCTCACAGAAACATGGTCGACCCGCGTATATTTTTGTACATAGTTTCGTCCAGGTTAAAACTACGATGTTTTTTCAACTTTTCTTTGAATCCGGTGTGTTCGTGCTTCCATCCGACGGTTCCCAGTGAGCCTATGACGTGGTTGCGCCAGATTTAATCTTCAAATCCAATAGTCTGTGATCTCTAAACTACATTATAAGTAAGACCCTTGGCCTAGCTACTTTTACCATTCAGATTTTCTCCTAGTTGGGTTCATTGCTAGAGGCTGGACACTAAATATAAATTTTTTCTAAGGAGGAAATCTTTTTTATAAAAATATTCTATGCACTAGAAGTGGATCCGGGAAGGCCAAGGAATACAGCTAAGGACCACAGGTGAGTGTTTAGTAATTATTTTAGATTTTTAAGTAATTTAAAATAATAGGGTTCTCAATAGTTGTAGTTTTTTTTGTAATTTTGAGACAATTTTCATATAAGTTATTTACAGCTAGTTTTTAATGTTTTTTTAGTCTATTTTATTCAGTTATTTTTATTTAGCTATTTTATTCAGTTATTTACAGTTATTTACAATTATTTGTATTTTATTTGCATATGTTTTAAATTATAATTTAGCCTGCAAATGTTAGTTTCTTTTTATTCCTTTTTACGCGAGCAGAACAATAAAAAGAGAATAATTCACAAATATGGATTAAAATGGAAAACATTAAATTTACAGAAATTAGATGTAAAATAAGAAGAACTGTAATAAAAAGAAGATAGATTGAAATAGGAAAATTTGAGACATTTGCAAGCAAGTTTATAGCTAGTAGTTATAACTAAAAATACAGAATAGAAGAGCAATTATAACATAGTATATAATTAAACAGAAAGAACAGAAAAAGGCTTATTTTAAAGGCTTATAATTAAATTAATAAGCAAATATAGCAGACATAATAGAAAAGGCTTATTTTAAATACTTAGATTAAGTTAATAAGCAAATAGAATAGAAATAACATAACAGGCTTATTTTAAGAACTTACACTAAGCTAATAAGAAAGAATAGAAATAGGGCATGTACCAACATCATTCCCTTTCAGACTAGGACAGATGGTCTCACAACAGATTAGGTGAGGCCGGGCAGGACCCTTTTAGACTAGGACTGATGGTCTCACAATAGTTAGGTGAGGCTGGGACACACTTATGCTAACTAGGGTAAATAAGAGGCTAATTAATAGAAGCCCAAATCGGGAGATTTGGGCAAGGAACGCAGCTAGATTTTGTTTTTCAGGACCAGTACTGGCAGCATTTCCTTTTTAGACTAGGACTGATGGTCTCACAAAACACTTAGGCGATGCTGAGCAAGACCCTTTCATACTAGGACTGATGGTCTCACAACAGATTAGGTGAGGCTGGGCTCGCTCATGTTGATTATGGTAAATAAGAGATCACAAGAGGGGGCGATAGTTAGCGAGTACCGGCAATGGCCGAGCGTGCGACATTGATTAGGGTAGACAAGTCGCTACTGCATTCCAAGCGCTAAACAGGTGTCTTTTGCTGTGGGGCCAACAGGATGGGACTAGCTCACAGTGGCACAACAGAGATAGAAGGCCGATCAACGGGTCAAATTAGGATTTTAGCCTAATTAAAATAGGATTAGGGTTTCAGCCTAATCACAGCAATCTAAGACAAGTGCAAACAATCACAATCCAAGCAAACAGTTAAACAGTATTTTATCCCAGTTTTATTTTTCCTTTATTTCCTTTTATACTAGAACTATTGCTAAGTCTATTATCTTTATCTTGCTTAGAAATGCTAGTAATTACTTTCACTCACTAGACTTATAGTCTGGCCCACTCCTCTATTTCCCCTTTTCCCCCCATAGGCCAGCAGAGGCAAGGACAGTTGATTCAGATTTCTTGGAGATACATTCCTAGAGTTCTTCATGTATTCTTCTTCATTTTAGTTTTCTTTTCATTTGGTTTTTGATGTACTGGTACTTATGAGAGGGATGATTATTTTACCGTACTCTGATTTTATGAGACTGAGATGTATTTTTCATAAGACATGTGTATTTGGTTTTGGAGACATGTGATGTTTTTCAGACTTATTTATGAATTTTTTTTAAATAATGAGTTGCCATTTAAATGTTTCCGATGTTTATATTTATTTGTCTTGTGAATCTTAATCTCTGTGATGCTTTAGCTATACCTATAACGCACCATATCCTTTAGTGGGCCCTTTTTGGGTATACTAAGGGGTGTGGGGTGTTTCAACATGCCTGACCCGCTTCACCATGCTCCGCCCACATCATCCTCCACCACCTTTTCCCCAAAGCAACCCCTCTTCCACTCACTACCATCACATCCATGCCCTGCTCGAGCTCTGACCCTCTCTGTGCCGAAAACCAGACCCGCCTGTACTTTTTTAAAACCCTTCCACCTCCATTTGCACCAAGTTCCGGCCATGCCTAGCTCTTCCTTTTCTTATTTCTTCATTCTATCTTGTTTTATAATAAAAAAAATTATTTTATAAAATATATTAGATTATATATTTGATCTGTTTGTTTATAATGTACAAGTTTGTATTAGTTTATATATATATATATATATATGTGATATGTTGGTTTATAATGTATAAGTTTATATAAGTTATATATAATCTGTTTGTTTATATATACAAGTTTATATAAGTTATATATGGTCTGTTAGTTTATATATATAAGTATATACATGAGTTTTGGTTTTTAAATATAATGTAATGGTTTTATTTTAAATTTTAATAAGTGTTTAAGTAGTAATGATTTGAAATATATATATATATATTATTCTATATATGTGTTTAAATTAAATCTTGGTTTGAAAATACATATAACGATTTTATTTTTAATATATGTCTTTAAATTGAATATTGATTTTAGAAAAATAATATAATATATATCTTGTTTCAGTTTATAGCAAGCTAGTTTTGATTTTTTTTCATCATTTATCAACTTTGCTCGTCGAATTCCTGTTCATCCTGTCGTGCTTTGGAATTTGTGCTTGGATTATCATATGTTGTTCTTGTTATCTCTCTAGCCTCGAAAGGTAAGCGATCACTCATGATTAACGTTCATATATTTAGTAAATTTAATTCACATGAAATGACAATTGAAATATGTTGTTAAATTTAAATTGTTAGTTATTTAATTGCTAAATATGATATGTTATCATTTAAATTTTTTAACCTACGTTAATTGCTATATGACACCATAACCTATTAGTACATATATTAAATTCCATTTGTTGATTATGATATATGCTCATCATTGATATGTTATGCTATTTTATATTATTATTTATCTGTTCTCACTCTGCAAGTTCCTTGTTAGTTTAGAAATCCCTATGGGTTGAAATGATACATATCCAAATGATTTTATAGATTAGGGGAATCGTCATGGGTTGAAATGATAAACCCAAGCAATTTTTGTTGATTTCTGAATTTTGGGATTGAGGGTTGGAATGATATATACCCGTAAATATTAAATTATTGCGGATTGAAATGATAAATATCTATATCACTTGATCATAGGATAGAGAATTATATGCGGACACTGTTGGTCAATTTTGAAAAACGATTTCTAAAGTTTTGAAAGGAAATAGAAGGGTTTTAATAAATATTGATTTTCAATATAATATAAAGATTTTATTTTAATATGTGTAAAATTTAGATTTTAAATTATATGTTTTAGAAATTTTAAAATTATAAGTTAATTTGTGTAAAATGTAAATTTTAAGATTTTACTAATATTTTATTATTTTTAAAATATACAAAATAAGATCTAAAATAGATTTAATAATAAGATTTAATTTAATTTAATTAGTATATACATAATATGTTTAAGTATTTATTAAAATTTTTATTAATATTTTAAAAATAGATTTTGAAGTAACTTTAATAAATTAAGGTTGGAAAGATAAATTGAAATTAGTTTGAAATTTAATTTGTTTAAGAATTGTGTTTAAATAGGAATTGATTTGAACTTATTGATTTTTGAGATTTTAAGAATATGATTCTATAACTTTATAACTTTATTTTCAGTAAGGTGATTTAATGAATATTTTCAAATTTAAATAAAAATTGAAAGTGAAAATTTAATTTTGATTTAAATTTGAATTTGAGATTTTATTTAAATGTTTATATAATGCGATTAGGTGAATACTTCAGAATTAAATAAATTGAAGTTTGATATTTAATAGTTTAATTTTGATTTAAATTTGTAATTTGGGATTGTATTTAAATGTTATAAAAAAATGATTATGTTAATATTTTCAAATTTAAATAAAATTAAAGTTGAATTTTGAAATATAAATGGAATTTATCATATTAAGTTATTATAAATTATTTGAATATTTAAACTTTGAATCCTATTGAATTAGAAGTGGTTTAAATTTGTAATTTAAACCTGGATTTGAAATCGATATAAATTAAAAATGGTTTAATGAGAATTTGAATTTAACCTTTTACCTTTTTAATTGAAATGGTCGAACTGAGATTGATTTAAATTGAAATTTGGAACTAAAGTTGATCTGAATTGAGTTGTGAAATTGGAAGAAACAATTATAATTTGAATCTATTTTAGTTATAAAATGTTTTAAATATATAAGCTATTTTAATATATTTTACTTTAAATTTAAAACAATTTGAAATATATATATTTTAACATATAAATTTTTTTAATCTATAAATTATTTTTAAATATAAACTATTTTTAATGTATTACTATTCCTATATACAAACTATTTTCAATACTTAAACTGTTTAAGTTGGAACTGTTACGTTTTGGATTTAATGTATTTAAATGCAAATATTTTGATATGATGGTTTAACCTATTTTGTGGTTATGATTTTCGAAAGTGATATGATTTTGAAAGTGGATATGATTTCGAAACTGATATGATTTTTGAAATGAATATGATATTTTGATATGAAGTATAAACTGTTTGAAATGAAATGATCACGGTGTGAAATAAGCGTTTGGTTGTTAAAGAGACCGGGATCAGATATTGTCATACTCTCTGCCAATACCAAAAACCACTTTAACAACTATGTACGTGGTGGAGATTCCAGAACGAAGTAGGAAGGTTTGGCGATGATTCTATATGAGGTATTATTGCAGCCCTGACTCCCACGAGTCAGCTTGATGTTGCTAAACCAGGAGCTATACCTGTGCCAAGTGAGGTTGCACCTCTGATCGAGCATGCTTCTTTGATACCATTCTATTACTTTGTGATTTGATTGGGCGCACCTTTGATTTTGGGAATGTGTCTTGAGGTGGGCGGTAGTAGCTGCTATGCGTTACCACCAGCCCGGTTCTGCAAAACGGTAGAATCCTACCATAGGCATTGCCTCGTGTGCCTTATCACATGCCTTATCACACCCTCTACGACTTTGGTTTGTACCGTACCTATGGAGTGCTCCCTGAGTAAACCACCAATTTGGTGGAGCTTACATTATCTGTATAGACTACGAGAATATATAAAATGTGTTAAGGGGGATATGGGTAATGCCTTAACGCTATTTTAATAGTTCACTTTACTGTAGACATTATATATGTAGCATATTGTACTATGTAGGTGAATAGTTTAATGGATCCTTAAAGGATGGAATCCCAAACATCCTTTGAGTTACTTTGTATTTCACTTGACATTTCACTTGGGTTTATTTAGTTGCATAAGAATGTTAATCTTGACTCGAATGTTTTGTATTTTTCTTTATGCTCGGGTCAGATTGAGTGTCATAGCATTTGAGACTCACCTTTGGAGGTTGGAGTTTTTCTTAAAGATCCGTCTTTGTCTATTCAGCTTTTCAGTTATTTCAATTTATTCCAGTTGTTTTGTTCAGACTTGTCATTGACATTTGTATTAGTAACTTTTATGTATTCGAGATTTCTGTTGTATTTTATTTCAGGCTCTGTTGTTTGTTATAGTAGCTTCATGAACTAATATTTATCTATTCCATTGCTTATTGTTGTATTACTCTGTGGCTGTGATTCTGTGATTGATTTATTTACTGTATATGCTGAGTTTTGCTAAATATAATTAACAATCTGTTGTTTTGAGCAATTCAAGTCTGACATGTGTGGATTATTGTCGATTTGAACGGTTCGAAATAGCAGGTCGTTACATGTGGTATCAGAGCCAGGTTTAGGAAAACTTAGCATATGGAGTAAAAACAAATTAGAGATAGGGTAGTAATACCGTAGAATGAGTAAAATTAATTACATAATCATCTTCGTTCAAGCTACAAATTCTTCGTCCTAGATTAGGATTTCTTTTGAATCTTGGAACTTTCCCTTTATTCTAAAATCCATTCTTATCTTTTCCTGTTCGTGTTCCTTTTGATACCGGAGCATCCCATAGTTGTATTCCTGTTGATCTCTGTTATAATTCGAGCACATCTTGCCACCTCAATTGGCAACTTCTTCCTTTCGTGTGACTCATCCCTGCGGTTGTCCCACCAACCTCGGTATGATTTTGTAAAGGGGTGAAACTCCTTTACAACAGGCGTCGATTCACCGGAGATATCTATGTCCTCGGTTTTGATGCTGTTATCTCTCACAAAGCCTGAACTGTTTCTCTAGTAGATGACCAGGGTAATTCTCTTGTGATCGAATGTCAATTACCTTAGGATTGTGCAGGCAGTTGTATCTTTCGGTCGATTCTCAGCCTAATGATCTCGAATCCACCCCGATCAGGGATTATCCTGCTATTTTGGTGAAGTCACTCCTCTTCCTCTCAAGCGAGAAACTGAATTCTGCATCGATCTTACTCCTAAAGCTCGAACTATTGTCCTTCCTCCAGGACGAATAGGTTCTATGAATGGTTAGTCATGCCCTTTGGATTAACCAATGCTCCGGCCTTCTTCGTCGATCTCACAAATCACGTTTTTCCGCGATGTTCTCAACAAGCTTGTCTTTGTTTTCGTTGATGATATTCTCGTTTTTTTCTAAGTCTCAGTTGGCCCGGTTAAGGTCGTCGCGATTAATATAAGTCTATCCATCCTTCCTCTTTTGTAATTTAATTTTCTTATCTTCCTTCTAGCCTATCTTTTAGTTATAATTCTCTTTGATTAGGTTCCCTCTAAATTTGAATCTCTATCCTTGTTCTAAAATCCATTCTTGAATCATCCTATAAGAGAGTGTACTGGTAATTAATATAAAAATGTTTTATATTGTGTTGTTTGAGTTGTTAAGTTTGAATTTTGGGTTTCGATCGATTCGTCTGGCCAACGCTATCGATAGGAATTCAAAAACACTTGAACAAAGCAAACTGACACAATATTGTTTTCGAAATTGGTAAATGAAATAATTTTATGTATGATTATATTTTATATAAAAGTATAATTTTCTGAAATTAGATAGTTAAATGAATTGGTTGTTAGAAATGATAGTACTAGACTATCATTTATTGTTTTATCAACATTCCTAAACTATTAACTATTGTTGTATGTTATGTGGAGATAAAATTTTAAAACATGGTTTATAAATTGGATTTGAAAATGAAATGAATTTAAATTAAGGATTTGCGAATTAAATTTCTGGTGCTTTTCAAATTTGGTTTTCAAACTTTTGAAATATTATTATTTGAAAGTATTTTCAAATGGAAATTGTTTACAAATAATTTTAAAGAAGTAAGTCGTTACTCTCCTCTTAATGTCGTTGGAAAATAATTTCGATGATGACAACAGCATTATCGACATTCATTTTCGAGTCTCAAAGTGGAGAGAGCACTTAGTAGCTTTGCTACACTTTTGTTTTGGAAAATGGATTTGATTTGAATTTCTTAAGTATGATTTGATTTATAAAATATATATATATATATATATATGTATATATTTATTTCAAAATGTTTTGAAGTGAAACCGGAAATTTAATTCTTAAGTTTGATGTTAGGTAATGGTTTTCAATTATTGAGATAAAGCAAAAAAATTTAATAATTGAAATATTTAAAATGTGAAATGGAATTTAAACAACTTGAAACATTTGAACTAGGATAAAATTTATTTGTATAATACTCAATTACATTCTTAAACATATATAACTTACCAGAAATATTCAAAAAGTCAAAATGTTAATGTGATTATATAATTGAAGGTTGTACAAGAGAAAACTTAACTAATAACAATGATCAAACTAAATTTTTGCTCAAGAGGAATCTTTTATATAAAAGGTAAATTTGTACAGTGCTCAATTACACTCAGAAAATTAATATAACTTACTTGAAAAAAAAGTTTGAATGTAATGAGAATATGTAATTGGATAGTATTCAATATAAAATGTAAGTAATAAGATGTCCAAAAATGAAATCTATACGGTTTTGAATTAGTTGTTGTATCTGCCACTATGTATTTCGAATCTATCTTTCCTTTCTGTTGTTTCTATTCTCCCATCTCGTTCCTTTTCGGGGACGAACAGTTTTGAGTGGGGAAGAGTGTAACGACCTAGAAATTTTAATGATTTTTATTTAGCGTAATTAATTAAAAAAATTTCTTGAAAATAAATATAAATTTTTTGAAATGAAAATTCGGTATATGGTATGTGTCTATTTAAACATAGCAAATGATACATTTTCATCTGAAAATATGAAAGTTGGTTTTGTTGTGAAATTTTCAGTTTCAAATTATAATCAGTTAATTTGACGAAAATAAAAATATTTTCGAAATTTGAATATTTTATATAAGAAAAATGTTTAATATTTTCTGAGTGAGACGTCATATTTCATTTCGCCAAATTTGGACTGCTCTAGCTCCGATTATCTTATTTTCGGAATTTTAGCAGCAGTTTGGTAACGGAAATCGAGTTTTTATAGGATGATCGTATCGCACATATCTGTGTACCATTCTGTTCATCTCGTCGTGCTAATCACCACAGTATATTCATTTGTCAATTTCGGCATCCGGTACAGGGCGAAATTTGCAAAACAGTTAGCCATATCGGTTCCACAATCGAGCCATTTTGGTTTCCTGTCCCATCATTGTCCAGCCGTATAATACCAATAGCCATTTGCCTTTAATAATTTCAGAAATCAATGTTTGACTATTAATATTCCCACCATATTCAATTTATGTTCGTTCACCTTTTTTCTAGTCTCCTTCTTCTTCTCTTTTCATTCTATTAATAAAAAAGATAATAATAAAGCAAAGTTATTCATCTAGAAACTATTTGCATCCTATATCTTGTACCTGCTGTGCTCGTCCTCGTTTTCTCCCCTACCTCTGATCTCATGGCACGCAACACGTCTCCTCTCCATCTCAACCGCAACAAACTTCCTCTCAACAACAGGCCTCCGCGCAGTACTAAACTGATCACCACCTTTAGCTACCCATCCCCTACCGTTTACGAACCGTCTCACTACCTCCGCTTGAACCCATCACCTCCATCTCCCGCTCGCCACCATCCAACAACCTCTAGATCAACCATACTTCCGACCAGCTGAAGCCTCGCTCACCCTGCACCTGTAGCATCCCCTGCCAACCTTGAAACCCATACATTACCAAAGAACAAACCCCAAGCACCGAACCTTCCCTCAACTTGTTGATCCGCTTCCCTCCTCCTTGACAGCCCCTCCATGTCAGCACCCACCAGCCGAGCTCGTCACCAAAGCCCACACGCCTGACCCGCTTCACCATGCTCCGCCCACATCATCCTCCACCACCTTTTCTCCAAAGCAACCCCTTTTCCACTCACTGCCATCTAACCCACGCCCTGCTCGAGCTCTGAACCTCTCTGTGCCAAAACCCAAACTCGCTTGTACTTTGCTAAAACTCTTCCACCTCCATTTACACCAAGTTCCAGCCATGCCTAGCTCTTCCTTTTCTTATTTCTTCATTCTGTCTTGTCTTATAATCAAAATTTTTATTTTATAAAATATGTTAGTTTATATATTTGATCTGTTGGTTTATAATGTATAAGTTTGTACTAGTTTATATATATATATATATATATATATGATCTGTTGGTTTATAATGTATAAGTTTATATAAGTTATATATAATCCGTTTGTTTATATATATAAGTTTATATAAGTTATATATGATCTGTTAGTTTATATATATAAGTATATACATGAGTTTTGGTTTTCAAATATAATGTAAGGGTTTTATTTTAAATTTTAATAAGTGTTTAAGTAGTAATGATTTGATATATATATATATATATATATATATATATTATTTTATATATGTGTTTAAATAAAATCTTGATTTGAAAATACATATAAAGATTTTATTTTTAATATGTGTCTTCAAATTGAATATTTATTTTAGAAAAATAATATAATATATATGTTGTTTCAGTTTATAGTAAGCTAGTTGTGATTTGTTTTCATCATTTATCAACTTTGCTCATCGAATTCGTGTTCATCGTGCCGTGCTTTGGAATTTTTGCTTGGACTGTCGCATCTTTTTCTTGTTATCACTCTAGCCTCGAAAGGTGAACGATCATTCATGATTAACATTCTTATATATAGTAAATTTAATTCACATGAAATGACGTTCTAAATATGTTGTTAAATTTAAATTGTTAGTTATTTAATTGTTGGATATGATATGTTATCATTTAAACTTTTTAACCTATGTTAATTGCCATATGACACCATAACCTGTTAGGATATATATTAAATTTCATTTGTTGATTATGATATATGCTCATCATTGATATGTTATGCTATTTTATATTGTTATTCGTCTGTTCTCACACTGCAAGTTCCTTGTCAGTTTGGAAATCTCTATGGGTTGAAATAAACATACCCGAACGATTTTATAGATTAAGGGAAATCGTTATGCGTTGAAATGATAAAGCCCAGTGATTTTTATTGAACTCTGAATTTTGGGATTACGGGTTGAAATGATATATACCCGTAAATATTAAATTATTGCGGATTGAAATGATAAATATCTATATCACTTGACCATAGGACAAAGAATTATATACGGACACCGTTGGTCAATTTTGAAAAATGATTTCCAATGTTTTGAAAGGAAATAGATGGGTTTCAATAAATATTGACTTTTAATATAATATAAAGATTTTATTTTAATATGTGTAAAATTTAGATTTTAGATTATATGTTTTGGTAATTTTAAAATTATAAGTTAAGTTGTGAAAATGTAATACTTTAAGATTTTACTTATATTTTATAATTTTTAAAATATATAAAATAAGATCTAAAACATGTTTAACAATAAGATTTAATTTAATTTAATTTAATTAAATCAAATTTAATTTAATTAGTTTATACTAATATTGTAACATCCCGTATATTTGGACCATTTAAATTGACAAAAAATCCACACTTGTCAACTTAAATAATACAAAACACAGAACATTATGGGATTATAAGTACATAAATGTAAATGAGAATCAATACAACATCACAGACTCAGAACAGTCACAGAATAATGCAGCGGAAAATACATCGCCATAATAGTAGTTCATGAAGCTACTACAGTGAATACAACAATGTCTCAACATAAAGCGACTGAAAGAGATACAAGATGTCCAATACATAAGTACATCAAATACTGAAAATAAAATGATATAGATAAAAGCTAAGCCTTCAGCATCTTCAACCAACCTTGAACAGCAACGGAATATCTTCAGACTGACCCGAGCATATGCAAAAGAAACACTCGAGTCAGGACTCAAATTCTTATACAGGATAATCAATGCATATAATAAAGTCCATAACTCAAAGGTGAATATAAACATCATTAAGGGATCGATAAACTACCTACAGAATACGCTAAATAGATAATGTCTAATCCATAAAGTAAGATATCAAAATAGGGTTAAGCAGGGCCCATACACCTCTTAACCTGTTTATTCCCAAAAGCATATACAAGACCGTAGTTTCCCCAAAACCGGAAGTCACCAGAGGGCAATCCATATACTAAAGGTACAAATCAAAATCGTAGGGGTCGCGAATAGGATAATCAGTATGACAAGGTACATGAGGCGATACCAACTAGGATACTAGTAGTTGCGTGATCCGGACTGATGTTGGGCATAGCAGCTACTATCCCAACACCGCAAACAACACTCCCAAATCAAGGGGTGCACCCAAATCGAATCACAAAAGTAATAGATAAGGTATCGAAGAAGTGTGTCCGCTAGAGGTAGCGAACCTAAATGGCCCGGCGCGGCTCCTGTTTTAGTCATGTCAGGGGTCATCCAAAATCGTTCTCTTTCTTCAGTCAACGCGTTCATCAAAACCATCCACTTCGTTCTGGATCAACACTTCGCGTATATTAGTTATAAAAGTGGTTTTCGGTATCGACAGAGAGTATGTCCATAATCCGATCCCGGACTCTTTAATAACTACGTATTAATTACCCAACAGTCACTTTTTATTAAAGTTAAACAAATCAAGTCCAAAGGTCAAGTTGCAAATTTGACTTCCAAATTTGATATTTCATAATTCGGTTCATTTTATTTATAAAATCTTATTTCGAAAAGAAATTCTAGTTCAAGCCCTTTAGTTACCAAAATTTTAGTATCCACATTAAATCAACCACTCACTTATTAAATCAAATTCAAATTCAAGGATTTCGCGTGATAGTAAATCTTAGTTCAACTCATTAAATCAAGTTTATTCTTTAAATTCGTATTTACATTCCTAGGTTCATTTCTATATCAATTTCATTTACTACCTTCACTTTGTCAAAACTTCGTTTATTCATTTATCAAAACTCGAAATTTAATCACTTTATCTTCTAACCTATTTATTTCTTAAATCTCATTTCGATTAACTTTATTAAAATACTTTGTTTAACCAAATAAATTCACAAATCCGTTTCAATTCATTACATTAATTCGTTCTCATTTATTTCAATTAAATTCTTTATTCCAACAAATCTAATTCATTTAATTCGATAAAATTTATTTTATTTATTTCCACAAGTTCATTAATTCATTTAATAAAATCATTTATTTATTTCAAACAAATCATTTATTCAATTTAATAAAATCATTTTTTTTTTTTAAAACAATTCATTTATTCAATTTACGTTACCAAATTTCAATACCATTTTCTAAGTTCATTCCATGATTTCAAATAAGTCTCAATTTCAAAACGTTCTTTGTTGACCGTTTGGTTTCTTATTTTAATTATCTACCCTAGGCCAATTCATTCAATTTGGGTATTTATCATTTCAACCCAATTCTATTTAAATTCAAAATCAAACATACAAAGGGAACTTGCAGTGTGATAGCTGGGATGGTGTCAAAGTAAATAAACAAGCAATAGCATCCATTGTAACAATTCAACAAATTCAAATAATCCCGAAATAATCGTATTAATTCGCGTTTGTTATTTACGCCAATTAATATAACTATTTCTAGAATCTACACTATCACTTCATGTAGATTAAAGATTATAACATTTCAGTTTCACTTGGTCGTTCAATTTCAATTACAACGGTTAATTCAATACGTTCAGTAGTCAAAAGTGACATTCATCAATTCCACAAGTTAAGCAATTTAAAGGGTAAATTTAACTATTCAATATTCATCATATAAGAGGTCAAGTTTAACATATGTCATTCGAAATTTTATATCTATTCTATATCAAATTCAGTTTCAAATTAATAATTAATTCAATAACAACAAATTTAATATCACATAGTAAATTGGTGTCATAACTATTTAACATACTAACTTCAATTCAATTTTTTTACATCAATCAATTTAAAGTTCAAATTTCATTCATAACATCCAACATCTAATTATCATAGTAAATTTGAGTCGTGAATAGAAAATATTCACCTTGCGTGGTTGGAGATTTGACGACGAAGCACGAAGACGAATAGATAGTAGGCACGAACAAGCACGATGCAAAGCGACACAACTGCAATTCAAAAAATCAAATAATTCAACCAATTGTTCGTTATAATATATCTCAATTGAATATATATAAACCATACCGAACAATAAAGCAGAATAGATTTCGACAAGCTGGATGGAAACCTATGCCTCCGACGTAGTGGCTGAAATAACACAATTAAATAACGTGAGCCCCTAAATTATAGTTGATATATAATTTCATCAAAAGAAGACAAATAAAATAAAAAAATGGTAGCGGAAGCGGGCTAAGCGGGTTCGACGCGGCGAGTCGGTTGGTCGGGGTATGGCGGGCTGAAACGGGTTGGGTCTGGGGTTCGGGTCGGGCTGGGCTGGAGGGGAGGCGGGACGGGACTGGGCAGTGGGTTCGGGTCGGGCGGGCAGTGGGTTCGGGTCGGCTGGGGTGGGCAGTGGGTCGGTGGTGGCTGGGCTACTGAGGCAGGCGGAGGGCTGGGCAGGCGGGCGGAGGTCAGGGCAGGCGGGCGGAGATGAACTGGGACGGGTTCGGTGGGGACTGGGCTGGCGCGGGGTCTGGGCAGGCGTGGAGGTCAGGCTGGGCAGGCGGTGGATGGTCTGGGCGAGGGCTGGGACGGGTAGGGCTGGGTAGGCGGTGGATGGTCTGGGCGAGGGCTGGGACGGGGTAGGGCTGGGTAGGCGGTGGCTGGGCAGCAGGCGCGGAGGCTGTTGGAGGGTGGTTGGCGTCGGGCTGGCAGGTGGGCGGAAGTGCAGGGTAGGGTGGGTGAAAATTTTTGGAGAGGAGAGTTTTTTTTTTTTTTTTTTTACAAAGAATAATATGAGGGAGGAGAGAAGACTGAAGCATACGCACCAGAGAGTTGGAATGCAAACGAAAGGATTAGTGATATCAAACTGAGTTTATATGAAATCATGCAGAAATTGAAAGGTCTCCTCTGTTTGTCTCGGTACTTCCAAAGCCTGTTGGGTTTCCTAGAGTAATTACTGACCAGAAGATGCCTCGAATTCCACCCTAGTGAAGCCTAATAGACACTGGTTTAATAGTGTAACGGACAGGTTTCAAACCGTTTACAATATGTAACTTTTAACTCCGAACTCCGAATGATGCAAACGAATATACCATTTTGATCAGCGCGACGGTACGCTTCCAACGGTATACAGATTATTGCGATACGATGATTTTATAAAATTTGCATTTACGCCGCTTAAATTGTACGTTTTGCAAAATAATAAAAACGGAGCAGGCGATGACAGTTTTAGACGAAACGAATCATAAAATCTTGATCAGAATAATTTTTTACAAGCGGACTGTGTAAAAATATTTGGATTTGGAAGATAAATTTTACGCAGCTTTATATGGACTGATATACAGTAAAACGCGAACGGACTTTACTGTAATATTTTTCAACGAAACTTTTTCTATGTCCATATCTTACTAGACGTATGCCACAAAAAAAGTTTGGATGTAAATTGAGATCGTTTAAAATTTCAAAATTTTATTGAAACGATGAATTTAAAATTTTAAATTGGGTTGAAAATTAGGGTCGTTACAATCTCCCCCACTCAAAACTTTTCGTCCTCGAAAAGGAACGAGACAAGTGAAGTAGAAATGGAACAAGTAAGAAAGTTAAGATAGATTTCGAGAAATTTGAATAATACCTGAAATTAATAGTTCGGGGTTTGAATCCCGAATACTATCCTCAGTTTCCCATGTGCAATCTCGCTCATCTGCACTCCACTGTACTTTGACGAGATTTACCGACTTCCTTCTGAGTTGCTTTGTCTCACGATCGACTATCCGAAGTGGCTTCCGCTCAATAGTCAAGTCAGGCTCAATAACTATTTCATCCAACTGAGCAGTAGGGATGGTCATAGATGGATCGTGTACAACCTTGCGAAGGTGTGAGACGTGGAACACGTTGTGAACACCAGCGAACTTTTCTGGTAATGCCACTCTATATGCCAATGTTCCAACTCTTTCTGTAATCTCAAACGGACCAACGAATCTGGGAGCTAACTTCCCTTTCCTTCCAAATCGAACAATATTCCTCAAAGGCGACACCTTCAGAAATACTTTGTCTCCTACACCGAATTCGAGATCTCTTCTCCTTTTGTCGGCATAGCTTTTCTGTCTATCCTGTGCCGTCTTTATCTTCTTCCTGATTTCTTCGACCTTTTCAGAAGCTTCCATAATCATTTCTGGTCCAAGCACTAATCGATCTCCCGACTCAATCCAACAAGCTGGCGATTTGCATGGCCGTCCATATAAGGCTTCGAACGGTGCCATACCAATGCTTGCCTGGTTTTTAAAGGATAATTAATTAAAATTCAAATATACTTATTCAAATTTGAAATTCAAATTCTTTACCTGGTAACTATTATTATAAGTGAATTCAACCAAGTGAAGATGGTCTTCCCAGGATCCACCAAAGTCGATAATACAGGCTCGGAGAAGATCTTCCAAAATCTGATTTACCCTCTCAGTTTGGCCATCTGTCTGAGGATGATAAGCTGTACTCAGATTCAGTTTGGTGCCCAAAGTATCCTGGAATGCTTTCCAGAATTTACTGGTGAAAATAGGATCGCGATCGCATACAATACTAGATGGTACACCGTGAAGTTTAACAACTTCCCTCATGTATATTTCAGCCAAACTCGAAGTTGTACGAGTAGTCTTGACTGGAATAAAGTGAGCGGACTTTGTCAGTCTGTCAACAATCACCCATATGCTTTCGTTACCCTTTCTAGTCTTAGGTAGCCCGTCAATAAAATCCATAGAAATTTGCTCCCATTTCCAACCTGGAATCTCTAGCGGTTGGAGCAATCCTGCTGTCTTTCTGTGATCAGCTTTAACTTGTTGGCAAGTGGTGCACCTGCTAACATAGATAGAAATGTCGCGCTTCATTCCACTCCACCAATATAGTTTCTTCATATTCTGGTACATTTTGGTAGCACCGGGATGAATTGAAAGCGAAGACTTATGATTTTCTCGCAGCACTTCCTGTCTGAGACCATCGACATTAGGAACACAAATACGATTGTCGATCCTCAAAACTCCATCACTATCAACTTGTGCACCCACTTTGTCGTCGGCATTACTTACTCTGCCCATAACTAATTCCTTCATACGATAGAGCAAAGTGTCTTCATATTGCTTAGCTTTGATGCGATCCATAAGAGATGGAGAGATACTAAGCTGGAATAACATGCCTTCGATAAGATTGCAACAAGACAATGCTTTGCTGCGGCTCAAAGCATCTGCTACAACATTTGCTTTCCCCGGTGTATAAGTGATGTCGAGGTCATATGCAGCTAAGAATTCAAGCCATCGGACTTGCCTCTGGTTCAAATCCTTCTGAGAAAAGATATACCTCAAGGACTTATGATCAGTGAATAGTTCGAACTTTGTTCCCAAAAGATGATGCCTCCAAAGTTTCAAAGCAAATACAACAGCAAGAAGCTCAAGATCATGAGTGGCATAGTTCAATTCATGGGTCTTCAACTGACGACCGGCATAAGCAATAACCTTCCCATTTTGCATAAGAACAGCGCCTAAACCTTCTCGGCAAGCATCTGTATAAACAGTCAATCCTTCACTTCCATCGATGACTGCAAGAACTGGGGCTGAAGTTAACCTGTGCTTCAACTCATTAAAAGCTGATTCACACTTCTCACTCCAAATGAACTTAACGTCCTTCCGAGTCAAAGCAGTGAGAGGAGCAGAAATCCGGGCAAAGTGCTCAATAAATCTACGATAATATCCAGCTAGGCCCAAGAAACTACGGATATCAGTAGGAGTTTTGGGGGTCTCCCAATCCTGTAGATTAATTGATATGAATTAGCGAGAGATAAGATTGTTTGAATAGAATTTTGAATATGATAAAACTTACATTGATTATGGCAATCTTAGCTGGATCGACTGAAATGCCATTTTCAGAAACAATATGGCCAAGGAATCTCACTTCGTCTCGCCAGAAATGGCATTTAGAGAATTTGGCCTTAAGTTGATGATTTCGGAGAGTTTCCAGAACATAAGCAAGGTGTGTCTCATGCTCCTTCTTGTCTTTGGAGAAGACGAGAATATCATCAATGAAAACAAGAACAAACTTGTTAAGCACATCACGGAAAACTCGATTCATCAAGTCGACGAAGTAAGCAGGTGCGTTGGTCAAACCGAATGGCATAACCAACCATTCATAGAATCCATTTTCAGTACGGAAAGCTGTCTTGTGGATACTATCTTCAGCAACTCTGAGTTGGTGGAACCCAGTGGCTAGATCAAGCTGTGAGAAAACCTTAGCACCATGAAGCTGGTCGAATAAATCGTTGATGCGGGGCATCGGATAACGATTCTTGAGAGTGCGTTTGTTCAGTTCCCGGTAATCAACACACATGCGAAGAGATCCATCTGATTTAGTGACAAATACAACTGCGGCGCCCCATTCAGAGCAACTTCTTCTAATCAAACCTTTAGCAAATAGATCATCAATTTGGGTTTTTAGTTCAGCTTTTTCTTTAGGTGCCATCCTTCGGTGTGGGAGAACTACGGGAGTAGCTCCAGGAATAAGGTCAATACGAAAATCGATTTCCCGTTTGGGCGGTAGAGAGTTAACCTCTCCGAATACATCGGGAAATTTCTGAACAATAGGTGTAGTACTGAGATCATCCGGATGAGTATCAAGAGAGAATATGAAACTTCCGGCATACTTCTGAGGTGATTTGCATTCAATGACAAGCGGTATGCCCTTGTCATTGACTAGAGAAACAGAACGAGCTTTGCAAGAAATAACAGCATCGAATTTTCTTAACCAATCAGCACCTAACAAGATGTCAAATGCTGCGAAGCCAAGCACATAAAAGTCCCAAGTGAAACGATATCTTCCGTATAAGAACACGACCTCTTTACAAATTCTGTTGAGGTTGGCAAGTCCTCCAATAGGGTTGGAGACGCATAAGGAAGTAGTAGCAAGAGTAGGTTCTAATTTGAGCTTATTACAGAGATCAATAGATATGAAGCTATGAGAAGCACCAGTATCGAATAATGCCCTAATAGGTAAATCATGTAAAGAAAAAGTACTTCGTAAGGTACCTTGGTCATCCTGAGCAGGTGGTGGAGATGGTGTAGGAGTGGTGATAGCAAATACTCCAGATGGGGTGCCACGCTTATACATTGGGCATTCTTTCTTGAAATGACCCGGCTGGAGGCAGACATAGCATAAATCCTTCCTAGTCGTAGAAGGTGGTGGAATAGTAGCTCCAGTAGATGGACAACTATTGGCATAATGGCCCTTCTTATCGCACTTGAAGCATGTGATATTAGCAAGATCGATAGGGCTTTTCTGAGCATAACCCAATCCAGTAGTCTTCTGCCAAGCTTTCTTTTGTTGATCAAAGTTCATCTTCCTCTTCCCGGGCTGGCTAGAAGAGGGCTGAGTAGGGGCAGCCTTGGCAGTGGATCCCTTAGGCTTCGCCTCATATCTAAGAGCAAAATCAATAAGCTCTGTGAAAGTGGAGCGAATGTGTCCGGTGAGCAAGTCATAAAATTCTGGTCTAGCTCCCAAAATGAATTTCTCATTCTTCAAAAGTGGTGTGTCAATCAAACCCGGTCCAAACTTGGAGAGTTCATTAAATTTCCTCTCATACTCAGAAATAGTCATACTGCCTTGCTTAAGATCCATGAAAGCTCTATAAAGTTGGGTTTTCCCAGCAGCTGGCATCCATTGTGCCGAGAAGGTATCCCTAATCAAAGATAGACAAGATGAATAACATTTCAAAGATAGAAGGAAGAATTTTAAACCACTAGAATCCAATCTATTCATACCTAAACTGGGCCCAAGTGATGGTGTCCTCCTCGATACGAGAAGTAACGGATTCCCACCAATCTTGTGCGGCATCTTGGAGTTGCCAAGCGGCAAGCTGACGCTTCTGAGCATCAGTAATTTCCAATCCAGAAAATATCTTCTCCAAACTCTTAAGCCATTGCTGAGCCTCTATGATGTTCTCGGATCCAGAAAACTTAGTACCTCCCAGTTGCGAATACTCCTTGCTAAGAGTAGTGAATTTGACAGGAGCTGGAGCGGCAGGTGCAGCCTGGGCAGGACCATTGCCTCTTCCACCTCTAACATTTCTTCTGGTACTCATCCTGAAATACCAAAAGAGATTTAGAACCAAAGATAAGATAATAGAATGCTAAGAAAACTAATCAACGAATCAAAGGAGCTTGAATTTTTTTGAAAGGATTTGGATATTGAATCGATTCTCCTCATTCTAGAGTATTGCTACTCTATCTCTAATGAGTTTCTTTATAATCCCGAACTAAGGTTTTTGGGAAAACCAGAGCTCTGATACCAACTGTAACATCCCGTATATTTGGACCATTTAAATTGACAAAAAATCCACACTTGTCAACTTAAATAATACAAAACACAGAACATTATGGGATTATAAGTACATAAATGTAAATGAGAATCAATACAACATCACAGACTCAGAACAGTCACAGAATAATGCAGCGGAAAATACATCGCCATAATAGTAGTTCATGAAGCTACTACAGTGAATACAACAATGTCTCAACATAAAGCGACTGAAAGAGATACAAGATGTCCAATACATAAGTACATCAAATACTGAAAATAAAATGATATAGATAAAAGCTAAGCCTTCAGCATCTTCAACCAACCTTGAACAGCAACGGAATATCTTCAGACTGACCCGAGCATATGCAAAAGAAACACTCGAGTCAGGACTCAAATTCTTATACAGGATAATCAATGCATATAATAAAGTCCATAACTCAAAGGTGAATATAAACATCATTAAGGGATCGATAAACTACCTACAGAATACGCTAAATAGATAATGTCTAATCCATAAAGTAAGATATCAAAATAGGGTTAAGCAGGGCCCATACACCTCTTAACCTGTTTATTCCCAAAAGCATATACAAGACCGTAGTTTCCCCAAAACCGGAAGTCACCAGAGGGCAATCCATATACTAAAGGTACAAATCAAAATTGTAGGGGTCGCGAATAGGATAATCAGTATGACAAGGTACATGAGGCGATACCAACTAGGATACTAGTAGTTGCGTGATCCGGACTGATGTTGGGCATAGCAGCTACTATCCCAACACCGCAAACAACACTCCCAAATCAAGGGGTGCACCCAAATCGAATCACAAAAGTAATAGATAAGGTATCGAAGAAGTGTGTCCGCTAGAGGTAGCGAACCTAAATGGCCCGGCGCGGCTCCTGTTTTAGTCATGTCAGGGGTCATCCAAAATCGTTCTCTTTCTTCAGTCAACGCGTTCATCAAAACCATCCACTTCGTTCTGGATCAACACTTCGCGTATATTAGTTATTAAAGTGGTTTTCGGTATCGACAGAGAGTATGTCCATAATCCGATCCCGGACTCTTTAATAACTACGTATTAATTACCCAACAGTCACTTTTTATTAAAGTTAAACAAATCAAGTCCAAAGGTCAAGTTGCAAATTTGACTTCCAAATTTGATATTTCATAATTCGGTTCATTTTATTTATAAAATCTTATTTCGAAAAGAAATTCTAGTTCAAGCCCTTTAGTTACCAAAATTTTAGTATCCACATTAAATCAACCACTCACTTATTAAATCAAATTCAAATTCAAGGATTTCGCGTGATAGTAAATCTTAGTTCAACTCATTAAATCAAGTTTATTCTTTAAATTCGTATTTACATTCCTAGGTTCATTTCTATATCAATTTCATTTACTACCTTCACTTTGTCAAAACTTCGTTTATTCATTTATCAAAACTCGAAATTTAATCACTTTATCTTCTAACCTATTTATTTCTTAAATCTCATTTCGATTAACTTTATTAAAATACTTTGTTTAACCAAATAAATTCACAAATCCGTTTCAATTCATTACATTAATTCGTTCTCATTTATTTCAATTAAATTCTTTATTCCAACAAATCTAATTCATTTAATTCGATAAAATTTATTTTATTTATTTCCACAAGTTCATTAATTCATTTAATAAAATCATTTATTTATTTCAAACAAATCATTTATTCAATTTAATAAAATCATTTTTTTTTTTAAAACAATTCATTTATTCAATTTACGTTACCAAATTTCAATACCATTTTCTAAGTTCATTCCATGATTTCAAATAAGTCTCAATTTCAAAACGTTCTTTGTTGACCGTTTGGTTTCTTATTTTAATTATCTACCCTAGGCCAATTCATTCAATTTGGGTATTTATCATTTCAACCCAATTCTATTTAAATTCAAAATCAAACATACAAAGGGAACTTGCAGTGTGATAGCTGGGATGGTGTCAAAGTAAATAAACAAGCAATAGCATCCATTGTAACAATTCAACAAATTCAAATAATCCCGAAATAATCGTATTAATTCGCGTTTGTTATTTACGCCAATTAATATAACTATTTCTAGAATCTACACTATCACTTCATGTAGATTAAAGATTATAACATTTCAGTTTCACTTGGTCGTTCAATTTCAATTACAACGGTTAATTCAATACGTTCAGTAGTCAAAAGTGACATTCATCAATTCCACAAGTTAAGCAATTTAAAGGGTAAATTTAACTATTCAATATTCATCATATAAGAGGTCAAGTTTAACATATGTCATTCGAAATTTTATATCTATTCTATATCAAATTCAGTTTCAAATTAATAATTAATTCAATAACAACAAATTTAATATCACATAGTAAATTGGTGTCATAACTATTTAACATACTAACTTCAATTCAATTTTTTTACATCAATCAATTTAAAGTTCAAATTTCATTCATAACATCCAACATCTAATTATCATAGTAAATTTGAGTCGTGAATAGAAAATATTCACCTTGCGTGGTTGGAGATTTGACGACGAAGCACGAAGACGAATAGATAGTAGGCACGAACAAGCACGATGCAAAGCGACACAACTGCAATTCAAAAAATCAAATAATTCAACCAATTGTTCGTTATAATATATCTCAATTGAATATATATAAACCATACCGAACAATAAAGCAGAATAGATTTCGACAAGCTGGATGGAAACCTATGCCTCCAACGTAGTGGCTGAAATAACACAATTAAATAACGTGAGCCCCTAAATTATAGTTGATATATAATTTCATCAAAAGAAGACAAATAAAATAAAAAAAATGGTAGCGGAAGCGGGCTAAGCGGGTTCGACGCGGCGAGTCGGTTGGTCGGGGTATGGCGGGCTGAAACGGGTTGGGTCTGGGGTTCGGGTCGGGCTGGGCTGGAGGGGAGGCGGGACGGGACTGGGCAGTGGGTTCGGGTCGGGCGGGCAGTGGGTTCGGGTCGGCTGGGGTGGGCAGTGGGTCGGTGGTGGCTGGGCTACTGAGGCAGGCGGAGGGCTGGGCAGGCGGGCGGAGGTCAGGGCAGGCGGGCGGAGATGAACTGGGACGGGTTCGGTGGGGACTGGGCTGGCGCGGGGTCTGGGCAGGCGTGGAGGTCAGGCTGGGCAGGCGGTGGATGGTCTGGGCGAGGGCTGGGACGGGTAGGGCTGGGTAGGCGGTGGATGGTCTGGGCGAGGGCTGGGACGGGGTAGGGCTGGGTAGGCGGTGGCTGGGCAGCAGGCGCGGAGGCTGTTGGAGGGTGGTTGGCGTCGGGCTGGCAGGTGGGCGGAAGTGCAGGGTAGGGTGGGTGAAAATTTTTGGAGAGGAGAGTTTTTTTTTTTTTTTTTTTTTAACAAAGAATAATATGAGGGAGGAGAGAAGACTGAAGCATACGCACCAGAGAGTTGGAATGCAAACGAAAGGATTAGTGATATCAAACTGAGTTTATATGAAATCATGCAGAAATTGAAAGGTCTCCTCTGTTTGTCTCGGTACTTCCAAAGCCTGTTGGGTTTCCTAGAGTAATTACTGACCAGAAGATGCCTCGAATTCCACCCTAGTGAAGCCTAATAGACACTGGTTTAATAGTGTAACGGACAGGTTTCAAACCGTTTACAATATGTAACTTTTAACTCCGAACTCCGAATGATGCAAACGAATATACCATTTTGATCAGCGCGACGGTACGCTTCCAACGGTATACAGATTATTGCGATACGATGATTTTATAAAATTTGCATTTACGCCGCTTAAATTGTACGTTTTGCAAAATAATAAAAACGGAGCAGGCGATGACAGTTTTAGACGAAACGAATCATAAAATCTTGATCAGAATAATTTTTTACAAGCGGACTGTGTAAAAATATTTGGATTTGGAAGATAAATTTTACGCAGCTTTATATGGACTGATATACAGTAAAACGCGAACGGACTTTACTGTAATATTTTTCAACGAAACTTTTTCTATGTCCATATCTTACTAGACGTATGCCACAAAAAAAGTTTGGATGTAAATTGAGATCGTTTAAAATTTCAAAATTTTATTGAAACGATGAATTTAAAATTTTAAATTGGGTTGAAAATTAGGGTCGTTACAAATATGTTTAAGTATTTACTTAAAATTTTATTAATATTTTAAAAATAGATTTTGTAGTAACTTTAATAAATTAAGGTTGGAAAGATAAATTGAAATTGGTATGAAATTTAATTTGTTTAAGAATTATATTTAAATAGGAATTGATTTGAACTTATTGATTTTTGAGATTTTAAGAATATGATTTTATAACTTTATAAATTTCTTTTGAGTATGGTGATTTGATGAGTATTTTCAAATTTAAATAAAAATTGAAACTGTAAATTTAATTTTGATTTAAATTTGAATTTGAGATTTTATTTAAATGTTTATAAAAGGTGATTAAGTGAATACTTCAGAATTAAATAAATTGAAGTTAGATATTTAATAGATTAATTTTGATTTAAATTTGTAATCTGGGATTTTATTTAAATGTTATAAAAAATGATTAAGTGAATAGTTTCAAATTTAAATAAAATTAAAGTTGAGTTTTGAAATATAAATGGAATTTATCAAATTGAGTTATTTTAAATTATTTGAATATTTAAACTTTGAAACCTATTGAATTTTAAGTGGTTTAAATTTATAGTTCAAACCTGGATTTGAAATCGATATAAATTAGAAATGGTTTAATGAGAATTTGAATTGAACCTTTAACCTTTTTAATTGAAATGGTCGAACTGAGATTGATTTAAATTGAAATTTGGAACTAAAGTTGATCTGAATTGATTTGTGAAATTGGAAGAAACAATTATAATTTGAAACTATTCTTGATATAAACCCTTTTAAATATATAAACTATTTTAATATATATTATTTTAAATTTATAAACAATTTAAAATAATTTTTTTGAACATATAAACTATTTTAATCTATAACCTGTTTTTAAATATAAACTATTTTTAATGTATAACTATTCCTATATATAAACTATTTTCAATACTAAAACTGTTTAAGTTGGAACTGTTACGACTTAGATTGAATGGATTTAATGCGAATATTTTGATATGATGGTTTAACCTATTTTGTGGTTATGATTTTCGAAAGCGATATGATTTCAAAAGCGATATGATTTCGAAAGCGATATGATTTTGAAAGTGGATATGATTTCGAAAGTGATATAATTTTTGAAATGAATATGATATTTTGATATTAAGTATGAACTATTTGAAATGAAATAACCACGGTGTGAAATAAGCGTTTAGTTGTTAAAGATACCAGGATCGGGTATTGTCATAATCTCTGCCAATACCGAAAACCACTTTAACAACTACGTATGTGGTGGAGATTCCAGAACGAAGTAGGATGGTTTGGCGACGATTCTGTATGAGGTATTAACGCAGCCCTAACTCCCGCGAGTCAGCTTGATGTTGCTAAAACATGAACTATACCTGGGCCAAGTGAGGTCACACCTCCAATCGAGCATGTTTCTTCGATACCATTCTATTACTTTGTGATTTGATTGAGTGCACCTTTGATTTTGGGAGTGTGTCTCGAGGTAGGTGGTAGTAGCTGCTATGCGTTACCACCAGCATGGTTTGGCAAAATGGTAGAATCCTACTCTAGGCATTGCCTCGCATGCCTTGTCACCTGCCTTATCGCGCCCTCTACGACTTTTGTTTGTACCATACCTATGGGTGCTCGCTGAGTAAACCACCGGTTTTGTGGAGCTTACATTATCTGTATAGACTACATGAATATATAAAATGTGTTAAGGGGGATACGGGTAACGCCTTAACGCTATTTTAATAGTTTACTATACTATAGACATTATCTATGTACCGTATTGTACTATGTATGCAAGTAGTTTAACAGATCCTTAAAGGATGGAATCCCAAACTTCCTTTGAGTTACTTTGTATTTCACTTGAGTTGATTTACTTGCATAAGAATGTTAATCCTAACTCGAGTGTTTTGTGTTTTGCTTTATTCTCGGGTCAGACTGAGTGTCACAGCATTTGAGACTCACCTTTGGAGGTTGGAGTTTTGCTTGAAGATTTGTCTTTGTCTATTCAGCTTTCCAGTTATTTCAATTTATTCTAGTTGTTTATGTTCAGAACTATCATTGACATTTGTATTGGTTACTTCTATGTATTCAAGATTTCTATTGTATTTTATTTCAGACTCTATTGTTTGTTGTAGTAGCTTCATGAACTACTATTTATCTATTCCGCTTCTTATTGTTGTATTACTCTGTGTCTGTGATTCAGGGATTGATTTATTTACTGTATATGCTGAGTTTTGCCAAATATAATCAACAATCTGTTGTTTTGAGCAATTCAAGTCTGACATATGTGGATTATTGTCGATTTGAACGGTTCGAAATAGCAGGCCATTACATATATATTAATTTAATGAGTGAAAAATAGCCACTTGGGACACTGTCTCAGAATTGGACGGAACCTGTCTCATTGGATCCGTAATAGTATATTATTACAGGATTCCAAATTTCACGTCAATTAGAATTACGATTTGGTCGTGCAAAGCTGAAACGCATAGAAATTTATTTAAGTAAATTTAATTAAAATAACTTGATTCGATACCCTATCTTCCAAATACGATGGAATTGGCTCCCGATATATACTCCATTGTGTTCGGAATAGGGGTAAAACATTATAAACGCCAAGCGGCACGTCTCGGTTGGAGTTCGACGAATTTTGAGTGAATAGTGAAAATTTGCTATAAAAGGAACCTAAACTATCCTCATTTGCCCAAACCCTAATTCCTAGGTCACAGCTGCCATGAATGGTTTGAATGGCTAAAATCTTAAATCCTTCCTCCTCAAATTTCTTATGATCCATTAACAATTAGAAGAAACTTCAAACTAGAAACTTGCAGAGCTCGACGGGAGCTACAAATCCAACGGTCGTGATTGGATATGGCGCAGCGGATTTGCGGCAATTCATGTTCAAAGTCGCGGTTTTCGTTCATGTTTTCCTAGGCATAGGGACAACCGAGTATGGAGTGGCACTAGCCATGGGTGCGGTGGAGGTTGGCGCTTGTGGTGGAGTTGTTGGATCGAGCTCCGGTAAAACGTAGGGTGGTTCGACGTGAAGGGAAATGGCGTGTATATGGGTTTGAGCAACCTGAAGCACGAACGAAGAAGAGGAAACAGACGGCCGTGATCTGTTGATGCTGAAACGTGCTGCCCTAATTATTTTAGGGTATAAAATAAAGTTTTTGTAAATTTATTTTACAATAAATCGTGTAATCTTATTTATATCACTACTTTTCCATACGAGGTCAAAATCAAACACGACGAGTTTCGTTGGGATCATATCCACGAAGGCTACGCTCTGGAATTAGATTGGATGGATTCAGAGTTAGTGAGAATTTCGGATTAAAATTGAATGACTATTTAATTTTAGTTTGAATCCGGAATGTTCCAACGACTATAAAATCAAGGTGAGTAAATCTCACTCAATTTAGTTGACTGGTTTAATTTATAACAATTAAAAATTAATTATTGGATGACTGGTTGAATTGATATATTATTATCAGTTGAATATTATATTATATATGGTAGTATATATATACATAGTAGTTGGATATATTTCCCGTCGATTGGAGCGGATGAGACACTATGCGGCCCGCATAATAGCGGATGACCCTATATTACCGCGATATCCCACCTCGAAGCAGGATTGGTATTTTATGTTATACAACATCTGTGGATGCGGGGAAACGGGATGGAGGGATCTAACTGGCTTCCTCAAATATATTGATTATTTTATATTTATAGTGATATATGATGTGATTGGGTAATCTGTGATTGATTATTGTGTGATTTGATATATTGGATGCTATAGTAGCACTAGCCCTAATTTTGGTATTATAAATACCATAAATAATATTTTTGATTTTAGAAATGGAATTCAAAAGCGATTTTGGAAATGAAAATATTTTTATTAATCTGGGATTAATTAAAAAGGAATTGATTTGGATAAAATAAATAAATTGGATTTTAGATATTTATTTAGCTGTTTCGTAAAATGGTTTCAGATAGAAAATTTAACTTGATTATTTTTAAACAGTGGGTTTTAAATTGGGATTTCTGCAATATGAAATGGTAGTCGAAAAAGAGATTTGAAAGGTTTTGGAATATAGCTCGGATTTGTTAAGAAATAGAATTATAAATGGGATTTTAAATAGAAATCGATTTATAAATGGAGTTATTTAATATGAATCTGTTATTAACAGAGAACGAGAGTTGAGTTTATAAATTTATAAACGATGTTTATAAATAAGGGGAAATGATTATCGGCTGATAAATTGGAAATATAAATTCATAGTGTGAATTTATATAGAGGTATGGAAATCGGTTTTTGGAAAATAGTAGATTCTATTTTTGAAATGCGAGAATGGTTATAAATTTGAAACGTAATCGATGTGATGTGAATCGAGAGGGACTTATAAATTGAAATTGGTAATATTATATTTTAAAAATAAATTTTGTCGAGAAATTAGGATTTTTTTAAAAAATGGGATTTTATTTTTGTAAAACTATATAGTTAAAGCTGTTTTAGTATTTAAATATTTCAGAAAATGGATTTTTTTTCAAATATCTAATATTAATTGAAAGAATTTCTAATTTTTATAACAAGCTTTGTAAATTGATAAGTATTATTTACAAATGAATTGGAAATTACTTATTGTTGTTCTTTAAAAAGGGTTTAATATTTTAAGAATTACTTAAATGGTTTGAAAATTTATTACTATCCTCTAAAAATACTAATTTTATAATATATAGTTTTGGAAATTGATTGAAGTTATTTATAAATACTCTCGATATTTGTAAATCGGGTTTTATTTAACAGAGATGATTTTATAAGAGAAAATCTTATAACGAAATTTTGGAAACTTGAGAAATTTTCCAAAATGTTTAGATACGAGAACTTCAAAAATGAATCTGATTCATAAAATAAGTTATAAATTGTTGGTGGGAATTTTAAATAAGTATAATCGGTTTTCGAAATGGTAGAAGGAATTTATTAATAATTCCGGAAATTTAGGACATAAGTAATGAAATATTCCCTAAGTATTGATATTAGAAATGATTTCGGAAAATAGACTTATAATATTTTCCCAAGTATAGAAATGAAAGGTTTTGGAAATATTATAGCGACGAAAGGATTTTGTTTGTACCAAAATTGGGCACAACACTCTTCGGAAGTCTTTGAAGAGATAAAGTGAAGAAATTAAATGAAAAAAGAGGAATTATCTAACAAAAACTCCAAATTTCAGAAATGAGAATAATTAAAATGCAAGGAGACACAAGAATTTAGAGTGGTTCGGCGTATAGCCTACATCCACTATGAAGTAGTTTGCTTTATTGATCTTTCTTTTGCGTTTACAAGTGAATTCAATGATTTACAGTAGTCAATTGTGATTTACAGCAGTGAATTTCGCTTGTGGCAGCAGCAATTGAGTTCAGATCTGGATCTGGCGGAGTCCGGGCGTTGGAGATCTCAAAGAGGAAGAAGAACCCCTTTTTTGTTGGCTTTAGGGGTCTATTTATAGGTGTAGAAGGCTGGTATTTCGCTTAGATCTCGGGAGACCCTCTCTGGCACGTGACCAGGCCCGCACGCCCAAGCCCACGTAGTTTCGGTCCGATCCGTGATCGACAAGAACAGATTTGGACTCGATCAAGATTTCATCCAATGGAGTCGAAATTTGGCGTGGACATTCTTTTGCATGCACGTAGTCTTCTATGAAAATTTCATAGCATTTGGACTTGTAGATTGGGAGATATGATCGATACGAAATGGAGTTTTTGGTAGGCTATTTCCTTCGACTCGCTCCTGTTTCGACTCGCTTCCGTTCGACTCGATGACATGGCACTTGGTTCTTACTCTGTCCTGGATGTTGCTTTGAGCGAGTCGAACTGTTCACTGATCGAGTGAGTCGAAGTAATCACTTGGTCGAGCGAGTCTAAGTAAGCACTTGGTCCAGCGAGTCAAAGCAAGCATTGGTCGAGCGAGTCGAAGCAAGCATTGGTCGAGCGAGTCGAAATGGGGCGTCCTGGGAGGTTTGAGCAGTGGAGTCGAAGTTGATGGAGTCGAACAGTTGTTTGTGCAGAGCGAGTCGAAATGTGCACTTTCGATGGTTTCAAACTGGAGCGAGTTGAAGAGAGCAGCCCTGAGGGACGTGGAGCGAGTCGAAGTTGGCTTCTCCTGAGTGTTGCGAAGCGAGTCGAAGGAGCGAGTCGACCAGCAATTGATTTTCATCCAATCTTGTATCACTCATAACTTGAGCATACGAACTCAGATTGACTTGATATTTGAAACGTTGGCTCTCATGGCTTAGCTTGTCATGTCCTACCAATTTTGGCTCGATCCGGACTCGGAAAAAATTCATCGATATTTGTAGTGAGCCTGTATATAACTGATCTCTGGGATGGGCCGTCACTGGTTACTAGTCAATTCCTTGGTGTTACGGCCTTGCCAAAAAGGCGAGATAACATTTGCCCCCCAAAGTACGTCTTGTGGAAACATGATGTGCTTTGAGATACGGCCATCTTTACTCTGAATAGTTATCGTCTTCTTGATGAAAGCTGTAACCTTTGACCGTTCTTCTTAATAAAGTAAACTATTGACTGTCGACTGCTGTAACATGTATTGTTGCAACTGATTGATGTATGCTAGTGGTTACCCATTTGCTGTTGTAATCGTTAATGGATGAGTTTCTGATTCCTAAAAATCCGGAATGTTGAATATTAGTCCGTCATTCATGCATATATGTTAACCTAACTCTCGTTGACGTTCATACGTCCATGAGTCGTTGTCAGTTTATTTTACTTTTGAATTACGTATCGATCCTCTCCTGAACCGATGTGAAATTCGCTGCAACAACGCTCGATGGATGCTTTTGCATGCTCCTTCGTAACGATCCTCTCCTGAATCGATGTGAAGGGTTGAAACATCGAAGATGATTTTTATTGGATTTATGGATGCGAAGTAAGTATGTCGAGTTGATGGAGTTGGCCTCTGGAAGCTATGATTTGATGGATTCGAATTGTTCGTATCGATGCTCTAGTGAAGGAGTTGGAAACTATGGACACGAACAGGAATTTTGCATCGATAGACGTAGGGTTCGGTGGATATGACGTGCTTGCTCGACTCGATGATGGACACGAACTGAACAAGTCGAATTGGAACGAGTCGGAGTAAACTTCCCTGATGGCTGTGAGCTGAGCGAGTCAAAACGAAGCGAGTTGAAATAACTTCCCTAATGGCTGTGAGCTGAGCGAGTCGAAACGAAGCGAGTCGAAATAAACTTCCCTGATGGATTCGAATTGTTCGTTTGACTGCACTAGAGACGGAGTCGAAGTCAAGTGATACGAAGGGGAGCTTTGCATCGATGTACTGAAAACAGAGTCGAAACGTGTGCTCGAACCCACTGGATAGGAAACGTTTCTTCCTTTTGCTTTCGAGTCCATATAAATACTTCATACTTAGCCATTTTTTCACTTTTTACTTTTCATTTTCCTGCCTCTCCTTCGTATCGCTCTAAGACTAGAGAAAGCAAAGAAGAAAAAACACTCTCGTCCTCGAACTGATTTACATCTTCAATTATTCGAACCAATTAACAAATTTAGGTAATCCAATAAGCGAATCTACACATAAACGAGGAGACTCGATTCTTAACACCAAACCCATCAGTGTCGCGATCAATCGAAAAGCACTTGGCCTTAGCTTCGTGTCGATCTGGAGTAGGGGTTTCGAGATGATGAGGCGGAGGCCTTCGTATCGATCGATGGTGGAGCTTCGCATTGAGTCGAATGCTTGGCATCCATGGATCGATACGAAGGGGCTGTGTCTGATGGACTCAAAACAATGGCCCTGGACCGAGTCGAAAAGTATGCCTTTTGATCGAGTCGAAATAGTGGCCTTGGAACGGTTCGAAGTGGAGTGCCTTGGGATCGAGTCGAACGGCGTAGTTTCCTATCGAGTCGAAACATGGGTTTTGGATCGAGTCGAAGCAGAGGCTTCGAAGCGAGTCGAAGTGTGTGGCTTTGGACCGAGTCGAAGCAGAGGCTTCGAAGCGAGTCGAAACGCGGGGCTTTGAACCGAGTCGAAGCAGAGGCTTCGAAGCGAGTCGAAATGCGGGGCTTTGAACCGGGCCGAACTGCGCACCCTGAACAATCGATTCGAACTCGCGCCTTAGTGAACATTTCGAACTTGAACCGGAGAGATTGTCTTGAACTTGAACTTTTGATGATTGACCACTGATTTAATTTCGACGATATCTAAAATTCTAGTGCCTTTGACCACCCAACTCCGACAAGCTTCAGATTTGCTTAACTGGACTTAATTGTTTCACCGCACACCTGATTGCCTATTGAAGTTCGTCGCTGAAACTGGAACTTACTAAAATAATAACACATTTTAACTTGGACTGATAGTTAATAACTGGATGGCATGGTTGTGACGGTCAGCAATGACGGTCCTTCCGACTGAATTCTGAAGTCTCGTCGTTTACACGTTTTCCTTAATCTGGTTGATCTTCCCAAATAATATACAGTACTGCACTGCACAACACGCTCACACACTTTACACTGGGGGATGCACGAGTGTTTTTTGTCAGTTTAACAACGATTTTTTATAAGCTAGCTAGTTATGGATCCTTCAAGTTCTCAACAGCCGGAACTCCCATATTCTATTCCTCCAACCATAGAGATACCGGTTATCGAAGCCGAAGTCATAGAGCCAGCTCCGGATGAGCGTCCGGGTGCTCGGTTTATTCTCATTCAAACAGATTCCGTGTCGTCGGGTATCTCCGAAGATATGTTAGGATGGATTTGCATAAGGCATGGTTTGTCGCTGGACGACGTGCAACTTCCTGGGCCAACTGATAGGCCACACAATCCCCCAGAGCGGTTTACTACTTTCAACCGTCACGCTTGCACAGCAGGGACACTTCCTCCCTTCAATGAACATATAAGGGAGATGTTATCGTTTCTTGGCATAGCTCCATCTCAGCTACATCCCAACGGGTATGCCTTATTGAACAACATCTTTGTTCTCTTTATGGAGATCCTCTTTCGACCGCCGAAGCCGGTCGAGATCCGATATTTATTCAATGTCAAGAGCTGTGGAGACAACACCACTTTCACCTACCTCGAAGCGGTCAGGAGCTGCCACATTGTACAGGGCTCCTGGGGAAGGCTAAGTTATTATAAAACCGAAAGGTTCTACGTTCGGTGCCCCCCTGGATTTGCTGGGCGGTGGTTGGATAGACGTAAGTGTTGCCACTTCTCTCTTGAATCATTGAGATACTAGTAACTCACTTCAAAAACTGACATACTTCTCCTTTCTTATAGCCGCAATCTCTCGTCCCGATGGAGCGTACTTCAGAGAGCTTGTTCGGATTCTTCAAGCGTTTCCGGGCGAAGAGAGGCACATAGACTTAGTCCTGACCGACAAGAATTTGAGGGTTGTTGGGCTGATAGAACGAAGATAGAGCATACATCTGGAAGTGATACATAGAGTGGCCCTGAAGAAACGCATGAAGCGCAAAGTGCCCGCAGTCGTGATCACCGAAGAAGTTGATCCAGAAAGAACGCCCACTGATACTGAGCTCCCGGCCGGGCCTCCTTCCGATGTTCAGGATTCCAGAGGAAAAAGACAAGGCAAGGCTGCTGCTTACAGTGCTCTAAATCCGGGAGATTTAAATCCGTGGTCGTGTCTTTGCCCGTCCCGGGGATTAGAATTGCGGAGGTTTCTCCCCCACTGGTTGGGAACCTTTTTGAGGGACTTGCCGATGTTCCGATTCCGGACTTTGTGTCGTCTCAACATGACGCCAGGATGGAGGAGCTCGATAGTGTTCATGAACCGAGCGGGTCGCTTGCTACGAGTGCGGCCGACATTTCCGGTTGGTCGGGGGATTGCACATGCATACACTTCACTACACTACATGATTCACAACTGTACTTCGTCCGACTTAGGAAGTTACTAACTCTTTCTTCATTTATCATTTTCAGGTACAATGTCTGGAAGGGGATCGATGCTTGGGAATCTCCGTTCAGCCCGAAAAGCTTCTAGTTACTATGATTCCCGCAGGAGGGATTAAGATAGAGATCGCGATCGCGAATACTCTAACCAGGATAGGTACGGGCGTGACAGGGAGTATAGACACCGATTCAGATCACGCTCTCCTCCTCCTAGACTTCCGTCTCCTCCTCCTATTCAAACTTCAAATCCACCTGAGCCTCCTCGTCACAGGCTGTCTTCTCACGCTTCTAGGTACGAAACTCATCTTCAGAGAGTCGAGACCACGGCCTCTATGATTACTGAGCAGGTCCCTACAGAACCCACAAGGGAAGGAGCTCTTATGTTGGCTCAGATGAGGAAGGACTTTCTGAACATATGTTTCGACGGTTACATCTTCCCACCACGCTTAAAGAGAATCCCATCAGGGTGGAAAACACGGTGCACGACTTCGTTCACGACATATACACCCGGTACCGAGAGTGGGCAAAGCCTGCCGAGAAAGCTTCCAAAGTGGCCTTTGAGCGGGCCAAAGCGCTCGAGAAGATGGAGAACGAGCTCGCAAAAAGGGATCGGATTATTCAGGTACTCTCCGCTGAGTCTGAGTCTTCTCGAAAATCTGATATTGAGGCCGTCAAAAGGGTTGACGAGGCGAAGGAGGAGATTGAGAGGTTGGGACAGACTCACGTTGCCCTGGTGGAGGAGATGGGCCACCGGAAAACTAAAGTCATTGCTGAGCGGGACGCGACGGTCAAGGAGCTTAATGAACTCAAAGCCAAATTTGCTGATTTGGTCAAGGAGAAAGACGACGCGAACAACGCAGCCCAGGAAGCGTGCGAACAAGCTGATTTGCTCAGGGATGAACGGGATGCGGTGGTGGCTAAAGTCTGAAGGTGCAGACTGAGGTCTAGGAGAGGGTGAAGCTAACCAAGACCAGCCTAGAGGCCGACATCGAAGACCTCCTTGTTGTTTACAATTCTAATGTGCTGAGGCACAAGGGCCTAGCCTAGCTCGATGACTTTTCGACTCATCTCCACAATGCTTGGAGCCGACTGGTTGAGGAAGAGAAAGAGGCGCATCAGGGCGAGTCCGTAGATGAATTCGAACTCGAGAACCGCATTCTTACTATTGATGAAAAGATGGTTCTCCACAAGTCGATGATTCTGCGTGAGAAGGAAAAACTTGGCGCCCAGCATTTTGAAGTGGGAGAGGGTTCTGGAGTTGACCATCATGAAGCAAGTCTCGAAGTTTCCATATCAACCCAGCCCGAATCCTCGTCTGTGGTCGATCCCCACGCTATTCCTCCTTATAATCCGAATCAGCCGCAGATGTCTCCGGCTGCTGCGCAAGTTACTGATGCCGCCCTGCAGGCTACAAGTCGAACTGAGGAAGGTATTCTGAACATTCCACCTCTCTTAAATCGGAATCTTCGATCGAGTTAAGTCCTAACAGTCCTTTTATTCTTTGTCCAGTGATCGATGCTGCACCGGCCATGCCTCCTGCCACCCAAGAACCATATCAAATGCAGGAGGCTATCGTGACCGAGGCAACCACCATGAGTACAGCTGGCCCGCTTGACGATCTGCAGGGAGGTACGATCGCGTTCGATGAGCAGCTGATGGATGAACTCTTTCGCTGCTACGGCGATCCTCGTGCTGACTTGTCATCGGTTATGAGCGGAACTAATCCTGCAACAAGCTCTTCAATGCCGACTGCTGATGCCCCCAGCGGGGCTCGAGCAGTAACCGAAGAGGAGATGTTTGCTCAGATTGACGCTAAACTGGCAGCAACGGCTTATGGCGGTAGCTTTGGAGGTGGGATGGCAGCATCGGGACCTGCCCTGCTCGGAATGACGTCTCTTGGTGGTACTGTCTTTCTCACCAGCCTGCCCATTCCACCTTCTATAATTGATCCTTTTCCTCCGACTCTGCCCGTAGGGAGCATTCTTATTCACATGAGTTCGGAGGAGGGCGTCGACATAATGCCCTCGCCTGAAGACCAACCGCCGAAAAGCAAAGGCTCGAAGAGGAAGACTGGAGATGGCTCCAGCGGGTCCACACCGAGGAGGAAGCTAAGAAAAAAGAAAGATTAGGCATGCTCTCCTGGTGTATTTTGATTTGCATTTTGTAGCCATGTATAGATGCGGGTTCGGCCCCTGCTTGTAGGAATTTTTTGGAAACTTGTACAAGAACTTCTTCTATAATCAATAGAAATGAAACTTTTCTTTTTTGACTTCTTTTTTGTCATTGTGTATTTGTCTTAGTGTTTCTGTGTCTGGACTGCACTTGTGAAGTTTCAATTTCCGAATGAAGTTTGTTTCTATTCGCCAAGTTTGGGTATTGTGGACATGGTTTGTGACAGGGAAACGAGTCGAATTTTGACGTCGCATTGCTTCAGTCGGTGGTCAATGCTTAAGTCTTGCCCCCCAGTCTTGGTGGCATGTTGTAAAACATCAGTCAGCGATTGCCCTTTTCTCCTAGCATGCCGAGTCTAGTGCCGTTGGATGGGCGTTTAAGGCAAACGGGGATTGAGCGGTTTATTCGCGCTTGTCCGATTGTTGACGATCATATCCGCACTCCGGGGATCCTCATTTGTTTACTGGCGGTTGGTCACGCTGGCTTGAGTTTCAATCATATGCCCGCTGTCTGGGGACTTGGAATTGGCATTTGTACTCCGACTCGCGCTCCGGGAGTTTGGAGTTGATAATTATATTTTGATCCATGCTTCGGGAACTTGATGTTGGTGTTTAGGCTCCGTTCTGCATTCTGGGAATTCGGAGTCGACGTCTATGCTCCGACTTGCACTCTGGAAATTCGGAGCTGATGTTTATACCCCGGCTCGCGCTTTGGGAGTTCGGAGTTGATGTTTATACTTCGGCTTGCGCTCCGGGAGTTCGGAGTTGATGTTTATACTCAGCTTCGCACTTTGGGAATACAAAGTTGAATGTTTATACTCCGCTTCGCACTTTGGGAATACGGAGTTGATGTTTATACTCCGCTTTGCACTCTGGGAACACGCAGTTGGATGTTTATACTCCGACTCGCGCTCTGGGAGTTCGGAGTTGAATGTTTATACTCCGCTTCGCACTCTGGGAATACGGAGTTGAATGTTTATACTCCGACTCGCGCACTGGGAGCTCGGAGTTAAATGTTTATACTCCGCTTCGCACTCTGGGAGTTCGGAGTTGGTTGTTTATACTCCAACTCGCGCTTTGGGAGTTCGGAGTTGAATGTTTATACTCCGCTTCGCACTCTGGGTATACGGAGTTGAATGTATATACTCCGACTCGCGCTCTGGGAGTTTGGAGTTGGTTGTTTATACTCCGACTTGCGCTTTGGGAGTTCGGAGTTGAATGTTTATACTCCGCTTCGCATTCTGGGTATACAGAGTTGAATGTTTATACTCCGGCTCGCGCTCTGGGAGTTCGGAGTTGAATGTTTATACTCTGCTTCGCCCTTTGGGAGTTCGGAGTTGGATGTTTATACTCCACTTCACACTCTGGGTATACAGAGTTGAATGTTTATACTCCGCTTTGCACTCGGGGTATATGGAGTTGAATGTTTATACTCCGCTTCGCACTCTAGGAATACGGAGTTGAATGTTTATACCCCGACTCGCGCTCTGGGAGTTCGGAGTTGATGAAGGATTGTCGTGTATTGATCCATTATTTGACTTTGATGTGATGGCTTGCCCCCGAGCTCGGGTTTCACTTAGGGAGTGATTGGTTACATCGCAGCCACTCTCTATTTGAATAAATCCCACCGTATGATGAGACTTAGCTCTTCATGCATAGCGATGGTCATATGAAGTACTTCAAGTAAATCACAGCTCTGGCTCGAAGAGGTTGCATTTTATTGCTGAAATAAGAAAGTATGGCAAAGTCAGTTGCCTTATTACAAGTTCTAATTTCGAAATGCATAAACAAATTGCAGAAAAGGAAAGTAAACTAAATGTATAAAAATAGCATGTAAGGTGTAATAGCATCGAAGGCTCTCCCTATTCCAAGCTCTTGGCAGGGTAAGACCGTCGACGGTCGATAACTTGAATGTGCCATCTCCGAGACTTCGTTCAATAACATACGGTCCTTTCCATGTCGGCTTCATATGTGAAGGAACCGGATAGATTCTTTTTAAGATGAGATCGCATAGTTCAAAGGTTCATGGACGGACCTTGGCGTTGTACAATCGGGCGACTCGACTTCAATGTGCAGCTGCCCTCAAATCAGCCTCTTCACGCTTCTCATCCAGTAGATCAAGAGATTCGGCAAGTAATATAGCATTTGTCTTTGGATCATAGTATGTCACACGATGAGAAGGAACTTTTAGCTCGACTGGAATAACGGCCTTTGAACCGTAAGAAAGATAGAACGGAGTGTGGCCGGTCGCGGTCTTGTGGGTTGTTCGGTAAGCCTATAGAGCCATAGGAAGTTCATCGACCCACTTGCCCCCCCACCTTTTCTAGTCGTTTCTTTAGGATGGAATTTATGACTTTATTAACTGCTTCGACCTGTCCGTTTTCTTGAGAGTGTGCAACTGCGGAGAATTTCTTTTGGATATGAAATCGTTTGCAGAAATCATTGAATTTAGCATTGTCGAATTGGGTTCCATTGTACGTAATAATGGTGTGTGAGAGACCGAATCGACAGATGATGTTACGGACCACAAAGTTGATTACTTTCTTCGTTGTAATGGTAGCGAGAGCTTCGGCTTCAGCCCACTTCGTAAAGTAATCAACCGCGACGATGGCATACTTCGCGCCACCTTTTGCCAGAGGTAGAGCACCGATGATGTCGATGCCCCACATTGCGAACGGCCATGGGCTGACCATTTGCGTTATCTCAGTAGGAGGAGCCCTAGGGATTTGGGCATATTTCTGGCACCTATCACATTTCTTTGCATAGTCCAAGGCATCGCGATTCACGGTAGGCCAGTAATATCCGTAGCAAAGTATTTTCTTGGCAAGTGCTTGCCCCCCGGTGTGATCGCCACATTCTCCCTCATGCACATCACGTAACACTTGTTTAATTTCATCATGAGCGATACATCGGAGTAGGTGAACCGAGTACCCCCTTTTGTACATGAGTCCATTCTGGATGGTAAATCTTGAGGCCTTTCGAAGGACCTGTCTTTTTTCACTCCAGCGCTCTGGCAGGGTTCCATGCTCAATGTAATTTCTGAGTGGAGTCATCCATGAATCCTTTTCGGGGACGGTTTCGCATACCCGGTTTATTTCCGCCCGGTCGATTCTTGGGGAAGATAGTGTTTCTACGGGAACGAGTCCCATTTGTTGAGCTTCGCCTATGCTGGCTAGCTGAGCCAACGAATCGGCCTTTTGGTTGCGTTCTCGAGGTATACTGTAGATGGCGTAGTAATCAAAATCGTCTAGTACTTCCTTAACTCGAGCTAAGTAAGCAGCCAATCTTCGATCTCTTGCTTGATACTCTCCTCGTACCTGACACACAACTAATTGTGAATCACAAGAAATTTCCACTGTGATAATTCTCAAATCTCTAGCAAGTTTCAAGCCAGCTAGGAGGGCTTCATATTCATTTTCATTATTAGTCGCATGGAAATCGAACTTTAAGGCATAACATATGGATCGACCCTCGAGAGTTTCAAGCAAAATACCAGCGCCTGAACACCGGTCGTTTGATGCTCCGTCGGTATAAAGTTTACAGACGTATTCGGGGGATCCACTGGCTTCGGGCAAATCCTCTGGGATGGTAAATTCAGCTATGAAATCGGCTAGGACTTGTCCTTGTATGGCCCGTCTCGGAGCATAAGTAAGGTCAAACTGGCTTAGTTCGATGTTCCACTTGAGTAACCTACCAGATGTCTCAGGCCGCAAAAGGACCTGTCGTAACGGCTGGTCAGTGTAAACAATAATGGAATGTGCCTGGAAGTATGGTCGGTGTTTTCTTGATGCAATGACAAGGCAATAATCCAACTTTTCCAGCTTCGGATAATTTCTTTCAACCCCAGTCAATCGTTTGCTGACGTTGTACACTGGCTTCTGTATCACGTCTTCTTCTCGAACCAAGGCAGTGCTGAATGCGTTTTTTGATATCGCCAAGTACGCATTCAACTTCTCATGATCAATAGGCTTTGACAGTATCGGCGGTGTGGACAGATGTTGGACTAGTGCTTGGAAAGCGCCCTCGCACTCTGTGGTCCATTCAAAGTTTCGTTTCCCTTTTCGAATCAGATCGAAGAAGGGAATGCATTTGTCAGTGGACTTTGAAATGAACCTGCTCAATGCTGCTACCTTTCCATTGAGACTCTGGACTTGCTTTATAGTTTTGGGAGTTTCATGATTTTTGATTGCCCAAATCTTTTCGGGATTGGCTTCGATTCCTCGGGCGTTAACGATGAACCCAAGGAACTTTCCGGATGCAACTCCAAAGTGACATTTCAGTGGGTTGAGCTTCATCTTGTACTCCCGAAGTATGTTGAACATAGTTTCCAGGTCTTTTACATGGTCGGTGGAGAGTCTTGACTTCACAAGCATGTGTCTACATATACTTCCATTGTCTTCCCGGTTTGATTAGCGAACATCCGATTGACCAACCGTTGGTAAGTAGCCCCGGCGTTCTTGAGTCCGAACGGCATAACCTTGTAACAGTAAAGTCCTAGATTGGTTACGAAGCTGGTATGTTCTTGATCGGGTAAATGCATCGGTATCTGATTGTAGCCTGAATACGCGTCCATGAAGGATAAGAGTTCATGTCCAGCTGTCGAATCCACTAGCTGATCAATTCTAGGAAGCGGGAAACTGTCTTTGGGGAACGCTTTATTCAAAATCGGAATAGTCGACACATGTTCTCCACTTCCTGTTTGGTTTCAGACGAGCACGAGATTTGACACCCATTTAGGATATAGCGCATCTCGAATGAATCCGTTCGCTTCAAGCTTTTCTACTTCCTCTTTAAGGGCAGCAGATCTCTCTAGATCCATACCGCGCCTTTTTTGTTTGATCGGGACATGCCGCGGGTCAATGTTCAGAGTGTGGCTCGCGATGTCCGGCGAGATCCCACACATATCAGAATGTGTCCAGGAAAATACGTCAAGATTTTCCGTAGAAATTCAACCAATTCTTCGTGAGTTTGCTGGCTTAGCTAAGATCCAATCTTTATTATTTTTGAATCATTGTTATTGTCAATTGGGACATCAATCGTCAGTTCGGCCGGGGATGCTTGACTTTCTTTAGATTCTCCTTCGTCTTGAGTTTTTCTTGGGTCAAGGTCCCTGATGAATTGGCTGGGGTGCCCGGGCCTGGGCCTGGGCGTTAATTGTCAATTATCGGTGAAACAGACAAAGAGAGATTCCTATATGCCCTTTCCCTTCTCCTTTCGCTGCGCCTCCCGTAGCTCAGCAACATAATAGGCTCTGGCAGTAGCCTGATCTCCCTGAATGATTCCTATTCCATGATCAGTGGGAAATTTTAAGGTCAAACACCATGGGGCAATGGCTATTCTGAATTTAGCGAGGGCTAGTCGGCCCAAGAAAGCATTGTAAGGGGAGTCTATGTCCAAAACAATGAACTGCAACATCCGTACTTTCCGACGTTCCCCAACTCCCAACTCTACTGGCAGTTCCACCATCCCAGTTGGGATTGTGGCACTTCCGTTGAAACCATGGACTCGAGATTGACAAGGCTTCAAGTCTGCGGCTTCCATCTTCATTTGATCATAAGCTCGCTTGAACAAAATATTCACAGAGCTTCCACTGTCAACTAAGATCCTTTTTATCTAAGCGGGACCTACTTGTGCTGAGATGACCAGTGGATCGTTAGGGGAAGCTTTGATTTTATCTACGTCTCTGCTCCTAAACACGATGTCATCCGTCATCGTTTTCTGTTGCTTGGCCGAAGCACCCTCATCAAAACTACTGCAACACTCGAAGTCCGCATGCCTGATAGAGCTAGCATACGACTCCATTTCCTTCCAGCTTCGATCTGTTGGTTGAGGACCACCACTTATTTTATTGATGACCAACCTCCCGTCCGCACGAGCGGGTTCTTCCTGTCTTTCCTGGTTCGGTACATGATTCTGATTTGATGGGCCCGCACCACCTGATTGCGATGCCCGTACATACTGATCCAACTTCCGCTCACGTATCATTTTTTCAATGAGGTCTTGTAGACGACACTCATTGGTGTTGTGGCCATAACTCTCATGGAATCTACAGAACTTTCCTGTTTGGATTTGTCTTTTAGTTGGTGGTTTCAGGGAAGGCTTCTTATACTGCATGGTATTGCAGGTTTGCAAATACACATTTTCCAATGACGTGTTCAATAGAGTGTAATTATCGTACATGGAAGCTCTACGCCGTGGTCCACGATCCTGATCGCGTTTTTGGTTCTGGTTTCTATTGTCCCTCTGCTGATTTTGTTTATTTTGGACGTTCAACTGAATTTTTCCAGAACTATCCCCGGACTGTTTAACAACGACGTTACTCTGGTACCTTCGATGTTGGACCCAACGTCATCCTGCTTCCTAGACTATTTCGCATCCTCCCTTCTCAGAAATTGGGCTGCCTTGGAATAGAAACGGTGCAATGACGCAGGTGGTTTCCCAGCTAACCAATTTCTGAACTCGGAATCAGCATCAATCCCCTTAGTCAGAGCCATCAGGATAGAGTTATCGTTGGAATTGCTTATTTCTACACATGCAGCATGGAATCGCTCCAAGTAACGTCTAAGCGTTTCTCCGGGAGCTTGCGTAACACTAGACAGAGTGTTAACGTCCTTTGGCCTCGCCACATGCATACGGAACTGTTCGACAAACTTTGTGGCCATCTGGTCAAAGTTAGAGATGGATCGTGGTGGAAAACGAGTGAACCACATGGTAGCGATGCCCCCTAGGGAAATTGGGAAACTAGGGCACTTTACTGTGTCATCAGCTCTAGCATCATTCATCAGCCATTCCTATTTCAGGACGTGTTGACTGGAATCAGAACTCCCTTCATAAACTGGCAAAGCTGGCATCCTGAAGTGCCAAGATGGTTCAGCATATAAGGCGTCATCGGTGAAAGTGGTATGACTTCGGGAGATTCCCCAGTCGTCATTAGAGAGACCATGACTTTCACGGATCATTTGGCGGATCATCGCTGGTATATCTGGCGTTCGGACACTTGGAGCATGTTGTGCCAAGGTGTGGTCGGGTTCCACAGCGCGAGTCTGGACCGGACGCGGTCAACGGTCCGTGCCTCGCCTCCATTGTTCAACATCCTCAGGGAAATAAGGTTTAGGTGTCTGCTCTCGTTGGCTATGTTGAGGATCAGCTTGGTTTCTAGCATCACCTCCCCGTCCGGCAGTGGTGGTAGTAGCAATGTTGCCGGTAACATGATAAGGAGCAGCTCCTTCCCGAGTTGAAGGTTCTGTGCGGAGGCTAGCGGATGGTCCAGCTCTAGGTTGCCCAAGGTTCGAAGTAGGTTGGTGTCACGTGGCCTGGGTGTAGCTTCCACCTAACCGTGGTCGTGTGGATCTAGTTTGGCCATCGGAGGAGGCTGAACTTTCTATGGAAGAGTGAGAACTTTGGTCTCTTCTTGATCTTCTTCGCCTTTGGCGATTTAGCTGGTTAGTCAACTCCGTGTTGGCGCATAGTTGTTCCGCTAGCTGCTGTCGACTTTGGGTCAACTCTTGAAGTAATGTCTGGAATTCTAGTCTAGTTATTGGACCTGATAGGATCTAAAGGTCCTGCAGCATTTTGGTTGGATGGAGGTGATTACACGGGAATTTGTTGGTACCGTGCTCCTTGATTAGCAGCTGTAGAGGTGGTATGTGTGCTTACCATAATGAATTGATGAAGTCCTTTCCTAGATCTGATTGCAAATCTGAATAGAGTGGAAGGGCTTCAAAGTTCTAGATCTGGATATTCTTTTTAGATTTATGCAATCCAATATAGATAGGAGATCCAAAGAGTAGGAGAAAAATTTGGTTTTTCTCAGTGAAAGCACCAAAGTGTTTGTACCAAAATTGGGCACAACACTCTTCGGAAGTCTTTGAAGAGTTAAAGTGAAGAAATTAAATGAAAAAAGAGGAATTATCTAACAAAAACTCCAAATTTTAGAAATGAGAATAATTAAAGGGCAAGGAGACACAAGAATTTAGAGTGGTTCGGCGTATAGCCTACAACCACTATGAAGTAGTTTGTTTTATTGATCTTTCTTTTGCGTTTACAAGTGAATTCAACGATTTACAGCAGTCAGTTGTGATTTGCAGTAGTGAATTTCGTTTGTGGCAGCAGCAATTGAGTACAGATCTGGATCTGGCGGAGTCCGGGCGTTGGAGATCTCAAAGAGGAAGAAGAACCCCTTTTTGTTGGCTTTGGGGGTCTATTTATAGGTGTAGGAAGCTGGTATTTCACTCAGATCTCGGGAGACCCTCTCTGGCATGTGACCAGTCCCGCACGCCCAAGCCCGTGAAGTTTCGGTCCGATCCGTGATCGACACGAACATATTTCGACTCGATCAAGATTTCATCCAATGGAGTCGAAATTTGGCGTGGACATTCTTTAGCATGCACGTAGTCTTCTGTAAAAATTTCATAGCATTTGGACTTGTAGATTGGGAGATATGACCAATACGAAATGGAGTTTTCGGTAGGCTGTTACCTTCGACTCGCTCCTGTTTCGACTCGCTTCCGTTCGACTCGATGATGTGGCACTTGATTCTTACTCTGTCCTGGATTGTGCTTCGAGCGAGTCGAACTGTTCACTTATCGAGCGAGTCGAAGCAAGTACTTGGTCGAGCGAGTCGAAGCAAGCATTGGTCGAGCGAGTCGAAGCAAGCATTGGTCGAGCGAGTCGAAGCAAGCATTGGTCGAGCGAGTCGAAGCAAGCATTGGTCGAGCGAGTCGAAGCAAGCATTGGTCGAGCGAGTCAAAGCAAGCATTGGTCGAGCGAGTCAAAATGGGGCGTCCTGGGAGGTTTGAGCAGTGGAGTCGAAGTTGATGGAGTCGAACAGTTGTTTGAGCGGAGCGAGTCAAAGTGTGCACTTTCGATGGTTTCAAACTGGAGCGAGTCGAAGAGAGCAGCCCTGAGGGACGTGGAGCGAGTCAAAGTTGACTTCTCCTGAGTGTTGCGAAGCGAGTCGAAGGAGCGAGTCAACCGGCAATTGATTTTCATCCAATCTTGTATCGCTCATAACTTGAGCATACGAAATCGGATTGACTTGAGATTTGAAAAGTTGGCTCTCATGGCTTATCTTGTCATGTCCTACCAATTTTGGCTCGATCCGGACTCGGACAAAATTCATCGATATCCATAGTGAGCTCGTATATAACTGATCTCTGGGACGGGCCGTCACTGGTTACTAGTCAATTCCTTGGTGTTACGGCCTTGCCAAAAAGGTGGGATAACAGATTTATATAGAGATATTTTTCAAAGTAATAGATTATAAATTGAATTTGGAAATATTTCACTAACTGTTGAAGTAAGATATGATTTGAAAATATCCTGTTATAGATAAGTATTTGAAATCATTTTCACACGTTGGAATACCGAAAGAGATTTGAATATATATCTTTGTAAAGATAGTTTTGAAATGAATGTCTTAGAAGATTCATAAAATTGGGCCTAGTGACAGCTTATGTGCGTAATTTGATAGTTAAATAACCGACTATCAAATCTGGCCAAATTCATTAATCATTTCAAAGAGACCAGGATTGGATTTAATTATATGAAAACCACTTTGATTCGATTTGAGCATTACGAATTGTGAAATCTTGAGGATAATGAAGACGGTGATCTTTGAAGAGATTGGTTTGTTCAAACCTAGAACAACTTGTTTGAATGAATGTTATCATTGCATTGTTGCCGAAAGTCAGTGTTAGCATTCCAAGTGGGATTGCTATTCAAAAGGTAAAACATAGCCTCAAACCTCATCAACCGGGAAATGACAAAAATCGGGCATGTAGCAGTGCCAAGTGGGTAGCACCCAAGTAGGGTATGGTCATCCCAAATCAAGATCGGTTGCTATCTATTCTTGTATGCTTCGGGGCCCAAGTAGGGTTATTATATTCGATACTACTAGTAAAGTGGTAGACCAGTCCTGTGCGGCAGGGGTACAAGATGTTCTTGTTAAACCCCGGTGCATTTATCTAGAGATGTACCTTCGGAAGGTAGTTCCTTACCCTGTATTAGTATGGAATCCAATCTTCACTACAAGCCTGTATGGTTTTTAGTTGTATACCAAATATGCTAAAACGTGAGATGCAAGCATTTCAGCTGTTTTATAGTTTATTTTCTATAAACGCTATAATAATATTAGATGATTTTTGTATAAAATGTTTTGGTTATCGTAAGGTAAAAAACCGTCTTATTTATGTGTGGCGTGGTCTTACGAGATACCTCTGTTTTCAATGGATTTTGATAACAATAATAATTCAAATTTGAGTGTGTTTTCTCACACTGGTTTTCCAAACTGACTCGGGTGTTATTTTATTATAATGCTCGAGTAAGATCGAGTATTACAGATTCAGGTTAGGATGCTATAGAGCTCAAGAGATGAGCTAGAGGATTCAGGCGTATTACACGTACTTGGTTATTTCCGCTGTGTATGTTATGTTGTATATTCAGTACATGGGAGGACATGTTATTATAACTGTCTAGATTTATTGTTGACTGTTGTACTCTGATGGTTGTATGTATATTACAGTTACAGTTTCTTTATATAAAGATCTATTATTATATATTATATTTTGTTCCGCTCCGATTATGAGATTCTATGTTGTTGTTTCTATTTTCTTCTCTCTCTTTCTTCTTCACCCACTAATAATCTGGTATTTCCGGTACTTGAATATTTGGCATGCTATACAGTGAACGTATTGACGTCGATTTTCGAGGGTCGAAAATCCCCGGTTCATTACAGCACTATAATCTCTTCATCTCTTTCTTTTCCAAAATAATCAATGCTTTTAACTTACAAGTCCTCTAGATGGCAATTTAGAGAGAATTATATATACAAATTGTGGATATTCATAGAGAGGACAAAATTTAGTTTCAAAGTAATTCTCAGTTTAAAGAACAGTACATTAATGTTTATATCATATTGATATATTAAACTTGGTTTGTTAACAAATACTTACACATATTTTAGTATGTTGCCTGATTACTAGGAACACATGCATGTCCCCAGAATTGTATCAGGTTCTATCAATACAAACCTATAACAAGTTCGGCCACTCTATAAAATTATGTAAATGAAGACAAATGTGCATTGCACATGCATATGGTAAAAGGTGCTGAACATTGAAGATAAGGACTGTTGATAACTTACAAGAATGATGACAATGTTATAACATATTTTTTTTACTATTGTTGTATGTATACCTAATTATATTATATGTATTATATTTTAAAAAAAATTATTTGATTTTTTGTATCAGGCTTCACTTATATAATGCTTCATGCATACAAAAGCCAAAAATAAATACACAAGACCATACACATTTTTCAAATCAAATAATCTAAAATACTTGAAAATTAACATTCATATTCATTGGAAAATAAAATAAGGCTATACTCACGAAAATGAAGTTTTATTTATTAGAACAAGACCATACACATTTTTAAAAGAAGACATATATACTTGGTATTTATTTATCAAAATCATACTTCTGTCATTTTGAATTAACCAAGATTTATTAATAAAGTTGTTATTTATTTATTTTACATGCTATAGGCTCATAGTCCTCATCCCATTCATTTAGTAATTTATAAATCCAAAGATTTTACGGTATATAAAAATTGTTTTAATACCATTATAATATCAGATTTCAATTAATTCCATAAAGTTCCTTCAACAGAAAAGACTTTCACAATTGCTGTATATCTATATTAATATTCTTTTAATCCATGTTAAGATTTACATAAAACAATACTTAACAAATAATGATTTTGTAATGCATCTTAGTATTAAATTGGTATACCTATAAAGTAATATTTCATTCATCAAACTCTTATAGTAAATCAAAGTAAAGTTTTCAATTTCTTTGCGGTAGTTACACTAGTAAAGATACCGCAAAGTCTTATAATTAACATCGAGTGTGTTGCATATTTTTAAGTAAGGATTCCTACTAATTACAAATATTTACTATTATTTACTATTTCAAAACAATCCATTTAAGATCTAATCTATATTTATTTCTCAAATATCACTTTTAACAAAAGTGAGTTCCAATATTTAGTAAACTTTCACAATAATAAGTTATATATAGTATTATCAAAAAAAATTCAATTATGTCCCAATGATTGTTCCCAATAATTATTTATATTACTATTCCTACATAGTTAATTAAGTTACTAACTACTACACACCCAAGGGAAGGGACTCTAGGTCATCAAGATTTAGATCTCAACTCTGTACTACTTATATTCTATAATGTTCTGAACACAGCTTTGTTATCAAGCTGTAACGACCCCATCGCTATGCCCAGTTTAGTAAAGAACATTACAAGTAATATCGTCTGCTAGTCCAGAGAATACGGCTGGTTAAGGGCAATCAAATGTGAATATATCTTTATACTAACACTGACACGTCTTATTTATCTTTTAAGGATCTAAACTGAAATTTAGACATGTATGGTATTAATACAAAGTAATAAACACACCGATTAAAAATATTTAGAACAGTATATAATATAGATAAATCAGAATCAGAGTCACAGATTACAGCGGAATAATCTACATCATCATATACATAATAAAATGTGAGTCCACAAAATATAAGTACTAGACCCACATAAATATATACATCATATCCAAAATCTTTTATCAGGTACAAAGTCACTACTACATAATATAAATGACATAAACTCCTAACTGTCAATATATACAAGTATGAAGTAAACTGAAATAATCAAAATAGTCTACTTCAATGCTAGCCCAAAATTCAAAGGTCAATTGGTCCCTGTATCTGTAAAGTTTCGGCATGACCCGAGTATTAAAATAATAAACTGGTCAGACTATATCTAAATAAAAAGTTGAGATATTAATATCATAACTATATGACTTAAAATAATAAGTCATATAAAATACGCCGAACAAACAATCATAATAAGGCATATTAATTAAATTCACTACTTTATAATTCCATAAATGACTTAGCTCTAAAATAAGTCATCTCAAAATATGCCTAAAACCCAAATATTCAAAAAGGCATATCAAACCAATAAATACAGATCTCAAAATTTTGACTTAACAATAACCAAATAATTCATAAATAAAATATGCCCAAAACAAATACTCAAATAAGGCATATTTAACAAATAACCATTTCATAAATACATATCAAGTCACAATAGACTATCATATCAAAATATGATGATAACCAATTCAAAATTCCTTAGAGCCATAAAGGATACAGAATATCCATACTAAAAATCTTTGTAGAAATAATCATGAATAATGGTAGACATCTATCAGTTTAATACAGTGACATGAAATCTACCGAAAGAGACCCGCAGCATAGAAAGGAAGCATTCAGAAAGAGATTGTAGATTAGGGACACCGCTTAAAGAAAAGAGCAGTCATGTACATAATCTATCCTATGAAAATTTACCTTCCGAAAGAGGTAAACATAATATAACTATATAAAACAAAATAAACTGATAGGTTGTAGTATCTATAGACTATGATGCATGTAAAAATCTGCCTTTCGAAAGAGACAACCGTATTTACACCATAATAGATCTTCCGAAAGAGATCTGCTACCTAAATCTAAAACTGTATCGATTCTCAAATTGAGAAAAAATTAGTTATCTTCTCTTGGGGATCTATCGATCTGAAATCTGAATACCCTAAGATAATACAACTCTAAGTGTTAATTACCTTCACTCCAGTAATCACAAGAATTTAACTAACTGATCCATACCAGATAGTAAATTCAAGTATTTACTAAAAGCTGGTAATTTTAACTCAAACTCTATTTAACAAATTATAATAATAAGCAAAAGAATTGTACAAAGTTTCCCATACCATCAAATAATTCAATCGTTTATTAAAATTCTTTGTTTCATAGAAAATCACGAAACTCAATAGAAATTAAATTCAAACTTGCATAAAAATAGTCAAAAGCTAAATAAAATAAAGGCCAACAATACTTTATAGGTTAAAAGTAATTAATATAATTTTTTCATATAGAAAATGATTTATAAAATATTTTATCTATAATTCACTTTCAAACTTCTCACCTTTCTTAATCCATAATAAATAAAATAAAAAAAATTTAAAATTAATTTTTATATATACCAAGATATAATTTTTCCAAAATCACTTTTATATCCTTAAATTCATGTTCAAGGAAAAGTTTTTTATTTACAAAAGCATTTGAACACTTTCAAAATCATTTAAACCTCTTTTATAACTAAAATTACTTAGAATCAAATTTATTACTTTTATAACCACTTTTTTAAATTAATACCGTATCTTATCTTTTGCCTCTAAAGCATTTCAAAAATTTTATACATATAAATAATAATTCTTAAAAAGATTTTGTAAATAAATTCGACTAATCTTTAAAAGTTTTAATTGGAAATTTTGAAATAAACAATAAGTTAAGAAGATAATATAATTTAACTATATATTTTATAAACTAAATTCCAATAAGGATCAAAATGGATAAAATCTCATTTTTGAAATTCATTTAAAAACATTTAAATAATTCAAACAATAAGTCTAACGAAAATTCAACATCTTGAGATAAAATCGCTCTATAAAATATAATTCCATAATACAGAATTGTTTTTCAATCCGAGTTGCTTTCCGACAAACTCCGATTATACAACAATGTATATATTTTCAACCATCAACCCAACTTACAATGAACAATATAAAATTTAACATATAATCTTATTTTAACTATTTAATTCATTTTTAACTATTGATTCAAATCCAATTGAAACTACATTATCAAATTTTATTTTAATTCTATAATTCCCTACCAGTCATTAACGTAATCTCAAACGAAGCATACATATGAAATAAACCTACATAGATATAGGTGTGTGAGTTATAAGATAACTCACCGTAACATATGCTTGTTGAAACTTCCATTTGTAGCTATTTGCCCGAAGCCCTAGTTGCATTTATCATGCTCTGGAGTAAGAACACAAGAGCAGGTCCAAGCAAAAGCATTCGCTCGGATTCCTCCGCTCCAACCCCACGCTCAACCCTGCGTCCAGAATCCACCATGTTTCCACCTTCACCAAAGATCGCGCACGCACCCGCAGTCGCCAATTCGAGCTTGCATACTGCTGTCGTCACCAATCAACGCCTGGTATGAATAATAATATACCATCTAAAATCTTTTAGATATCTATTGAGACCATGCCGCTTAGCAGAACGGGTTTTCCCCTCACTTGTACATTAAAACCTTCATAAAACCATATATTATGCTCGAACATCCACAATGGTTAAAACATAGTATTTCATAATATTATGATGATATGCAAAACAAGTAAATCAAATCTGGATTACCCATCCCCATTCATTCTAACTATCTATCTCAATTATAGTTTTTATGGTTACTATTAACCTATTAAATGTTTATGGACCATCTGTCCCATTTCATAGTTTTCATGGGATCGCTAAGAACCTATTGGTAACTTCGATATTTTTTCTATTACCCTAGTTTTCATGGGCTAACTAGGAACCTATTGACTAACTGTCAATATCTTAATCCGGATATAGTTTTCCTGGGTTAACTATAAACCTATTGGCCCCTACCAATATAAAATCATAGTTTTCATGGGCAAACTATGAACCTATTGGTCCCTGCCAATATCCTTCCCTTTACACTGTTTTCATGGGCTTACTGTGAACCTATTGATACCTGCCAATATCTTTAATTAAGATTTTAACACTTCTTAAGTTATATTCACTATTGGGTCAACCTATCTATTTATTCTTCCCTTCCCCAAGTTACCGTTATGGTTTAGTTACAATGTGAATAATTATAAGAAGAAGTGTTACTCTCCAAAATCTTTATTTATGCCATGGTATTTCCTTATAACAATGAGAATGGGTTATTTTTTTGAAACCTTATAACATTACTTTCAAAACCACTGGATGACCTTCATCGAAAGAATAGAAGACCTCTTTTCAAACCACTAAGTATACACCTTTCGAAGCTCTATAAATCAATCCTTTCAAAAGCAGGTCATACCTTTCGAATATGTCAAAATATTGCTTAATAATCTTTAGGAATATAGCTTCCAAACCAATGAAAGTACCCCTTTCGAAAGAGATGGGTTTTCACTCTTAAAAACATCTTTTGGATCAAAGTGGTTACACCTGAAAGTATCTCTCTCGAAACCTTTAATAAAATATTTTTGGGGAAAATTTGATGTTGTTGAAACCATCTATTCAAAAGCTAAAAGCCTTGGTGTAAATCTAGGAAGTATTGCCTCAAAACACACTTCCGACAGCATTGCCTTCGAAACCCCTGTACCCCTTCGAAAGAATTTAGGAAGTGGCTTAGCTTAGGTTAAAATAGAGATAAGCCTTCGAAAGCATTGATGGCTTCAATACACACGGAAGGGAAAATAGCGGCTGAGTTTTGACTCGGTCAAAACCATTACTTTCAAAAGAACTTAAACTAAGAGGAACCCTTTCGAAAGCTAATATTTTAAACATAATACGACAACCTTCTTTGAAAGCTATTTATAAACTCCTTTCGAAAGCATGCTTTCCGACTGGGTTCGAAGCTCTAAGCAAAACAAAGCAAATACTTAACTTTTGAAAATCAAACAGTGTTTCGACCCTATCAAAAGCGTTCCTTTCATCACCATACCCTCCACCTTTCCTTCAATCCACTACGTACCATCTGAGTGATACCTTGTGTATTGGTTTTGACTAGGTGGGTTTCGGCTGGGTTGGAGCAGAAGCAATGGAGTCGAACGGTATTACTAAAGAAGGCAGAACCCTCTTTTCTGATTAAAGGTTGAAATCATGCACATTTTTTAGTACTTGCTTTAAGTAACCTGCCTATGTGTAGTCTTTTAATTGGTTGCCTTAACACTTTTCAAATACTTTATAAAATAACTGCCACATTCATCAGATTTGAATCAAAGTAAAATTAACGTTTAAGCCCTTCCATTAAGCAAGACCAATATTTATAAGAAAGTCCCTCTTTAAGATGATTTATTTTCCCTAGTAAATCAACTGGGAAAAATCCCCAAAAATCATAGAAAATCTCTTTCACCATGTAATCAAACATATTAAAATTCCTGACCTAGTTTCTTCCTAAATACTCAAAAAAGATTTTAAACCCAATTATATCATATTTTCCTTTAGAAATTCATAATAAATTTTCCATAGCTTGAAGAAATATGAATCTAAAATCATGTTTTGCCTAACATATAAATTTTCCATGGCATTCTAAATTCAATAACAATCGGTTTTCCCTAAAACTATGCAAATTCATATGTGAATGGATTAATTTAAATCCATCATAATATAGCTCAAACATATCATCATCCATAGCATCATAAAAGCGGGTTTAATCTTAAATCTGAAAATATATGAATATAAAACAAAATAGAGATGGAAGGAATTATTATTCACCTTAGATATGATAAGGAATTTGAGACATATTGTTGGCTATTCCTTCCCCGAAAGAACCTCTAATTCTTCTAATGTCAGTATCTATGGTAGCATATCCATATCGAGACAGCTCTTCATACTTAGTGGCATACTCAACTACTGACATCTTTCCCTGAACTATATCCATAAACTTCCTTATCAGCCCCGATTAGCAATTTCAGACACAAACTTCTGCTCAAATCTCCTTTTAAAATCGACCGAATTAAACTGCTCTTCTAGAACTCCAGCAGTAACAATATTTAACTAGTGCAGCACAGACCCGTGCAACTGTCTAGAGGCCAACCTTCTCTTTTGCCCATCATATAGACCCAAGTCATTAAATATATGCTCACAGTGCAATATCCAATTCTCAACTTCTATGGCACTCTCCATCCCCAAGAATGGCTTCTCACCCAAACTGTTGTAGTCTCTATTCAGCAAGGCATAATTATTCCCAATTGGAGCACCAGGATTTGCTCCTCCTACATTTCCAGCAATTCGGACAGCTACTCCTGCTTGCACCATATTGATGAAGAAATGATACATCGCCCCCATATCTACTGGTGGATTACTAGCACCCACTTTGGCATCAGCATTTGGGTTGTTAGCGTTAGCTAATCGACCCGGGTTTCTCTGAGTAGTGGGTCAAGAATTTCCATTGGTTGTTGTGCTTCCTCCACTGAGATGTCCTCTTCCATTTCCTGCTTTCATATCTACTTTCTCGTAAATCTGCATACGAGCCTTAGTAAGATACAAAAGAACGGTCTAAGAGAGTGGGGAACACGTACTTATATATAACTATATATCAATTACAAGTACATTACTATAACGTTAACCCAAACCCAAATCTGGTTGTCTGATTCATTGGATTATGTTTGTAAATCCTTTAAATATCAGTTTCTTTTAAAGTTTTATAAACTTGGCTCTGATACCAACTTGTAACGTCCCCCTACTTGGAGGCCCAAAACTAACGGCTACAGATGCTGTAGTCACTCATAGTTATTAATCCTCGACGACCAAATACGGTGGTGTTAGATACATTGATATACAAAAACACATGAATAGAGAAAGAAAAATTTAAAACAACAAACAAAGTCCACATTCCATTTCAAAATATTTCAAATTCATTACATAATCCCAAAGCGTAGACCACTTTCAGACAGAATATACTTGTTACAAAATACACCAAGAGCGACATATGAATATGCCCCCTTGGATGATCAGAGTATATAATAAGGCAATAAAACATATTTTCCTTTACGACATAATACAACGAAAATAAAAGGACTCGAAGTAGCTAACATGCCTCCTGCTCGTCACTGGAAGCTTTATTTGCCCAAAAGAACACCTGAAAACCCTAAACTTCAAAATACTCAAAATAAATTGGGTACCCGAGAGTTTAAGAGGAAAACAAAAACTTCGAGTCAGACATAAGGCCCAATATGAATAATAATCTACCATCTGAAATCTTTTAGACATCTAGTGAGACCACGCTGCTTAGCGGAATGAGTTTTCCACTCAGTAGTATCTTAAAACCTTTACAAAACCATATACTGCGCTCCTGCATCCACAAAGGTTAAAACATAGTATATATTTCAAAATGTTATTATGATATGAAAAACAAGTAAATCAATTCTGGAGTACACATCCCCATTCATTCTGAGTATCTGTCTCAATTATAGTTTCTAGGGTTACTATTAACCTGTTAAATGTTTATGGACTATCTATCCAAGTTTATAGTTTTCATGGGCTAACTAGGAACCTATTGACCAACTGTCAATATATTAATCCGGATATAGTTTTCATGAGCTATCTATAAACCTATTGGCCCATGCCAATATCAAATCATAGTAGTTTTCATGGGCTGACTATGAACCTATTGGCCCCTGCCAATATCCTTCCCTTTACACAATTTTCATGGGCTTACTGTGGACCTATAGGCCCTCGCCAATATCTTTAATTAAGATTTTAATATTTCTAAAGTTATATTCACTACTGGTTTAACCTATTTGGTTATTCTTCCCTTCCCCAAAGTATTGTTACGGGTTAGTTACAATGTGAATAATTATAAGAAGAAGTGTTGCCCTCCAAAATCTTTATTTATGCAATGGTATTCCTTTAAAATTAGAATGGGTTATTTGTTTTGAAACCTTATAAGATCACTTTTGAAACCACTGGATAACCTCCATCGAAAGCATAGAAGGCCCCTTTTTTAAGATCTAAGTATGTACCTTTCGAAGCTCTATAAATAAATCCTTTCAAAACAAAGTCATACCTTTCGAATATGTCAAAATATTGCTTAATATTGTTTAGGAATATAGCTTCGAAACCAATGAATGTAGCCCTTTCGAAAGCATTCGGTTTTACCCTTAAATAAATCTTTTAGGTCAAAGTGGTTAGACACGAAAGTATCTCTTTCGAAAACTTTAATAAAATATTTTTGGGAAAAAATTGATGGTATCGAAACCATTTATTCGAAAGCTCAAAGCCTTGGTGTAAAACTTTGAAGGATAGCATCAAAACACCTTTTCGAAACCATTGCCTTCGAAACCCCTTAACCCCATTGAAAGAATTTAGGAAGTGGCTTAGCTTAATTTAAAACAGAGATAACCTTCAAAAGCATTGATGGCTTCAATACACTTTGAAGGGAAAATGACGGTTAGGTTTCGACTTGGTCAAAACCATTACTTTCGAAAGCACTTAAAACAGAAGGAACCCTTTCAAAAGTTAATACTTTAAGCATAATATGGCAACCTTCTTCGAAAGCTATTTATAAAATCCTTTCGAAAGCATGTTTTCCGATTATGTTAGAAGCTCTAAAAAACCAAAGCACATACTTAACTTTTGATAACCAATAGGGTTTCGACCCCACCAGAAGCATTTCTTTTGTCACCATAGCCTCCGCCTTTCCTCCAATCCATTACGTACCATCTGAGTGATTCCTTGTGTATTAGTTTCAACTAGGTGAGTTTTGGTTGGGTTGGATCAGAAGCAATGGAGTCGAAAGGTATTACTAAAGATGGCGGAACCCTCTTTTCTGATTAAAGGCTGAAATCATGCATATTTTTTAGTAATTGCTTTAACTAACCTGCCTATGTTTAATCTTTTAATTGGTTGCCTTAAAACTTTTCAAATACTTTACAAAATAGCTTCCACATTTATCAAATCTAAATCAAAGAAAAATTAACGTTTAAGCCCTACCATTAAGCTAAACCAATGATTACTAAAAAGTCCCTCTTTAAAATAATTTATTTTCCCTAGTAAATCTATTGGGAAAAATCCCCAAAATTCACAGAAAATCAATTTCACCATGTAACATCCTGAAATTTTCAACCATTCGCATCCATACATGTCGGATTTGAATTGCTCAAAATATCAGAATGTTAATTTAAATTTGGCAAAACTCAGCATATACAATAAATAAATAATCACAGAATCACATACATAGAGTAATATAAAATAATGCAGCGCAAACAAAAGAATAGTAGTTCATGAAGCTACTATATATATATATAACAGAGTTAAGTAAGATACAATAGAGGTCTCGAATACATAGATATCTCAATACAATAGTCAAATACAAGATCTGAATACATCACTAGAATCAACTGAATAATTGAGAGCAGAATCGATATAGCTAGATCTCCAACCGAAGCTCCAACTCCAAAGGTGAGACTCGAATGCTGAATCACTTAGTCTGACCCGAGCGTAAAGCAAAACACAAAACACTCGAGTCAGGATTAACATTCTTATATCAATAAATACAACTCAAGTGAAATATCAACTGAAATACAAGTAACTCAAAGGATGTTTGGGATAACCATCCTCTAAAGATCCGTTAAACTATCTACTATGTAGTAATATACGCTATTATAATAATGTCTATAGTAAAGTAAACTATCAAAATAGCGTTAAGGCGTTACCTATATCCCCCTTAACACATTTTATATATTCCATAGTCTATATAGTACCGTGATCACCCCCGTAACAGGCGTCGTTAGAGGGCGCTCCATAGGTATGGTACAAAACAAACTCGTAAAAGGCACGCTTGGGTATGTGACAGGCACAACTAGGCAATGCCAGGGTAGATATACCAATTACACTTCTGGGCCGGTGGTAACGCATAGCAACCACTACCGCCCACCTCGAGCCACACTCCCGAAATCCGAAGGTGCGCACCAAATCAATCACAAAGTAATAGAATGGCATACGATGGAGTGTTTCCGATCAGAGGTGCTACCTCATTAGCCCGTCAATTGCTCCTGTTTTAGCCACCTTATGCCAACTCACGGGAGTCGAGTCCACGTATATACCTTATATAGGATCGTCACCACCATCCTACTTCATTCTGGAATCTCCACCGTGTACACAGTTGTTAAAGTGGTTTTGGGTATCGACAGAGAGTATGCCCATATCCGATCTCGGTCTCTTTAACAACCAATCGTTATTATAACACCGCGGTCATTTCAAAGTAGTTTATACTTTAAAACCAAATCAATACGATATCAATTTCACTTCAAATATATCCATTTCCAAAAATCAAATCACTTTCCAAAGTTACAACGCTTTCGAAATCATAAGTCTTTAAAAATCCAAACACTTTGGAAATCAAAACCTTGAAATTTATAACACTTTTAAATCATAGCTTTGAAATCATATCATTTTTGGAACCTATAACATTTTCCTCTTAAACAGTTTTGATGTTAATAATAATATATATAATAAAATAGTTATGAGTTAAAATAGTTTATATTAAAATAGTTTATATTAAAAGTAGTTTATATTAAAAATAGTTTATATTAAAAGTAGTATATATTGAAAATAGTTTATATTAAAATAGTTTATATGAAAATAATTTATAAAGTAAAATATATAAATAGTTTTAAATAAAATTTAAAATTACTTTATATAATAAAATAGTTTCCTCAACTTTCATAAATCGATTCAATCAATTCGAATTTCAAATTCAATTTTAATCAAATCTCAAATCATCAATTTCAATTTCAATTCAATTAAACATTTCAAATTATCGATTTCAAATACCGATTTGAACCACAAATAAACCTTTTCAATTTCAATATATTTCAATGCTTTAAATATTCAACATTCCAAAACTAAATTCGATAATTTTATATATATCAAATTCACTTTACAATCATTTAGTTTTGAAATATTAACTTAATCACTTCAAAAATCATCTAAATACAACTTCAATTCACAAATTTTAAATAAACAAAATACCCCATTTAAATTTATATAACTTTGAAATATTCATTTAAATCACTTTTAATCAAATTCAAGTTATAAAAATCATATCTTTAAAATCTCAAATTTAAAAATTTCAAATCAAACTTATTTAAGTATAATTCTTAACTAAATATAATTCCAAATTAATTTCAAATTTATCTTTTCAACCTGAATCATTTCAAACTCTATATTTGGAAATATAAATTTTTAAATAAATACTTAAACATATTATATATCAACTATATTAAATCAACTTTAATAAATCTTTAAAAATCAATATTTATTAAAATCATATTTCTTTTTTCAAAACCATAGAAATCATTTTCAAAATATTATATATATATAGACGAACGGTGTTTGTATATAATTCTCTACCCTATGGTCAAGTGATACGAATATTTATCATTTCAATCCGCAATTTAAATATATACAGGTATATCATTTCATCCCGCAATCCCAATTCAATGTCAATTAAAATCGTTTGGGTTTATCATTTCACCCATAACGATTTTCTCCTATTCTAATGATCGTTCGGGTATGTATCATTTCAACGCATAGTGAATTCTATACTAACAGGGAACTTGTAGAGTGATAACAGATATGATAATAATGTAAAAGGCATATATCATCAATATAAATAACAGATAATGGTGTTAGATGTTATAAGTGAACAGATACAGATAAGGGCATATATATAACAATGTAAATAACTAGCAGCAGTATATTTCAATTAACGTTTCAATTGAAATCAAATTTAATAAATATAAGAACGTTAATCGTGAGTGATTGCTCACCTTTCGAGGTTAGAGATATTCGACAATAAGATGAGTTACGAATCCAAGCACGAATTTCGATTCGAAGCACGATGGACACAAGTTCGACGATCAATGCTGATAAATAGGAATCAATGACAACAAATCAAATTTTTTTTAACATAAACTGAAACAAAAATAAGTATTATATCCATATATATATTTTTCTAAAATTAATATAAAAATTTTAAACTCATATTTAAAATATATTATATGATTCTAAAGAAAATCCAATTATCGATGTTTATTATAAAATCAATATAAACAATTTATTATAAGATATATATATATATATATATATATATATATTAGTCTGCATATTTATTTAACCTTTTAAATAAAATATTGATCAAAATTATATATATATATATATATATATATAACTAAAAGATGATGAACATAGACTAATATATATAAACATATGTAGACCAAAATAAATATGCAAACTCCATATAAAATTTCATTTTATATAAACTGACATAATACTAATATATTATTAATTACCGACTGTAGTATACAACTGATTTATTTATATAATACAAATGTAAACTCATACAAACAAGTTACTTATAATACACCTATTTAAAATCAATGCCTTATGACAAACTTACAACAATATAAAATTATAAATTACCTCAAAATATTACAATAAAATCATAGATTTTTAAATAAATTCTTTGGACACATCGCATATATAACCTTAAATAGATATACATATATCATATTTAAAATAATACATTCGGAAACCACCATAACTTACTTTATAAAATCTGTATACGCTGTAACCAATATGTATACATCCAAATCCATTTTATACACCATAATCTCAACAACGTACATATACATACAACAGATCTTAATATATATATATATATATATGTTTATATATATTTATAGACGACCTTTACATAATAAAATATAATATCATAAAATACATCAAATAATATATAAGCTATTATAAACATATACAACTATATATGTAATAGGCTTATAGAGATAAATTATAACACCTATGTATATAAGAAGAGATCCAATCTAGCAAAGCTATAGTGACATATATGATGAAATCTTTACGTAAATATGTATATGTTATCCCGCCTTTTGGCAAGGCCATGATACCAAGAACTTAACTAGAAACCAATGACAGTTCGTCTTGGAGATCGGTTATACGCAGGCTCACTAGGGATATCGACCAATTTTATCCGAGTCCGGATCGAGCTAAAATTGATATGACACAACAAGCAAGGCTATGAGAGCCAACTTTCCAAATTTCAAGTCAATCCGAGTTAATATGCTCAAGTTATGATCGATGCAAGATGGGATGAAGAACAACCTCGAGTTCGAATCCATCGACTAGCCTCTGTTCGACTCGATCTCATTCGAATCCATCAGAAATCCTCTATTCGACTCGATCGAGTTTGTATCCATCATTGGAACCCACTTTGTATCGATCAACCAGTGACCACTTCACATTCATCACCAGAGTCTACTTCGCATTCATCGCTTGAAGAGCTTTGTTCGAATCCATAAAGCTTCTATAGTTCGAATCCATCAGGTGGCCGCTGTTCGAAAAGCCTCGAACTCGGCCACCTGATGGATTCGTATCCATCGGTTGGTCGGGGGGTTGCACATGCATACACTTCACTGCACTACATGATTCATAATTGTAAATCGTCCAACTTAAGAAACCACTAACTCTTCCTTCGTCCCTTCATTTTCAAGTACGTTGTCCAGAAGAGGATCAATGCTAGGGAATCTCCGCTCGGCTCGAAAATCTTCTACCTATTATGATTCCTGCAGGAGAGACTTGGATAGAGACTGCGATCGCCGGGAATCTAATCAAGAGAGGTACGAGCAGGACAGGGATACAGAATACAGGCATCGATCTAGATCTCGCTCTCCTCATCTTAGACTTCCATCTCCACCTCATGTTCTTGTTCCACATCCACCAGAGCCTCCATGTCACAGGCCATCTTCTCATACTTCTAGATCCGAGACTCATCTCCAGAGAGTCAAAACCACGGCCTCCATAATTGCAAAGCAGGTCCCAACTGAGCCCACGGGAGAAGGGGCCATTAAATTGGCTCAGATGAGGAAGGAGTTTCCGAACATATTCTTTGATGGCTACGTCTTCCCACCTCACTTAAAGAGAATCCCATCTGGAGTGGAAAACACGATGCATGATTACATTCATGACATCTACACCCAGTATAGAGAGTGGGTAAAGGCTGTAGAGAAAGCTTCTAAGGTGGCCTTTGAGCGAGCCAAAGCGATTGAGAAAATGGAGAACGAACTCGCTCAAAGGACCGGATCATTCAAGTGCTCACTGCTGAGGCCGAGTCTTCTGGGAAATCTGAAATTGAGGCCACCAAAAAGGCCGACGAAGCGATCGTGGCGATGAAGAGGTTGAGGCAGACACATGTTGCCTTGGTGGAGGAGATGGGCCATCGGAATACATCAGTTACCGCCGAACGGGATGCGGTGGTCAAGGAACTTAACGAGCTCAAGGCCAAATTTTCCGAAATGGCCAAGGAAAGGGATGATGCAAACAACGCAGCCCAGGAGGCGTGCGAACAAGCTGTTCTGCTTAGGGGTGAACGGGATGCGGCTGTGGCTAAAGTCCGCAAGGTGGAGACTGAGGTCGAGGAGAAAGTGAAGTCGGCCGAGTCCAGGCTAGACTCTAATATCGAAGACCTTCTCATTGTTTACAACACTAACGTGCTGAGGCACAAGGGGCTAGCCTGCCTCGATGATTATCCGCCGCATCTAAACAACACCTGGGGCCGATTAGTTGAAGAAGAGAAGGAGGCGCATCTGGGTGAGTCTGTGGATGAGTTTGAACTCGAGAATCGCCTTCTGAATGAAAATGAAAGGAAGATTCTTCATGAGTCAATGATTCTGCAAGAAAAGGAAAGGCTCAGCGCCCAACACTTCGAAGTAGGAGAGGGTTCAGGGGTTGACCATCATGAGGCGAATCTTGAAGTTCCAGCGTCAACCCAGCCCGAATCCTCGTCTACGGTCGATCCCCAAGCTGTTCCTGCCTACAATCCGGATCAGCCGCAGATGTCTTCGGCTACAGCGCAAGTTACTGAAGTCGTTCTACTGCCTACAAATCAAACTGAGGAAGTTATTTTGAACATTCCACACATCTGCCTTAAGTCGGGATCTTTATTTGAATTAAATTCTGACAGTTCTCTCATTATTTGTCCAGTGATCGATGCTGCACCTGTCGGGCCTCCTATTACCCAAGAGTCATATCAGACGCAGTAGGATATTGTTACCGAAGCGATCATTGTAACTACAACTGCCCCACTAGACGATACGCAGGGAAGCACGCTTGTGGTTGATGAGCAGTTGATGGAAGAACTCTTTCGCCGTCATGGCGATCCTCTTGCCGACTTGCCATTTGTTATGGGTGGAGGCGCTCCTGCTACAATTTCTTTAATGCCAACTACTAATGCCCCAGTGAGGCTCGAGCGGTTACTGAAGAGGAGATGTTCGCACAAATTGATGCTGAAATGGAAGAAGCGGCTCATGGAGGAAGCATTAGAGGTGGGATGGCGGCGCCCGGTCCAGCTCCGCTCAGAATGATATATCCTGGTGGTACGGTTCTCATCACCAACGTTCCCATTCCACCTTCTGCACTTGATCTTGTTCCTCAGACTCCGCATGCAGGTAGCATTCCTATTCATACGAGCTCGAAGGAGGATGTTGAGATCATGCCCCGCCTGGAGGTCGACCACCGAAAAGCAAAGGCTCAAAGAGGAAGGGTAGTGGTGGCTCCAGTGGTTCTACACCGAGAAGGAAGCCGAGGAAGAAGAAATATTAGACACGCTTCTTCGGTTTATTTTGATTTCCATTTTGCCGGCTGTGTATAGATGTGGGTTCGGCCCCTGCTAGTAGGAATTTTTGGGAAAAAACTTGTACATGAATTTCTCTCAAAAATAGTAGAAATGAAACTTTTCTTTTTTATCTTCTCGTGTATTTGCTGAAGTGTTTCAATGTTTGAAATGCACTTGTAAAGCTCCAGCTTCCGAGTCAAGTTTGTCTTTTTGCACGAAGTCTGGAAAGTGCGGACATGGTTCGCGACTGGGAAGCGAGTTGAATTTTGACGTCGCGTCGCTTCAGTCAATGGTCGATGCTAAAGTCCTGCCCCCTAGTCTCGGGGATGAGTTGTGGAACACCAGTCATCGATTGCTTCTCACCTATAACGTGTTTAGTCTAGTGCCACTGAATGGATATCTGAGACAAGCGGAGATTGAGCGGTTTATTCACGCTCGTCCGATTGTCGACGATTATATCTGCACTACGGGGATCCTCCTTTGTTTATTGGCAGTTGGTCATGCCGACTTAGGTTTATGTCATACGTCCACGCTCTGGGGACTTGGAATCGACATTTGTACTCTGACTCGCACTCTGGGAGTTTAGAGTTGATATTTATACTTCAATTCACGCTCTGGGAAATTGAAGTTGATGTTTATACTCCATTTCGAACTTTGGGAATCTGGAGTTGATGTTTATACTCTGACTCGCACTCTGGGAGTTCGGAGTTGTTGTTTATACTCCGTTTCACACTTTGGGAATTCAGAGTTGATGTTTATACTCCATTTCGCACTCTGGTAATTCGGAGTTGTTGTTTATACTCCGTTTCGCACTCTGGGAATTCGGAGTTGACGTTTATACTCCGTTTTGCACTTTGGGAATTCGGAGTTGTTGTTTATACTCCGTTTCGCACTCTGGGAATTCAGAGTTGATGTTTATACTCCGTTTCGCACTCTAGGAATTCGGAGTTGATGTTTATACTCCGACTCGCACTCTAGGAGTTCGGATTTGGTAAGCAGACGGTCAGTCACATCAGCTGTATGTTTTTGGATTTCGCTCGCACTCTGGGAACAAAAGGTGTATCAGGATCATGGATGGTCGGATCACATCCACCCTGAGTTAACAAGTGAGGTCATTAGATGGACGGGTCCACCCTCCTCAAACTTGGTTCAAATACGGACGAAGTCATTAGGCGGACGGATCCACCCTCTTCGTAGATGTATTTTAATACTCCAGTTCGCACTGTGGGAACCGGGAGTTAAGTGAGGGATTATCGTGTATCAATCCGTTTTTGACTTTGATGTGATGGCTTTTCCCCGAGCCCGGGTTTCACTTAGCCAGTGACCGGTTGCATCACAGTCACTCCCTATTTTAATAAATCTCACCGTATGGTGAAACTTAGCTCTCCGTGCATAGTGATGATCATATGAAGCATTTCAAGTAAATCACAGCTCTGGCTCGAAGAGATTGAATTTTATTGCTGAAATAAGAAAATATGGCAAAGTCAGTTGCCTTATTACAAATTCTAATTTCGAAACGCAGAAACAAATTGCAAAATAGAAAATAAACTAAATGAATAAACATAGCTTGTCATGTGTAGTAGCAACGAAGACTCTCGCTATTCTAGGCTCTTGGCAGAGTAAGACCGTCAACGGTCGATAGTTTGAATGTGTCATCCCCGAGCCTTCGTTCAATAACATACGGTCCTTCCCATGTTGGCTTCATATGCGAAGGAACCGGATAAATTCATTTCAGGACGAGATCGTCCAGTTCAAAGGTTCGCGGGCGGACCTTGGCGTTGTACAATTGGGCGACTCGACTTCGATGTGCGGCTGCCCTCAAATCAGCTTCTTCACGCTTCTCATCTAGTAGATTGAGAGATTCAGCAAGTAATATAACATTTGTCCTTGGATCATAGTATGTCACACGATGAGAATGTACTTCTAGCTCAACTGGAATAATAACTTCTGAACCATAAGGGAGAGAAAATGGAGTGTGACCGGTCGCGGTCTTGTCGGTTGTTCAGTAAGCCCATAAAGCCATAGGAAGTTCATCGACCTACTTGCCCTCGACCTTTTCCAGCCAATTTTCAGAATGGACTTTATAACTTTATTAACCGCTTCGACCTGTCCGTTCGCTTGAGGGTGTGCAACTGCAGAGAATTTCTTTTGGATGTGAAATCGTTTGCAGAAATCTTTAAATTCAGCACTGTCGAATTGGGTTCCGTTGTCCGTAATAATGGTGTGTGGAAGACCAAATCGACAAATAATGTTGCGGACTACAAAGTTGATTACTTTCTTCGTTGTTATGGTAGCAAGAGCTTCAGCTTCAGCCCACTTTGTAAAGTAATCAACTGCGACGATTGCGTATTTCGCACCACCTTTCGCCAGAGGTAGAGTACCAATGATGTCGATGCCCCACATTGCAAACGGCCATGGGCTGACCATTTGTGTTATCTCGGTAGGAGGCACTCTAGGGATTCCAGCATGCTTTTGACATCTATCACATTTCTTTGCAAAATCCGATGCATCGCGATTCACAGTAGGCCAGTAATATCCATATCTAAGTATTTTCTTGGCAAGTGCTTGCCCCCCGTTATGATCGCCACATTCTCCCTCGTGTACATCGTGTAATACTCGTTTAATTTCATCGTGAGCGATACACCGGAGTAGAGGAACAAAGTACCCCCTTATGTACATGATTCCATTCTAGATGGTGAATCGTGAGGCCTTCCGAAGGACTTGTCTCTTTTCACTTCTACGCTCCGGCAGGGTTCCGTGCTCGATGTAATTTCCGAGTGGTGTCGTCCATGAATCCTTATCGGGAATGGTTTCGCATACCCAGTCTATTTCTGCCCGGTCGATGCTTGGGGAATTTAACGTCTCTACGGGAACGAGTCCCATCTATTGAACTTCACCTGTGCTGGCTAGCTTTGCCAATGAATCGGCTTTTTGGTTGCGTTCTCGAGGTATACAATAAATGGCATAATAATCAAACTAATTTAGTACTTCTTGAACTCGAGCTAAGTAAGCAGCCAACCTTTGATCTTTCGCTTGATACTCTCCCCGCAATTGACACACAACTAACTGCGAATCACAATAAATTTCCACAGCGATAATTTTCAAATCTCTGGCGAGTTTTAGTCCAGCTAAGAGTGTTTCATATTCAGCTTCATTATTGGTTGCATGAAAATCGAAATTCAAAGAGTAACATATTGATCGGCCTTCGGGAGTTTCAAGTACAACACCAGCGCCCGAACATCGGTCGTTTGATGCACCGTTGGTATAAAGCTTCCAAACGTATTCTGGGGATTCATTGGTTTCGGGCAAGTCCTCTGGAATGGTAAATTCAGCTATAAAATCGGCTAGTACTTGTCCTTGAATGGCTCGTCTTAGAGTGTAAGTAATATCAAACTGGTTTAGTTCGATGTTCCACTTGAGTAACCTACCAGACGTCTCAGGCCGCGTAAGGACCTATCGTAACGGCTGGTCGGTGTAAACAATAATAGGATGTGCCTGGAAATATGGTCGGAGTTTTCTTGATGAAATTACAATGCAATAAGCCAACTTCTCTAGCTTCGGATAATTTCTTTCAGCTTCGGTCAATCGTTTGCTGATGTAGTATACTGGCTTACAGTATCCTGTCTTCTTCTCGAATTATGGCAGCGCTGATAGCGTTTTCTGATATCGCCAAATATACGTATAACTTCTCATGATCAATAGGCTTTGACATGATAGGTGGTGTGGACAGATGATGAACTGGTGCTTGGAAAGCACACTCACACTCCGTGGTCCATTCAAAGTTTCGTTTTCCTTTTCGGATCAGATCGAAGAAGGGAATGCATTTGTCAATGGACTTTGAAATGAACCTGCCCAATGCCGCTACTTTCCCATTGAGACTTTGGACTTGCTTTATTGTTTTCAGGGTTTTAAGATTTCTGATTTCCCAAATCTTTTCTGGATTAGCTTCGATTCCCCAAGCATTAACGATAAACCCAAGGAATTTTTTGGATGCAACTCCAAAGTGATATTTTAGTGGGTTAAGTTTCATTCTGTATTTTCGAAGTATGTTAAACATCGTTTCCAGGTCTTTAATGTGGTCAGTGGAAAATCGTGACTTCACAAGCATGTCGTCTACGTATACTTCCATAGTTTTCCCGATTTGGTTGGCGAACATCCGATTGACCAATCGTTGATAGGTAGCCCCGGCATTCATGAGTCCGAATGGCATAACTTTGTAATAATAAAGTCCCAGATTAGTTACGAAGCTGGTATGTTCCTGATCTGGTAAATGCATCGGTATATGATTGTAGCCAGAGTACGCGTCCATAAAGGATAAAAGCTCATGCCCGGCTGTCGAATCTACTAGTTGATCAATTCTGGGAAGCGAGAAACTGTCTTTTGGGCAAGCTTTATTCAGATCGGAGTAATCGACACATGTTCTCCATTTTCCGTTCGGCTTTCGGACGAGCACGGGATTCGATACCCATTCAGTATATAGCACATCTCGAATGAACCCGTTTGCTCTGAGCTTTTCTACCTCTTCTTTAAGGGCGGCAGATCTCTCTGGATCCATACCACGCCTTTTCTGTTTGACCGGGACATGCCGCGGGACAATATTCAGAGTGTGGCTCGCGATGTCTGGCGAGATGCCACACATATCAGAATGCGTCTAGGCGAATACGTCAAGATTCGCCCGTAGAAACTCAACCAATTCCTCTTGAGCATGCTAGCTTAGCTGAGAGCCAATCTTTATCATCTTTGAATTATCATCATTGTCGATTGGGACATCAATTGTCAGTTCGGCCGAGGATGCTTGACTTTCTTTAGATTCTCCTTCATCTTCGGTTTCTCTTGGGTCAAGATCCCTTTGGAATTGGTTGGGGTGCCCGGGCCTAGGCCTAGGCGTTAATTGTCAATTATCAGCAAAACGGACGTAGAGAGATTCCTCTACGCCCTTTCCTTTGTCCTTTCGTTGCGCCTCCCGCAGCTCAACAACATAACAGGCTCTGGCAGCAGCCTGATCTCCTTGAATGATTCCCACTCCACAATCAGTGGGAAACTTTAAAGTCAAACACCACGGGGCTATGGCGGCCCTGAATTCAGTGAGGGCCGGTCGGCCCAAGAAAGCATTATAAGAGAAGCCTATGTCCAACACAACGAACTGTAACATCCGTACTCTTTGGCGTTCTCCAACTCCCAACTCCACTAGCAGTTCCACCATTCCAGTGGGTATATTAGCACTTCCGTTGAAACCATGGATTCAAGATTGACAAGGTTTCAAGTCCTTTGCTTCCATTCTCATTTGATCATAAGCTCGTTTAAACATGATATTCACAGAGCTTCCACTGTCAACTAAGATCCTCTTCATCCAAGCAAGACCTACTTGAGCTGAGATGACTAGTGGATCGATAGTGGGGGCTTCGACTTTATAGGCGTCCCTGCTCCTGAACACGATGTCATCTGTCATCGTCTTCTGTTGCTTGGCCGGAGCCCCTTCATCAAAACTGCTATAACACTCGAAGTCAGCATGCCTGATAAGGCTGGCATACGACTCCATTTCCTTCCAGCTTTGGTCTGCTGGATGAGGACCACCACTTATTGTATTGATAACCAACCTCCCTTCAGTACGAGCGGGTTCCTCCTGTCTTTCCTGATATGGCGCACGATTCTGATTTGATGGGCCCGCACCACCAGACTGCGGTGCCCGCACATACTGATCCAACTTCCGTTCACGTATCATTTTCTCAATGAGATCTTGTAAATGACGACACTCATTTGTGTTATGGCCATAACTCTCATGGAATCTACAAAACTTTCCTATTTGGACTTGTCTTTCCGTTGATGGCTTCGGAGCAGGTTTCTTGTATTGCATGGTATTGCAGGTCTGCAAATACATATTTTCTAGCGACGTATTCAATGGAGTATAATTGTCAAACATGGGAGCTCTACGTCATGGACCATGGCTCTGATCTCGCTTTTTTCCCTGATTTCCATTGTCCCTCTGCTGATTCTGTTTATTTTGTATGTTCAACTGAACTTTTCCATAACTATCTCCGGACTATTTAACGGCGATGTTACTATGGATTCCTTCGATGTTGGGCCCTACGTCATCCTGCTTCCTAGACTGTTTCGCATCCTCCCTTCTCAAGAATTGGGCTGCCTTGGAATAGAAACGGTCCAATGACGCATGTGGTTTTCCAGCTAACCAATTTCGGAACTCGGAATCATGGTCAATCCCTTTAGTTAATGCCATCAGGATAGAGTTGTCATTGGGATTGCTTATTTCTGCACATGCAGCATGGAATCGCTACAAGTAAGGTCTAAGTGTTTCTACGGGAGTTTGTGTAACACTAGACAGATTGTTAACATCTTTAGGCCTCGCTACGTGCATACGGAATTGTTCAACAAACTTGGTGGCCAGCTGGTCAAAATTATAAATGGTCTTGGTTGCAAACGAGTAGACCACATGGTTGCAATGGCCCCCAGGGAAATGGGGAAACTATGGCACTTTACTGCGTCATCATCTCTCGCAGCATTCATCAGCCATTCGTACTTCAGGATGTGTTGATTGGGATCAGAACTCCCTTCGTAGACTGGCAAATTTGGCATCCTGAAGCACTGAGGTGGTTCAACATATAATATGTCATCGGTGAAAGGGGTATGACTCCGGGAGATTCCCTAGTCTTCATTACTAAGACCCTGACTTTCACGGATCATTTGACGAATCATCATTGGTATATCCGACATCCAGATAATAGAAGCATGCTGGGACAAGGTGTGGTCGGGTTCCACAGCGCGTGTTTGGACAGGACGCGGTCGACGGTCCGTGCCTCGCCTCCTTGGTTCAACATTTTCTGGGACATAAGGCTCTGGAGTTCCACAGCGCGTGTCTAGCATCAACCCCTTGTTCGGTAGTGGTGGTAGTAGCGAGGTTGTCTGTGACATGATAAGGAGAAGCACCTTCTCGGGATGAAGGTCCTATTTGATGACTAGTGGACGGTCCAGTTCTGGGTTGTCCAAGATTCAAAGCAGGTTGGTGTCCTATGGCCTGTGTGTAGCTTACATCCAGCCGTGGGCATGTGGACCGGTGATGGCCATCGGAGGAGGCTGAAAATTCCGTAGAAGAATAAGAACCTTGATCTCTTCTGGATCTTCTACGCCTTTGGCGATTCACCTGGTTGGTCAACTCTGTGTTGGCGCGCAGTTGTTCAGTAAGTTGTTGTCGACTCTGGGTCAACTCTTGAAGCAACATCTGGAATTCTTGTCTGGTGACCGTACTTGATGGATCTAAAGGTCTGGCAGCATCCTGGTTGGATGGAGGAAATTGCACGGGATTCTGTCTGTCCCGTCCTCCTTGATCAGCAGCTGTAGAAGTGGTATGTGTACTCACCATGATGAATTGATGAAGTCCTTTCCTAGATCTGATGCAAATCTGAATAGAATGGAAGGGCTTCGAAGTCTGAGATCTGGATTTTCTTCTTGGAATTATGCAATCCGGTATCGATAGGAGATCCATGGAGCAGGCGAAAAATTGGGTTTTTTCTCAGTGAAAGCACCAAAGTGTTTGTACCAGAATTGGGCACAACACTCTTCAGAAGTTTTTGAAGAGATAAAGTGAAGAAATTAAATGGAAAAGGAGGATAATCTAACAAAATCTCCAAATTATAGATATGAAAGTAAAAAAAATGCACAGAGACACAAGAATTTAGAGTGGTTCAGCGTATTGACTACGTCCACTATGAAGTTGATTGCTTTATTGATCTTTATTTGATGGTTACAATTGATTTCAGTAGGCTACAGCAAATAACAATGATTTTCAGTAGTGAAATTCGTTAGTAGCAGCAGCAATGGAGTTTAGAACTGGATCCGGCAGAGTCTGGGCTTTGAAGAATTCAAAGAAGAAGAAGATCCCTTTTCTACATGCCCTAAGGCTCTATTTATAGGTGTAGGAAGCTGATATTTTGCTTAGATCTCGGGAGACTCCCTCTGGCATGTGACTAGGCCCGCGCGCCCAAGCCCGCGAAGTTTCGGTCCGATCCGTGATCGATACGAACGGATTTTGTATCGATCAAGATTGTGTCCGATTTAGTCGAAATTTGGCGTGGACATTCTTTAGCATGCATGTAAGCTTCTGTGAAAATTTCATAGCATTTGGACTTGTATATTAGGAGATATGATCGATACGAAATGGTGATATTCGGCAGGCTGTTTCGTTCATATCGATCACTTCGACTCGATGACTTCGAATCGATGGCGGCATGCACTAGCAGGTTGACGTGGCGCGCGTCCTTCTCATCGATCTGTAGCATACCCAGTTCGAATCAATGAAAACAGTCTAGTTCGAATCGATGGACGTTGGCTTGTTCGCATTGATAAAGGTTGCATAGTTCGTATCGATGAAGGCTGCATAGTTCGTATCGACTATTGTACTTTGCTTCGCCTTGATGGGAGGCGTGCCTTTCGTATCGATTGATGATCGATCGATATGAAGAGAGCTATTGAGATTGAGCGATGCGAAACAGGTGAAAGTGTTTGTTGCCGATGGATATGAAGTAGGATTTCTCGGATGGATACGAAGTGAGCATTGGATGATCGAGTCGAACTGTTGCTTCCTGATGTATGTGGATCGATACGAAGTGGACATTGACTGATCGAGTCGAACAGAGCTTTCCCTGATGGGTTCGAACTGGGTATGCTACAGATCGATGCGAAGGACGCACGCCATGTCAACCTGCTAGCGCATGCCGCCATCGATTCGAAGTCACCAAGTCGAAGTGATCGATACGAACGAAACAGCCTACCGAATATCACCATTTTGTATCGATCATATCTCCTAATCTACAAGTCCAAATGCTATGAAATTTTCACAGAAGCTTACGTGCATGCTAAAGAATGTTCATGCCAAATTTTGACTCCATCAGACACAATCTTGATCGATATGAAATCCGTTTGTATCGACCACGGATCGGCCCGAAACTTCACGGGCTTGGGCGCGCGGGCCTAGTCACATGCCAGAGGGAGTCTCCCGAGATCTGAGCGAAATATCAGCCTCCTACACCTATAAATAGAGCCCCAGGGCATGCAGAAAAGGGATCTTCTTCTTCTTTGAATTCTCCAACGCCCAGACTCTGCCGAATCTAGTTCTAAACTCCATTGCTGCTGCTACTAACGAATTTCACTGCTGAAAATCATTGTTATTTGCTGTAACCTACTAAAATCAATTGTAATCATCAAAGAAAGATCAATAAAGCAATCAACTTCATAGTGGACGTAGGCAATACGCCGAACCACTCTAAATTCTTGGGTCTTTGTGCATTTTTATTACTTTCATATCTATAATTTGGAGTTTTTGTTAGATAATCCTCTTTTACCATTTAATTTCTTCAGTTTATCTCTTCAAAACCTTACGAAGAGTGTTGTGCCCAATTTTGGTACAAACAGTATAATTGTGTAACCTTTATAACAATGTATATATAACAAATCAAACATAAGTGTTCCTTATATACTTCATAAAACATAACTCATGATGAAGGCTCGCCTATCATAGCTTGTCATGCCGAAATTTTATATGTATACATCAAACATAACTTAGTTTATTACAATATATTGTTTCAAACTCCAACAGATTGCTTAAATAGATTTATATATATATATATGCCGCAACAGGTCATAGAATTTCTATATACTTTTATATACAATATATCATATAAAAATCTAACATATACAATATAGAAACAATACCTTCACTATATACATATGCAAATAAACAGACTAAATAAATTTACAATATACATGCATACTATTATATGCATACTGCTATATGTAGAGACTTGTATATATGTAAAAATAGGTTATATAATTATATAAACATATATACATAAACCCAACAGATCGGCTTTGATATATACCTACAGACTTTATATTTTACTTTATTTCATTGTAAAATATGTAAAAACTAATATAGGTAACTTACTATATATTGAAGCTAGGAAGAGAAGGAGGTGAACGGCCACAGAAATGGAGGAGGCGAGCGTGGGGTCGGCTGCGGATCTGAGAAGCTCGGGTTGCTGGCTACAATAGGAGGACGAGCTTTGAGTTTTGATGGAGGATTTGGTTTCAAGATTAATGGTGGAGATGGGTCTCGGCTACAAGTGAGATGCTAGGTGGAGATAGGAGACAGGGTGGTCGGGTTTGTGGTGAGGAGCTGGAAATGGACGGTAGATGAAGTGCGGGTTGGAGAGCTGAGCTTGGATCGGCTACGTCTATGGAAGATGAGAAATTGAATAAAATAAGTGAGCAAGTTTCCCTTTTAAATGCAAATGAATAGAGAAAAGAGGAAGTGAACCAGAAAACTAAATGAACCGATTGAAACTAAATTGAAACCAAAAAGAATATTGAAAGTCAGAGCGCACGTTTAAGAAATTATTAGTAGTAACTGACTACTGAACTATACGGCTAGGTAATTGAAAAGACAAGGAAAACAAAAGGCTTAAAACAGAACCGATATAGTTAACCGTTTCATGGATATCGCCGGTACCGAAAATCCAAAACATAGAATTGAATATACTGTAGAGGTCAGCACGACGACACGATCAAAACGGTATATAGATATCAGTGGTACGATCATCCGATCAAAAGTCGATATCGGTACCGAAATGCTGCAAAATGTCAGAAATAAGATGAACGGAGCAATAGAAGACCAAATTTGGCGAAACGAAATATGACGTCTCAATCAGAAGAGGATTTACAAATTTTCTGTCGAAAATATTTAGGTTTGGAAAATTTTATTACCATCAAGTATTAACTGATTTATTTTTAAATAAAACCGCATAATAAAATAAACTTTAATATTATCAGATGAAAATTTACCGGTTGCTATGTTTTCATTTTAAAATTTCACAAAATTTCTGTTTGTACCAAAATTGGGCACAACACTCTTCGGAAGTTTTTGAAGAGATAAAATGAAGAAATTAAATGAAAACAAAGTATTATCTAACAAAAACTCCAAACTTCAGAAATGGGAATGATTAAAATGCATAGAGACACAAGAATTTAGAGTGGTTCGGCGTGTTGCCTACGTCCACTATGAAGTTGATTGTTTTATTGATGTTTTTGCTGATGATTACAACTGAATTCAATGAATTACAGCAGTTAATAATGGTTTACAGCAGTGAATTTCGTTATAGGCAGCAGTAATGGAGTTCAGAATTGGATCCTGTAGAGTCTGGGCATTGGAGGATTCAAAGAAAAAGAAGAACCCCTTTTCTGTTGGCTTTGCGGGTCTATTTATAGGTGTAGGAGGCTGGTATTTTGCTCAGATCTCGGGAGACCCTCTCTGGCACGTGACCAGGCCCGTGAAGTTTCGGTCCGATCCGTGATCGATACGAACAGATTCTTATCGATCAAGATTTCATCCAATGGAGTCGAAATTTGGCGTGGATATTCTTTATCATGCACGTTGTCTTCTGTGAAAATTTCACAACATTTGGACTTGTAGATTAGGAGATATGATCGATACGAAATGCGATTCTCGGCTGCTGTTTGGTTCGACTTGCTTCTGTTTCGACTCGCTTCTGTTTCGACTCGCTTCTGTTTCGACTCGCTTCTGTTTCGACTCGCTTCTGTTCGACTCGGTGATGTGGCGCTTGAGTCTTTGGATCACTCTGCCTTTGATGCTGTCTCGAGCAAGTCGAAATGTATATCGATTGAGCAAGTCGATGTGTGCCCATATTGAGCGAGTCGAAGCATGCACTGGTCGAGCGAGTCGAAATGGAGCGTCTAGAGAGATTCGAACAGTGGCTTCGCCAATGGTGTCAAGGTTGATGGAGTCGAACAGTGGTTCGAACGGAGCGAGTCGAAGTTATTATTTCTGATGGTTGCAAAGCAAGTCGAAGGGAGCGAGTCAAAGTAGTCATTTCTGGTGGATGCGAAGCGAGTCGAACGTGCCGCTTATGATGGTTGCGAAGCGAGTCGAAGGGAGCGAGTCGACCGGTGATTGGTTTTCATCCAATTTTGTATCGTTCATAACTTGAGCATACGAACTCGGATTGACTTGAGATTTGGAAATTTGACTCTAATGGCTTCACTTGTTGTGTCATATCAATTTAGGCTCGATACGGACTCGGGAAATTTTTTTCGATATCCATAGTGGGCCTGCGTATAGCCGATCTTCTTGGATGAACTGTCTTTGGTTTCTAGTCAAGTTCTTGGTGTCACGGTCTTGCCAAAAGGCGGGATAACAATTTCAATTAAATATATTAATAAAACAAATAAAATTTATTAAAATTTACGGGTCGTTACACTCTCCCCCACTCAAAACTTTTCATCCTCGAAAAGGAACGAGGTAGGAGAATAGAAACAACCAGAAAGAAATAGATTTAAAACAAGATAAAATAATTAATTTAAACCATATAGATTTCAATTTAAATTAATTAATATTCAACAATTTGGTTTAATCTACTTGGTTTCTCTTAAGTTAAATCAATCTATCTATTTCTAAATTCATTATCTTATTGTCTAGTCATCCTCAATTAACAATTTCTAAATCATCAATTTGTATAACCATTTATTATGCTCTTATTTTATTCAACAAATTTAATTCTTTTGTCCCAAATTATTATTAAGTTTATTCCACAAATTTGTATAACCATATATTATGTTCATGAAGCTACTATATATATATAACAGAGTTAAGTAAGATACAATAGAGGTCTCGAATACATAGATATCTCAATACAATAGTCAAATACAAGATATGAATACATTACTAGAATTAACTAAATTATAACTGATGGCAGAATCGATATAGCTAGATCTCCAAGCGAAGCTCCAACTCCAAAGGTGAGTCTCGAATGCTGAATCACTCAGTCTGACCAGAGCGTAAAGCAAAACACAAAACACTCGAGTCAGGATTAACATTCTTATATCAATAAATCCAACTCAAATGAAAATCAACTGAAATACAAGTAACTCAGAAGATGTTTGGGATAACCATCCTCTAAGGATCCGTTAAACTATCTACTATGTAGTAATATATGCTATTATAATAATGTCTATAGTAAAGTAAACTATCAAAATAGCATTAAGGGTTTACCCATATCCCCCTTAACACATTTTATATATTCCCATAGTCTATACAGTACCGTAATCTCCCCCGTAATGGGCATCATCAGAGGGCACTCCATAGGTATGGTACAAAACAAACTCGTAAAAGGCGCGCTAGGGTAGGTGACACGACATAACTAGGCAATGCCAGAATAGATATACAAATTACACTCCCGGGCCGGTGGTAACGCATAGCAGCCACTACCGCCCACCTCGAGCCACACTCCCGAAATCCGAAGGTGCGCACCAAATTAATCACAAAGTAATAGAATGGCATAAGATGGAGTGTGTACGATCAGAGGTGCTACCTCATTAGCTCGTCAATTGCTCCTGTTTTAGCCACCTTATGCCAACTCACTGGAGTCAGGTCCACGTATATGCCTCATATAGGATCTTCGCCGCCATCCTACTTCATTCTGGAATCTCCACCGCACACACAGTTGTTAAAGTGGTTTTCGGTATCGGCAGAGAGTATGCACATATCCGATCTCGGTCTCTTTAACAACCAATCGTTATTATAACACCGCGGTCATTTCAAAGTAGTTTCTACTTCAAAACCAAAATATCATTTTCATTTCAAAACCAAATCAATACGATATCAATTTCACTTCAAATATATCCATTTCCAAAAACCAAATCACTTTCCAAAGTTACAACGCTTTCGAAATCATAAGTCTTTAAACATCAAAACACTTTGGAAATCAAAACCTTGAAATTTATAACACTTTGAAATCATAGCTTTGAAATCATATCATTTTTGGAACCTATAACATTTTCCTCTTAAACAGTTTAGATATTAGTAAGAGTACATATAATAAAATAGTTTATAAAGTAAATTAGTTTATATAATATAGTTATGAGTTAAAATAGTTTATATTAAAATAGTTTATACTAAAATAGTTTATTTTAAAAATAGTATATATTAAAAATAGTTTATATTAAAATAGTTTATATGAAAATAATTTATAAAGTAAAATATATAAATAGTTTTAAATAAAATTTAAAATTACTTTATATAATAAAATAGTTTCCTCAACTTTCATAAATCGATTCAATCAATTCGAATTCCAAATTCAAGTTTAATCAAATCTCAAATCATCAATTTCAATTTCAATTCAGTTAAACATTTCAAATTATCAATTTCAAATACAGATTTGAACCACAAATAAACCATTTCAATTTCAATATATTTCAATGCTTTAAATATTCAACATTTCAAAACTAAATTCGATAATTTTATATATATCAAATTCACTTTACAATCATTTAGTTTTGAAATATTAATTTATCACTTTGTGATAACCCTGATTTTTGTGAGCAATTTCATGATTTAATTTAGTTTATATTTGTTTAAAAATTGCATTGGAAAAGATAGGAATAGGAAACTGATTTGCAGATACATGGTTTAAAACATGTACAAGTGCACAAGTTAGTGCACATACATGCACACAGTTTTCTACATAATAAAATAGGCAGAAATCAATATATAAATTAAAATAACTAATTTAGAAATACATATGTATGAAGATAGGATTTTGTCTTTAAATAAATCTGGCACAAAGAAAATAAAAGCTAGGCAGAAATAAACTTAAAATTATTTAAAGAAAGAAAATAAAGACTTAGGCAAAATAGGCATACATATACATGTGCACAAGCAAACATTTGTTGGAAGAAAAACAAATATTGCATGGAAATGGCATGAACCCTTAAGCAAACACTTTATCCATTTCCAGTAATTTATTTAATTTAGGAAATGAGAAGTCATGCATATAACATGACCAGGGAAAGAGGGATAAGGCTTATTTTTGAAAATGAAGACAAGGACCACACACACTCTTATTTTCTTGAATCAAATAAGAGGCAGACCATGTTTTGTATAGGGTAAAAATGACATTGGGTAGTTTTGTTAAACCCTAATAGCAGCCAGGGTTTTGTATAAGGAAGCTTAGTGTAGTAAGGCTTTTCACAATTTTGCTCTTCATCATTTAAAGAAAAATGAAAATATCAACCAGAGAAAAGTAGGAGCATTGGACATTAGAATTAGAAGAAGGAATCAGATTAAAAAGGGATCATAAAGCTTAGGAAGAAGAAGGATTAAGGTAAGTAACCTCACTGGAAATTTTGGCAATAAGTCCTGAATATTGAGGCAGCCTAGTTAAATTTATATTTCACTTTTTACAAGCTATGTTCATTTTATGATTTGACAATTTTGGCTTGTCAATGATCTACTTAAGTATATAACCCTTTATAATGACATTATCAAGTATACAAGAGTCATGGATTTCTTGGTTGAATATGGATATCTTTGTTGTGTTTAACATTGAGATGAAGCAGATTTCTATGAGTTTTCTTTATGCATTTATTATTTAAACCTAGGATTTATGTTGTAGATATATGGTCTGAAAATGAAAGAAAATGTGGGGCTGCAACATTGTGTTGTTGCTTTCGTCTCACATCAACTAAAATAAAAATAAATGTAGAGGTGCAATATTATACATGTGCTGAGCATCTATGTTTTATGAACTCTCCAAATCAAAGCATATACTTGTGGTTTAGCCAGGTCTTAAATCAACAAAAGGTCTGATTGAACCAGAGGTAAAAGGAGACAACCAGAAAATTATTTATGACCATATGTTTATTACATGATCTACTGAAACCCCTAGACAAAAATAATATGCTTAGAAATCACCTCTGTTTGTATGATAAAATGATTGCTTATGAGAACATGACTTCCAATTTCTGGATGAATTTATGTTGGCTGGATGTATGCTTATTTCTATGATTAAAGTATACTATGCAGAAGGGATTAGCATAGGATTGGGGAAGGGGAAAATAACACTTAGTAATTTAACTAAGGACTTTTGGATCTTAGGGCTACAGAATATGGCTTGGCAAGGGGAACATTGCAAGCTCACACATAGTATGTTTATACCCAAGGGCCTGAGTGTGCTGGGTTAACAGTGATATGTCCCAGGCAGTGTGTGGTTTAACAAGAAAAAGTAGCTAAAGACCATAACATACTTGATAGTGAACAATAGAAATAGGTTCATGAGAGGGCTTGGGTAAAATCCCTGATGGCCAGAAATCTGGTAGGAAATACTTGATGATTAAATTGATGAATATGTTGATTGGTTTATGATGTTTTTATGGATGGATCCCATGATTGTTATCACTGAACTAAACCATTGAATTACATACAAATTGGCTGTGCACTAATGTACAAACACATGTATCGCAGAAACATGCACAAGAGTGGTATTGAGTTCCTTTATCCATTTTGAAATTATTTGAAAATGAATAAGTGTTATATAAATCATGTTTTCAATTAGATTACTCATACCAAACTTTAGTCTGACCCTTGTGTGTTTTATGCACCATTGGGTGTCTCATATTCATATGGGGCAGTTCATGGTGATTTTGCAGGAAAGTAAGAATTCCTTTGATCAGGCTTTGGATGTTTAGCTGCTTAAGGAATTGGAGGCTATATTTAGAGATTTTGCTGAAGTTAAATTAGATATTTATGTTGAACTATGTTAAGCTATTTTGTTTAAATTTGCTTGGAAAATTACTGTATTGTTAGAACCACTATTTTGTAAGTGTTGAACCCATATGTATCAGCTGAAACTATGTGCTTTGATTTGCAAATGCTTTGCTAAGAAATGAAACTCTAAAACTTTAAAGAACAGTTAGTTTAAATGGCTGAGAATCTGAGATTGAAAGGATTTGTGGGTTGAATGGATATCCAAAGAATTGACATAAGAAAATCCATGTTTAAGTTAAAAAAATCTGGCAGAAAGCTTTTGAGTTGCCTTGAAAAGAAAACAAAATAACATGTATTTTGTTAAGAAACAGTGCAAACTGAATGTGGCTAACATAACCATTTTATTGAGCCAGGGTTGAGCCAGCACTAAAGAGTTTTTAAACTAAATTTTCAGTTATGTTTTACAACCCAAATACAGGGTAGACTCAGACCTTTTGCTAACAAGAGGAGGAAAAAATTAGGCACATGCACAGGAACATGCACACACATGCACATGCAAAAGCCCAGTTCATACAGTAATAAAATTATGGAAATTCTTGCAAAATGATAAGTCTTGAGACATGAAACCAATAGTTATGCAATAACCCAAGTATACTTTGAAAATCTGGTTTTTAGATACACTATTGCTATGTAGAGAGTATTTCCTTTAAGTAATACCCAAACAGATTTCTACTTCCAAATTTCTGTACTCTGATTCAAGTAGAAAATGACTTATATATCTTCACATATTTAAGTTTAAGATGAAATGAGTAAACCAATATTTTTATATTGACAAAAGGTCCTGGATAGAAGAAAATTGGAATGTAATATTTTCTTGATTAAATGGGCACTGTAAAAAAAAATTTTTAAGTTGGTCATTTCATTTGGTATTAGAGCTATGTTGTTAAAGAACATAGCAAAAATTTTGTATGAACTTGATTGCATTGGATGTATGGAAGTGTTGACTGCCTTGGATGCTTTGTTTTGCTAATACTTATACTACCAATATCTAGTATAACTGAATAGGGATAGATTGAAATAAATTAATCTATAGAGTATTAGGTAAAATGGACTTACCTAAGTGTTATATCCATAGAGCTATGGTAGGACCTAGACATCAGAATGTAGGAACAAGTGAACCACCCCTGGTGAATGTGCAAGAATTCATGAGAGCCATAAGGGATGAAGTAGGCAATAGGCAAGAAAATCCACATGAGGAGCTTTCCAAACTACTCAAGACTTTTACCAACCTTGGAGGAAAAACTTTTGCTGGCACAGAAGGAGTTATGGGAGTTCAAAATTGGCTCAGAATTTTGGAAAGAATCTTTGCAGACATGCAAGTTGAAGACCAAAGGAAGAGGCAAATTTCATCCAGGCAATTGAGAGGAGCAGCTTTGGATTGGTGGGAGGTTATCATAGCTGGAAGACGTGAAGGAGAAGTGACATGGGATCAATTTAAAGCAATGTTGGAAGGTAGGTTTGTCCCTGCATAAACTAAGGAGTCTTTGCTAGAGGAATTCATCAAATTAAGGAAAGGGACTATGAGTGTCACTGAGTACACTCAGAAGTTTGAATCATTGGCAAAGTATGGTGCAGTACTCATCACCACTGAGGAGGCTAAGAATGGCAGATATATTCAAGGGCTAAACCCTAGCCTTAGTAGAGCCATGCTACCATACAAGGACAGGACTTTTGATCAAGTTTTGGACTTGACTTTGAGCATTGAACAACATGATAAGGCTAGAGAGAATTTCAGGGCATTCAAGAATAGCCAAAACAAGAAAGGAAAGGCCAAATTTCACCCTTATGATAAGAAGAAAGTAGACACGGCTTCCACCAAGAAACGAAAAGAAGCCAGTGCTGCTGAAATTAAGAAGAAGATTACTTGTTATAACTGTGGCCAAGAGGGGCATATGAAGAACAGGTGCACAAATGTTAGGCCAGCATCCTTCAAATGTCACCATTGTGGGAAGGAAGGTCACATAAAGAGGAATTATCCAGATTTTAAGCAAGGAAAATTAGGAGCTTTGGAAGGAAAAGGCAAGGCAACTGAGGGATCAAATGTTGAGAAACATAGCCAAGTTAAAGGTACTTTGTTTATTCATTCAATACCTTTTGTAGTAGTGTATGATACTGGGGTTACACACTCATTGATCTCCCGTGATATTGCACAACAATTAAAATTGAATTGTATGATTGTTGATAAGCCACTGTTTATTAGAAGCCGTATAGGTAGCTCATGTGTTCTAAGCATGATGTGTATGCAACTGGGGTTAGAGATAGGGGGACTTGTGTTTAACTCAGACCTATATGTGTTGCAATATCCGGGCATAGGGGTTATTTTAGGAGTTGATTGGTTGAGTAAATATAAGGCTATCATAAATATGGAGACATCCACCATATCCTTGAAAATTTCTGATGGACAAAGAGTAGTTGTTCTTTGTGAGGCAGGCAAGAATAGAAATATAGCCAACCTTTTTGCATTGTCTAGTGAAAAACCCATGCCTGCATTAGAAGAAATCCCCATAGTGAATTAATATGTTGATGTGTTTGGTGAAGTGAGAGGAGTTCCAAACCACAGACCAGTTGAGTTTTCAATTAGAATAATTCCAGGAGCTAGCCCAGTGGTTAAAAGACCAACCAGAATGGGGCTTAAGGAGTTGATAGAATTGAAAAAGCAATTGGTTGAATTAGAAGAAAGAGGCTTCATTAGACCCAGTAGCTCATCACGGGGAGCACCAGTAGTCTTTGTTAAGAAACAAGATGGATCCCTTAGGTTATGTATTGACTATAGGGAATTAAATAAAGTCACAATTAAAAATAAATATCCTTTACCAAGAATTGATGATCTCTTTGATCAATTGAGTGGTGCAAAAATATTTTCTAGGCTTGATTTAGCTTCAGGCTTTCATCAGATGAAAGTAAAAGAGGAAAGCATTAAGTATACAGCCTTTAACACAAGATATGGACTTTATGAATTTTTAGTAATGCCATTTGGCTTGACAAATGCTCCTTCCTATTTTGTTGATTTGATGAATAGAATTTTTAGAGAATATTTGGATAAATTTGTATTGATATTTATTGATGACATACTAATTTATTCTAAGTCAATCAGAGAGCATGAATGTAAAGGTCCGAAAGCAGTGGCATACACTGGTAGGAGCAAATGTAACGAACGCGATTTTTTCGTCGCTCAAAAATCGACATTAATACATTCACTGTATCAACTATCAAGAAATCGAATGCCGGAAAAACCGAATTGTTATGGAGAAAAAGAAGAGGTAGAAGAAAATAGAAGAGAAAGAAAGAAGAAACACCAGAAAAACACAGAACAATATCAGAATCTCACATATCGCAGCGGAACAACATATAATAGATAAATGAATAATCTTTAAATCAAAGAACTATATCATTTATACATTACATCATCATCAGAGGTTACAACAACAATACAACACTGGACAGTTATATAAACTTGTCCTCATAAAGAATACACAATGGAATAATACATAGTATAGATGATACGTCTCGCCAACTGAGCTCCATAGCATCTCCTAAATCCAGAGTGACCTGATAACCTGACTCTAGACTGCCCGTGTGGAAAATGATGGGCACCCAGAGTTTAGGAAGGAAACAATAAACTCCAGGTCAGTCATGGTGACTGGTGTGAGAACTAAAACAGTTTATCTTTAAAACAAACAACAATAGAATTTTTAACATTGAAACCCGCAATGCTTTTGGAAAATGAAACTACCATAAGACCTCCCACCACACACACAATGCAATCGCAGACTTAGAGGAGATTTCTTCTTATGATAGTCAAAAATGCTTACTACGCAAAACAAATCATTTTTGATATTATTACTAGTGCATAGTGTAAAATTCTTTTGGAAATACAATATTAATCTTAGCCAGCATAGGTACCATTATATTATGCCTGCTATAGCTGCCTCCTGAGGAGACAAGTTATACAATTTCAATCTTAAAGGGTTCGTATTGTTTCTTTGGATTTTCCAACAAATGGTCAGGCTAAGGAACTTCCTTTCCTACTGCCGAATGGGATCGCCTCTGGCTGGGCGTCTCGAGAGACAAACTGCTCTCTGCCAACAAGGCCGGGTTACCCCTGTAACTAGGTAACTCATGAATATTCCATCCCCCGGTCCTTTGGGACCTTTATCCGAGCGCTCGGTAACCAACATCACACATAATAAATAAGGTGTGTCCACATGAGTAAGTATCTGGGCTCCATACCATGATACCACCCCTTTCCAGAAGGAAATGACATACCCTAAACGGCGCGACCTTCATAACCTTGCCGCAACATTCCTGTTTCGACCATTTCCGGGTTGTTGAGGCTCTGACGAACTCTCGTCCACAAAGCTACGCTTTATACAAAAGCTACGCTTTGGGTCAAACAAATGATCAAAGTAATGATCACAAAGATAAATGATCAAACAAATGATCATATCACAAATAATCCAACAATGATCATTTCACAGCAACACTCAGCATGTCACATTACCAAATTGAGAATATATCGTTGATAAATTTCAACTACATAACCTCTGAGCTCGTATGTCTCAGAGAAGGGTGTTAAGCTAAGAGAATAAATTCTCCGCCACCAACAGAAATGTATTTGAAAGAAATCAGCTTTACATCTCAAAACGTAATGTCAGACACGTAACCATACAAGTCTGTTCCGGGTTCGAACAGAACCGAAGGCACTTCCAAAGAAGCCCTTGCAATCCAGGTATTCACAATCCCGATAAAACTTCCCATCACAAAGGAAATCTCTATACCGTAGCTAATGGTGCAGAGACAATCGATAGGTCATCCTATCATTTTCACAAATACCTGGTCTTCACCACCGGGCTTCAATACGATCCATATCGTCGTATCACAAATTCGGAATGGGTTATACGACCCAAAGTTCCTTTCCCGGCTAACCCGAATAGTGAGCGCTTATTCAAAAATAAGTGTGGCATTCAAATTCAAGCAAATCACAACAAATACCCATTCAAGGTAATTATTGATAGTCTGTTATTTAACTATCAATAGATCTGCACAGCATCATCAGATTCCAAATAATTTTCCAAATTATTTATCTTTCAAAAAATATCTTTACAAGATATATAGTTTCCACACTTCAATTATTTGAAAACAATTTCAAATCAATTTCCACATTTCAATTTATCTTTGAAGATAAAATCTCAAAACATTTCACTTCATATTGGAAAAACATTTTCATACCGATTTAATAATAGGTAATTCACCAATTCATTTATTTTCAAAATTTGAAAATATTCAATATACTTAAATCAAAATTAAGTATATATTTTATTCTTTAAGGAAATCGTTCTCTTAAACACATTTATTTGAGTCAAAACGAATGTTACGTAAAACATTGTTACGACAACTCAAAATCACTAGTATAGGGATTCGAAATTTAGATAGACATATAAATCCCAATACTATATAAAATATTTCCTTTCGGAAACCATTTACTATAACAACAGTGTTATAGTCCACCATTTCCTTATTCCTCGAAACGTCTATTTCAACAATAAATGTTGAAATCTATGTTTCGATATTTAACACGTTTTAAAAACATCTTTTTAAAACAATTACTTCATTTCATAATATCACTTCTCCAAAACATCTCCGTTTTATTTAACAATACATTCACTGTCCAAAATCGTGAATATAATTCGTTGTCCAAATTCAACATTTCTACACATTTTATTTAAAGGATTATCCACTGTCCAAAATCGTGAATATACTTCCTTTAATAAGCTATATAAACTTAACTTATTAAAATAAGTTGTTTCTCGGATTTACAAATCTATTTATAAAACTTCGATTTATAAATCTCCTTTATTATCCAATTCAAATTATATAACTCAATTATATACGGGAAATCCATATTATAAGTTAAGAACTTATAATCCATTTATTTACAAAATTGTTCTTTTAAAACTTCACAAATTATAAATCTTATTACTTATAAGATTTTATTTATAACCTTATTTTCAACATTAACGGAACTCCTTTTAGAATTCCATTATTTCAATTTTTAACACTTATAAAAACTCGTTTTATAATTCCAGTATTCTTAATTTATAAAATATCAATTTTATACATCTTTTATATAAATCGTTCATAATAATTCAAAAATCCGAATTTAAAATCAAAATCGTTATTTTTAAACTTCAAAAATGGATCCGATGATGCAACAGCACCAATCATCAATCACAGCATCCAAACATCATATATCATCATATGATAACAGAATATACAACAATATCTGTAAATAAATCACTACGGTGAGGAATCCAGTCGGATCCCTCCAACTTGTTTCCCTGCATCCACAAATGTTAGCACAATACAAATTTCACTTCATAGTGAAATTATCACGGTATATAGGATTTATAAATATTATCCGCTATTATGCGGTGCAATAGGGTCTCATCCGCTATAAAATGCGGAAATCAACTCCAATATATACATATTCCAATATATATATATTGCTACATACATATATAATACCAATTCCTACATTTTCATTTCAATTTAGAAATCAACTTTTCATTAACAAAAATTTCCAAAATTTCCCGAAAATTTTGTAACGCCTTAAATTTCCAGAAAAATTCGCCAGCGTCTCCTTTGCGCGGTTCGATCGTAGTAGGATCACAATTGACATAAATATGTATACATCGACCCACCCGGTCGGAAAAACAGAAAAACAGTTCATATTTCCTATTTTTTATTGCGTAGGCATACCTTTTTAGCATTTTTAAGCAAAGCGGTTATTTATTTAGGATTTTCTAGTTCAATTTTATAGATCATTACTTTATTGTAAATAAATGTAAATAAAGTTGGAATCATTGTAAATAATTTATTGTGATATTTTTATGGAAATTGTACAAAATTAAATTAATATTGTTGATATCAATAGGCATTTGCTATATTATAGCATGATGGGGGGTTCTCGCTTCGCGGTTTGGTGGCGAACAAGAGACTCTTACCCCTACATGTCCCTGAGAGGGATGGGTTGGTTATGCAGTCGAGAGGCTGGCCGTAAAAGCACTTGCGAGGTACCAGTGTAAGCCACGGTGGTGCTGGGATGGTTGCAAAGCCTACCAGTGTATGCCACTGTTTTCGGACCTTTACATTTGGTATCAGAGCATATGGTTAAGCGACAACCCTGCTCTATTGGGTGTTACTCATTAGAGATAGAGTCAGTAGTACTCTAGAATGAGTTGAGTGTAATAATAGATATGAGCGCGTATTTGTTAGTAAATATAAAATTGTTTTATATTGTGATGATTGATTTGTTGAGTGGTATATGGATTCTGGTTGGTATAGTCCGTACAACTCTATCAATAGGGATCTCTAAACACTTGTTCAGAACAATTCGACACGATATTATTTTAAATTGGGTAAAAGAAATAATTTTACCTCGATTAAATTTTATATATAAAGGAATAAATTTTCACAAATTATTAAAGTATATATGATTGATTGTTTGGTTGTTAAAAATATAAATATATATATAAGTTAATAAAATTTGTTTGAATAAGTTAAATGAAAACAACAATTGTGAAAGAGTAAATTGTATAAGAAAATGAATTATAAGTATGAAGTTATAATTAAAATAATTTACAATGGTAAAATAATCTTATATATAAGAAGTGAAATTTTATAAATAAAAGATTTATAAATATGATTTATAATTTGAAATAAAATTCCAGAGAAGTGTTTTAAAAGGATTTGATATTTTGACATATTGTTTGGGAGAGATGAAAGCTCTAAACTCTTTTCAGGTCGCTGGAAAATAATTCCGATGATGATCGCGACATCATTGGTGTTCATTTTTGGGTTTCCAATAGAGGAATTGCTGCCAGATTATTTTAAATGAAAAATTTTTGGAAAATTTGGATTTGGTTTTGGAAATTCAAAAGATAAATTTGAATTGATTTTCAAAATGGTTTTGAAATGTTGGAAAGACTCTGAAATCCTATTCAAAATATTTATGGGAATGATAATGAGTTGATAACTTATACCATTTGAATTTTTGATAGAATAAATTTAACTTAAACGATGGAGTTAAATTAAAGTAAGTATAAGTGAATCAATTAAATCCAAGTTATAATTGTTGAATATAAGTAATCAAGTTTGAACTTATAATATGAGATAATAAATTTTGACTTTGGTAAAGGTTAAATAGAATTGTAATCTGAATTGGATTTATGAGTGGAAACTTAAGTTAATTTGAACAAATGATGTTTGAAATGGAAAATAACTTAAGTGATATTGAATGAAGTTGATTTTGGTATCGAAGTAAAATTAATAAAGTGAATTTATTAAATGAATGTGAACTTGAGCTATATAAATGAAATTCAACTTTATTTGTAAAAATGAATTAGCAACTGAATTAATGAATGAATGGATTGAATCTTAATCAATCTAATGTGAATGAATTGATATGAAACAATGGATAAAAGTGTTAATTCATAAAAAGCTAAATGTTATTGGAAGTTGAATAATTAAATGTAAGTAAATTTAATATCGACCAATTAAATTAAAGGTGTTGAACCAAATTGAATGTAAAATTTAATAATTCGGTTGTGTAGAATATACATTGGATGTTATATGATTGTTGGTTGATTGTAGTATGATTCATTAAGTGCTAATGAAATTGAATTGATTAAAATTAGAAGCTATGTAATTAGATTTAAATTGAAAGTGAAGTAAATTTAAATAGTAATTGATTTGAATTGAAGTGAACCAATTTGAATTTAAATTAGTGAATGTAAACTAATTGAAAACGAATAATTGAATGTCATTATATATGAATTGGTTGTAAACAATTGCAAGCAATGTTGAGATATTATAAGTTGCTTATAAACCTTGTTTAGTATGAATTTCTTTTGATATGCAAGTGTTGTAATTGTTTAAAAGAATAAATTGTTAATAATTTTATATATTTGTCACTTACATATTTAAATTGAGTAAGTACATGTGTCGTGGCTGCCGATCGGTTGATTTGGTTGCGCTAAAATGCTAAATAAATAACTGCTTTGCTTAAAAATGCTAAAAAGGTACGCCTACGCAATAAAAAATAGGAAATATGAACTATTTTTCTGTTTTTCCAACCGGGTGGGTCGATGTATACATATTTATTTCAATTGTGATCCTACTACGATCGAACCGCGCAAAGGAGACGCTGGCGAATTTTTCTGGAAATTTAAGGCGTTAGAAAATTTTCGGGAAATTTTGGAAATTTTTGTTAATGAAAAGTTGATTTCTAAATTGAAATGAAAATGCAGGAATTGAACTAGAAAATGGAAACCATTGTTTTGGTTGAAGTTAAAGGGTATTGGAAAAGGTGAATATAAAATTTTCACTAAGTGGATTTTTGATAAGTTAATGGATTTTGTGAATTTTTCTTACTTGGTAATTTCGAGGATGAAATTCTTTTAAGGGGGGAAGTTTGTAACGACCCAGAATTTCCGTGATTTGAAATTCGAATATTTGATTAATTTTAAATATTAAAAAGTAGAATTAATAAGTCGAATGTTAACCCTTAATTCTCCATGACTTAAGGAGTACGCGACTCAAGACTTAACGAGTTAAGGAATTGCACTACTTAACGAGTTAAGACTTAGATGACCTACGACTCAACAGGCTCCGACCCAAGGAATGGTCCGACTCAACAACCTACGAGTTAAGAAGTTTAACGACTTACGACTTAGCATGCTACGACTCATAAAGCTAACTCTTCTACGACTCATCAGGTTCAACGAGTCATGGAGTATACGACTCATGGTCTTACGACTCATCAGGTTCAACGAGTCATGGAGTATACGACTCATGGTCTTACGACTCATCAGGTTCAACGAGTCATGGAGTATACGACTCATGGTCTTACGACTCATCAGGTTCAACGAGTCATGGAGTATACGACTCATGGTCTTACGACTCATCAGGTTTACGACTCATCAGGTCTGCACGACTCATCAGCCTCACGACCTAACAATGTACGAGTTAAAGTACCTGCGAGTTAAGGAGTCTGCGACCTAAGGCTACAGGAATGTCACGACTTAAGGAGTTTGCCGACTTAAGAAATGCTCCGACTTAAGAAGGTACCGACCTAACGAGTTACGACTTAGTGGGTTTATGACTTAAAGGCTGCGAGTTAAGGCCTTACGAGTTAAGGTTTGATAAGTCGGCTACGACTTAATACTTGTCAAAGACAACCATCCCTTAACTCGTCACCGACCTAACCCTATTCCTTAACTCGTCACCGACCTAACCCTGTTCCTTAACTCGTCACCGACCTAACCCTGTTCCTTAACTCGTCACCGACCTAACCCTATTCCTTAACTCGTCACCGACCTAACCCTGTTCCTTAACTCGTCACCGACCTACCCTAAGTCGGCTACGACTTAAAGACTTAGAGAAATTTCCTAAGTCCAGATCAGCTCCTATAAATACCCCATCACTTCCAACTTAAGGGGGACTTTTGGCCATTCATTTCTCCAAGCGCCATTACGCTGTCGAAGCTTCCTCTCATTCAGCAATCAAAGATCTTCAAGTATTCGAGACACTACAACGATCTTCGAGAAAAGCTCCTAACATCCAACACGGATCCGTCGAGTTTCATCATCAAAGATCGAGCTAGTAGTCAAGAGTGTTTACATGATCAAGTTGTATTGTATTTTGAAGGATATTGTATCGAATTGTAATCGAATCAGCAATAAAAGACTATAAAGTGGATGTAGGCTCAATTACGGGCCGAACCACTATAAATCTGTTGTTCATTTACCGCTTTTCTGCTATTTTCAGCTTATATTCTGTTCCCGTACCAACGGGTGGTGCTTTCACAATTCTATTACACACACCGGGTGTTAGCGTTCACTTTTTATCGTTAACATTTTGGTGCTTTCACTGAGAATTGAACTCAGGCGATCATCCACCGTTGCTTCGCAAAGATTCATAAAAAGAACCTCTCTTAAAAACCAGATCTGAAATAATGGCTCCTGGAAGAAGAGGTAGACCTATCAAATCCGGAAATGCTCACGAAGGAACTTCCGCTTCCCCAATAACAGACCAAGCAACTCCAACCGTTGGAGTCACCAGAGCTGAATTGGATAACGCAGTTTCTGGATTATACCAGCAAATTGAAACTCAAAACGCTTTGATGATGGATAGAATAACTGCCCTACTTGGGGCAAATCGTCAGCCAGAAAACCATCAAACCACCCTTCCTGAAACGCCACCTTTCCAAGCTGATGGTTCTAGGCCGCAACCAACTTGTCATGAACATATGCCAGGGCAAACTTCCGAGGGAAGAACTGGTGCTTGCCCGGAGGTGTCTTTGAACAATAAAGAGTACCTGTCTGAAATGGTTGGCCGCATCATGAAAGAAAGCATGCAAAGGGAAGAGGATGAGGCTGACTGGGGTTTTGCGCCAAGCAGAACTCCGTTTACTGAAAGGATCCTAAGAGCGGAGTTTCCAAGGAAATTTGCACCTCCTACTATCCAAGCCTATAGGGGAACCGGTGACCCTAATCATTTCCTCTACAAGTACGATTGGCATATGACTGGTGCAAGAGCATCAGACGAGATCAAGTGCCGATACTTTCCGGTATACCTAGAAGGTGTGGCTTTACTTTGGTTCACAAAGCTTCCAGTTCGGTCTGTAGATAAATTCTCCGACTTAACGCAAAAGTTTAAAGAACAGTTTAGATTGTATGCTTCAAAAGCTAAGGATATAATGTCACTGTCTAACCTTGAACAAGCGCCCGGAGAATCAATCAAATCTTTCTTGAGCCGTTTCAATATAGCTTTAGCCGAAGTAGAAAATGCAGAACCACGCATGATCCTGACTTATCTGATGCGAGCCATTGATAAATCGAGTAAATTCGGGATATGGCTAAAGATGAAGGAACCGAATTCACTTGATAAATTTTATAAAAAGGCTGATGAGTTCATTCGCCTTGAGAGCCTTTCTGCAACATCGAAAGTGGTTATTGCCCAGACTGATAATGACAATGTCCCACCTAAGAAAAGAGAATCTGAAAGTCAGAAAAGGGAGAATGAAGGAGGAAAAAGCCAGAGAAATGAAAAGAAACCTCGCCGCTTTAATCCTACGGACTTTACTCCTCTAACTGATACACCAAGAAATATCTTTTTTGCAACAAAAGACGTTGTCAGGTATCCTAAGCCACCTGAGATGACAAGAGGGGCAAAGCGTAATGGAAAATTCTGCCAATTTCACAATCAACCTGGCCATGACACTGACCAATGTCGCCAATTAAAGAAGGTGATTGAAGAATTGCTAGAGCAGGGTAAACTCCAACAATACGTTAAGAGAAGCGGGGTCGATCCAACCTCATCCACTCGGGATCAACAACACCCTACCTATCAATCCGATTCTCACAACAACCCTGCAGTGCAAGATTCAGAAAAGCTTGTCATTAATGCTATCACAGGGGGACCATACCCAGCAAGCGGAAGTTGGGATGACTACTAATTACCCACAAAACTGCGACTGGGGCATCTCTCACTTTCTCTGGCATAGAAATCCAAAAGCTATGAATCAAGCACAAATGGAAATCCAGCTTGGAGATCCTGAAACAACAATAACTAGCATTCATTTTTTACTTAGCAGCATTGCTTGAATTTGTAAAGATAATGATGGATGTGTAATTTCTGCGTTGTAAACCGCTGAGAAATCAGCGTGACTCAATAATGAAAAACTATGCATTCTGTGTTTTCTATTATAAAATGCCTGTTATATTTCGATGTGTAAATACTCTAAATGTATTGCTAAAATGTCGATCTAATACTGCAGGTCATTAAAGCAAAGCCCACCCATCGCAAAGCTAAGCGAACCTTACAAATCATTTATTAAAGCAAATTTCAAGCAACAAAAATTCCAAACTCAAATCCCATACAAGAGGAACTTCACATAAAAAGTTGACGGCTCCACTGTGTCAAGCCCTCGTTAACTGGTTGCGATCGTTGATATTAAAAGACATCCAACCGAATAACTTGCGTTAACTCTGTGGAGTCATTCAACAGTGAAGTCTACTTCTTTGGATAAAGCAACTTACTTGCAAAAGAAAGGAAGACGCGCTTGGAAACAATGATAAAGGATCGCAAATTGGCGAATGATGATACAACATGAGCGGGCAAACGTGGAAACAGCCAAAGGGATGTATGCCTCTCAACAGGAAAGCAGGTAGATCCACGAAAGGGATACCTTCCCAAGCAGAAGGAATAAGACCCTCGCTAACTGATCGTGATGCATCCGATCAGGCGGCTTGTGTCCATCCCATGGGTCTACTTGCCCCTAAGACGCAACCTTCCTGGCACACCAACCAAAGCCCTCTAACGAGGCACGCCAATAAATGGGAGTGCTTTACTCAATCAAAAAGATTGGTAGGTTCACCCAAGGGGCACCTCGTTAATTGGTTGCGATCGTTTGTACAAACAAACATCCAATCAAGCAACTTGCGCTTGTCTCGTGGACCCTTCCGACCATGAGAAAGTAACTTCCAGGCAATCACAAGCCCTCTTCGGAGGCAAAAGCCCTTTTCGGAGGCACATTTCACCCGTGTAGAAGTGCAAAATGCTTCTCTTCGGAGACCCACTTCACCAGAGATGAAATACTACAAAGCCCTCTAACGAGGCACGCCAATAAATGGGAGTGCTTTACTCAATCAAAAAGATTGGTAGGTTCACCCAAGGGGCACCTCGTTAATTGGTTGCGATCGTTTGTGCAAACAAACATCCAATCAAGCAACTTGCGCTTGTCTCGTGGACCCTTCCGACCATGAGAAAGTAATTTCCAGGCAATCACAAGCCCTCTTCGGAGGCACAAGCCCTCTTCGGAGGCAAAAGCCCTTTTCGGAGGCACATTTCACCCGTGTAGAAGTGCAAAATGCTTCTCTTCGGAGACCCACTTCACCAGAGATGAAATGCCAAAACTGCTTCTCTTCGGAGACCAAAACTGCTTCTCTTCGGAGACCAAAACTGCTTCTCTTCGGAGACCAAAATCGCTTCTCTTCGGAGACCAGAAGACCTCTTCAAAGGCGTACTTCACCTTGCTTGAAGTACCAAAAATAAACCCTTTACCGGGGCATGAAAATCAAAACCTTCCTCGAAAGCTCATTTCACTGTGCAGGAAAATTCACTTTCAAACAAATAAAAGTGATCGTTCCCAGAAGTCGAAGTGTTCTTCAGGAGGAAAAAGAAAATAAAGAATTCTCCAAAGACAAGATATACTCTATTAAAAGCAGAATAATTCTTCCCTGAAAAAGTGGAAAGTTATTCTCTAAAATAAGAGTATCGGTCTTGTGAAAGCAAGAAATATTACAATATACTTGTGGTATGGGGGCAACATTATACAATTCAGTTACAATAATAAAAGTGATATACAAGCGACATACCACAAGTTCATTGCAATATCACGTAATAAAGATGTGGAGTAAATGCGTTCTCGAAACACAGACAAAAAGTTTGTACAAATAGAAAGAATCGTTTACTCTACACTTCAAATAAAAAACAGATGTATTCCTACATACACAAGGATTTGTACAAGAAAAATATCTATTTATTTCAACACTATGAGGAATTTTTTACATTGTACAGGTTACCAAAAGAAGCGGAGACCGGTATCCGCACAATCCCCGGTCAATACAAAAAGCAGAAAATGCAAAATCAAACTCATTTCTCCTTCTTCCCACCCTTGGAGCTTTTACCCGGCCTGGTAACTAGCTTCGTAGGTCGCATCGGAAAAGAAGGAGAAAGAGACTCAGCCGGATCAATCTCTGCCTTATCCCCAGCAGCAGAAGAACTCTTCTTTCCTTTCTTTGAAACCGCACGCTTCCCCTTCTTCTTGGAAGAAGACTCACTCCCCGGAGCAAGAAATGTAGAAAGCTTTGTGTCATAATCGAAAGACTGCTCCGGGGTCTTCTCGCTATCTTCCAGACCTTCTGCCTTCTGTTCTTCGGAAGCAGATGGTTCATCTAAATCCTGAAGGGCTGCTATTGGTTCTTCCTGTGAACCTGGTTGAGAAGCTGGAAGAGGTATAACTCGAGAAGGAGGAGGAACGGCAGCTGAAGAAGGAAGAGTTGGGGCAGTTTCTGGGGTGTCTGCTGCATAATAAAAGATATCAAAATCAGTATTCTCCGAGGAAAAAAGAAGACCGTGAATCGTCAAAGTTACCTGGAGAAGCCGGTTTAGCGAGATCAATCTCAAATTCCCGAGCTTGGAAGTCTTTCATTGCCTCTTCCTCTGTAGGGGTGGTTACAGTTTCTGCGTCAACCTTAGCGGGAGGCGTGGAATGAGAACTAGAGCCAGCAATATCCGCATGAGCTAAAACCGAAGTATAAGCAGGAGCAATAGGGGGTGTTTCTTTCTCAGGAAGCTTCTCTCCCGTCGCTTCGGCCCGCACTCGGATGAGCTGCTCTTTTCCTTTGGCAAGGGCAGCGCGATCGCTCTCACTTAAGTAGGTAGCTTGAAGATCTGTTTCAGAGTATCCGGCACCACCAAATAAGTCAATGATTGCCTCCCATACCTCCGCTAAGGTGACTTCATACTCTGGTCCCAAAAATGAAAGGCTCCCACGCCCCAGGACACAATGCATATAAAAGTCGAACAGAGTCGCGTCAACGGTGGCTATGGTCGCCTTATGGGATTCTTCGGCTGCAGCTTTACCAGAAAGAACTTCATCACGTTCTCTTTCAGCCTTCAGTAACTGGGATTGTAGCCTAGCAATTTCTAAGTCTCGACAGCTGAGTTTCTCCTGAAGACGAGCAGCGTCATCACGATATTTTCTAACAACATGCTGTTCTGCTTCAAGTTTGACTTCAGTATTCCGCTGAGCAGCATGGGCGTCTCGAACTTGTTTTTGAAGCATTTCTTCTTTCTGAGAATAAGAAGTGGAGGAAGTAGCAAGCTCATTTTTAAGTTTTTCAACTTCAGCTTCGAGCTTCCCATAACCATCGCTAATGCTTTTCATCTCCGCATCATGCTGCTTACGCCATTTGTCCCATTCTGTTTTATCATTTTCCATAGTCATCATCGCTTCAAGGTTCAGATGGTTGACCCTTTGGAGTTCATCAACCAGCTTCTGCCACCCAGACATTCTTTCGATGTCAAGCTTTACAGCATCAACATTTTTCAGCATCGCCTGCTTATCAATGGGGACCAAGTCCAAATCAAAACGCACTCCTTTCAGACACCAATTCGGAAATCGGCTCTGGAGTGTGGGAGGACCATCTCCAGCTTGGTACTGTGGCCTATTAATGATGGTCTGGATGTCAGATTCCTTAAGGGCAGGAGAACCGGAAGATGTATTAGGAGGAACAGAAGCGGTTGTCTTTTCCGAGGTGTTAGATGTGTCTTTCTCACCAAGTCTGGCACGTTTACTGGAATCATCAGAAGTGTGACTCTTTCCCTTATCGTCGTAAGATTTCCTTTTATAAGGATCGTCGCTTCTGCGAGAAGAGTCACGTTGCTCGTCCCTTCTCCCGTAGTATTCCTCATCTTCTCTCCGGCGACGCTCTTCATGAGCTCGCCTCTCATGAGCCTTTCGAGCAGCTCTCTCCTCATCAGTTTCTTTCACGGCACTAATATAACTCCTAAAGTCATAAGCCTCACGGCTTCCGTAACGCTGGAATTTATTGTAGTAAGAGCCGCTTCGCCCCATCAGAGAACCTGAAATTGAAGAAAAAGACCAGTTTTAGAAATCCTCAAGTTGAAGAAGCTAAGTGCATATAAGTGCCAAAATACTAAGTGTGTGTGATGTGCAAACTACACGCGTCAGACTACAAACCACTTTTGGGTGTAGAAATGGCAATAAGTTGTGTGGAAGGCGTGGTGGTTTGTTGCAAAGAAGAAGTTGCTTCGATAACAGGAGGAATCACTTTAGAAACATCGTCTTTAAAGAGCTCCTGAGAGGTTATCATGATGTCGCTCAAACTGTCGAAAGTATCATCGCCATGGTGCGTGGAAGAATTATCTTTTTCAACTTCCACCTCAGCCGTCTTTTCAAAAGTGTGAAGATTTTCCTCCTCTTCAATAACCGGGGCAAGTGCTAACTTACTGGACGACCCCGCAATGTCGGTAAGAGTAGAACACTTCACCAATGAAGTCTCAACGGTAAATTCTTTCGGTGAAGGTTCTTTAGCAGAAGCAGGGGCATCTGACTCCTCAGCCGAAGAATCAGGGACTTCATGTGGCTGAGTGGAACGGGAAGGATGTAAGAGTCCGAATTCGTGGAGGAACTCATCTCTCAATAGAAATTGAACGCTCCTCTCCTCAACCGGCACGGCCATAAGCCTCTCAAAGGTAGTCTTGTGACGAGATTCCCTAGAGGGGGAAGGGAGTGCTGAAACAGTAGAAAAAGAAGTTAACACTTGACAATTTGAACTTCAAAGAATTTAGAAAAAGCACAGGGAAAAGGTAGATAATCGTACTTCCCACTCTCCAAATGGCGTAAAATCCCGGGGGACAACGAACAAAGAAAAACTGGCTCAGAAACCCAGGAACGCTTTCAGGAAGACCAATAATCAGTTTGCGATTCCTGGCACTCCTTACAACTGTGATAGAGGGATGGTCCTTGGTCCTTGTGAATGAGCATAGAAAGCAAATTTCTCCAAAACTGGGGAAACGGTCCAGCGTTCTCCTAAAAAGCACACACAGTCCCAGCAGGATGGCGTAGCCATTAGGATGAAGTTGAAAAGGGGAGATAGATAATCGAAGAAGAAGTTCTCGGAGACAGTCATTAAACGGGGGAATCGCTCCACTCAAGCACATTTGGCGGTTCACTGCGATGAAGCCGTGCGGCGGCCTATTAGCAGTGTCGTTTACTCCAGGAAGCAAAGCGTCAGATTCAGCGATGCCAAACTGGGAGCATAGTAGACGGAAGACTTTTTGACTCAGAGTGGTAGGAGTCTTTTCTGGGGGATCATTCAACGGAATAGCAATTGGAAAAGCTTCTCCACTTGGTTCCAAATCTTCTTGATGGGATGCCATTCTACACAATCAGCCGAGTGTTCAAAAGTGAAGGTGCACGTTTCCTAAAAAGTGTAAAGTGCTGTGCAAAACTAATAAAAATAAAAAAAAAGCAAGTATAACTGGAATTAAACTAACTGACAATCAGTCGATTACGAGATTTCAAAACTTGTTAATGCTTAAGTGCAGTGTCAATGCAGACAAATCGGTTTTAGTTAACCATTACGATTCTGCTTTAATACTTCATTTGAGTTGGTTATTGTGTAGCATTTCACTCATACAGTTCATTTAATTGTAATCTTTATCAACTAATCTGTCATCCGATATGGGCAGTCGGTGGCAGTATATTCGTCCCAGTTTTTGTACATGTTATAACAGGCAGCCAGAGTTATTAACAATCTATAAAAGAGTGCAACAAAATTCAAGAGTCCAAAGTTCAAACAACTCAAGTCTTAGCATTCAAGGCAGTGGGAAATTTGCTCAAGTTCTAACTCGGTCACGACTTAACTTAGGGCAGATTTTCCTAAGTTCTAACTCGGTCACGACTTAACTTAGGGCAGATTTTCCTAAGTCCTAACTCGTTCACGGTCTACCAGATATGCCATGAATCAAGTTGAGTCGTAACTCTCCAATCGTACCACACATTCAAGCAAAATCTGAACAAGTGCTAAGTCACGAACGACTCAAATGGCTCCTGCGACCTAGGGTCAACTATTCTCTAAGTCGTAAGTCGTGAGGAATAAAAAGAGACTTCAAGTCGTAAGTCGTAAGTCATAACATCAAAACTGCTGGATCACGCGAAATTACCAATCCATCTAACTCCTGACTCGCTAAATCCTTAACTCGTTAACCATCTATCCATCCAATTCCTAACCCATTTACCTCCTAACCCGTTAACTTTCCAACCCGTTAATCCATTAACCAGTTAGCCTCTCCATCAACCCTATTTCTAAATCACCGAAAATCGCAAATCGTTGCAAGTCATGCCGAGCCACCTTAAGTTTATGGATATCCTGTATAACAGTATTCGCGAGGCCCAAAGGGAAAAATCATGGATGAAAGGTCGACGGCAATGATCGGCGATTGGGAAAAGGGAAAAGATGCTTACGCGGTGTAAATGGGAATGGCTGGAAATAAATCAGGTCGAAATCGCCTTTGGAAGCTTGAAATTGCGTTAATGGCAGATACGGCTTAAAGAACGAGTAATAGGAAGACGGAGAAAAGAGGAACGACCTAAGCATTTTATACCCCAGGTTGAAGGAATTGGAATCGGCCCACACGAGTCAAGATAAGTCGAAACACACGACCTATGACTTAGGCGTATATTTCGAGGGGCAAATGTTAACCCTTAATTCTCCATGACTTAAGGAGTACGCGACTCAAGACTTAACGAGTTAAGGAATTGCACTACTTAACGAGTTAAGACTTAGATGACCTACGACTCAACAGGCTCCGACCCAAGGAATGGTCCGACTCAACAACCTACGAGTTAAGAAGTTTAACGACTTACGACTTAGCATGCTACGACTCATAAAGCTAACTCTTCTACGACTCATCAGGTTCAACGAGTCATGGAGTATACGACTCATGGTCTTACGACTCATCAGGTTCAACGAGTCATGGAGTATACGACTCATGGTCTTACGACTCATCAGGTTCAACGAGTCATGGAGTATACGACTCATGGTCTTACGGCTCATCAGGTTCAACGAGTCATGGAGTATACGACTCATGGTCTTACGACTCATCAGGTTCAACGAGTCATGGAGTATACGACTCATGGTCTTACGACTCATCAGGTTTACGACTCATCAGGTCTGCATGACTCATCAGCCTCACGACCTAACAATGTACGAGTTAAAGTACCTGCGAGTTAAGGAGTCTGCGACCTAAGGCTACAGGAATGTCACGACTTAAGGAGTTTGCCGACTTAAGAAATGCTCCGACTTAAGAAGGTACCGACCTAACGAGTTACGACTTAGTGGGTTTATGACTTAAAGGCTGCGAGTTAAGGCCTTACGAGTTAAGGTTTGATAAGTCGGCTACGACTTAATACTTGTCAAAGACAACCATCCCTTAACTCGTCACCGACCTAACCCTATTCCTTAACTCGTCACCGACCTAACCCTGTTCCTTAACTCGTCACCGACCTAACCCTGTTCCTTAACTCGTCACCGACCTAACCCTATTCCTTAACTCGTCACCGACCTAACCCTGTTCCTTAACTCGTCACCGACCTACCCTAAGTTGGCTACGACTTAAAGACTTAGAGAAATTTCCTAAGTCCAGATCAGCTCCTATAAATACCCCATCACTTCCAACTTAAGGGTGACTTTTGGCCATTCATTTCTCCAAGCGCCATTACGCTGTCGAAGCTTCCTCTCATTCAGCAATCAAAGATCTTCAAGTATTCGAGACACTACAACGATCTTCGAGAAAAGCTCCTAACATCCAACACGGATCCGTCGAGTTTCATCATCAAAGATCGAGCTAGTAGTCAAGAGTGTTTACATGATCAAGTTGTATTGTATTTTGAAGGATATTGTATCGAAGTGTAATCGAATCAGCAATAAAAGACTATAAAGTGGATGTAGGCTCAATTACGGGCCGAACCACTATAAATCTGTTGTTCATTTACCGCTTTTCTGCTATTTTCAGCTTATATTCTGTTCCCGTACCAACGGGTGGTGCTTTCACAATTCTATTACACACACCGGGTGTTAGCGTTCACTTTTTATCGTTAACATCGAATAATTTATTTTTCGAATATCTGGATTTAATTGGATAATTAAATCGATAAATTAATAGTTGAAATTCCAGAAATAATTGAAATCTGGATTTAATGTGAATGAAAATGATTTATAAAGTTATATTAAATCATGTTGAAGTTATTGTGATGTTATAGAACTTTTAAAATTGAATTAAGAGTTAATCTGTGAAAATTGAATATTTTAATATTTAATCGACTATTGAAATTAGCCATTTTTCGAACAGTCTCAGAATTGGACGAAACTAGTTCCATTGGATCCGTAATAGTTTGTTATTATTGGATTTCAATTTTCGTAGCAATCGGAGTTGTCGTTTGACCGTGGCAGCTCGAAACGCATCGAAATTGTTTTAATATTAATTTAACGACTAAAAATAGTCATTTTTCAAAAAGTCTTGGATTTCGACGAAACTAGTTTCATCGGATCCGTAATGTGATATTATTGTATGGTTTCAAATTTTGTGTCAATCGGATGTACGGTTTGTCCGGGGCAAGCCAAAACGCATCGAAATCGGTTTAAATCGGTTTAATTTAAAATCGATCGTTTAATTCCGTAACTCGCACAGATGACCGAATTAGCTCCCGAAACACGTTCCATTGTGTTCGGAACGCGGGGTAAACCTTACAAACGCCAGGCGGCACGTGTGATTTAGAGATCGTTTGGAAAAGTCGTTTAAAATGAATTTAATATTAAAATAATAGATTATACGTATATATACACGTTAACAATCAAAACCCTAATTCATTTCTTGCTGCAGCCGCCACTATCATTTTAATGGCTAGAAATTCGTGTTCTTTCTCCCTCCAGATCTCTCAATCCGTTGACAATTACAAGAAATTTCCAACATGAAAAGTGTAGAGCACATCCTCTTCTATCAATCCAACGGTGGAGATCGGGAATGGAGTTTTGGATCGACGGCAAATCAAGCTTGAAGGGCCGGCTGTTGTTCACGTTTTTCAAGGTCAGGTCAAGGCCGAGCTCGATGCTATTCACGGTGGAGGTGGAGTTCGCGTAGGCCTTCGATTTGGTGGTGGAGTGATGATGTTTCGAGCGTTGTAGAGGGGTGCGAAATTGTTGAAGTGGACGACTTCTATGGGTTTGGTTGTGTGATGTTTAGCTGGGAGGAAGAAGAAGTAGAGGGTTGTTCAGATCTGAAGTAGAGAAAATGGAGGGCCTGGATTGAGTCTAGGGTTAGAAAAGAATTAAAAATGTAAATTGATTTATATTTAAATTCGTGTGATCTTTAAACTATCATATCTTTGTCATACGAGGTCGAAAACGCACGAAACTAGTTGCGTTCGAATCGTATTGTCGAGCACTACGCTATGAAACTGGATTGGAAGTAAATGGAGTCAGTGAAAATTTCGGGTAAAATTAAACGTCTGTTTAATTTTATTCGAAATAAACGCTGCAACCGTTTTAAAAGCAAAGGTGAGAACTCCTCACTCAATCGAATGTTTTGTTTCGATTTAAATTTTAAATAGTTGAGATTTAAAATTGTTGATAGTGTTAACTGGGATGATTGAATGATGATTGCTATTTATTGTGATAAATAGACATTATACGCCGTTATTAAGCGGAGGTTATTTATTAAAAACATATACCGCGATAATTTCACATTAAAGTGGAATTGGTATTATATATGTATGTAGCAATATATATATATATATTGGAATATGTATATATTAGAGTTGATTTCCCGCATTGTATAGCAGATGAGACCCTATTGCGCCGCATAATAGCGGATAATATTTATAAATCCTATATACCGCGATAATTTCACTGTGAAGTGAAATTGGTATTGTGCTAACATCTGTAGATGTAGGGAAACAGGTTGGAGGGATCCGACTGAATTCCTCACCGTAGTAATTTATTTACAAATATTGTTGTATTTCTGTTATCATATGATGATATATGATGTTTGGATGCTGTGATTGATGATTGGTGTTGTTGCATCATCGGATCCATTTTTGAAGTTTAAAAATAACGATTTTGATTTTAAATTGGGATTTTTGAATTATTATGAATGATTTATATAAAAGATGTATAAAATTGATATTTTATAAATTAAGAATACTGGAATTATAAAACTAGTTTTTATAAGTGTTAAAAATCGAAATAATGGAATTCTAAAAGGAGTTCCGTTAATGTTGAAAATAAGGTTATAAATAAAATCTTATAAGTAATAAGATTTATAATTTGTGAAGTTTTAAAAGAACGATTTTGTAAATAAATGGATTATAAGTACTTAACTTATAATATGGATTTCCGGTATATAATTGAGTTATATAATTTGAATTGGATAATAAAGGAGATTTATAAATCGAAGTTTTATAAATAGATTTGTAAATCCGAGAAACGACTTATTTTAATAAGTTAAGTTTATATAGCTTATTAAAGGAAGTATATTCACGATTTTGGATAGTGGATAATCCTTTAAATAAAATGTGTAGAAATGTTGAATTTGGACAACGAATTATATTCACAATTTTGGACAGTGAATTTATTGTTAAATAAAACGGAGATGTTTTGGAGAAGTGATATTATGAAATGAAGTAATTGTTTTAAAAAGATGTTTTTAAAACGTGTTAAGTATCGAAACATAGATTTCAACATTTATTGTTGAAATAGACGTTTCGAGGAATAAGGAAATGGTGGACTATAAGACTGTTGTTGTAGTAAATGGTTTCCGAAAGGAAATATTTTATATAGTATTGGGATTTATATATCTATCTAAATTTTGAATCCCTATACTAGTGATTTTCAGTTGTCATAACAATGTTTTACGTAACATTCGTTTTGAATCAAATAAATGTGTTTAAAAGAACGATTTCCTTAAAGAATAAAATATATACTTAATTTTAATTTAAGTATATTGAATATTTTCAAATGTTGAAAATAAATGGATTGGTGAATTACCTATTATTAAATAGGTATGGAAATGTTTTTCCAATATGAAGTGAAATGTTTTGAGATTTTATCTTCAAAGATAAATTGAAATGTGGAAATTGGTTTGAAATTGTTTTCAAATAATTGAAGTGTGGAAATTATATATCTTGTAAAGATATTTTTTGAAAGATAAATAATTTGGAATCTGATGATGCTGTGCAGATCTATTGATAGTTAAATAACCGACTATCAATGATTTCCTTGAATGGGTATATGTTGTGATTTGCTTGAATTTGAATGCCACGCTTATTTTTGAATAAGCGCTCACTATTCGGGTTAGCCGGGAAAGGAACTTTGGGTCGTATAACCCATTCCGAATTTGTGATACGGCGATATGGATCGTATTGAAGATCGGTGGTGAAGACCGGGTATCTGTGAAAATGATAGGACGACCTATCGATTGTCTTTGCACCGTTAGCTACGGTATAGAGATTTCCTTTGTGATGGGAAGTTTTATCGGGATATTGAATACCCGAATTGCAAGGGCTTCTTTGGAAGTGCCTTCGGTTCTGTTCGAACCGGGAAAAGACTTGTATGGTTACATGTCTGACATTACGTTTTGAGATGTAAAGCTGATTTCTTTCAAATACATTTCTATTGGTGGCGGAGAATTTATTCTCTTAGCTTAACACCCTTCTCTGAGACGTACGAGCTCAGAGGTTATGTAGTTGAAATTTATCAGCGATATATTCTCAATTTGGTAATGTGACATGCTGAGTGTTGCTGTGAAATGATCATTGTTTGATCATTTGTGATATGATCATTTGTTTGATCATTTATCTTTGTGATCATTACTTTGATCATTTGTTTGACCCAAAGCATGGCTTTTGTATAAAGCGTAGCTTTGTGGACGAGACTTCGTCAGGGCCTCAACAACCCGGAAATGGTCGAAACAGGAATGTTGCGGCAAGGTTATGAGGGTCGCGCCCTTTAGGGTATGTCATTTCCTTCTGGAAAGGGGTGGTATCATGGTATGGAGCCCAGATACTTACTCATGTGGACACACTTTATTTATTATATGTGATGTGGTTACCGAGCGCTCGGATAAAGGTCCCAAAGGACCGGGTGATGACATATTCGTGAGTTACCTAGTTATAGGGGTAACCCGGCCTTGTTGGCAGAGAGCGGTTTGTCTCTCGGAGCGTCCAGCCAGAGGTGTTTCCTACGTGGCATAGGAAGTTCCTTAGCCTGACCATTTGTTGGAAAATCCAAAGAAACAATAAGAACCCTTTACGATTGAAATTGTATAACCTGTCTCCTCAGGAGGGAGCTATAACAGGCATAATATAATGGTACCTATGATGGCTAAGATTAATATTATATTTCCGAAAGAATTTTACACTATGCACTAGTAATAATATCAAAATTGATTTGTTTTGCGTAGTAAGCATTTTTTACTATCATAAGAAGAAATCTCCTCCAAGTCTGCGATTGCATTGTGTGTGTGGTGGGAGGTCTTATGGTAGTTTCATTTTCCAAAAGAATTGCGGGTTTCAATGTTAAAATTCTATTGTTTTTTGTTTCTAAAGATAAACTGTTTTAGTTCTCACACCAGTCACCATGACTGACCTGGAGTTTATTATTTCCTTCCTAAACTATGAGTGCCCATCATTTTCCACACGGGCAGTCTAGAGTCAGGTTATCAGGTCATTCTGGATTCAGGGGATGCTATGGAGCTCAGGTGGCGAGCTGGATGGCGAGACGTATCATCTATACTATGTATTATTCCGCTGTGTATTCTGTATGAGGACAAGTTTATATAACTGTCCAATGTTGTATTGTTGTTGTAACCTCTGATGATGATGTAATGTATAAATGATATAGTTCTTTGATTTAAAGATTATTCATTTATCTATTATATGTTGTTCCGCTGCGATATGTGAGATTCTGATATTGTTCTGTGTTTTTCTGGTGTTTCTTCTTTCTTTCTCTTCTGTTTTCTTCTACCTCTTCTTTTTCTCCATAACAATTCAGTTTTTCCAGCATACGATTTCTCGGAAGTTGATACAGTGAATGTATTAATGTATTAATGTCGATTTTCGAGCGACGAAAAAATCGCGATCGTTACAACTGCCGAAAATCGACATTAATACATTCACTATATCAACTGCCGAGAAATCGAATGCCGAAAAAACCGAATTATTATGGATAAAAAGAAGAGGTAGAAGAAAACAGAAGAGAAAGAAAGAAGAAACACCAAAAAAACACAGAACAATATTAGAATCTCACATATCACAGCGGAACAACATATAATAGATAAATGAATAATCTTTAAATCAAAGAACTATATCATTTATACATTACATCATCATCAGAGGTTACAACAACAATACAACACTAGACAGTTATATAAACTTGTCCTCATACAGAATACACAGTGGAATAATACATAGTATAGATGATACGTCTCGCCATCCAGCTCGCCACCTAAGCTCTATAGCATCTCCTGAATCCAGAATGACCTAATAACCTGATTCTAGACTGCCCGTGTGGAAAATGATGGGCACCCAGAGTTTAGGAAGGAAACAATAAACTCCAGGTCAGTCATGGTGACTGGTGTGAGAACTAAAACAGTTTATCTTTAGAAACAAACAACAATAGAATTTTAACATTGAAACCCGCAATGCTTTTGGAAAATGAAACTACCATAAGACCTCCCACCACACACATAATGCAATCGCGGACTAGGAGGAGATTTCTTCTTATGATAGTCAAAAATGCTTACTACGCAAAACAAATCATTTTTGATATTATTACTAGTGCATAGTGTAAAATTCTTTTGGAAATATAATATTAATCTTAGCCAGCATAGGTACCATTATACTACGCCTGCTATAGCTGCCTCCTGAGGAGACAGGTTATACAATTTCAATCGTAAAGGGTTCGTATTGTTTCTTTGGATTTTCCAACAAATGGTCAGGCTAAGGAACTTCGTATGCCACGTAGGAAACGCCTCTGGCTGGACGCTCCAAGAGACAAACTGCTCTCTGCCAACAAGGCCGGGTTACCCCTGTAACTAGGTAACTCACGAATATGTCATCACCTGGTCCTTTAGGACCTTTATCTGAGCACTCGGTAACCACATCACACATAATAAATAAAGTGTGTCCACATGAGTAAGTATTTGGGCTCCATACCATGATACCACTCCTTTCCAGAAGGAAATGACATATCCTAAAGGGCGCGACCCTCATAACCTTGCCGCAACATTCCTATTTCGACCATTTCCGGGTTGTTGAGGCCCTGACGAAGTCTCTTCCACAAAGCTACGCTTTATACAAAATCTATGCTTTGGGTCAAACAAATGATCAAAGTAATGATCACAAAGATAAATGATCAAACAAATGATCATATCACAAATGATCAAACAATGATCATTTCACAGCAACACTCAGCATGTCACATTACCAAATTGAGAATATATCGCTGATAAATTTCAACTACATAACCTTTGAGCTCGTACGTCTCAGAGAAGGGTGTTAATCTAAGAGAATAAATTCTCCGCCACCAACAGAAATGTATTTGAAAGAAATCAGCTTTACATCTCAAAACGTAATGTCAGACACGTAACCATACAAGTCTGTTCCAGGTTCGAACAGAACCGAAGGCACTTCCAAAGAAGCCCTTGCAATCCGAGTATTCACAATCCCGATAAAACTTCCCATCACAAAGGAAATCTCTATACCGTAGCTAACGGTACAGAGACAATCGATAGGTCATCCTATCATTTTCACAAATACACGGTCTTCACCGCCGGTCTTCAATACGATCCATATCGTCGTATCACAAATTCGGAATGGGTTATACGAGCCAAAGGTCCTTTCCCGACTCACCCGAATAGTGAGCGCTTATTCAAAAATAAGTGTGGCATTCAAATTCAAGCAAATCACAACTAATACCCATTCAAGGTAATTATTGATAGTCTGTTATTTAACTATCAATAGATCTGCACAACATCAACAGATTCCAAATAATTTTCCAAATAATTTATCTTTCAAAAAATATCTTTACAAGATATATAATTTCCACACTTCAATTATTTGAAAACAATTTCAAATCAATTTCCACATTTCAATTTATCTTTGAAGATAAAATCTCAAAACATTTCACTTCATATTGGAAAAACATTTCCATACCTATTTAATAATAGGTAATTCACCAATCCATTTATTTTCAAAATTTGAAAATATTCAATATACTTAAATCAAAATTAAGTATATATTTTATTCTTTAAGGAAATCGTTCTCTTAAACACGTTTATTTTAGTCAAAATGAATGTTACGTAAAACATTGTTACGACAACTCAAAATCACTAGTATAGGGATTCGAAATTTAGATAGATATATAAATCCCAATACTATATAAAATATTTCCTTTCGGAAACCATTTACTATAACAACAGTGTTATAGTCCACCATTTCCTTATTCCTCGAAACGTCTATTTCAACAATAAATGTTGAAATCTATGTTTCGATACTTAACACGTTTTAAAAACATCTTTTTAAAACAAGTACTTCATTTCATAATATCACTTCTCCAAAACATCTCCGTTTTATTTAACAATACATTCACTGTCCAAAATCGTGAATATAATTCGTTTAATAAGCTATATAAACTTAACTTATTAAAATAAGTTGTTTCTCGGATTTACAAATCTATTTATAAAACTTCGATTTATAAATCTCCTTTATTATCCAATTCAAATTATATAACTCAATTATATACCGGAAATCCATATTATAAGTTAAGAACTTATAATCCATTTATTTACAAAATCGTTCTTTTAAAACTTCACAAATTATAAATCTTATTACTTATAAGATTTTATTTATAACCTTATTTTCAACATTAACGGAACTCCTTTTAGAATTTCATTATTTCGATTTTTAACACTTATAAAAACTCGTTTTATAATTCCAGTATTCTTGTTTGACTCTGATATATATATATATATATATTGTTATCCCGCCTTTTGGCAAGGCCGTGACACCAAGGACTTGACTAGATACCGGTAACAGATTGTCTCGGAAGTCGGTTACACGTAAGGATCACTACGGATATCGATGAATTTTGTCCGAGTCCAGTTCGGGCTGCAATTGATAAGACGCGTCAAGCAGAGCCATGGGAACCAACGATCCAAGTTTCAAGTCAATCCGATTTCGTATGCTCGAGATATCGTCGACAAAAGATGGAGTAGGGCACCTTAAGTTCGAATCCATAGGTTTCGCCTATGTTCGAATCCATTGGCCAGGAAACAGTTCGAATCCATCGAACTTCCATTGCCTCGACTCCAGCAGCTCTCCCTTGCTTCGACTCCATCAGCATAGAAGCTCTCGTTCGAATCCAGCCGGACCAAGTAGTTAGCTGTACTTCGAATCGATTCGAACGATACCTTAAGTTCGAATCGATTGGAGCTTTCTACAATTCGAATCCATCAAGAAAGGGAACTTCGAATCCAGAAGACATTGCTTCACTTCGAATCCATCGTGGAAGCTTACCTTCGAATCGATAAGACAAAGCTTCACTTCGAATCGATAAGAGATAGCTTCACTTCGAATCCGGGAGACGCAGCTTGCCCTCGACTCCACCATCTTCGAATCCAAATCGTGGATTCGACCCAGTCAAAGCGGAGTGCAAAGCGGACCGATTCGAAGAAAGCGCACCACGTCACCATCCTCACAAGCAGGAAGATCGATTCGAACGAATCGATTCGAGCATATCGATTCGAACGACTCCAAAATACGAAAAACACCAACTTGAATCGATCATAACTCGAGTTCTACAAGTCCAAATCCCATGAAATTTTCACAGAAGCTCAAACACATGATGAAGAATGTACACACCAAATTTCAGCTCGATTGGATGATTTCTTGATCGATTCGAACCAAGGGTCGAATCGATCCCAAAGTGGGCCCGGATCTCCAGATTTCGGCCATGTGGGCCCCCTGATGTGCCAGAACTGGTCTCCCCTCATTTTGGGCGAAATACCAGCCTCCCACACCTATAAATAGACCCCCTGGTCATTCAGAAAAGAGGTCGGATAATTCTAAGTACTGAAGAGCGCCCAGATTCTGCCAGATCTACTCCAGAACACCGCCGCTGCTTTAGTTTGACACTTAGCATTTGAATTCAGTTGTATTACATTATCAACTACTGTAATCTTCAAGTAATCGAGCAATAAAATCATCAAACTTCATAGTGGACGTAGGCAAAACGCCGAACCACTCTAAATCGCTTGTCTTTGTAATTTACTTTCTGTTATTTGGAGTTTTTGTTAGATAATCCACAGTTTTAATTTTCATTCTTCACTTTTATCTCTTCAAAAACTTCCGAAGAGTGTTGTGCCCATTTTTGGTACAAACACTTTGGTGCTTTCACTGAGAAAAAACCAGCTTTTTTCTCCTGCTCCTTGGATCTACCATCGATACCGGATTGCACAAATCCAAGAGGAAGATCCAGATCTTCGATTCACAGTCCTTCCATTCTACTCAGATTTGCATAAAATCTAGGAAAAGGATTCATCGTTCAAAATGGTTAGCACGAGAACCACTTCTGCAGCTCCAGGACAAGAAGGTAGGGATGGACAGAATCCTGCTCAACAGCAGCCACCCAACCAAGACAACACTGCCCACTCAGATCCGTCTGGGGCAGTCACTAGACAAGAATTTCAGATGTTACTCCAAGAATTGACTCAGAGTCGGCAACAGTTAGCCGAACAGCTGCGAGCCAATATCGAGTTGACAAATCAACTGAATCGCCAGGGCCGTAGGAGGTCCAGGAGGGATGATGTTTCCCGTTCACCCACTGAAAGTTCTGCTTCATCTGACTATCGTCGTAGATCTACCCGTCCCCGATTAGACGGCGATTATGCTCAGACTACGGGATATCAGCCCGCTCTAACTGTCGGGCAATTGAGGGTAGGACCATCAACCAGCTTCCAGGCTGGGCCATCAGCACGGGGTGGCCGCACTTCACAATACACTGCGGACAATCATGTCACAGCTGCAACCGCGGAAACAAGGGTCGATGCCCGATATCTTCCAGATTCGGGTAATCAACAGCAAGGGCGTACTTCTGAACCATACGTCCAGGAAGACGCTGAGCCAAGGAGGCGAAACTTGGACCGTCGACAGCGCCCGGTCCAAACTCGCATTGTGGAACCCGACCACACCTTAGCTCAGCAGGCTCAGAATGTAGCAATGCCGGACATCCCGACTATGATACGTCAAATGATCCGTGAAAGCCAGGGACTTACCAATGACGATTGGGGAATCTCTCGAAGCCATACTCCTTTCACGGACGAAATACTATACGCTGAACCTCCTCGGCGATTCAGAATGCCGACTCTCCCTATGTACGAGGGAAGTTCTGATCCCAATCAGCATATACTGAAATACGAATGGTCAATGAGCGCCGCAAGGGCCGACGATGCAGTGAAATGCCGTAGCTTCCCCATTTCACTGGGAGGAATTGCAACAATGTGGTTTACAAGACTACCTCCAAGATCTATCTCATCATTCGACCAGTTGGCTAAGAAATTTGTTGAACAGTTCCGTATGCATGTTGCCAGACCCAAAGATGTTAACACCCTGTCCAATGTTACCCAGGCTCGTGGGGAAACATTGAGGCGTTACTTGGAGAGGTTCCATGCGGCATGCGTGGAAATAAGTAATCCCAATGACAACTCAATTTTAATGGCATTGACAAAGGGAATTGATCCCGATTCTGAATTTGGAAACTGGTTAGCCGGAAAACCCCCCGCATCGTTGGACCGTTTCTACTCCAAAGCCGCTCAATTCTTACGGCAAGAGGACGCGAAACAGTCTAGGAAGCAGGACGATGCAAAACCCGGGAGTGAGGGAATACAAAGCAATGTCGCAGTTAAACAGTCCGGTGACAATTCCGGAAAAGTCCAGTTAAACATACAGAACAAGCAAGCTCAGCCAAGAGGTGGCAATGGTCAGAATAAGAAGAGAGACCCGAATCCGGGCCCACGGCGAAGGGCTCCGATGTTCGAAAGTTATACACCGTTAAACACATCACTGGAGAATGTATATCTGCAGACTTGCAACACCGAACAATATAAGAAACCCGCTCCGAAGCGGTCGTCAGAAAGGCAGATTCAGACGGGAAAGTTTTGTAGGTTTCATGAGAGCTATGGCCACAATACTAATGACTGTCGCCATTTGCAAGATCTGATAGAAAAGTTGATCAGGGAAAGGAAGTTAGATCAATTCGTGCGGGCGCCGCAGTCTGGTGGTGCGGGCCCATCGAATCCAAACCGTGCACAAGATCAGGAAAGACAAGAGGAACCCGCTCGTACAGGCGGGAGGCTAGTTATCAATACCATAAGTGGTGGTCCTCATCCAGCAGACAGGAGCTGGAGGGAAATGGAGTCGTATGCTAGCTCTATCAGGCATGCGAGCTTCGAATGCTGCAGTAATTGTGAGGATGGAACCCCGGCTAAGCAACAAAAAACGATGTCTGACGATATCATATTCAGAAGCAGAGATGCCGACAAAATCGAAGCTCCAACGATTGATCCACTGGTCATATCTGCCCAGGTTGGTCCTGCTTGGATGAAGAGGATCCTGGTTGACAGTGGGAGTTCTGTGAACATTCTATTCAAGCGAGCTTACGATTTAATGAAGATGGAGGCAAAAGACCTAAAACCCTGCCAATCCCGGGTTCATGGCTTCAATGGCAGTGCAACGATACCTACTGGAATAGTGGAACTACCAGTGGAACTAGGGATCGGAGAGCGCAGGAGAGTTCGACTGCTACAATTCGTTGTTCTTGACATTGCTTCACCGTACAATGCATTCCTAGGCCGACCAGCTCTCGCTGAATTCAGGGCAGCCATTGCCCCGTGGTGTTTGACTTTAAAATTCCCAACCGATCATGGTATAGGAATCGTTCAGGGAGATCAGGCAGCAGGAAGAGCCTGTTATGTTGCTGAATTGCGAGAAGCACAGAAGAAGGAGAAAGGAAAGGGCGTAGAGGAATCTCTCTGCGTCCGTTTTTCTGATAATTGACAGCTAACGCCTGGGCCCCGGCCCGGGCACCACTACCAATTCCTTAGAGATCTTGACCCTAGAGATAGCGAAGATAAAGCTGAAGTAGAAGAGAATCAAGCGTCTCCAGCCGAACTGACTGTGGACGTCCCGGTCAGCGAGGATGACGACTCGAAAGTACTGAAAGTTGGATCTCAACTGGGAAAACAGATACAACAGGAATTGGTTGAATTTCTTCAGGCGAATCTTGATGTCTTTGCCTGGACGCACTCCGACATGTGCGGAATCTCACCGAACATTGCAAGTCACTCTTTAAATATTGATCCACGACACGTTCCGGTCAAGCAAAAGAGGCGTGGTATGGATCCAGAGAGATCTGCCGCCCTTAAAGAAGAAATTGATAAATTACATTCGAATGGTTTCATCCGAGATGCTCTATACCCAGAGTGGGTGTCAAATCCGGTAATGGTTCGAAAGCCAAACGGGAAATGGAGAACTTGTGTCGATTACTCTGATTTAAACAAAGCCTGTCCAAAAGATAGTTTTCCACTTCCCCGAATTGACCAACTCGTTGACTCAACTGCAGGTCACAAATTGTTATCCGTTATGGACGCTTATTCAGGTTATAATCAGATACCCATGCATCTACCCGATCAAGAACATACTAGTTTCGTAACCGATCTGGGACTCTACTGCTACAGAGTCATGCCCTTTGGTTTAAAGAATGCCGGAGCAACTTACCAACGCTTGGTTAATCGAATGTTCGCTGATCAAATCGGGAAGACCATGGAAGTCTATGTGGATGACATGTTAGTTAAGTCCCGATTTTCCACAGATCACGTCAAGGATTTAAATTCAATGTTCTGTATCTTGCGTGAGTATGGAATGAAGCTTAACCCGCTAAAATGCCACTTCGGCGTCGCATCCGGAAAGTTTCTAGGGTTCATTGTTAACGCTCGTGGGATAGAGGCAAACCCCGAGAAGATCTGGGCGATAAGGAATTTGCAAACTCCAAAGACCATCAAGCAAGTCCAGAGTCTCAACGGGAAGGTAGCAGCGCTAAGCAGGTTCATCTCAAAATCCACTGATAAATGTATTCCTTTCTTCGATCTAATCCGGAAAGGGAAACGAAACTTTGAATGGACCACGGAATGTGAAGGTGCATTCCGATCGCTGGTTCAACACCTCTCTACGCCACCGATTTTGTCGAAACCAATTGATCACGAACAATTATACCTTTACCTGGCGGTATCAGAGCATGCGATCAGTGCTGCTTTGGTCCGGGAAGAAGATCGAGTGCAGAAACCGGTCTATTATGTCAGTAAACGACTGACCGGAGCTGAGAGAAATTACCCCAGGTTGGAGAAACTGGCTTACTGCTTGGTCATTGCCTCGAGAAAGCTTCGTCCTTATTTTCAAGCACATCCGCTTACTGTGTATACCGATCAGCCGTTACGACAGGTCCTCACGCGGCCTGAGACGTCTGGAAGGTTACTCAAGTGGAATATTGAACTGAGCCAATTTGACATTACTTATTCTCCGCGGAGAGCCATTCAAGGGCAAGTCCTAGCTGACTTCATAGCTGAATTTACTATTCCTGACGAATTACCTGAAACCAGCGAGTCTCCTGAATATATATGGAAGCTTTATTCAGATGGTGCATCAAACGATCGATGTTCGGGCGCCGGAGTCGTGCTAGAAACCCCCGAAGGTCGATCCATATGCTATGCTTTGAAGTTTGATTTTCACGCAACCAACAATGAGGCCGAGTATGAAGCCCTGTTGGCTGGGTTAAAGCTTGCCAGAGATCTGAAAATTATCGCTATAGAAGTGTATTGTGATTCACAGTTGGTTGTCTGTCAGGTACGAGGAGAATATCAAGCGAGAGATCGAAGGTTAGCTGCTTATCTAGCCCGAGTTCAGGAAGCGCTGGATCAATTTGATTATTATGCTATTTACTACATACCACGAGATCGCAATCAAAAGGCCGATTCATTGGCAAAGTTGGCCAGCACAGGTGAAGCACAGCAAATGGGACTCGTCCCGGTCGAAACTTTGCCTTCCCCGAGCATCGATCAAATCAAAACGACTGATGTGTTAGAGACCTTTCCCATCAGAGAATCATGGATGACTCCGTATCGAAATTATATTGAGAATGGGATATTGCCTGAACGCCGAAATGAGAAAAGGCAAATTCTACGAAAAGCTTCGCGGTTCATCATTCAGGACGGGATCATGTATAGAAAAGGTTATTCTGTTCCACTCCTCCGGTGTATCGCTCACGACGAAGTCAAACGAGTGTTACATGATGTGCACGAGGGAGAATGTGGCGATCACACCGGTGGACAAGCGCTTGCTAAGAAAATACTCAGATATGGATATTACTGGCCGACCGTGAATCGAGATGCTGCCAATTACGCCAGGAAGTGCGACAAGTGCCAAAAACACGCTCGAATTCCAAGAGCCCCGCCTACCGAGTTAACTCAAATGGTCAGTCCCTGGCCGTTCGCTATGTGGGGTATCGATATCATTGGCGCTTTGCCTCTGGCAAAAGGTGGTGCGAAGTATGCCATCGTTGCAGTTGATTACTTCACGAAATGGGCTGAAGCCGAAGCACTCGCAACGATTACGTCAAAGAAAGTGATAAACTTTGTGGTCCGCAATATCATTTGCCGATTTGGACTCCCGCACACCATCATCACCGATAACGGGATCCAATTCGAGAGTTCAGAGTTCAAAAGTTTCTGCCAACGATTTCATATTCATAAAAAGTTCTCTGCAGTCGCACATCCACAAGCGAATGGTCAGGTCGAAGCTGTTAACAAAGTTATCAAATCCATCTTAAAGAAGCGACTGAAAAAGGCTGGGGGCAAATGGGTCGATGAACTTCCTATGGCGTTATGGGCCTATCGAACAACTCACAAGACCGCAACTGGACACACCCCATTTTCCTTATCCTATGGCTCGGAGGCCGTCATTCCAGTGGAGACAGAAGTATTTTCTCACCGCGTAACTTATTACGATCCGAAAACAAACGCTATATTACTCGCTGAGTCTTTGGATCTGTTGGACGAGAAACGAGAAGAAGCTGATTTAAGAGCGGCCGCTTACCGAAGTCGGGTCGCCCGATTATATAACACTAAAGTTCGCCCCCGAACCTTTGATCTTGGTGATCTGGTCCTCAAGAGAGTATACCCGGTCCCTTCGCACATGAAACCAAATTGGGAGGGACCGTACGTAATTACGCAACGACTTGGAGATGGCACATTCAAACTATCAACCGTGGACGGTCTAGTTTTACCAAGAGCCTGGAACAGCGAGAGTCTCCGTCGCTATTACATATGACAGGCTTTATTTATTTCATTATGTTTTTTATTCAGCAATTTACTTTTGCATTTCGAAATTAGAATTTGTAATAAGGCAACTGATTTGCCATATTTTCTTATTTCAGCAATAAAATGCCATCTCTTCGAGCCAGAGCTGTGATTCATTAAATACAATGTACAACATCACGATGCACGAAGAGCTAAGTTCCATCACACAGTGGAATTTATTCAAGTAGGGAGTGGCTATGAAGCAATCAACCACTCGCTAAATGAAACCCGAGCTCGGGGGCAAGCCATCCCATCAGGCCACGAAATGGGTTGATACACGACAACCCTTCATTCAACTCCGTACTCCCAGAGTGCGAGGCGGAGTATAAACATTCTTTCAACTCCGTACTCCCAGAGTGCGAGGCGGAGTATAAACATTTTTCCTAAACCCCAGAGTACTCCAAGAGCGCGAGCTGGGTACAAGCTTTTTACTTAACTCCGTGCTCCCAGAGCGCGAGGCGGAGTACAAACATTCATTTAACTCCGTGCTCCCAGAGTGCGAGGCGGAGTATAAACATTCATCTAACTCCGTACTCCCAGAGTGCGAGACGGAGTATAAACATTCATCTAACTCCGTACTCCCAGAGTGCGAGGCGGAGTATAAATATTCTCCTAAAAACCCCAGAGAACTCCGAGAGCGCGAGCTGGGTATAAACACTAACAAACTCCAGCTTCCGAGAGCGCGAACTGGAGTATAAACATTAACGAACTCCAGCTTCCGAGGACGCGAACTGGAGTGTAAACATTAATTAACTCCGTGCTTACAGTACACAAAGCAGAGTATAAACATACGGCAACTCTACACTTCTCCCCAATACAGGGGGCAGAACCATAACACATAACAAGTTGAAGACAGAAAGAGAATTGATTTTCGGTCCCATTATCAACAAAAAGAATCTGATTACAAAGTGTTTATGAAAAATTCTGCTAGTGGGAGCCGAATCCACATCTATACACGGCTATAGAAAAATCGACAAAATGCTACCCTACGCAACAAAGATTTAGGGAAAGAAGTTCATTCTTTCTTCTTCCTTATCTTCTTCTTTGGAGTAGCTCCACCTGATCCGCTGCCCGGCTTCTTCCTCGATCGCTTGCTCTTTTCAGGCTTGCCCTCCGGCAGCGATATGATGTCGACATCTTCCTCAGAGCTGGAGGCGACGGAAGTTCTTCTAGGAGGACGAGCCGGGGGCATAGGAGTAGTAGCAGGAGGAGGGCCAGGAGCGGTCTCGATCAATACAGTACCACCCGGCGAAATCACCATTAACGGGGCGGGCCCGGGCGGACTAGAACCAACGTTCCCTGCTGTCATCTCGGCAGCAATCTCAGCTAAAACGTCGTCCTCACGAGATGCTTGGGCCGCATCAGATGTGCCAATGGCTGGCATAGATAAACTAGCGGCTGGAGCAGACTCATTCACAACATCGGACGGGTTGGCAGAGGGATCGATGGGTTCATTAAGAAGCTCCTCAATCATCTGAGCGCTGAAAGAAAACATATTTACATCTCCCTCCTCGCCAATCAAAGTAGAAGTCGTGATGGCTTCAGAAAAAACTACCCCTTGTGTTTGCTGAGGAACTGATAAAGCAAGGGGCGCAGAAACTATAACTTCGGTCACTGAAATACGACAAAACGAAGACTGTTAGCCAAGTGTGTTGCTTAAGGTTCTTCACAACAAAACTACGAGAAGCGTTCAAATACCTTCCTTAGTCTGGACCGAAACATGGGTAGAATTATCGGCGGAAGATAACAACGGTTGGTCAGGATTATATGCAGGAACGGAGTGGGGGTCTACCGCATCAGTAGTCTCGGGCAATGTTGAGATTACAGCTCCAACACTCGCCTCGTGATGCGCGGTCCCCGAACCTTCGCCTGTCTCTGATGACTGGACGCCGAGTCTTTCTTTCGCCATAGAAATCACCACCTCATGAAGGGCCTTCCTCTCACCCTCAGTAAGCAGGCGCATCTCCAGTTCAAAGTCGTCAAGTGATCCATCTGGATGCGCCGCTCTCTTCTCGTTCACCAGCCGGGTCCAGGCATTATACAAGATCATGGAGTCATCTCCCAGCCACGCTAGATTTCTGTGTTCCAGCACATTAGCGTTATACGTAACTAGGAGGTCGTCAAACTCAGCATCTAGCCTGGACCTCTCCTCCAAGATTTTTTCCTGAATCTCCGCTTCCACAGACTTAGCCTTGACCGCCGCCGCAGCAAGTTCGGCCCTGAGGGATACTGCTTGGTCGCAAGCCTCTTGAGCAGTAGCGTTCGCATCGTCTTTCTCCTTCACCATTTCAGCGAATTTGGCCTTGAGCTCGTTCAGCTCTTTAACGGCTAAGTCTCGCTCAGCTGCAACGGTGGTATTGCGATGGCCCATCTCTTCCACTGTGGCACAGTGTTCTTGCTGCATCCTCGCTAGTTTGGCCACGACTCCCTCGTGTTTCTTAAGAGTTTCAATCTCTGACTTTCGGGACGTCTCCACTTCGGATTGAAGAACTTGGATAATGCGTTTCTGCTTCGCAATGTCGACGTCACGTTCAGCAATGATTTTCGCCCTGTCGAAAGCTACTCTAGAAGCCTTCACGGCTGCCTTATACCACTCCTTGTACTGAGCGTAGAAGTCGTGGATGTAGTTATGAGCAGTGGTCTCAGCCTCTGGTGGAATTCTTTTGAAGTTAGGCGGGAAGATGTAGCCATCCATGCAAATCTCCGGGTAGTCGTTTTTCATTTGGGCGAGTTTGGCAGCTCCCTCGCTTGTCAGCTCGGCCGGAGCTTGTTCAATTATAGCAGCTGCTGTTGGTTCCACTCTTGGCCGTTGAGCATCAGGCCGAGAAGACTGAGAAGGCAACTGTTGCTGATGAGATGGCCCTGGGAGGTCTACTGGAGCCCTGGGAGGCGGAGGAGAGCGAGATCGGGGTCGGTGTTGGTATCCCCGGTCTCTATCAGAGTAATCATAACCAGAGCGGTTACGCGAGTAATCCCTGTCTCTGTCATAACGTTCTTGACTCGAGTAGCCTCGCCCATGGTCCCTATCTGTCTCTCTCCTACGGGAGTCATAAAATGGAGAAGATTGACGCACGTTCCGAAGCCTATCTAAAGTGGAGCCACGCCCTGACATCTCACCTGCAATAAGAAAGAATTACGGATTAAAATCCCATAAAGCAATGTTTACTATGCAGAAGTCATGAAGTGCCGTGAAAGTGTGTGTAAATGTGTAAACCCCCAAACCGACCGGAAGTGTTGACCGCACTTAAAGGAAAGGGCTCGTTCATATTTAAGACATCTTGTAATTCCTCCAACCCAGGATTATGAGAAATTGATATATAGTCTGGGATAGGAATATCGTCAAGCCCTTTGAGAGAATCTCTCGAATGAGAAGGGGCGGCCTCGGAAATCATGACTCCGGAAGCGGGAAGAAACACATCTACAGATTTTCCCCCTTTTGACTTAAGTTTTTTGGAAACGGCGGCCTTGCCTTTCCGTTTTTCTCCCGATTCCTCCAAGTTTCCCGAAAGGTCAGCCATCGGCTCTGAATCCGTCTGAGTTCTTTCTTCGTCACTCGCCTCGATTATTCTGATCCCGAGTGACCTCTTCGCTTTTCTCTCCTTGGGTTTCTTCTTATTTTCCTTCTTGGAGACGGACTTTGAAAATCCCTCAACAACTATGCTTTGGTTAATGTCAATCAAACCCAGAACTCTTAAGTTGTAGTCGTTCAGCACCGAGTCAATATGCCTCAGCTCGCTTGGGACTTCTTGAAGACTCCGGACAGTACCCTTGAAACGCCCTCCATCGGGCCTAGAGATAATAGCTGTAAAAGGAATGGAATGTCGATTTTAATACCGAAGAGATACTGGTCAAAGAAACAGGTTAAGGCACTTACGTCTAGATAACCATCGCCTAGCAAAACCCGGAGGGCATCGAACGTAGAACCATTCGTTCTTGAAGTAGCTCAGTCGCGTCCAAGCTCCAACTACAACTTGGCAATTTCTAACTGCCTCCAAAAATGTAAAAGACGGGCTATCACCCCTGCTCTTGAAGTTAAATATATGTCTGATTTCATAGGGCCTCGGCGGGCGAAAAAGACAGTCCATGAATATTACGAAGACACTATTCAGCAGCGCGTGCCCGTTGGGATGAAGTTGTGAAGGAGCAATCCCTAAATATGATAGCATCCTTCGGATATATTGATTGAAGGGAGGAAGAGTTCCAGCCGCACAAGCATGACGGTAGAATGCTGTATATCCTTCAGGCGGATTGTGCGGTCTATCGGTGGCGCTGGGCAATAATACGTCACCCAGAGATATGTTATGCTTTAAACATATTCGTCCCAACAAGGATTCATATATGTTGGACTGAACCGAATCAACAGGGTCCTCAATAAATATCGCTTCCGGCAATTCATCTGGAGCCGGATCGATTACGTCGGCAGGGATGTCAGGAATCTCAAGCACGGGAGGAGTCGAGCTCTGCACCTCTTGTTGTTGGGAGCTCGAAGATTCCATAATTAGCTAACTCATTAGAAAGCAACATTAATTTTATGAACAAGCCCGTGCATGCCCCAGTGTAGTGTGTGTGAACATGTCGTGCAGTGCAAGTATTATACATCACTCGAGCAAATTTAACAGAATGAAGCGAGGTGTTCGTACAACATAACTTGGGAATTTAAGAAAGAAAGTGACCGTCATCGCTGACCGTCATTTCCGCACCATCCAAACGCTACGGACCAACTTCAAGTATAAATCAGTTGTATTATTGGTTAAGTCATGGTTCCATCGACGAGCTTCAAAGGAAATTCAGGTTCAAGTCTGTTAATCAAGTTCGATTATGCAAGGCCGAAGCTCGTCGGAGTCAAGTATGCCAAAGTTCGTTAAGTTCATCAGAGAATAACTTGAAACTGGTCGTAGTTCATATGATGGAGCAAGTCGAGAAGCAATGGTATCAGAGGACGAAGACGTTCGAATCCATCGACTTCGAATCGATAAGGGTCGAATCGATGGAGTTCGATTCCAGGTACTTCGAATCCGTATGGTTCGACTCGATGTAACTTTGTGATAGAGGAGCACTTCGAATCCGTAGGCTCCACATTGTTTCGAATCGATCAGGATTCAATTCTTTCGAATCGATCTAAATGACATCACTTCGAATCGATCGAATCGACCTTTTCCCTCCAAGTCATCGATTCGAAACCTTGCCCTCGAAATCGATTCGAACCGGTCATTCCTGGATCGATGCCAAACAACGGGAGACGACCCACTCCATTCAGATTTCATCACTCCTCGACTCCATCGAGTCGACCCATTCCATTCAGATCTCATCACTTCACGGAATTTTCTAAGGCAAAGATAATTCCATTTTCCTCATCTCGAAACGATCCATTGAATACCTGTTTGGATTTCGAGTAAAAGCGTGGAAGGAATCGATTGTTTTAAGGAGAGCAGGTGTGTCTTGGTCTTGGAAAAAACGATTCGAAGAAGAAGCTCTCAAAACAGTGAAAAGTAAAAAGTAAAAAGTGAACAGGACCCCGGTATATATAGGAGAAACGAGACCATTCGCCTCCCGGTCAAACGCAACCGGGAATAATGGGTCTAACTCATCGATTCGAAGCAGAATCTTCGAATCCATCGCCACAGGTCCAGATCGATTCGAAGCTGACCAGGCGACCTCGTCGACTCGGACTCGAATACCTACACCAGACGACTTCGAGGCTTTTCCTTCGAATCCGCAGCATCGACTCGAAGCACTGCGTCGATCAACCAGTTCGAATCCCTCCTTTAGTTCGAATCCATCCGGTTTCGAATCCTTTGCCACATCGAATCCATTCCAGCAGCATCGAAACAAAGCAACATTGATTCGAGCGCTTACGACTTCGACTCCATCAACTCAGAGAACATCGAATCCACGCAATATCGATTCGAAGGGGCACAGCTTCGAATCCATCGCCAACCACTGATGAAAATGGACGAATAGTCTCAATGTTTGGAATTGCTTGTCTACTCTTGTACCGATTCAGGAGAGGATCAGTACGAGAGGATGATCATAGATAATCATAAAAGCAGTGTTTTAACTCAAATCTCAAATCGGTCCAGGAGAGGACCGACGCAGATTTCGATAGTAAACCGAACTGACAACAACTTGCAATCACGCAACGTTAATCAAAGCCAAGACAATACACGTATGCGCGTATTTCTGACTAATGTTTGATCTCTATCATTTACAGGGATCGAATATTCATCTCGTCATGACTCAAAAAACTGACAGCCAGTCACTATTTTACGACGGTCGATTACGGCAATACAGAATGCAACTTTCGGTAAAGCATGTCATAGCTGTCCAGTGAGAGACTGCAACTTTTCAAAGCACGTCATGTTTACACAAGACGTACTTTGGGGGGCAAATGTTATCCCGCCTTTTGGCAAGGCCGTGACACCAAGGACTTGACTAGATACCGGTAACAGATTGTCTCGGAAGTCGGTTACACGTAAGGATCACTACGGATATCGATGAATTTTGTCCGAGTCCAGTTCGGGCTGCAATTGATAAGACGCGTCAAGCAGAGCCATGGGAACCAACGATCCAAGTTTCAAGTCAATCCGATTTCGTATGCTCGAGATATCGTCGACAAAAGATGGAGTAGGGCACCTTTAGTTCGAATCCATAGGTTTCGCCTATGTTCGAATCCATTGGCCAGGAAACAGTTCGAATCCATCGAACTTCCATTGCCTCGACTCCAGCAGCTCTCCCTTGCTTCGACTCCATCAGCATAGAAGCTCTCGTTCGAATCCAGCCGGACCAAGTAGTTAGCTGTACTTCGAATCGATTCGAACGATACCTTAAGTTCGAATCGATTGGAGCTTTCTACAATTCGAATCCATCAAGAAAGGGAACTTCGAATCCAGAAGACATTGCTTCACTTCGAATCCATCGTGGAAGCTTACCTTCGAATCGATAAGACAAAGCTTCACTTCGAATCGATAAGAGATAGCTTCACTTCGAATCCGGGAGACGCAGCTTGCCCTCGACTCCACCATCTTCGAATCCAAATCGTGGATTCGACCCAGTCAAAGCGGAGTGCAAAGCGGACCGATTCGAAGAAAGCGCACCACGTCACCATCCTCACAAGCAGGAAGATCGATTCGAACGAATCGATTCGAGCATATCGATTCGAACGACTCCAAAATACGAAAAACACCAACTTGAATCGATCATAACTCGAGTTCTACAAGTCCAAATCCCATGAAATTTTCACAGAAGCTCAAACACATGATGAAGAATGTACACACCAAATTTCAGCTCGATTGGATGATTTCTTGATCGATTCGAACCAAGGGTCGAATCGATCCCAAAGTGGGCCCGGATCTCCAGATTTCGGCCATGTGGGCCCCCTGACGTGCCAGAACTGGTCTCCCCTCATTTTGGGCGAAATACCAGCCTCCCACACCTATAAATAGACCCCCTGGTCATTCAGAAAAGAGGTCGGATAATTCTAAGTACTGAAGAGCGCCCAGATTCTGCCAGATCTACTCCAGAACACCGCCGCTGCTTTAGTTTGACACTTAGCATTTGAATTCAGTTGTATTACATTATCAACTACTGTAATCTTCAAGTAATCGAGCAATAAAATCATCAAACTTCATAGTGGACGTAGGCAAAACGCCGAACCACTCTAAATCGCTTGTCTTTGTAATTTACTTTCTGTTATTTGGAGTTTTTGTTAGATAATCCACAGTTTTAATTTTCATTCTTCACTTTTATCTCTTCAAAAACTTCCGAAGAGTGTTGTGCCCATTTTTGGTACAAACATATATATATATAAATATATATAGTAGCTTCATGAACTACTATCGTTTTGTTTCCGCTGCATTATTGTTATTACTCTGTGTCTGTGATCTGTAATTATTTTATTTACTGTATATGCTGAGTTTTGCCAAATTTTATTTTCAATCCATTGTTTTGAATTATTCAAGTCCGACATGTGTGGATTTATTGTCGACTTGAATGGTCCAAAATACTGGGTCGTTACATGTGGTATCAGAGCTCTGGTTTTAGGCAAAACTCAGCATATGTAGTAAATCCAATTACAGAATCACTTTCGTTCGAGCTTGAATTCCTTCTTCTTTGACTCGGTTCCTTTGAATTTGGAATGTTCACTTTGGTTCCAAAGTCCATTCGTGTCTCCCCATTCGTGTCTTTTTCTGGAGTATCCCATAACTCCACTTCGAATGATCTCTATAATAAATCGACGGTCTCGCCAATCTTCGAATAATTTGTACTGGGGTGTAACTCCTTTACAACAGGTATTGATTCACCGGAGATTTATGTATCCTCGGTTTACGATGCTGCTATCTTATGCTATACCTGAATTCTACCTCTGGTAATCGAATGTCGATTTGCTTCAGAATTCTACATTGATCTTATCTATGAAGTCACGGTTGACCCGGTTAAGGTTGCCCGCGATTTATACAACTTTATCCATCTTCCTGTTTGAAATGCAATCATCTAAACTTCGTTTCGCGCCTATCTATTTTAGATTAGAATTCTCTTTGATTAGAGTCCCTCTATATTTGGATCTCTATCCTTGTGTTGGAATCCAATTCTGGAATCATCGTGTGAGGGAGTGTATTTGTAATTAATATAAAATAGTTTATGTTTATAGTGTGTTGTTTGAGTTGTTGATGTTGGTTTGGATTTTCGATCGATTCGTCTGATCAACGCTATCGATAGGATTTCCAAAACACTTGAACAGAGCAAACTGACACAATATAATTTTCAAATTTGATAAATGAAATAAATTTGTATGATTATATTATAAATATATAAGAAATTTTTTTTTGTAATTAAAAGTTAAATAATTTGGTTGTTGAAAATGATAATATTTGATTATCATTTTATTGTTTTGTAAGTCATTGACTATTGCAAAATGACTATTGTTTATAAATTTATTTGGAAGTGTAATGAATTTAAGAATTAAATTTCTGGTGATTTCAAACTTTGTTTTAAAGTCTTAAAATGTATATTATTTAAAGTATTTTCGAATAAAATGGTTTTCGAAGAATTTTAAATGTTTAAATCAGTGCTCTTCTCTTTGTCGCTGGAAAATAATTTCGGTGATGACGGCCGCATCATCGACATTCATTTTCGAGTTTCGAAGTGGAGAGACTATTCTGTAGCTTTGCAACGGTTTTGTTTTGAAAAAAATAATAATAAAATAAATACTTTTGATTTGAATTTTTTTAGTATAATTTGATTTATATATATATATGTATCTTATTTTAAAATTAAATTTTATATAAATATTATTATATATATCTCTAAATTGGTTAAAGTGAATCGGAGATTTAAATTCTTAAATTTTAGATTAAAGATGATTTCAATTATAAACTAAAGTCAAAATTCTTGGATAAATAGTTAACTGGGAATAACTGAATTGTAAAATCTTATTTGTATAATACTCAATTACATCTCAACATAACTTACCTAAAATTTTCAGAAGTTAAAAGTGTAATCGGATAATATACAATATAAAATGTTATACACTTAAAATTTAGTTATAAACATTAATTGAAATAAATAAGAATTATAAGTTAAGTGGATAATAGGTGAGACAAATAAATTTGTTTTGAAGGAATTAATAAATTGAAATTTGATTAAAGTATGGAAATACCTTGAATTTAAAATCATTATTGAATATAAATTGATTTAAACTGAAATTATATAGTTTAAATTAATTTATATGGTTTAAATATATGTGATAGGACATATTAAGTGGAATAAACTTAATAATAATTTGGAATAGAAAAGAATTAAATTTGTTGAATAAAATATAATTATAATAAATGACTATTCAAATTTATGATTTTAGAAATCGTTTATTTAAGATAATTGGATAATAAGATAATCAATTTAGATATAGTTAAGATTGATTTAAGTGAAATCAAATGGATTGAAATCAATTATTGGGTATTAATTAATTTAAATTGAAATTTATATGGTTTTAAATTGACTGTTTATTTTGTATTTCAAATCTATTTTTCTTTCTGGTTGTTTCCATTCTCCTACTTCCTCCCTTTTCGGGGACGAAAAGTTTTGAGTGGGGGAGAGTGTAACGACCCGTAAATTTCAGTGGCTTTATTTATTTAATTAATTGAATTTGTGTAAAATTTTAAACAATAAAATTTTGAAATATAAATTTAATATTTGGAATACGTCCGTTTAAACATAGCAATGGGTAAATTTTCATCAGATAATTTGGAAGTTGATTTTCTAGTGTAATTTTATTCCAATTTATATCAGGTAAAAAATTGATGGTAATAAAATGTTTTCCAAACCTGAATATTTTTCTATAGAAAAGTTGTAAATCATCTTCTGAGTGAGTCATCATCTTTCGTTTTTCTAAATTTGGATGTCTATTACTCCGTTTATCTTAATGCTGGCAAAATAGCAGCATTTTCGGTACCGATTATCGACTTTTGACCAGATGATCGTGCCACTAATATCTGTGTACCGTTTTGATCGTCTTGTCGTGCTGATCTCCACGGTATATTCAACTCTGCTATTTGAGATCCGGTACGCGTCGAAAAGAATAAACAGTTCACCGTAATGGTACCGAATTTTGACTTTACATTTTCCCTTAGACTTCAAATCTATAACGTGCAGCCCAACAACAATTAATTGGTTTAATAATTTTCCAAAAATCAAGGGGTGACCAATTCTATTCCTATTATTCAGTATTTGTGGACCTGTTCTTTCGTTGTTTATTCCCTATTCACATTTTTCTTTCGGTGCATATTGCCGTTTCAGTTGGAAACAAAAGTATATATTAATAAAGTTGGGCACTGTTCTTCTTCTCTTCAACCGATCTGACTATTTGCAAAGTCACCCATCAGGCTTCCCTTCCTCCACTCTCTCTTCTCCAACCATCAACCAAACCCGCCCTCACCTTCCCCTTTGAAGCCTGCAAACCCGTAGCCTCCACGCGACCCCCAGATCTGGCCGAAGTCACCTAAACACTTAACTGCTCTCCTCCCCTGGCATCTCTTCACCTTCGACCACAAGCAACACCCCGAAACCCTGACCTTCACCACCCATACAGCAGCCACCGTTCAACCACCCAATCCCGACCTCTCCACCAGCTGTCGGTCCCACTTCCACTCGTGCAGCCTTCCCATCCACCACCGTCGTGCCGTGCCCAGCAACCCACCGCCTCCACATCTTCCTCCCTCTTCTTCCAAACCGCCAAAACAACCTACCCATCCCTCTACTTCCGCCTTCACCCTCGCTAGTGGATCCATGGCGTAGCCATCCTTCCCAGCCACTTTGGCCATGGCCGAAAGCCACTCCTTCTTCCTATCGGCCAGTCATCTCTGCCTCAGCACGCAAGCTTTCTTCTAGGCGTGCACCTTCTTCCTATTGTTGCATGTAAGTTGTTACATATGGGTTCTCTTGTTTATGTATATATATTTATAGCAGTTTATAATCTGTATATATATATGAAGTATGTAGGTTATCTATATTACGTGTCTATTTGTATTATATAAGTTTATATAAGCTATGTTTTCAAGTAATGGTTGTGAAGTATGCGCATATAAATACCTTTTATAATAACTTTGAATCATTTTGAGTATTTTAGATTTGGAGTTTAAGATCTAAGTTTAAAGACTATATCTATATAAGCCTAAATGCATTCATATCTGGGTTTTTTTTTCTGACTGTTATAATATATATATTGGGATATATTGATCCATCTCTGTTTTAATAACTAGTAATGGTTTGGAAAGCATATATATTACGTTTTATATTTTGCTGTTAATAGTTTCAAGTATAGAAATGGTAAATAGCAACATACTTAGTTATACGTATAGTATATATATATATATAGTTTCTACTAATAGTTTGGATATATATATTATGTGAGTGTACTGTATATGTATTTGTTTATATTAATCTACACGAGTTGTTTCCATATGAAATTTTTTTAAGTTTATAAAGCATAATAAGTTGTGGAAGTTACTTAAGTTATATAAACTATGTTAGTAGTATAAAGTTATACTCTGTTGGATATTTAAAGGATATACATATAGTTTATATAGATTTGGATATGAAAAGTTATATAGTTTTAAAACAATTGTTTGGTTGTATAGATGTTAGAAATATATATATGTTAGTCTATACCGATCCTAACATATTTTAGTAGAAGTTAAGCTATATTTTGAAACAGTTTTGATATATGTACATATCTCTGATTTTCAATATTTGAGCTTAAGGATAATGATTTCGAAATCTTTATATTTTACTATTTGTCTTAAACCAAAATACTGAATTTTATGTATATTATATATGGTACGCATGTAAACAGCATTGATAGATATAGGTTGCTTGCAAAGTTTTATATATATTGAGTTGTACTTAGTCTTATGGGTTCTGTTCGTATAGTTTATTTATATATATATGTAGTATATTATATGTGCGCATTTAATTTGGTATATACATATAAATATCTTGCAAATATATTTGCCTAATATTCACATATAGGTTTCGACTGATAAGTTTAAAAATATATACAATTGTTTAAGTTTGGTTCTTGGGTCGGTCTATAACCATGTAAGTTCTTTTGTCCATATATAGATATATACTAGTTATATTAGAGCACATGAGTTTGGATTCTAAAAAAAAATATACACAGATTTTGTTTATGGGTGTTAGGATTTAAAATATTGATTTGGAAAAAATTTTATATATATATTATTTTAAATATAGGTTAATAATTTGTTTTAAAGTAAAATCTTTATATATATATTGCTCAGTTATACTAAGATGGTCCTGATTGATTTCGTCAATTCCTATCTATCAGCTATGTCCGTTAAAATCCGCTTTCAGCTTACTTCACTTTGAGACTGTTGTTTGGATTGTTTGATTTTCTAGATCGTGATCCAATTCGTAGCTGGTTGTGTTTCAAACTTCTCTAACCTCGAAAGGTGAGCAATCACTCTGATTAACGTTCTTATATTTATTAAATTTGATTTCAATTGAAACATCAATTGAAATATACTACTGCTAGTTATTTACATTTTTATAAGTGCTATTGACTGTATCTATTCACCTGTGACATCTGACACCATTATCTGTTATTTATATTGTTGATATATGCATGTTGTTGTTGTTATTTTATTATCATATATGTAATCACTCTGCAAGTTCCCTATTAGTATAGAATCACTATGGGTTGAAATGATACATACCCGAACGATCTATAGAACAGGAGAAAATCGTTATGGGTTGAAATGATAAACCCAAGCGATTTTCATTGAATTGAATTTGGGATTGCGGGTTGAAAAGATAGATACCCGTATATATATTTTAAATTGCGGATTGAAATGATAAATATCTGTATCACTTGACCATAGGATAGAAAACTATATACAGGCACCGTTGGTCTTTATATAAAAGTTTTGAAAATGATTTCTATGGTTTTTGAAAAGAAATATATGGTTTTGATAAATATTGATTTTAAAGATTTATTAAAGTTGATTTAATAAAGTTGAAAAAAAATATGTTTAAGTATTTATTTAATATCTATATTTTTAAATATAGAATTTATAATGATTTGAAATTGATTGAAATTATATTTATTTAAGAATTATACTTAAATAATTTTGATTTGAAATGTATTGAATTTGAAATTTAAAGAAGTGATTTACAACTTGAAATTTGAAAAGGTGACTTAAATGGATTTTCCAACGTATAAATATTTAAATGAGATATTTTGTTTATTTAAATTGTAAATTTGAAATTGTATTCAAATGTTATGGAAATTTTAAGTTAATATTTCAAAACTAAATAATTGTAAAGTGAATTTGATATGTATATAAATTTATCGAATTTAGTTTTGAAATGTTGAATATTTAAAGCTTTGAAATATATTAAAATTGAAATGGCTTATTTTATGGTTCAGATATGTATTTGAAATCGATAATTTGAAATGGTTTATTTAGAAGCTGAATCGAGTTGAAACTGCTGATTTGTGATTTGATTAAATTAAATTTTTGGAATTCGAGTTAATTTGAATCGATTTGTGAAAGTTGAAGAACTATCTTATTTTATAAAAAGAAATTTTAAATTATATTTAAAACTATTGATACTTTACTTTATAAATTATTTGGTTTTATTTAACGGAGATATTATTGAATTGTTTTGGAAATGGAAATGATATATTATTGAATTGGGTTTTGAAATAGAAATAATACATTGATAATTTGGGTTTGAAATATTAATGATATTTTGGTTTTGAAGTATAAAATATTTTGAAATGACCACCGGGTTATAATAACGATTGGTTGGCAAATAGACCGAGATCGGATATGGACATACTCTCTGTCGATACCGAAAACCACTTTGACACCCGTGTACGCGGTGGAGATTCCAGAATGAAGTAGGATGGTGGCGACGTTCTTAAGGTATGTTACGTGGACCCAACTCCCGTGAGTTGGCATAAGGTGGCTAAAACAGGAGCGATCTCGGACCAGTGAGGTAGCACCTCTTCTCGGACACATTTCTTCGATATTATACTCTTACTTGTGATTTGACAAGATGGCCATCCTCCGATTTGGGAGTGTTGTTCGAGGTGGAACGGTAGTGGCTGCTATGCGTATCCATCAGTCCGTGTGCGTAATTGGTATATCTACCCTGGCATTGCCTAGTTGTGCCGTGTCACCTACCATATCGAGCTTTACTACTATTATGATTTTAAGATCCGACCGCGTTAAGGTTCTCCATCCCCTTAACGCTATTTTCTATATGATTATACTTTACTAATTAGACACTACTGTATATAGTGTATATTACTACATAGTAAATAGTTTAACGGACCCTTAGAGGATGGTTATCCCAAACATCCTTTAAGTTACTTGTATTTCAGTTGATATTTCACGTGAGTTGGATTTATTGAATATAAGAATGTTAATCCTGACTCGAGTGTTTTGGTTTTCTTTACGCTCGGGTCAGACTGAGTGATACAACATTTGAGACTCACCTTTGGAGTTGGAGCTTCGCTTGGAGATCCAGCTATCTATCGATCCTGCTTTCAGTTATTCAGTTGATTCCAGTGATGTATTCAGATCTCGTATTTGATTATTGTATTGAGACATCTATTGTATTCGAGACTTCTGTTGTATCTTGTTTGACTCTGATATATATATATATATATATATATAGTAGCTTCATGAACTACTTGTTATCCCGCCCTTTGGAAAGGCCAGGATACCAGGGAATCGATTGGAGGACAGACGTCGATCGTCGTGGATATCGATGGGTTTTGTCCGAGACTGGATCAGGCTGCAATCGATAGGACACAACCAGGGAAGTACTGCGAGCCCACTTTCCAAGTTTCAGATCAATCCGAGTTCATATGCTCAAGTTATGATGGATGCAAGTCGAAGGGAAGAGCACTTTTTCGTATCCATCAGGAAGCAGCAGTTCGTACCGATCGAAGTTGACCATGTTTCGAATCCATCAAGTTCGTCTCGATGGACTTCGTATCAATCAGCCTGGCCCAGATTTCGTATCCATCATTATGGGTGATTTCGCATCCATCAGATTGGCAGTGATTTCGTGTCCATCAGTGGATCTCGGTTCGTATCCAACCAGTCTGTGTCCATCACCCGCTTCGCATCCATCAGTTCCCTCAGATTTTGTATCGATCAGGTCAGCAATGTTCGTATCCATCGATTTCGTATCGATAGACTCCGTACCCATTAACGGCTAAGCCGACCCGTGTCGATTGGCCAAAATGTCTGCTTCGTATCCATCGAGGCACTGTTCTTCGTATCCACCAAAGAACCTTACTTCGAGTCCATGCACAATGACTTACTCGTATCTAACAAGTCAACCAACTAAGATGACGTGTCATCCATCGAAGCAAAAAAGGCGAGATACATGGAGACGAAGCAGTCAATACGGTGCAAAGACCGGATCGAGACGAAGCGCGCGCGCCACATCGCTTCAAGAGCACATGCAGCCAGCAAGGCGAACAGATGGAGTCGAATTCATGGAGATGAACCGGACAGCCTACGAGAATTCACATTTCGTATCGACGATATCTCGCAAACCGATGATCCAAATCCAATGAAATTTCCAGGAGAGCTTGCGTACACACTGAAGCAGGTCTCCACCAAATTTCAGCTTAATTGGACGTCATCTTGATCGATACGAAATGGATTCGTATCGATCACAGATCGAGGCCAAACTTTCTGGAAACGGTCGAGTGGGTCCCCTCACGTGCCAGACAAAGTCTCCCGGAGTTTGAGCGAGATCTGAGCTTCCAACGCCTATAAATAGAGCCCCAGAACCAACAGAAAAGGGATCTTTTTCCTCTGAAGCGTCCAGACTCTGCCGGATTGAGATTTGCATCCTACTTTTGCTTTCAATTTCGAATTCTAATCTGTAATCCGCTGTTCTTCGCTGTAATCGCTTGTAATCATTGAAAGATGATCAATAAAATTATCAAAACTTCATAGTGGACGTAGGCAATACGCCGAACCACTCTAAATTGCTTGTCCGTGCATTTTACATTTCTGTTTGTTGGAGTTTTTGTTAGATAACCTCTGTTTTACATTTATAATCTTCACTTTATCTCTTCAAATAACTCCCGAAGAGTGTTGTGCCCATTTTTGGTACAAACACTTTGGTGCTTTCACTGAGAAAACTAAGTTTTTTCCTCCTGCTCATTGGATCTACTACCAATACCGGATTGCAAACATCCAAGGGGCAGATCCAGATCTGTCGTCAAGTGGTTCCTTCTATTCTATTCAGATTGCTCCATATCTAAGAGGAACTGCATCCATCCATATTTTCGTATCCATGTTCTCGAATCCAGAAAATATGGTGACTTTCGTATCCATGCTCTCTAATCCAGAAAATACGATCGATTTCGTATCCATCATTTCGTATCCAGAAAATATGACCATTTTCGTATCCATGGTTTCGCACCCAGAAATTATGTCAAAATTCATATCGATCACTTCGACTCGATCTGCCTCGTCTGTTCGTATCGATCGCCTGCGCTCTGTTCGTATCGATCGCCTGCCCTCTGTTCGTATCGATCGCCACTGCTCCAATTCGTATCGATACTCGCACGCTGTTCGTATCGATCCATCTGCGTCTAATTCGTATCGATACGAAATTTGGAAAAAAAAAATTTCAGGTACGACCCAGATTTCCTAAAAAGAGGCTAAAGTGAATTCAATCCCCCGAACCCTAGCCGCACCGCAGGGCACCCGCATAGTGAATTCAATCACCAATTTAGTGAAGGAACATTCCATCCGTGCTTCTAATTGTTCCATGACTGAACAAGACATAGGAGATCACAACCACAAAAGTTGAGTTTCAATCAAGGAATGGGTAAAGAAATACTACTTAACCGTACTCCCAAAGGCTAGAGAACCTAGTTGATATGCCAAGAACTGGAGTTGATTAATATGTCATGCTTTTAAGGTGGAATGCAACTTCCTCCAATTGACCAGCTTTTAAACTCCTGAATTGACAACTATGGTACGATGGCTAATATGACGGCTGCCCTACAATGTCTACTCTGTCAACTCAAAACATAGCTGGTCACCACTGAACCATCTTCAAATGCCCGCATCTTAATCATTCCACGTCCACGTGACTAAAAGCATGGCATAAAACCTCAAGAAGACTTCCTTAATACCCTATATAGGTCTCCTATCCGGATGAAAGTTGGGGATAAACACCAATCTATTAGCCCATTTTAACCAACTCACCGTCCTATCGGCGTTGTAAACCACTCAAACATTGGGCAATCGTGCATATATCATTCACTAGTGTTACAAGACCCCTTGGCAATAAAATGGGCATGATCATAATGCTGATCGGAGAATCTTTCCCAGTCGAGACCTATTCGTTGAACCATCCTACATGCTGAACTTCCAGTGAGAATTCAACATGTTAACTATGTCGGTGTGTCATGGAAATACAACCCCCGACACTACCTTATGAAGTGGGAATGGCACGTGGATTTCTCCAAGGGCGATGAATGCCATCAAACGCAGATGTCTTCCCCCATTCCTCAAAGAAGATCGTCAATCACGACTTTGATAAGAGAATTGGTGTATAGCCACCGACGACTACACCAACATCTCTAGGCCAACATTGAGTTGATGAATCAGATAAAGGATCAACATGGCAAGATAAGGAGGGGACCTACTCCATACTCTAGATCGGAAAACTCCTCTTCTCTAGATGGCTACCGTGAATGCCAACACCATAAGGCTGCTCCAGGAAGGATAGCTCCGACAATATGTGCAAGCCCCATAAAACGAAGGTCCGGGAACATCCGATCCCTATCGATCAAGGACTTTGATCAAATTGAACCATTTGCGTTAGTCTTCCAACTGAGAAGGGCTAGACTGAAGTGCAATAACGGGCATACGACGCTGCCTCACTTATCAGCGAGATTTGATTTGACCTCTTTTGAATTATTTCCAATTCAATTTCATTTACATTGCGAAATATGACCTACTTGAATTAAACTACTTGCAAATGATGCAGGTAACCGAGTACTCAAGATTGGGTGCAAAACAACCTCCGCGGACTATGATCAAATCATTGAGGTATCATCATAACGATCATGATTCAACCAATCATCGGCTATCATATGCCCCTGACTGGGGGCAAGGCATCAAAGCGGAAGAGACTAACAAGGTCAGGACTCTAGTACAAAGTGGATGCAACCGACCATCCACTCATCCGCCTATGCAATTTAATTAGGATATGTAAGAAAGACTTGGAGTTATATGTCCCAATGATGCACTCTCCTTCTCGTACTTGAAGCTCGCCAAAGTACTTACGCTTCTTCTGATGCCCGATAAAATCGGAATCACACAAAGGGTGGACGCAACATCACCATCCATGCATCCAATCCTACATTAGACACTTGGGGTTATTTGAGAACACATGTTTAAAGTGGATATGATTTGGCCGTTCACTCCCCAGTTTGCGTCTGCGATTAGGCAAAACAATCATGCTTTAAACCGACTTCATCAGGGGGCAACCCTCAATGTAAAGTCATCAACGACTAACTGCCTACTTGTTAACCGTCACGAGCTGTCATTTCAACTCTCTTCCTTAGCTCGATCGAAAGAATGTAAAGTATAAATTGGACGTGACTCGACTGTTTGCTCTCCAATTCTTGCACCCGACTTAAGGAAAAAAAACATCAACTCCGAATTCCCAAAGTGCGAGTCGGAGTATAAACATCAACTCCGAACTCCCAGAGTGCGAGTTGGACTATAAACATTAACTCCAGATTCCCAGAGTGCGAACTGGAGTATAAACATCAATCAACTCCAGACTCCCAGAGTGCGAACTGGAGTATAAACATTCAACTCCGTATTCCCAGAGTGCGAAGCGGAGTATAAACAACAAACTCCGTGTTCCCAGAGTGCGAAGCGGAGTATAAACGACCAACTCCGTGTTCCCAGAGTGCGAGACGGAGTATAAACATCAATCAACTCCGTGTTCCCAGAGTGCGAAACGGAGTATAAACAACTAACTCCATGTTCCCAGAGTGCGAAGTGGAGTATAAACAACCAACTCCGTGTTCCCAGAGTGCGAGACGGAGTATAAACATTAGTCAACTTCGTGTTCCCAGAGTGCAAACAACTGCTTGCGAGATGACTTATATCCCCGGAGTGTGGATGAAACGATTCATAAGAAAACAAGTGTAGTTCGACCACTCGGTCCTTGCTCGATGCAATCACAAGCTGATCATCATAACTTAACCCTGGAACTGGGGGCAGATGCAAATGTTAATCATTACCCGAAACTGTATGATGTTCAGCTCCGATGCGATCCCCTATCACAGCTCAAGTCCGAGATTTCCATACTTGACAAGCAAAATGAGCTATTCTTGGAATGATAAAATAATGCAAGTACACCGAACCGAAGTTCGAACACTGCAGTAGTCAAGCATAAAAGAACATAAGTTGAAACTAGAAGACAAAATTTTATTTTCAACTAAATCAAAAGCAACGGTTCATACATGAGCCTTTCCAAAATACTCCTACTTGCAGGGGCCGAACCCACATCTAAACACGGCCTATAAAAGGGAAAAAAGAAAAGTGACAAAATCCCTGACTGCCAAAAAAGGAAAATATGCCTAAAAGGAATGTCTAATCCTTCTGCTTCCTCAACTTCTTCTTCCTCGAGGAGCTACTGGAGCCACCAGTACTTTTTCGTTTGGAACCTTTTCTCCTTAGGCAGGCTCCCCTCGGGTGAAGGCATAATGTCGACGTCCTCGTCCGAGCTGGACTCTATGGGAATGCTTCCCATAGGAGGAGTCGGAGGAACAGAATCCGCAGCCGGAGGAGGGACTGACGCACTAGTATCAATGAGCGTGCCCCCAGGAGACACAATCATAAGAGGAGTGGGGCACTGTGCTGTTGCTCCGCCCTATACGCTGCCGCCATGCGCCGCTGCCGCCATCTCGGCATTAATCTCGGCCAACATCGTCGCTTCCCGTTGTGCTCTGGCTTCGCTATGAGCTGTGATAGTCTGAGTTGAAGTGTCAGAAGTAGACGAGAATCCACCCAGGCCAAACGGCAGGTCCGCAAAGGGATCACTCTGACGGCCGAGGATCTCGTTTATCATCTATTCATCGAAAGAAAGTGAGCTCCCCTGGGTTACTCCGACTGGTGCCATTGCCGCAACGGTGGTCGCCTCAGAAATGATGGCTTCTGGCACTTGGCCTAATTCTTGGGCGGTGAGAGGCGCAGCTAGTACAACTTCCGTCACTGATCAAAGAAAAAGAACATGTCATTAATGTATACATCGGCACAGGCTCTTCAATCCAAATATACAAGAAGTTAGTTCGGAGTACCTTCCTCGGTTTGGCTCGAGGTTGCCTGAACGACTTCGGAAAGATGCTCCTTAATAGGAGATAAATGTGGTCGGTCTGGATCATAGGCCGGTATAGGCTGGGAGTCGATCGTCGTAGTTGGCTCAGATTGAGATGACGCGACAATCTCAGAACTTGTGATACGGTGCTCAGCACCAGAGCTTTCTCCAATTTCCTGAGATCAGGCGCCAAGCCTCTCCTCTTCGTGAGAAATCATTGAGCCATGGAGAACTTTCTTTTCGTCATCATTAAGAATGCGGTTCTCCAGCTCGAATTCATCGATGCCTTCATCGGGATGTCCAGATTTCTCCTTCTCAACCAACGTGTTCCAAGCATTATAGAGATGTGTTGGATAGTCGTCGAGCCATGTCAGATCTCGGTGCCTTAGCACATTGGCATTGTAAGTGACGAGTAGCTCTTCTACCTCGGCCTCAATCCTGGCCTCCGCCTGCCGTATCTTCTCGTCAACCCCAGCTTCAGCTTCGCGAGCTTGTTGCATAGCCGCTTCCTTCTCCTTTCGGAGCGTCACTGCCTGATCACAGGCCTCCTATGCAGAGACATTAGCTGCATCTTTCTCCTTCGCCATTTCGGAGAACTTTGATTTTAGCTCATTAAGCTCCTTAAGAGCGGCATCCCTCTCGGCGGTAATGGTAGTGTTCCTATGACCCATGTCTTCGATGGCAGTATAGTGCTCTTGTTTCATTCTGGTCATGGCATCGTTTACTTCATCAACCTTTTTCAGGGCCTCCATTTCAGATTTACGAGAAGACTCAGCCTCCGCGTTGAGCGCTTTTATGATTCGGTCATTGTGACCCAACTCCTTCTCAAGCTTCTCAATGGTGACGCCCCGATCGAATGCCACTTTGGACGCTTTCCTCACGGCCCGTGCCCACTCCCTGTACTGGAAGAAGATGTCCGCAACATAATCATGGATAGTGGTTTCAGCGGTTGGCGGAATTCTCCTCAAGTGCGGAGGGAAGACATAACCATCAAAGTAGATGTCGGGAAATTCCTTCCTCATCTGTGCCAATTTAAGCACTCCTTCACTGGACGCATCAGTCGGGACCGGTGTGGTAGCCGAAGAGGTGGCCATTTCAGTCCTGCGCGGAGGATCGGGCCTCGAAGCTTGGGAAGGTGGCCTAGGCCGTGAAATTTCAGGAGGACGGGTAACTTCTACCGTAGGAGGTGCGGAGGTCTTGGGAGGAGGAGAGCGAGATCGAGATCGATGAACGTATCCCCTGTCTCTGTCAGACTTCTCCTGACCAGATTGTCCTGAGTCGTATTCCCTCTCGCCCTCTCTCCTGCGTGGCTCATAATAACGGCGCTTGTTGCGCAAACTACCAAGCACAGAACTTTTCCCAGACATCGTACCTGAAAAGCAAACAACGAAAAATCAGTAGCCGTTTGCAATATGTTGTTTACGGTTAGGAAAATGAGTTGTGCCGTGAAGAGTGTGTGAATGTGTAACCCCCCGAACCAACCAGAAGTGTCAATCGCACTGGCAGGAAGAGACTCGCTAACATCGACGGTATGTCGCGGTCCACCCAATTCAACGTCGTGTTGCTCGGGCTCGATGTCCGGGATTGGAGGGTCAGCAGGCCCTTCGAATTGATTTTCAGCTTGTAGGGAGGGTGCCTCCGCAATTCTAACTCCTGACAGGGGGCGGAGTAAAACCATCGACTTCCGCCTCCCGGATTTAGGCTGTTTGGAGGCCACCGCTTTGCCTTTTCTCTTTTCATCAGAATCCGGGATTGCATTAGCAGGTCCGACCAATGGTTCCTCGTCGGTATGAGTTCTTTCGGAATCGGGTTCCTCAATTATCACAACCCTGGGTTTCTTCCGCTTGACCATTTCTCTAGAGACGGTCTTTAATGCTCCATCGAGCCTTATGCTCTGCCTCCGCCCGATCAACCCAAGAACTCTAAGGTTCTGGTCCGTCAGTAGCAATTCGATATTCCTTTCTTCGCTAGGAATTTCTTAAAGGACACGAACTATCTCTTTATAGTAGCCACCTTCAGGTCGCTGGATTATTGCTGAAAGAGAAAGAATAGAAGAGATGAGTTTAATTTCATTCGAAAATTGCCCCGTCAACTACTTGGGAAAAAGACAATGCTTACGTCTAAACAGCCATCTTCTGGCAAACCGCGGCGGACATCGGACATAGAACCACTCCGACTTGAAGTAGCGCAGCCTAGTCCACAACCCCATGACAACTTGGCAGTTTCTTACAGATTCCAAGAATGTAAAAGATGGGCTGTCAGTCTGGCTCTTGAAATTAAACAAGTATCGTATGTCGGTCATGCGGGGAGGACGATGGAGGTATTCCATGAATGCAATGAACAAGCTATTGAGTGAAGCATATCCATTTGGATGTAACTGAGACGGAGTGATATCCAAGTAAGCCAACACTTCTCTTATGTAATCGTTGAACGGAGGAAGTGTACCAGCAGCGCATGCATGTCGATTAAAAGCCGTATACCCCTCCGGAGGATTATGTGGTCTGTCGTCTGGTCCAGGAAACATTACATCGTCCAAGGATAAGCCATGCCTTAAGCATATTCTCCCTAGCATATCTTTAGAGATATTGGATGGAACAGAATCGGGTGGACTATTGATGAAGAACGCGTTGGGTAACTCGTCCGGAGCTGGACCGATGACTTCGGCCTCGATGTCCGAGATCTCAAGTCTGGGAGTTTCTTGCTGCTGTGAACTTGACGGTTCCATGGCTAGCTAACTCACGAGAAACCACCATTAGACGATAAAAAGTCCGTGCATTCCCCAGTGTAAAGTGTGTGAATGAGTTGTGCAGTGCATGCATTATACATAACTTGAACGAATAAAATTCAACGGGATAAGCTTAAGTGTGTGGGCAACAAGACTCCAAGAGTCAGGCTGGAGATGACCACCATCGCTGACCATCACCACCGCGCCATCCAGATGCTAGCGATCGATTCAAGTTTAAAGAGTTCGTTGTACTTTTCTATTAAATGGTAGTTCCATCAACGAGCTTCGAAAGTCAGTCAAATATGCAGTTCTGTGACCAAGTTCAATTATTCAAGGCAGAAGCTCGTCGGAATTAAATGTTCAAATATTCAGAAATTCTCTAAGTTCGTCAAAATTTAGGTCGAGAATATCGATCGCTGCACTTTGTTTTTGTATCGAGTCAGGGGGATCACACTGTTCAGCTTGGCCACGTTCGAATCGATGCATTCGTATCGATCATCCTGGGATAGGAATGTTTCGTATCAGTCGGGCTTGAGTGAGGATGCTTCGTAGCGATCGAGTTCGAATCGATAGATGTCGTATCGATCGAAGACGAGCCAGTTCGCATCGATCAGATTTCATTAATTTCGCACCGATCTGGAAACAATGGCTTCACGCCTATTGCCGCCTTCATCTCCATAATGACACAAACGTATGCCGTCCATATCGATTCGAATGCTCCCAATCCAGGCCGATACGAAATGAGGTAGGATTGATTTCTTTCATGCCTCCTTCTTCCCAAAAAAGATCTCAACTCCATGGCCACGCTCTATCCCCCAATCTCGTTTTTCCTCGTCCAGATCTGAGATCTCAAGTTTGTCGAAACTGGTCGTAGAAGCAAAAAGAATGATGGAGATCTCGAGTTTCATCGTTATTAACAAGAATCTATCCATTAATTACCTGATTTTAGCGATTAACACTCAGAGGATAGGAGGTTTGGTTCGATTCGAAGACAGTTATATCTCTCAGTCTATCGGTACGAAGGTAAAGAAGGAAACAGAGAGCAATAGTAAAAGTGAAAAGTAAAAAAGTGAAATCGAGCCAAGTCCAGGGTATTTATATGAAGCCTAGGGAAAAACCGAGTCGTTTTGCCTCCCAGTCCACGCGACCGGTCGCAATCGGTTAGCCCCATGAGCCGAGTCGAACGCTCCGTTTTCGTATCCACATGACCAGGGATCCCTATCGATTCGAAATGGACAGCACACTATCGATACAAAGCACACAGAGAAGCCACCTGGGGGCGATAGACTCCATCGGTTCGAAGTATTCATTCTTGTGAGCCATCAACACGCAACAGAGCAGATTTATCGATACGAGATAGGCATTTCGTATCCATCAAATCAACCCATGTCGATACGAAACCAACCTTTCAACCTTCTATATCGATCCAGGAGAGGATCGACACAAAGGAGCTGCTCAAAAACAACCATCAAGCCGTGTTTCGACTCAAGTTTCGAATCAGTTCAAGATGGGATTAATGCGAAATTTAACGACAACTCAAATTTGGAAGCTTTTCAAAGCATGTCATGTTTTCACAAGACGTACTTTGGGGGGCAAATGTTATCCCGCCCTTTGGCAAGGCCAGGATACCAGGGAATCGATTAGAGGACAGACGTCGATCGTCGTGGATATCGATGGGTTTTGTCCGGGACCGGATCAGGCTGCAATCGATAGGACACAACCAGGGAAGTACTGCGAGCCCACTTTCCAAGTTTCAGATCAATCCGAGTTCATATGCTCAAGTTATGATGGATGCAAGTCGAAGAGAAGAGCACATTTTCGTAACCATCGGGAAGCAGCAGTTCGTACCGATCGAAGTTGACCATGTTTCGAATCCATCGAGTTCGTCTCGATGGACTTCGTATCAATCAGCCCGGCCCAGATTTCGTATCCATCATTATGGGTGATTTCCAATCCATCAGATCGGCAGTGATTTCGTGTCCATCAGTGGATCTCGGTTTGTATCCAACCAGTCTGTGTCCATCACCCGCTTCGCATCCATCAGTTCCCTCAGATTTTGTATCGATTAGGTCAGCAATGTTCGTATCCATCGATTTTGTATCGATAGACTCCGTACCCATTAACGGATAAGACGACCCGTGTCGATTGGCCAAAATGTCTGCTTCGTATCCATCGAGGCACTGTTCTTCGTATCCACCAAAGAACCTTACTTCGAGTCCATGCACAATGACTTACTCGTATCTAACAAGTCAACCAACTAAGATGACGTGTCATCCATCGAAGAAAAAAAGGCGAGATACATGGAGACGAAGCAGTCAATACGGCGCAAAGACCGGATCGAGACGAAGCACGCGCGCCACATCGCTTCAAGAGCACGTGGAGCCAGCAAGGCGAACGGATGGAGTCGAATTCATGGAGACGAACCGGACAGCCTACGAGAATTCACATTTCGTATCGACTATATCTCGCAAACCAATGATCCAAATCCAATGAAATTTCCAGGAGAGCTTGCGTACACACTGAAGCAGGTCTCCACCAAATTTCAGCTTAATTGGACGTCATCTTGATCGATACGAAATGGATTCGTATCGATCATAGATCGAGGCCAAACTTTCTGGAAATGGTCAAGTGGGTCCCCTCACGTGCCAGACCAAGTCTCCCGGAGTTTGAGCGAGATCTGAGTTTCCAACGCCTATAAATAGAGCCCCGGAACCAACAGAAAAGGGATCTTTTTCCTCTGAAGCATCCAGACTCTGCCGGATTGAGATTTGCATCCTACTTTTGTTGTCAATTTCAAATTCTAATCTGTAATCCGTTGTTCTTCGCTATAATCGCTTGTAATCATTGAAAGAGGATCAATAAAATTATCAAAACTTCATAGTGGACGTAGGCAATACGCCGAACCACTCTAAATTGCTTGTCCGTGCATTTTACATTTCTGTTTGTTAGAGTTTTTGTTAGATAACCTCTGTTTTACATTTATAATCTTCACTTTATCTCTTCAAATAACTCCCGAAGAGTGTTGTGCCCATTTTTGGTACAAACACTACTATCCTTTTGATTCCGCTGCATTATTGTTATTACTCTGTGTCTGTGATCTGTAATTATTTTATTTACTGTATATGCTGAGTTTTACCAAATTTTATTTACAATCCATTGTTTTGAATTATTCAAGTCCGACATGTGTGGATTTATTGTCGACTTGAATGGTCCAAAATACTGGGTCGTTACATCCAGTATTCTTAATTTATAAAATATCAATTTTATACATCTTTTATATAAATCGTTCATAATAATTCAAAAATCCGAATTTAAAATCAAAATCGTTATTTTTAAACTTCAAAAATGGATCCGATGATGCAATAGCACCAATCAACAATCACAACATCCAAACATCATATATCATCATATGATAACAGAATATACAACAATATCTGTAAATAAATCACTACGGTGAGGAATCCAGTCGGATCCCTCCAACCTGTTTCCCTGCATCCACAGATGTTAGCACAATACAAATTTCACTTCACAGTGAAATTATCGCGGTATATAGGATTTATAAATATTATTTGCTATTATGCGGCGCAATAGGATCTCATCCGCTATACAATGCGGGAAATCAACTCCAATATATACATATTCCAATATATATATATATATATATATTGCTACATACATATATCATACCAATTCCACTTCAATGTGAAATTATCGTGGTATATGTTTTTAATAAATAACCTCCGCTTAATAACGGCGTATAATGTCTATTTATCACAATAAATAGCAATCATCATTCAATCATCCCAATTAACACTATCAACAATTTTAAATCTCAACTATTTAAAATTTAAATCGAAACAAAACATTCGATTGAGTGAGGAGTTCTCACCTTTTCTTTTAAAACGGTTGCAGCGTTTATTTCGAATAAAATTAAACAGACATTTAATTTTACCCGAAATTTTCACTGACTCCAATTGCTTCCAATCCAGTTTCATAGCATAGTGCTCGACAATACGATTCCAACGCAACTGGTTTCGTGCGTTTTCGACTCGTATGACGAAGATATGATAGTTTAAAAATCACACAAATTTAAATATAAATCAATTTACATTTTTAATTCTTTTCTAACCCTAGATTCAATCCAGGCCCTCCATTTTCTCTACTTCAGATCTGAACCACCCTCTACTTCTTCTTCCTCCCAGCTAAACATCATGCAACCAAACCCATAGAAGCCGTCCACTTCATCAATTTCGCACCCCTCTACAACGCTCGAAACATCATCACTCCACCACCAAATCGAAGGCCTACGCGAACTCCACCTCCACCGTGAATAGCATCGAGCTCGGCCTTGACCTGACCTCGAAAAACGTGAACAATAGCCGGCCCTTCAAGCTTGATTTGCCGTCGATCCAAAACTCCATTCCCGATCTCCAGCGTTGGATTGATAGAAGAGGATGTGCTCTACACTTTTCATGTTGGAAGTTTCTTGTAATTGTCAACGGATTGAGAGATCTGGAGGGAGAAAGAACATGAATTTCTGGCCATTAAAATGATAGTGGCGGCTAAAGCAAGAAATGAATTAGGGTTTTGATTGTTAACGTGTATATATATACGTATAATCTATTATTTTAATATTAAATTCATTTTAAACGACTTTTCCAAACGATCTAAAAATCACACGTGCCGTGTCACGTACCGAAATTTTCGACTTTCGAAAATTCGACATCGATACTCACTTTATCGACTGCCGAGCAATCGAGTGCCGGAAACTCCAATAGTGAGGGTTTTTAAGAAAGAAGAAAAAGAAGAAAAGATAGAAGAAAGCAGAAGAAGAAAGAAGAAGAAAGAACATCAGAACAGGAACAGAAACAGAACAATATCAGAATCTCACATATCGCAGCGGAACAATATATAATAGATAATTGAATAATATTTAAAACAAAGAACTATATCATTTTATACATACATCAATCATCAGAGTCAATATACAACAATGGACAGTTATATAAACTTGTCCTCATACAGAATACACAGCGGAATAAATACTATCAGATACAAATACTACGTCTCGCCATCCACCTTGCTTCCACGGCTCCAGAATATCCAGAATATCCTGATAATATAACTCTAGTCTGCCCGTGTGGAAAATTGGTGGGCACCCAGAGTTTAGAAGGGAAACAATAAACTCCGAGTCAGTCATGGTGACTGGTGTGAGATCGTAAAACAGTTTATCTTTAAAATAAATAGCAGAGAATTTTAAAGTCAATTCGCAATGCTTTTGGAAAACGAAACTACCATAAGACCTCCCACCACACACACAATGCAAACGCAGACTTGGAGGAGATTTCTTCTTATGTTAGTCAAAGATGCTTACTACGCAAAATCAAATCATTTTGGATATTATTATTAGTGCATAGTGGAAAACATTTCGAAAGTAGAATATAAATCTTAGCCAGCATAGGTACCATTATATTATGCCTGCTATAGCTGCCTCCTGAGGAGACAGGTTATACAATTGAAATCGTAAAGGCTCGTAGTGTTTCTTTGGATTTCCAACAAATGGTCAGGCTAAGGAACTTCCTTTTCCACGATGGGTACGTCCCTGGAATAGACGACCCGAGAAATAACCTAACATTACGGTTAGATCTCTGCCAACACAAGGCCGGGTTACCTCTGCAAAAATAGGTAACTACTGACACGCGTATGCCATCCCCCGATCGTCACCGATCTTCCCGAGGATCCCCGATTCGCAACAACCACAAAGTAATAAATTTGCAGCAACCACAGAGGTTAAGTATCTGGGCTCCATACCATGGTACCACCTTTATCCAGAAGGAATGACATACACTAAGGGGCGCTACTCCCTAGAACCTTGCCGCATCCTTCCTGTTTTGACCATTTCCGGGGTGTGAGGCTCGACGAAGTCTCGTCCACAAAGCTACGCTTTCTACAAAGCCATGCTTCGGGTCAAACAAAATGATCAACCTAAGATCACAAAGATATAAGATCAAACAAATGATTATATCACAAATGATCAAACACTGATCATTTCACAGCAACACTTAGTATGCCACGTTACCAAGTTGGGATATATCGCTGATAAATTTCAACTACATAACCTCTAAGCTCGTACGTCTCAGAGAAGGGTGTTAAGCTAAGAGAATAAATTCTCCGCCACCAACAGAAATGTATTTGAAAGAAATCAGCTTTATATCTCAAATTGTAACGTCAGACACACAATCCATACAAGTCTGTTCCGGGATCGAACAGAACCGAAGGCACTTCTCACGAAGCCCTTGCATATCCGGATAATTTTCTAATCACGTCCGGACTTCCCGTCACTAAGGGTGATAAAACCTCTAAACCGGAGATCAGCCGATGTAGAGTAACTCGACGGTAATCCTTCCGTTTTCAAAAATATCCGGTCTTCAACACCGGTCTTCGAATGCAATTCATAACGACGTATCACATATTCGGAATGGGTTATACGACCCCATGGTCCTTTCCCGGCTAACCCGAATAGTGAGTGCTTATTTAAAAATAAGTGTGGCATTCAAATTCAAGCAATTCACAACAAATACCATTCAAGGTAATTATTGATAGTCGGTTATTTAACTATCAATAAAGATGCGCAACATCATCAGATTCCAAATAATTTTCCCAATTATTTTATCTTCAAAAATATCTTTACTAGATATAAAATTTCCACACTTCAAAAATAAATCAATATTTATTTTTCTAAACAGTTTCCATTTCCTTTATAAATTCCATATTGAATTTACATTTTTCGAATATCTACTAATATTCGATTTTCAATCGTTTTCAAATATTCATTTTCGATTTATCTTTAAGAAGATAAAATCTCAAAACGTTTCATTTCATTTTGGAAAACATTCCATACTTATTTAATAATAAGTCAGCAATTCACAAATCCATTTATTTTCAACGTTTGAAAATATTCGATATACTTAAATCAAATTAAGTATATATTCATCCTTTAAGGAAAATATTCTTTTAACACATTTATTTGGGTCAAAACGAATGTTACGTAAAACATCGTTACGACGACCCAAAATCACTAGTATAGGGATTCGAAAATTAAGATAGATATGTAGATCCCAATACTATATAAAACATTTCCTTTCGGAAACCATTTACTATAACAACAGTGTTATAGTCCACCATTTCCTTAAATTTCTCGAAAACGTCTATTTCAACAAGAACTGTTGAAATCTACGCTTTTGATTCATAATACATTTTAAAACATCTTTAAAATGTTTAACTTCATTTTTAATATCACTTCTTCAAAAGTAATTCCATTTTACTTAACAATATATTCACTACCCAGAATCGTGAATATAATTTACTTAACCCCATTTCAATCATTTCTACACATTTTTATTTCAATAAAAATTCGCTATCCAAAATCGCGAATACCTTTCCTTTAATAATCTACTATATTTGATTTACCAAATTTAATTGATTTCGAATTTATAAAACAACATTAATAAATTCTGTTTCTATTTTATAACAACTTTGACTTATAAATCTTCCTTTTTATTAACTTCGATCAATATTCCATTTAAAAGCAAAAGCCCAATTTATAGGTAAATTCCTTATAATCTTTTATTTTACAATTCCATTCATTTCATAACTTCATACTTTATAAATCTATAAACTTCAACTTTATAAATCTATAAACTTCAAATCTTCACAATTTATAATTCTATAAATTTTCTATCTAACACTTATAAAAACTTGTTTTAAATCCCAATAATCTTAATTGATAAATATCAATTTTGTGCATCTTGTACATACATCGTTTTTAATGATTCAAAAATCCAATTTAAATTATTTTATAGATTAGTTAACTATTTATTTCAAAAATCATCTTTTGGTTATATTTCACAAACATTTTAATTTCCATAACTTTAAATTTATAACCTTTATTTATTTAAAGTAAATCAATTCAAAGATTCAAATAAAACGTATACTTTCAAATAATCACTTTCAAAATCTCTTTTTAAAGTTAAATCGTTATTTTTAAACTTCAAAATTTGAATCCAATGATGCAACGCATCAATTAGTCCATGACAACAGTCAATATCATATATCAATATGATAACAGGATATACATCAATATCTGTAAATAAATAAAAACTGGTGAGGAATCCAGTTGGATCCCTCCAACCTGTTTTCCTGCATCCAAAGACGTTAGCACAATACCAATTCCACTTCGAGGTGGAATATCGCGGTATATGGGTTTTATAAAAATAATACGCTTACTAACGGCGCAATAGGGTCTCATCCGCTATACGAGGCGGGAAATCAATCAATCAAATATATACATATGCCAATATGTATATATTGCTATATATAATAGATATATCCTACTATATCTAATATCACATCCAAACAATCAAACAATCAATAACTGCAATAAATTTTGAGTGAGAAAAATCTCACCTTAGCTTTTATTTTGCATTCCATTTCTTTTTCGGCTCGATTTCTCGATTTATACCTTGTATAAACATTATACAAATTAATTAATATTCGAATTTAAATCGAATAACCAATTTTCATTTTAAAATTTTAATTAACAAATGATTTTATTTCGTCCCAATTCCTTTTAAATAAATTTATTTTAACTAATCATTTTACTGTAAACTAATGTCATTGAATCACTTTCTCTTTAATATCTACACCATTTTTTTCTTTTCCTACCAAATCCATCATTTTTAATATAAACTCTTCCTGTTTAATCCTATATAATTTCCAGAAACCTTAACTATATGCATATATTTACTGTTAATAAAACATATTACTTTCTATATAAAAACTCACTGTTTACTGTCCATTCTCAAACGTATATGTATATCTATCTATGCATTCTCTGTTTTCAATTTCCCTTCCAACTAAAATTTGATTAGGTAGAAAATTTAACTTAGGTTAAAATGAAATTACCAGAAAATCACCCAGTCCATTTCGACTACACCAGAGAAGCCGCGAGTTCTTCTCCCCATGCCTCACGTTCGACATCGCTCGACCATCCCTTTTCAGCCTACTTCGAGACCATCACGTCGCGCTTGAACCCCACAACTCGAGCCTGTCGAGTGTCCTTCCAGTCGCGAGCTCGAGATTCCCACGTCGCTCACGGCCTCGAGTCGCCGCCTATCGCCATCGACACCCACGCATTCACCTAGCTGCCATCGCGACCTCGTCGTTGTTGCCTCAACGTCACCAGCTCGCCGTGCTCTCCTCCCACGCGAAATCTGCTCGCGCGCCTCCATGATCGAGATCCACTCGATCGAAACCCCAGAACGCCTATTTATTTTGGTTTTGAATTTTATTTGCAATTGAGAATAGAAAGGGGAAAGAATATATTTGGCTGCGAATTTTAGGTGATTCTTGATTTCGAATGAAGTAGAGGGGGAGAGAAACAAAAAGCTCGGCATCTTACTGAAGGGAAATCGAATTGATTTCGTAAAAGGGGATGCGGCCATTTTTGTTTGAACGGGATAGTTTTCGAATTGATTTCGAATGGGAACGATAAAATTCTCGTATAGAAGGGAGATGTGGGGTTTTAAAAAGAAACGGAGAGGAGAGAAGGAGTACGTGATTCTGCTTTTGAACGAGACTTCGGCCATGCCTTTGCACGATTATTTTCGTGATTCTCTGCGTGAACAACGGCTGAAACAAAGGGCGTGAAAAAAGGAAGAACGTGTGATGTTTACAAATTTAAATTTTAAATTTAAATTGAATTCCATTTAAATCCCAACGCGTTTAACTATCGTATGGTCACATAACAACCCCGAATGCTACGAAATTTGAAATCCGACAATAATTCAATATTACGGACCCAATGGAACTAGTTTCGTCGAATTTCGAGACTGCGCCTCGGACGGCTATTTTTGAATTCAATTTTAAACGATATAAATTTAAAACCGAACAAAACAATTTTAATTTCAATTCTGAAGCTTCTGTTATCTTCAGAATTATCAATATAAATTTCCTAAGCCTTTGAAATATTTTTAATCGGCTCTAAACTGAAGATATAAATTTTTATCCCGTTCAATAGATTAAATTTTAAAGTTTAATCGCAAATTTCAAAGTTATATCGGGAATTTCAAATTAAATTATCGTTCAAATATTTAAAATAAATTAAATATTTTCAATTTAATTTGTTCAAAATTCTGGGTCGTTACAAACTTCCCTCCTTAAAAGAATTTCGGCCCGAAATTACAAGTTAGGAAAAAAGGTCCTTAACTCGTCTACTATCTTTCAACATCCAATAGTTTTATCAAATTTTTCAAAACAAATCTTTCTACTAAAGATTCGTTATCATTTCAACTATCTTTCTAAACATTTTCATAATCTTCAAACAACATTGTTTACTTCAAAATTCAAATTCAAATCAAATTCAAATTTAAACTTCCAAAATTTTCTCAAAAATTTTCTAACGCTCTAAATTTTCGAAAAATTTTGCCAGCGTCTCCTTTGCGCGGCTAATACGGCACGACTACAAAACGTCCCTACGGACTCTCAGATTTCAAAAAGAAAAAGAAAAAGCCAAGCGGCTAGACAAGAAATCAGCAAATCTCATATCGAAATTCAAATACATACCTTTTTCGAGCAATTCAAATTTATCTTCGAAATCAAAATTCCAATTCCTTTTATAACACCTGTATGTCCTACTAGCCATAATATCTAGTTACACGTTCAAACCATTTTGCAAATTCTATTACAAAATTTTCAATATAAACTACTTATACATTTTTACTTCACTATTGAAGTTACATATTCAGTTTCTTTCAATTTTGCATTTCACGTTCTCATTTAAATTCAATTTACAATTTCAATCTAATTTGGATTCAGTCTACAATTTCAATTCTATTTGAATTCAATTTTATCTTCTATTCTGAATATTGAATTATCTTTAGTTCACTTCATTTGCAATTGATTCCATTCAATTTATTCATTCATTAATTCATTTACATTAGACTGATTCAATATTCAATTAGTTCAATAGCTTAATTCATTTATCAATCCAATTCAGATTCTCAATTTAATTTAACTTTACCAAGGTCAAATTTCATCACTTAATCAAAATCACATTTTATTTTGCTTAATAAAACTGTTTAACCACTTTCTAACAATTCGTTTCACTTCTATTTTTTTCTCATTTTATAAGTTATATAACTTATATTCAAAAATTACCACTTGGATTTTTATTGATTCACTTATACCTACTTTAATTCAACTTAAAATTTCTTAAGTTAAATTTATTCAATCAAAATTCAAATTGTATAAGTTATCAACTCATTTATTATTCTTATAAATATTTTTATATAGCATTCCAGAGTCTTACCAACATTTCAAAAATCATTTTGAAAACAATTCAAATTATCCCTTGAATTTTCAAAACAAAACCCCAAATTTTCCAACAACTTTTATTTAAAACAATTTGGCAGCAATTCCTCTTTTGGAAACCCAAAAATGAATTCTAATGATGTGGCCATCATCATCAGGATTATTTTCCAGCGACCTAAAAGAGTTTAGAGCTTTTCATTCCTTCAAAACATTTTTCCAAAATCCTTCGAATTTCATTTTCAAATCAAAAATGATTTAAACTTTCCAAATCTCCAAAATTTTCAAATTCTTTTCAAAACCTTTCCAAAAACTTCTCTGGAATTCCGTTTTAAATTACAATTCACATATATAATTTACATTCTCAAATTTCATTTGTATATGAATTTATTTCTTAACTTTGGAGTTACGATTTCAATTTCTTATTCAATTTCAGTGATGATAATTCACTATTATTACTTCCTAACATCCAAACATCCATATACTATGATAATTCATAGAAAATTATTTCTTTTATATACAAAAATAGTTTTGGGCAAAATTATTTCATTCACCCTATTTTAAAACAATACTATGTCGTCTTGCCTCGTTTAAGTGTTTAGAAATCCCTATCGATAATATGGTGTCCCACATACCGACCAAAATTCACAAACATCTCAACGGATAAGCAAACACAATATAAAACATTTTTTATTCACTAACAAATACGCGCTCATATCTATTATTACACTCAACTCATTCTAGAGTACTACTGACTCTATCTCTAATGAGTAACACCCAACAGAGCAGGGTTGTCGCTTAACCATATGCTCTGATACCAAATGTAACATCCCGAAATTTTCGACTTTCGAAAATTCGACATCGATACTCACTTTATCGACTGCCGAGCCATCGAATGCCGGAAACCCGAAAAGTTATGGTTTTAAAAAGAAGAAAAAGGCAAAAGAAGAAGAAAAGAGTAGAAGAAGAAGAGAATAGAGAAGAACAACAGAACAGGAACAGAAACAGAACAATATCAGAATCTCACATATCGCAGCGGAACAATATATAATAGATAATTGAATAATCTTTAAAACAAAGAACTATATCATTTTATACATACATCAATCATCAGAGTCAATATACAACAATGGACAGTTATATAAACTTGTCCTCATACAGAATACACAGCGGAATAAATACTATCAGATACAAATACTACGTCTCGCCATCCAGCTTGCTTCCACGGCTCCAGAATATCCAGAATATCCTGATAATATAACTCTAGTCTGCCCGTGTGGAAAATTGGTGGGCACCCAGAGTTTAGAAGGGAAACAATAAACTCCGAGTCAGTCATGGTGACTGGTGTGAGATCGTAAAACAGTTTATCTTTAAAATAAATAGCAGAGAATTTTAAAGTCAATTCGCAATGCTTTTGGAAAATGAAACTACCATAAGACCTCCCACCACACACACAATGCAAACGCAGACTTGGAGGAGATTTATTCTTATGTTAGTCAAAGATGCTTACTACGCAAAATCAAATCATTTTGGATATTATTATTAGTGCATAGTGGAAAACATTTCGAAAGTAGAATATAAATCTTAGCCAGCATAGGTACCATTATATTATGCCTGCTATAGCTGCCTCCTGAGGAGACAGGTTATACAATTGAAATCGTAAAGGCTCGTATTGTTTCTTTGGATTTCCAACAAATGGTCAGGCTAAGGAACTTCCTTTTCCACGATGGGTACGTCCCTGGAATAGACGACCCGAGAAATAACCTAACATTACGGTTAGATCTCTGCCAACACAAGGCCGGGTTACCTCTGCAAAAATAGGTAACTACTGACACGTGTATGCCATCCCCCGATCGTCACCGATCTTCCCGAGGATCCCCGATTCGCAACAACCACAAAGTAATAAATTTGCAGCAACCACAGAGGTTAAGTATCTGGGCTCCATACCATGATACCACCTTTATCCAGAAGGAATGACATACACTAAGGGGCGCTACTCCCTAGAACCTTGCCGCATCCTTCCTGTTTTGACCATTTCCGGGGTGTGAGGCTCGACGAAGTCTCGTCCACAAAGCTACGCTTTCTACAAAGCCATGCTTCGGGTCAAACAAAATGATCAACCTATGATCACAAAGATATAAGATCAAACAAATGATCATATCGCAAATGATCAAACACTGATCATTTCACAGCAACACTCAGTATGCCACGTTACCAAGTTGGGATATATCGCTGATAAATTTCAACTACATAACCTCTGAGCTCGTACGTCTCAAAGAAGGGTGTTAAGCTAAGAGAATAAATTCTCCACCACCAACAGAAATGTATTTGAAAGAAATCAGCTTTATATCTCAAATTGTAACGTCAGACACACAATCCATACAAGTCTGTTCTGGGATCGAACAGAACCGAAGGCACTTCTCACGAAGCCCTTGCATATCCGGATAATTTTCTAATCACGTCCGGACTTCCCGTCACTAAGGGTGGTAAAACCTCTAAACCGGAGATCAGCCGATGTAGAGTAACTCGACGGTAATCCTTCCGTTTTCAAAAATATCCGGTCTTCAACACCGGTCTTCGAATGCAATTCATAACGACGTATCACATATTCGGAATGGGTTATATGACCCCATGGTCCTTTCCCGGCTAACCCGAATAGTGAGTGATTATTTAAAAATAAGTGTGGCATTTAAATTCAAGCAATTCACAACAAATACCATTCAAGGTAATTATTGATAGTCGGTTATTTAACTATCAATAAAGATGCACAACATCATCAGATTCCAAATAATTTTCCCAATTATTTTATCTTCAAAAATATCTTTACTAGATATAAAATTTACACACTTCAAAAATAAATCAATATTTATTTTTCTAAACAGTTTCCATTTCCTTTATAAATTCCATATTGAATTTGCATTTTTCGAATATCTACTAATATTCGATTTTCAATCGTTTTCAAATATTCATTTTCGATTTATCTTTAAGAAGTTAAAATCTCAAAACGTTTCATTTCATTTTGGAAAACATTCCATACTTATTTAATAATAAGTCAGCAATTCACAAATCCATTTATTTTCAACGTTTGAAAATATTCGATATACTTAAATCAAATTAAGTATATATTCATCCTTTAAGGAAAATATTCTTTTAACACATTTATTTGGGTCAAAACGAATGTTACGTAAAACATCGTTACGACGACCCAAAATCACTAGTATAGGGATTCGAAAATTAAGATAGATATGTAGATCCCAATACTATATAAAACATTTCCTTTCGGAAACCATTTACTATAACAACAGTGTTATAGTCCACCATTTCCTTAAATTTCTCGAAAACGTCTATTTCAACAAGAACTGTTGAAATCTATGCTTTTGATTCATAATACATTTTAAAACATCTTTAAAATGTTTAACTTCATTTTTAATATCACTTCTTCAAAAGTAATTCCATTTTACTTAACAATATATTCACTGCCCAGCATCGTGAATATAATTTACTTAACCCCATTTTAATCATCTCTACACATTTTTATTTCAATAAAAATTCGCTATCCAAAATCGCGAATACCTTTCCTTTAATAATCTCCTATATTTGATTTACCAAATTTAATTGATTTCGAATTTATAAAACAACGTTTATAAATTCTCTTTCTATTTTATAACAACTTTGACTTATAAATCTTCCTTTTTATTAACTTCGATCAATATTCCATTTAAAAGCAAAAGCCCAATTTATAGGTAAATTCCTTATAATCTTTTATTTTACAATTCCATTCATTTCATAACTTCATACTTTATAAATCTATAAACTTCAACTTTATAAATCTATAAACTTCAAATCTTCACAATTTATAATTCTATAAATTTTCTATCTAACACTTATAAAAACTTGTTTTAAATCCCAATAATCTTAATTGATAAATATCAATTTTGTGCATCTTGTACATACATCGTTTTTAATGATTCAAAAATCCAATTTAAATTATTTTATAGATTAGTTAACTATTTATTTCAAAAATCATCTTTTGGTTATATTTCACAAACATTTTAATTTCCATAACTTTAAATTTATAACCTTTATTTATTTAAAGTAAATCAATTCAAAGATTCAAATAAAACGTATACTTTCAAATAATCACTTTCAAAATCTCTTTTTAAAGTTAAATCGTTATTTTTAAACTTCAAAATTTGAATCCAATGATGCAACGCATCAATTAGTCCATCACAACAGTCAATATCATATATCAATATGATAACAGGATATACATCAATATCTGTAAATAAATAAAAACTGGTGAGGAATCCAGTTGGATCCCTCCAACCTGTTTTCCTGCATCTAAAGACGTTAGCACAATACCAATTCCACTTCGAGGTGGAATATCGCGGTATATGGGTTTTATAAAAATAATCCGCTTACTAACGGCGCAATAGGGTCTCATCCGCTATACGAGGTGGGAAATCAATCAATCCAATATATACATATGCCAATATGTATATATTGCTATATATAATAGATATATCCTACTATATCTAATATCACATCCAAACAATCAAACAATCAATAACTGCAATAAATTTTGAGTGAGAAAAATCTCACCTTAGCTTTTATTTTGCATTCCATTTCTTTTTCGGCTCGATTTCTCGATTTATACCTTGTATAAACATTATACAAATTAATTAATATTCGAATTTAAATCGAATAACCAATTTTCATTTTAAAATTTTAATTAACAAATGATTTTATTTCGTCCCAATTCCTTTTAAATAAATTTATTTTAACTAATCATTTTACTGTAAACTAATGTCTTTGAGATACCAACTGTAACGACCCACTATTTTGGACCATTCAAATCGACAATAATCCACACATGTCTGGCTTGAATAATTCAAAATAACAGATTGTAAATAAATTTGGAGCAAATGAAATCAAATACACAGAATCACAGACACAGAACATATCAGAATAACTCGCAGCGGAATATAAAAAACCATAGTAGTTCATGAAGCTACTATAAAAAACTCTCAAAACATAATACATAATATCTGCTTGAAAACATATACAATAGACATCTCAAATAAATAGAAGTTTATGAATACCAGAACTGAAATAGAACAACTGAACTGAAAGGAACAGATAACTAGACAAGCAGAATCTCCAGCGATTCCTAGCTCCAGAAAGAAATCCAAAGCTAAGCTGTAAATACTCAGGCTGACCCGAGCGTAAAGTAAAACACAAAACACTCGAGTCAGGACAATATATACTTATATAATGTAAACCAACTCAAGTGAACTGTAGTAGAAATGCACAATAACTCAAAGGATGCTTGGGATCGCCCATCCTTTAAGGATCAGTTAAACTATAAATTAAATACATCCCGTGGTTAAAATTTCAAAATGGTATTTTATACTTCGAAATCAAATATCATTTCAAAATTCAATATCCTTATAAAATCCATTTCAAAATATCAAAATATCATATTTCAAAATAGTTTATATTTCGAAACAAATTACTTCATTTTAAATCACAAAAATGAAGTTAGTATATTTAATAATTAAAATTTTAAATTTCCAAAAATTTAAATTTTCAAAGTTCATTCGTTCACTTCAATTAATTAAAACAATGAAATTTCAACTTTCGCAGCATTTAGAAAATGCTACGGAAAGTCACATTTAAAACAGTTCAATTTAACAAAAGACAGCATTTAAAATGCTGTAATATGGTTACATTAGTTTCAAATAAACTTAGTTAAATTCAACCATTATAACATTTACAAAAATGCTATAATAGCCTTTAATTAAATTTAGCCATTTGGTTCATTATTATCAACTACAACATTTACAAATGTTGTATTATCATTTACATTAGAATTTAACAGCATTTCAGAAATGCAGTTAACTAACTTCAAATATTCAGTATAATTTCACAAACAATTATATTTTTATATAAATCATTTTTTTTACTTATAAAATCATATAATTTCACTTTTAAAACAATCATTCAAATACCCTTATATTCATGATTTTATAAAGTTAAAACTCCATTCAAAAATCAAAATTTAATAATAATTCACTTATTAAATTCCAATATTAAGTTATAAATTCATTAAATTAAATTAACTTAACACTTAAGTTTAAATTTTCAAATATAACTTAATTCCATTTTTATTTACTTAACTTAAAAATTCACTTTTAAGCCAAATTCACAAATTTCCAATTTTAGTTATATTTCAAAATTTCAACTTAAATATTCATTCATTTCACATTTTAACTTTATTAAAAAAAAACATTTAATATATTATAAAATCATTTAAATTCACTTTAATCCAAATTATCATGAATTTATCACATTTCATATTTAATTTAAATTCCAATTATCACCAAATTAAAATTTCCCAAAATAACTTACATTTCTAATTTTACCATTAATTTATTTCACTTATAAATTTTCAGAAAATCAATAATGCTTTACAAAAATCATTTTTATTTAGTTTAAATCAAAATATTATAATATTTACATTTCTAAAATATTAAAAAAAAAAAATTTATAAAACATATTTTAACAACGGGTCTGTATTTCATTTTCTAGCCTAGGAAAAGTGATACGGGTAATTTATCATTTCAACCCGTATTTACAAAGATACCCAGGTTTGATCATTTCAAACCCGCAATCCCAAGTAAATGAAAATAATTGAAAATCATTCAGGCATATCATTTCAGCCCATAACGATTTTCTCCTATTCTAAAGTCCGTTCGGGTATGTATCATTTCAACCCATAGTGATTCTAATCTAAAGGGAACTTGCAGTGTGATAAACTGATAAAAATAAAAGAACAACATAATATAACAGTAACATATGATATAACAGGTGTTTAAGCATGGGTGAACATCATATAATCATAACATAGTAGTTATAACAGGATGCAATACATTTACAGATTCAAGTGGTGTCGGTTTATCAGTTATATAGGTACAGATTGTCTGGTGAGAATAACTCACCTGTTAAGCTGGAGATTTGCCAACAGGCACACAACACAAAGATTACGAGGGCACGACAACTCTAATACAATTTGAGTGTGGAGAGCAAATCCAATGATATAGATCTTGTGTTATAACCCAAACAAAAATCAAAGCAAACCATAAATTTCAATACACTAGAAATGAAATAACTTTTAAATAAAGAGAGATACGAATGCCAAATCTTTTGCCATACTTTCTCTATTTGTTTGCATGGCCTAGGGGATCAATTAGGTCAGGTTTGTACTTGGTTTGGATTAGGTATGGGTCTGGAAAAGGTAAGGCTACAAGCATGAACATGGAGGGGAGTTACAAGGTAGGAATGCAAATGGTCAAGGCAACAAAAGAGTGTTTGGGTGTAACAACAAGGCTTGGCCTTACATGGATTGGGCTCGGCCTTGGCATGAGCAGGTCTGGTGGTGGCTGGAGCAGAGGCCAGAGGTGGTGGAGGAGCAGGTGGTGGAGGCTAAGGGGTGGCCAAGGTGAACTATGGTGGTGGTGAAGGTGCTAAGGTGGCTAGGCATTGGTTTAAAGAGTTTTGCAATGTTTGTGTGGATTTTTTGTGGTGCTACCTTCAAGTGATGGTCACAACCTGGTCAAGACCAGTGGAGAGGATGGTGATGTGGCTGTGGATGGTGGTGGTGCTGGTCGTGGAGGTGGTGGAGAGGCTATGGCCGATCAACACTATGAAGAAGCAAGGCAAATTTTAATAGAAAATTCAATAAAATGAAGGGAAAAAGTGGAAAAAGAAGAAGAAGACATTACTAATTTTTCTCAGATCTGAAGTGTTGTGAAAATGAAGTGAAAAGGATGTGTTTTCACGTGAAAATGAGTTAAGGAACTCACGGCTATCAATTAGAAAGGAACGGCCAATGATTTGAAAAGTCTAGCAACCCAAAAGTCATTGTTTTGAAACCTTTTGTCTCTTCAAATTTCCATTCTTTTTAATTAAATAAAAACCAATGATAATTTAGTAAAATGAGTTTTAATACTGAAACAAAGTATAATAAAATGAAAATAAATAATTAAATTTAAATAAAATAGAAAAAGAACTAAAGAAATTGCTTAAAAATTCAAAACAGGACTTAAAAATTACAAATAGAATATCACTAGTTTTAGAAAAATTACAACTTTACTTCTAACCAATAAAAGTCAAGAAAAAAAATAAAAATAAATTCTGAATAAAATGAAGTGTAAATTAAAATAAAATAAAGTCTTAAGAAAATAGAAAATAAACAAAAAAATTCTTTAATTAAATGAAACTGGAAATTAGAAATTATAAACAGAATACAACTGACTTTGGAAAATGTCAATTACATTTTGAAAAATGTTTTAAAACCAAAATATATACATAACATGTTATTTTACCCATATAAACAAAAATTAGAACATTACATGACCAAATAAAAATATTATTTATATAATTTAAAATAAACAATTTTGTTAAATACAACAAATTACACTCAATATTGAAAAAGGCATAACTTTCACATTATAAATCAGATTTTAACGAAACGAAAAGCATTATTCTTAAAATTTTATTTAATTTCATAATAAAAGAAAAAATTCAAATTTTCAAACTTTCAAATTTCTGAATTAAAAGTCAAAGTTTGACCATATTGACCAAAATTCACTTTTCTGGAAAATATTCTTTTTAGTCATGTTTGGAATTCTAATTCACATCAAAATCAAAATTTATATTTAAAATAGCAAAATTTATTCATTTTAATAAATAAAATAAAGTTTTTTAAATCAGGAAATCAATTAAAATAACCAAAATATACAATTAAAATAATCACAAAATATAGGGTTGTTACACTCTCCCCTACTCAAATCTTTTCGTCCCCGAAAAGAAAGGAAGCGGAGAGACAACTAGAAAGAACAATAGGTTGGAAGACATCCGGAAAGAAGGTAGGGAAAAAGTAGCTAGAAGGGAAAACAGGTTGAAAGACAAGGATGAACCATTATTTTAAATTGTTGGTTGAAGAGGTAAACAATATTTAAAACACTTTAAAATCTTTTAGAAAGGAAATAACTGATCAAAATATCCTTTATAATATTTTATCAAAATACTTTTTAACTCGATGTCTTAACAAGTTTATCCTCGTTCCTGCAGACTCTGGCAGTGCGTTGATCAGGCGCAAAGCTAGAATTCTCCAGGTACTAAGTAGACTTGTTTCAACACCCAGTGAAAATACTGGAAAACTTTTTAAAAACAGATATGGAAAGTACAATCCAAACAAAAACAAACAAAACCTTTGTCTAACCATGGTTCGCAGATACACAATGGTTACGCCTGGATCCCCCAGGAAACAATCCATATCCGTAAGCTTTCTCAGCCCTGCGAGTTACGCCATGATGACTAGTAGAATGCAGGATACACAATGGTTACGCCTGGATCCCCCAGGAAACAATCCGTACCCCCAGGCAAGACTCAGCCAAGCATTTGCGCTACTATTCGCGACCTACACAGATTGCAGGATACACAATGGTTACGCCTGGATCCCCCAGGAAACAATCCGTACCCCTAGGCAAGACTCAGCCAGGCAGTTGCGCTATGCAGTCACGATCGTAAGACCATGGGTAACGCCATGGAATTCGAAGGACACTCGAGTATCATATCCGGAAAACCAAAAATCAGAGAGAATAATATCGATAGAATGAATCCAAGATGTGGCCACAAATCGGATATCAAGCAGAAGGCACTTTCCATATCTTTACTTCGAAAATATGTATCATATAGTACCTTTTCAAATCACTTTCAAATATCGTACTTATATAAAATCCATTATATATAAGATTTAATTTTCAAATCAAATACTTTCCAAAATCAATAGTATATCAAATCATACTTATATAGACTTCAATTATATAAGATTTCACTTTCAAATTGAGTACCTTTTCAAATCTATAGTTTTCGAATCAATTTCATACTCATACAAATCAATTTTATATAAGTTCGACAACTCCCAAATCAAGTGTTTAGTAACATAAGGTTCTCAAATTTAAATTTGTTTCAATATCAGTTCAATTTCAAAATCATATACAATTTCACCAAATTATTTTCTTCTCAAATTAAATATCTTTAGTTTCAAAGTTTCCAAAATAATAAATTTTTGAAAATAAATCCAAATTTCCAAATCAATATAATTTAAGTCAACCAATTCATTTCCAAATTCAAATGTTTTCAAAATCATCTTATACTTACGTAAGGTCCGTCTTATACAAGGATCAAATTTTCCAAAATAAATTTCACTGTATGAAGAGCCATATGGGATTTGAATATCTTTGCTTTTATAGGTTATATATCTTTGTAATTTAAATTGGAAAAGTAAGCAAAGATATTCTAACCCGACAGCTTTCAATTTCAGCGTCAAAATATATCACTGATATTAGAATATAAGATGTACACACGTCATCATTTCGCAAAATCACATTTGATCGCTCGCTCGATCACACAAGTTCGCTTTCGAACTAGTATTGTCCATTCGATTTCCCTAATGCGGACTTCGATATGGTTTCTCGACTAGAAGCCATCAGTCTCCTTGCATAGCCATATACTATGATAGAGAATTCTGGAATCAAGCCCAAAATCCATATCAAATATTCGCCATCAAGAATCGAATGAAAAATCCTAACATGAAATGGTGTAATCCACCTCGAACTTGTGCACTCAAACTTGGATCAAATTAATTATGCGAATAAAACAGCATACGTACAACTTATATATTTATTTCAACTTGTTAAATATATAGTTTCACAAAGATGTTACTAAGTTAAAACATTTAAACTAAATTTTATTCAAAATATTTTGAAGACCAAATTCTTTTCAAAACATTTCAAATCTAAATTTCATATTAGAAAATTTTAAAATTGCTTTATTCATTTACTTAACCAAACAGTTTCAACTTATTTAAATCATATTACTTCATACTTAAACATTCAAAACAAACTTATATACTTTATCAAATTACTTTTCAAAATTTCTTACCTTTGAAAAAGTTTACCTTGATTTGGAAGTGCTCGAACATTCAAATAGTTAAAGAAATCATTTTCAAATTCAAGAGTTGGAAATCAACAACAAATCAGTAAATCAATTTTCAAAAGATAGGTTTCAAATCAGAAACTCAAGGACTGAACACCGGTTCATTTCAAATCATTTCAAATATACATATATACATATATATCTTTCGAATATCACATCACACTTCGGAATTTGAAATCTAAATTGGTTTCACAAATCAATCGCAAAGCAATGCTACCGAAGTGGCCTCTCCCTCACTCAGAAACTCAAAAATCAATGTCGATGATGCGTGCACTCATCACCGAAATTATTTTCCAGCGACACAAGTGAGTTCTGGACTTCCATTTACTTTGAAAACTTCTTTGAAATTCCTTCAAAATCATTAAAACCCATTAAAATCATTGAAACATTACTTATTCGGAAAATATTTTTAAATCATATTATTATTATATATTTCAAAATCTTAAAACCAATTTCAAAATACCGGAGTTCAATTCTCGAATTTCAAATTTAAAATCCTTCAGTTATAAATCATTTATAGATAAATCAAATTTCTTATATAGTTTTTTCAAAATTACAAATCCTTTCGAAACCTCAAATTCTTACTTTAAAAGGGTTTATAATCTTTATCGAAAACATTTTCACTTTTATATATAGAATATAATCATACTTATCAAAATAATAATTTTGGTTTAGAAAACAATTTCTAAAATATAAACAACCCGATTTCAAAGGACGATTCACGAACGGATTTCAAACAAAGATAGAGATTCAATTTAGAGGGACTCTAATCAAATAGAATTCTAATTCAATGATAGGCTCAAACGAAGATAAGATAATTAAATTACCAAATACAAGATGGATAAGCCTATATGAATCGCGGGCGACCTTAACCGGTCAACCGTGATTTCAGGAATATAATCGATGCGAAAATCTATGGAAAATCGACCTTCGATTGCCAGAGATAGAATCTAAATATAGCAGAAGATAGAAAACATCGTAAATCGAGGATACAGAAATCTCCGGTGAATCAATGCCAATTATAATCATTCAAAGATTGGCGGAATCGCCACCCTATAAAGGTCATACAAAGTGGAGTGATGCAATGCTCCAAAATCAAAAGAATACAATTAGGGGAGATAGGAATGGATTTCAGAACAAGTGGGAGCGTTCCAAAATTCAAAGGAATCCTATTCGATAAGAATCCAAACGAAGATTAGAGATATATAACCTATATCGATACAGAAAAATTCCCATTCAAAATTTGGAATGACTCGAATTCATAACATACGAAAACAGAAGCATAAATATCTTTAGTTGGACAACTTTAGCTAAGCAAAAGATACAACAGAGTTTACTCAAAACAACCTAACAAACTACAGATTTTGCCATACTCAAAATAGATTCCTATCAACAATGGATCTAGATCAATCAAGAGAGAAGTTCAAAATTTTAGAGGATCCTAATCAAAGAAATTACTAACAAGGTGGATACAAAAGGAATGAAGTTTAAGAAATATTTTACTTTCAAAGCAAGGAAATTTATATCAAAATAATCTTTGAAAATTCTTTAAAAATCATTTGAAAATCATTTTATACTTCGAAAATACGTTCTCTCACAAAGAAATGATTCTGAGATAGATTTCACTCATTCTAGGGTATTTCTACCCTATCTCTAATGAGTTTTTGCTCCGCAGGCTAAGGGTTGCTAAAAACCAAAGCTCTGATACCAACTGTAACGACCCACTATTTTGGACCATTCAAATCGACAATAATCCACACATGTCTGGCTTGAATAATTCAAAATAACAGATTGTAAATAAATTTGGGGCAAATGAAATCAAATACACAGAATCACAGACACAGAACATATCAGAATAACTCGCAGCGGAATATAAAAAACCATAGTAGTTCATGAAGCTACTATAAAAAACTCTCAAAACATAATACATAATATCTGCTTGAAAACATATACAATAGACATCTCAAATAAATAGAAGTTTATGAATACCAGAACTGAAATAGAACAACTGAACTGAAAGGAACAGATAACTAGACAAGCAGAATCTCCAGCGATTCCTAGCTCCAGAAAGAAATCCAAAGCTAAGCTGTAAATACTCAGGCTGACCCGAGCGTAAAGTAAAACACAAAACACTCGAGTCAGGACAATATATACTTATATAATGTAAACCAACTCAAGTGAACTGTAGTAGAAATGCACAATAACTCAAAGGATGCTTGGGATCGCCCATCCTTTAAGGATCAGTTAAACTATAAATTAAATACATCCCGTGGTTAAAATTTCAAAATGGTATTTTATACTTCGAAATCAAATATCATTTCAAAATTCAATATCCTTATAAAATCCATTTCAAAATATCAAAATATCATATTTCAAAATAGTTTATATTTCGAAACAAATTACTTCATTTTAAATCACAAAAATGAAGTTAGTATATTTAATAATTAAAATTTTAAATTTCCAAAAATTTAAATTTTCAAAGTTCATTCGTTCACTTCAATTAATTAAAACAATGAAATTTCAACTTTCGCAGCATTTAGAAAATGCTACGGAAAGTCACATTTAAAACAGTTCAATTTAACAAAAGACAGCATTTAAAATGCTGTAATATGGTTACATTAGTTTCAAATAAACTTAGTTAAATTCAACCATTATAACATTTACAAAAATGCTATAATAGCCTTTAATTAAATTTAGCCATTTGGTTCATTATTATCAACTACAGGTTCATTATTATCAACTACAACATTTACAAATGTTGTATTATCATTTACATTAGAATTTAACAGCATTTCAGAAATGCAGTTAACTAACTTCAAATATTCAGTATAATTTCACAAACAATTATATTTTTATATAAATCATTTTTTTTTACTTATAAAATCATATAATTTCACTTTTAAAACAATCATTCAAATACCCTTATATTCATGATTTTATAAAGTTAAAACTCCATTCAAAAATCAAAATTTAATAATAATTCACTTATTAAATTCCAATATTAAGTTATAAATTCATTAAATTAAATTAACTTAACACTTAAGTTTAAATTTTCAAATATAACTTAATTCCATTTTTATTTACTTAACTTAAAAATTCACTTTTAAGCCAAATTCACAAATTTCCAATTTTAGTTATATTTCAAAATTTCAACTTAAATATTCATTCATTTCACATTTTAACTTTATTAAAAAAAACATTTAATATATTATAAAATCATTTAAATTCACTTTAATCCAAATTATCATGAATTTATCACATTTCATATTTAATTTAAATTCCAATTATCACCAAATTAAAATTTCCCAAAATAACTTACATTTCTAATTTTACCATTAATTTATTTCACTTATAAATTTTCAGAAAATCAATAATGCTTTACAAAAATCATTTTTATTTAGTTTAAATCAAAATATTATAATATTTACATTTCTAAATATTAAAAAAAAAAATTTATAAAACATATTTTAACAACGGGTCTGTATTTCATTTTCTAGCCTAGGAAAAGTGATACGGGTAATTTATCATTTCAACTCGTATTTACAAACATACCCAGGTTTGATCATTTCAAACCCGCAATCCCAAGTAAATGAAAATAATTGAAAATCATTCAGGCATATCATTTCAGCCCATAACGATTTTCTCCTATTCTAAAGTCCGTTCGGGTATGTATCATTTCAACCCATAGTGATTCTAATCTAAAGGGAACTTGCAGTGTGATAAACTGATAAAAATAAAAGAACAACATAATATAACAGTAACATATGATATAACAGGTGTTTAAGCATGGGTGAACATCATATAATCATAACATAGTAGTTATAACAGGATGCAATACATTTACAGATTCAAGTGGTGTCGGTTTATCAGTTATATAGGTACAGATTGTCTGGTGAGAATAACTCACCTGTTAAGCTGGAGATTTGCCAACAGGCACACAACACAAAGATTACGAGGGCACGACAACTCTAATACAATTTGAGTGTGGAGAGCAAATCCAATGATATAGATCTTGTGTTATAACCCAAACAAAAATCAAAGCAAACCATAAATTTCAATACACTAGAAATGAAATAACTTTTAAATAAAGAGAGATACGAATGCCAAATCTTTTGCCATGCTTTCTCTATTTGTTTGCATGGCCTAGGGGATCAATTAGGTCAGGTTTGTACTTGGTTTGGATTAGGTATGGGTCTGGAAAAGGTAAGGCTACAAGCATGAACATGGAGGGGAGTTACAAGGTAGGAATGCAAATGGTCAAGGCAACAAAAGAGTGTTTGGGTGTAACAACAAGGCTTGGCCTTACATGGATTGGGCTCGGCCTTGGCATGAGCAGGTCTGGTGGTGGCTGGAGCAGAGGCCAGAGGTGGTGGAGGAGCAGGTGGCGGCGGCTAAGGGGTGGCCAAGGTGAACTATGGTGGTGGTGAAGGTGCTAAGGTGGCTAGGCATTGGTTTAAGGAGTTTTGCAATGTTTGTGTGGATTTTTTGTGGTGCTACCTTCAAGTGATGGTCACAACCTGGTCAAGACCAGTGGAGAGGAGGGTGATGTGGCTGTGGATGGTGGTGGTGCTGGTCGTGGAGGTGGTGGAGAGGCTATGGCCGATCAACACTATGAAGAAGCAAGGCAAATTTTAATAGAAAATTCAATAAAATGAAGGGAAAAAGTGGAAAAAGAAGAAGAAGACATTACTAATTTTTCTCAGATCTGAAGTGCTGTGAAAATGAAGTGAAAAGGATGTGTTTTCACGTGAAAATGAGTTAAGGAACTCACGGCTATCAATTAGAAAGGAACGGCCAATGATTTGAAAAGTCTAGCAACCCAAAAGTCATTGTTTTGAAACCTTTTGTCTCTTCAAATTTCCATTCTTTTTAATTAAATAAAAACCAATGATAATTTAGTAAAATGAGTTTTAATACTGAAACAAAGTATAATAAAATGAAAATAAATAATTAAATTTAAATAAAATAGAAAAAGAATTAAAGAAATTGCTTAAAAATTCAAAACAGGACTTAAAAATTACAAATAGAATATCACTAGTTTTAGAAAAATTACAACTTTACTTCTAACCAATAAAAGTCAAGAAAAAAAATAAAAATAAATTCTGAATAAAATGAAGTGTAAATTAAAATAAAATAAAGTCTTAAGAAAATAGAAAATAAACAAAAAAATTCTTTAATTAAATGAAACTGGAAATTAGAAATTATAAACAGAATACAACTGACTTTGGAAAATGTCAATTACATTTTGAAAAATGTTTTAAAACCAAAATATATACATAACATGTTATTTTACCCATATAAACAAAAATTAGAACATTACATGACCAAATAAAAATATTATTTATATAATTTAAAATAAACAATTTTGTTAAATACAACAAATTACACTCAATATTGAAAAAGGCATAACTTTCACATTATAAATCAGATTTTAACGAAACGAAAAGCATTATTCTTAAAATTTTATTTAATTTCATAATAAAAGAAAAAATTCAAATTTTCAAACTTTCAAATTTCTGAATTAAAAGTCAAAGTTTGACCATATTGACCAAAATTCACTTTTCTGGAAAATATTCTTTTTAGTCATGTTTGGAATTCTAATTCACATCAAAATCAAAATTTATATTTAAAATAGCAAAATTTATTCATTTTAATAAATAAAATAAAGTTTTTTTAAATCAGGAAATCAATTAAAATAACCAAAATATACAATTAAAATAATCACAAAATATAGGGTTGTTACACTTTCTCTTTAATATCTACACCATTTTTTTCTTTTCCTACCAAATCCATCATTTTTAATATAAACTCTTCCTGTTTAATCCTATATAATTTCCAGAAACCTTAACTATATGCATATATTTACTGTTAATAAAACATATTACTTTCTATATAAAAACTCACTGTTTACTGTCCATTCTCAAACGTATATGTATATCTATCTATGCATTCTCTGTTTTCAATTTCCCTTCCAACTAAAATTTGATTAGGTAGAAAATTTAACTTAGGTTAAAATGAAATTACCAGAAAATCACCCAGTCCATTTCGACTACACCAGAGAAGCCGCGAGTTCTTCTCCCCATGCCTCACGTTCGACATCGCTCGACCATCCCTTTTCAGCCTACTTCGAGACCATCACGTCGCGCTTGAACCCCACAACTCGAGCCTGTCGAGTGTCCTTCCAGTCGCGAGCTCGAGATTCCCACGTCGCTCACGGCCTCGAGTCGCCGCCTATCGCCATCGACACCCACGCATTCACCTAGCTGCCATCGCGACCTCGTCGTTGTTGCCTCAACGTCACCAGCTCGCCGTGCTCTCCTCCCACGCGAAATCTGCTCGCGCGCCTCCATGATCGAGATCCACTCGATCGAAACCCCAGAACGCCTATTTATTTTGGTTTTGAATTTTATTTGCAATTGAGAATAGAAAGGGGAAAGAATATATTTGGCTGCAAATTTTAGGTGATTCTTGATTTCGAATGAAGTAGAGGGGGAGAGAAACAAAAAGCTCAGCATCTTACTGAAGGGAAATCGAATTGATTTCGTAAAAGGGGATGCGGCCATTTTTGTTTGAACGGGATAGTTTTCGAATTGATTTCGAATGGGAACGATAAAATTCTCGTATAGAAGGGAGATGTGGGGTTTTAAAAAGAAACGGAGAGGAGACAAGGAGTACGTGATTCTGCTTTTGAACGAGACTTCGGCCATGCCTTTGCACGATTATTTTCGTGATTCTCTGCGTGAACAACGGCTGAAACAAAGGGCGTGAAAAAAGGAAGAACGTGTGATGTTTACAATTTTAAATTTTAAATTTAAATTGAATTCCATTTAAATCCCAACGCGTTTAACTATCGTATGGTCACATAACAACCCCGAATGCTACGAAATTTGAAATCCGACAATAATTCAATATTACTGACCCAATGGAACTAGTTTCGTCGAATTCCGAGACTGCGCCTCGGACGGCTATTTTTGAATTCAATTTTAAACGATATAAATTTAAAACTGAACAAAACAATTTTAATTTCAATTCTGAAGCTTCTGTTATCTTCAGAATTATCAATATAAATTTCCTAAGCCTTTGAAATATTTTTAATCGGCTCTAAACTGAAGATATAAATTTTTATCCCGTTCAATAGATTAAATTTTAAAGTTTAATCGCAAATTTCAAAGTTATATCGGGGATTTCAAATTAAATTATCGTTCAAATATTTAAAATAAATTAAATATTTTCAATTTAATTTGTTCAAAATTCTGGGTCGTTACATGCCGCCTAGCGTTCGTAAGGTTTACCCCACATTCCGAACACAATGGAACATGTTTCAGGAGCTAATTCGGTCATCTGTGCGAGTTACGGAATTAAACGATCGATTTTAAATTAAACCGATTTAAACCGATTTCGATGCGTTTTGGCTTGCCCCGGACAAACCGTACATCCGATTGACACAAAATTTGAAACCATACAATAATATCACATTACGGATCCGATGAAACTGGTTTCGTCGAAATCCGAGACTTTTTTGAAAAATGACTATTTTTAGTCGTTAAATTAATATTAAAACAATTTCGATGCGTTTCGAGCTGCAACAGTCAAACGACAACTCCGATTGCTATGAAAATTGAAAACCGATAATAACAAACTATTATGGATCCAATGGAACTAGTTTCGTCCAATTCTGAGACTGTTCGAAAAATGGCTAATTTCACTAGTCGATTAAATATTAAAATATTCAATTTTCACAGATTAACTCTTAATTCAATTTTAAAAGTTCTATAACATCACTATAACTTCAACATGATTTAATATAACTTTATAAATCATTTTCATTCACATTAAATCCAGATTTCAATTATTTCTGCAATATCAAATATTAAATTGCCGATTTAATTATCCAATTAAATCCAGATATTCGAATTTTAAATTATTCGACTTATTAATTCTACTTATTAATATTTAAAATCAATTAAATATTCGAATTTCAAATGTCAGAAATTCTGGGTCGTTACAATGAAAATCATTTGCATATGGTATTTGAGAAATTGAGGTAGGAAGACTTGAAAGCAAAGTTTTCAAAATGCACTTTTTGGCAAAATGAAGTGAATTTTCTAGGCCACATTATATCAGAAAAAGGAATATCTGTGGATCCCAATAAGGCCATTGCAGTGAAAGCTTGGAAAAGGCCTACCAATGTCACTGAGGTCAGATCATTCATGGGAATGGCTGGTTATTATTGAAGGTTTATAAAAGATTTTGCAAAAATTTCAATCCCATTAACCAGATTGACTAGGAAAATCAAGTGTTTACTTCGACTGAAGAGTGTGAGAAAGCCCTTGGGAAATTAAAGGAAGCACTAGTGCAAGCTCCGGTCCTCAAAGTACCTAAAGGAAATGAAAACTTGGTGATGTATATTGATGCAAGTGGACAAGGGCTTGGGGCAGTATTGATGCAACAACATCAACGGATAGCCTATGCTTCTAGGCAATTGAAACCAAGTGAGGTAAGATATGCTACTCATGACCTTGAATTAGCTGCTATAGTGTATGCTCTTAAGCTATGGAGACACTACTTATTAGAGGCAAGGTTTGAAGTTTACACAGACCACAAGTCACTTAAATATTTATTTTCACAAAAAGAATTGAATATGAGGCAGCAAAGGTGGATTGAACTCCTAGCCTTATATGACTTTGAAATATTATATACCCCTGGTAAGGCTAATAAAGTAGCAGATGCCCTAAGTAGACAACATGCTAAAGTGGCTAGATTAATGATAGAAGAGTTTAACACTTCATCATTGTTAACTGATTTAGAGATAGAAAGTAATAATGTAGAAAACATGAGCCTATGCAGTGAGCATGTAGAAATGGGGAAGTTAAGCTTTATCACTCTGGAATCAGAATTGAAAAAAAAAATTGTAAAGTTACAAGACCAAGATCCATTTTTGTTTGAAAAGAAAACTCAGATGTTAAATGGTGAAGCAGTGGAAGGTTTTCAGTTGAATGATCAAGGCCATTTGAAGAAAGGAAAAGAATATGTGTTCCAGCAATTGATGAGTTGAAACAAGAAATTTTGGATGCTTACCACAAAAGCAAATACACTATACACCCAGGAAGCACAAGAATGTATCACAACCTCAAGAGGGATTATTGGTGGAGTGGTATGAAGAGTGTAGAGGCAACCTATGTATCTAAATGTATGGTTTGCCAACAAGTGAGGGCCGAGTATCAAAAGCCCTCAGGGATGCTTCAACCTTTGCAAATACCACACTGGAAATGGGAGGATATATCAATGGATTTCATTGATGGTTTGCCTAAAAACAGGAGGGGAAATGATAGCATTTGGGTAGTGGTTGATAGGTTAACTAAGTCAGCCCATTTTATACCAATAAAGTCAGACAGAAATGCATGTACACTAGCTCAGTTGTTTATCAAGGAAGTGGTTAGACTACATGGCATACCAAAGACCATAGTAAGTGATAGAGACACCATCTTCACTTCAAAATTTTGGCAGAGTTTTCACAAGGCAATGGGGACTGATTTATGCTTAAGCACGGCATACCATCCTCAATCTGATGGTCAAACAGAAATTGTGAACAAATTGCTCGAAGACATGTTGAGAACTTGTGTGTTAGATTGGGGAGGAAGTTGGGAGGATCATATCTTTTTAGCTGAATTTGCATACAACAATAGCCATCATAGTAGCATAGGCATAGCCCCCTTTGAAGCTCTCTATGGGAGACCATGTTTATCACCCTCAAGTTGGCTTGAATCTGGGGAAAAAGTGGTCTTAGGGCCAGAGAGTGTGATGGAAACTTCAGAGAAAATAGCTTTGATCAGAAAAAGAATTGCTTCTGCCCAGGATAGGCAAAAGAAATATGCAGATCAGAGAAGGAAGCCAGTACAATATGGTGTTGGGGATTTTGTATTTATCAAAATATCACCCATGAAGAAGGTTCTAAGGTTTGGGAAACAAGGAAAGTTGAATCCTAGGTACATAGGACCATATAAAATTCTAGAGAGAATAAGAACGGTAGCCTATAAGCTGGAGTTGCCAGAAGAAATGAGAGCAGTAAATGATGTTTTTCATGTGTCTCAACTATGAAGATGGGGTCATGATAAGGAGGCAATCCTAGAATCCCCTAAGGATGTGCAGATTGACCCCAGGATGATCTATGAAAAGGAGCCAGTAGGCATAGTTGCTAGAGAAACCAAGAGATTGAGAAACAAATAAATTAAATTAGTGAAAGTGCAATGGAGTCTTGACCCAAATGATTGCACATGGGAAGTGGAGGATAAAATCAGAAATGATTATCCACAACTGCTTGATTGAATGAAAGGTAAAAATTATATATATATACTGATGAATGTTTTGATTGAATATGCATTGTGATTTTTTTTATGTGCATAGAGTTTAATCAAGTGATTGGCTTGAGAATGGTTTGAGATCAGAAAATTGATTTTTCTGGAGTAATGATACTTAAGTTAAGTATGAGAGAATTGTGGGACACAATTCCTAAAAGGAGGGATATATGTGATAACCCTGATTTTTGTGAGCAATTTCATGATTTAATTTAGTTTATATTAGTTTAAAAATTGCATTGGAAAAGATAGGAATAGGAAACTGATTTGCAGATACATGGTTTAAAACATGTACAAGTGCACAAGTTAGTGCACACACATGCACACAGTTTTCTACATAATAAAATAGGCAGAAATCAATATATAAATTAAAATAACTAATTTAGAAATGTATATGCGTGAAGATAGGATTTGGTCTTTAAATAAGTCTGGCACAAAGAAAATAAAAGCTAGGCAGAAATAAACTTAAAATTATTTAAAGAAAGAAAATAAAGACTTAGGCAAAATAGGCATACGTATACATGTGCACAAGCAAATATTTGTTGTAAGAAAAAAAAATATTGCATGGAAATGGCATGAACCCTTAAGCAAACACTTTATCCATTTCCAGTAATTTCATTAATTTAGGAAATGAGAAGTCATGCATATAACATGACCGGGGAAAAAGGGATAAGGCTTATTTCTGAAAATAAAGACAAGGACCACATACCCTTTTATTTTCTTGAATCAAATAAGAGGCAGACCATGTTTTGTATATGGTAAAAATGACATTGGGTAATTTTGTTAAACCCTAATAGCAGCCAGGGTTCTGTATAAGGGAGCTTAGTGTAGTAAGGCTTTTCACAGTTTTGCTCTTCATCATTTAAAGAAAAATGAAAATAACAACCAGGGAAAAGTAGGAGAATTGGCCATTAGAATTAGAAGAAGGAAGCATACTAAAAAGGGTTCATAAATCTTAGGAAGAAGAAGGATTAAGGTGAGTAACCTCACTGGAAATTTTGGCAATAAGTCCTGAATATTGAGGCAGCATAGTTAAATTTATATTTCACTTTTTACAAGCTATGTTCATTTTATAATTTGACAATTTTGGCTTGTCAATAATCTGCTTAAGTATATAACCCTTTATAATGACATTATCCAGTATACAAGAGTTATGGATTTCATGGTTGAATATGGATATCTGTGTTGTGTTTAACTTTGAGATGAAGTAGATTTCTATGAGTTTTCTTTATGCATTTATTATTTAAACCTAGGATTTATGTTGTAGATATATGGTCTGAAAATGAAAAAAAAGTGGGGCTGCAACATTGTGTTATTGCTTATGTCTCACATCAACTAAAATAAAAATAATTGTAGAGGTGCAATATTATACATGTGCTAAGCTTCTATATTTTATGAACTCTCCAAATCAAAACATATACTTGTGGTTTAGCCAGATCTTAAATCAACAAAAGGTCTGATTGAACCAGAGGTAAAAGGAGACAACCAGAAAATTATTTATGACCATATGTTTATAAATTGATCTACTGAAACCCCTAGACAAAAATAATATGCTTAGAAATCACCTTTGTTTGTATGATAAAATGATTGCTTATGAGAACATGACTTCCAATTTCTGGATGAATATATGTTGGCTGGATGTATGCTTATTTCTCTGATTAAAGTATACTATGCAGAAGGGATTAGCATAGGAATGAGGAAGGGGAAAATAACACTTAGTAATTTAACTAAGGACTTTTGGATCTTAGGGCTACAGAATATGGCTTATCAAGGGGAACATTGCAAGCTCACACATGGTATCTTTATACCCAGGAGCCTGAGTGTGCTGGTTTAACAGTGATATGTCCCAGGCAGTGTGTGGTTTAAAAAGAGAAAGTAGCTAAAGACCATAACATACTTGATAGTGAACAATAGAAATAGGTTCATGAGAGGGCTTGGGTAAAATCCCTGATGGCCAGAAATCTGGTAGGAAAGACTTGATGATTAAATTGATGAATATGTTGATTGGTTTATGATGTATTTATGGATGGATCCCATGATTGTTATCACTGAACTAAACCATTGAATTACATACAAATTGGATGTGCACTAATGTACAAACACATGTATCACAGAAACATGCACAAGAATGGTATTGAGTTCCTTTATCCATTTTGAAATTATTTGAAAATGAATAAGTGTTATATAAATCATGTTTTCAGTTAGATTACTCATACCAGACTTTAGTCTAACCCTTGTATGTTTTATGCACCATTGGGTGTCTCATATTCATATGGGGAAGTTCATGGTGATTTTGCAGGAAAGTAAGAATTCCTTTGATCAGGCTTTGGATGTTTAGCTGCTTAAGGAATTGGATGCTATATTTAGAGATTTTGCTGAAGTTAAATTAGATATTTATGTTGAACTATATTAAGCTATTTTGTTTAAATTTGCTTGGAAAATTACTGTATTGTTAGAACCACTGTTTGGTAAGTGTTGAACCCATATGTATCAGTTGAAACTATGTGCTTTGTTTTGCAAATGCTTTGCTAAGAAATGAAACTCTAAAACTTTAAAGAACAATTAGTTTAAATGGTTGAGAATCTGAGATTGAAAGGATTTGTGGGTTGAATGTATATCCAAAGAATTGACATAAGAAAATCCATGTTTAAGTTAAAAAAAATTTGGCAGAAAGGTTTTGAGTTGCCTTGAAAAGAAAAAAAAAAACATGTATTTTGTTAAGAAACAGTGCAAACTGAATGTGGCTAACATAACCATTTTATTGAGCCAGGGTTGAGCCAGCACTAAAGAGTTTTTAAACTAAATTTTCAGTTATGTTTTACAACCCAAATACAGCTTAGACTCAGATCTTTTGCTCACAAGAGGAGGAAGGAATTAGGCACATGCACAGGAACATGCACACACATGCACATGCAAAAGCCCAGTTCATACAGTAATAAAATTATGGAAATTCATGCAAAATGATAAGTCTTGAGACATGAAACCAATAGTTATGCAATAATCCAAGTATACTTTGAAAATCTGGTTTTTAGATACACTATTGCTATGTAGAGAGTATTTCCTTTAAGTAATACCCAAACAGATTTCTACTTCCAAATTTTTGTACTCTGATTCAAGTAGAATATGACTTATATATCTTCACATATGTAAGTTTAAGATGAAATGAGTAAACCAATATTTTTATATTGACAAAAGGTCCTGGATAGAAGAAAATTGGAATGTAATATTTTCTTGATTAAATGGCTACTGTAAAAAAAAATTAAAGTGGGTCATTTCACACTTCAAAAATCATCTAAATACAACTTCAATTCACAAATTTTAAATAAACAAAATATCCCATTTAAATTTATATAAGTTTGAAATATTCATTTAAATCACTTTTAATCAAATTCAAGTTATAAAAATCATATCTTTAAAATCTCAAATTTAAAAATTTCAAATCAAACTTATTTAAGTGTAATTATTAAGTAAATATAATTCCAAATCAATTTCAAATTTATCCTTTCAACCTGAATCATTACAACCTCTATATTTGGAAATATAAATTTTTAAATAAATACTTAAACATATTATATATCAACTTTATTAAATCAACTTTAATAAATCTTTAAAAATCAATATTTATTAAAATCATATATTTCTTTTCAAAACCATATAAATCATTTTCAAAATATTATATATATAGACCAACGGTGTCTGTATATAATTCTCTACCTTATGGTCAAGTGATACATATATTTATCATTACAATTCACAATTTAAATATATACAGGTATATCATTTCAAACCGCAATCTCAATTCAATGTCAATGAAAATCGCTTGGGTTTATCATTTCACCCATAACGATTTTCTCCTATTCTACAGATTGTTCGTGTATGTATCATTTCAACCCATAGTGAATTCTATACTAACAGGGAACTTGCAGAGTGATAACAGATATGATAATAATATAACAGGCATATATCATCAATATAAATAACAGATAATGGTGTCAAATGTCATAGGTGAACAGATACAGATAATGGCATATATATAACAATGTAAATAACTAGGAGCAGCATATTTCAATTGACGTTTTAATTGAAATCATATTTAATAAATATAAGAACGTTAATCGCGAGTGATTGCTCACCTTTTGAGGTTAGAGATAGTCGATAATAAGATGAGTTACGAATCCAAGCACGAATTTCGAAGCGAAGCACGATGGACACGAGTTCGACGATCAAAGCTGATAAATAGGAATCAATGACAACAAATCAAAATTTGTTTAACATAAACTGAAACAAAAATATGTATTATACCCATATATATCTTTTTCTAAAATTAATATAAAATTTTTAAACTCATATTTAAAATATATTATATAATTCTAAAGAAAATCCAATTATCGATGTTTATTATAAAATCAATATAAACAATTTATTATAAGATATATATATATAACCAACAACATGCTATTTAACCTTTTAAATAAAATATTGCAATCAAAATTTATACTACATACATACATATATATATAACTAAAATATGATGAACATAGACTAATATATATAAACATATGTAGACCAAAATAAATATGCAGACTCCATATAAAATTTCATTTTATATAAACTGACATAATACTAATATATTATAGATAACCGACTCTAGTATACAACTGGTTTATTTATATAATACAAATGTAAACTCATACAAACAAGTTACTTAAAATACACCTATTTAAAATCAATGCCTTATGACAAACTTACAACAATATAAAATTATAAATTACCTCAAAATTTTACAATAAAATCATAGATTTTTAAATAAATTCTTTGGACACATCGCATATATAACCTTAAACAGATATATATATATTTATATATTATTTAAAATAATACCTTTAGAAACTACCATAACTTACTTTATAAAATCAGTATACATTGTAACCAATATGTATACATCCAAATCCATTTTATACACCATAATCTCAACAACGTACATATACATACAACAGATCTTAAAATATATTTATATATATATGTTTATATATATTTACAAACGACCTTTACAAAATAAAATATAATATCATAAAATACATCAAATAGTATATAAGCTATTATAAACATATACAACTTTATATGTAATAGGCTTATAGAGATAAATTATAACGCCTATGTATATAAGAAGAGATCCAATCTAGCAAAGCTACAGTGACATATATGATGAAATATTTACGTAAAATATGTATAACTATGTAACCTTTATAACAATGTATATATAACAAATCAAACTTAAGTGTTCCTTATATACTTCATAAAAAAGAACTCATGATGAAGGCTCGCCTATCGTAGCTTGTCATACCGAAATTTTATATGTATACATCCAACATAACTTATTTTATTAGAATATATTGTTTCAAACTCCAATAGATTGCTTAAATAGACTTATATATATGCCGCAATAGGTCATAGAATTTCTATATACTTTTATCGAATATATCATATAAAATCTAAGATATGCAATATAGAAACAATACCTTCACTATATACATACGCAAATAAACAGACTAAATAAATTTACAATATACATGCAGACTATTATATGCATACTGCTATATGTAGAGACTTGTATATATGTAAAAATAGGTTATATAATTATATAAACATATATACATGTTAGCACCAAAATTGGTCACTAACCCCCTTTTAGAAAGATTGTGTAGAGAAATTAATGAAGAAAGTAAATTAAAATAGAGAATTATATGCTAAGTTAAATGCAAAGACAAGAACACCAGATTTATAATGGTTCGGCGTAACAGCCTACGTCCACTTTGAAGTTAGTCTTTATTTCTTTTCTCAACGATTGATTACAGATACGATCCGTACATAAACTACTTGAATACAATTGCTAAGTAAAAAGAATGAGTCTTGAAAGCGGCAGAGTCTCCCAATATTCTAGACAAAAGGTCCATTTCACTGTGCCCCTGCCCCTCTATTTATAGACGAAGATGGGTTGGACTTCCCTCTTGGGCCTGTGAGTGAGATACCTTGGTCCATGGTGAGTGACTTCTGCATGCCGAGCCGTAAATGCCGAATGGCAATTGCTGAGTCACATTTCCAAGCCGGTCGAGGCTTCTATACCGAACGAAGCAGTGCGTTGCACTAAGTGTGTAGGCCGAACAAGGCTGGAATGCCGAACGAGGCTGTAGTGCTGAACGGGGTATGATTGCCGAGCGAGACTCTTGCCGACCGAGGCTTCATGCGGATCGAGACTTCTGCCAAACGATACTGTAATGCCGAGCGAGGTTCATGCCGAACGAATATAGATGTCGAATGGCGCTTGGATGCCGAGTGACGCTTGGATGCCGAGTGACGCTTGGATGCCGAACGAGGCCTCTCTGCCGAACGGTACTGGATGCCGAACGAGGCCTCTCTGCCGAACGGTACTCGATGCCGAACGAGGCCTCTCTACCGAACGTCCCTGGATGCCGAACGAGGCCTCTCTGCCGAACGATGCTTGGGTGTCGAACGAGGCCTCTCTGCCGAACGGTACTGGATGCCGAACGAGGCCTCTTTGCCGAACGTCCCTGGATGCCGAAAGAGTTGGAATGCCGACCGACCCAGTTGTGCCTAACGTGATTGAACGCCGATCGACCCAGTTGCCTGGTCAAACCTCCAGGTAAAACTTGCCCCCCAAAGTGCATCATGTAGTTGAACGTGATGCGCTTTGAATCACGAGTCTTCCGTGCTTCGCTTCGAGCCTTGACTTAAGTCTTCTCGATAGTATTTTCTCTTGAATACCGATTGAGGCAATGTATGCTGAACGACACGCTGATGCCGAACGACATACAAATGCCGATCGACAGAGCTGATGCCGAACGAGGGATGTGCTTTGACTGGTTCTACCGGTCATGGTCCGTTCGACTTCCCTTCTTCCCCCTATAAAGGTCGGCACTTCCTTTCTCCTTCTCTTTTCTTACTTTTACCTCCGCTTTCCTGTGCTCACGAACCTTGATTTTTTAACAGACTCCAAAGAATTGAACACCCTTCCATCCTCGAACATTGCACGTTGCCTCCCTTCTTTTCCAAATCAATCGAAACTAATTTAAACCGCGCGCCTTACTCCAGAATTCCCCCAAGTTTCGAGCCATTTACTAGGTAACGACCTGTCTCTTTAGACACTTACCCCTGGTTAATAAACTTAGCACAAGATTCAAGTTCGCGAATCTCTGTACAACCGCGGCCAATAGGAGTCGCGTGGATGAGGGAGACGAATCATGATTAGGATATGTTTTAAGGCGAGGCGGTGTGGAGGAAAGAAAACGAGGTCAGAGGTACGTGATGGAGGGAGTTAGTGGAAATGTACTGCTGTGGTTCGGCATGGTTCCTCCATGCCAAACGAGGCTGGAGGGAAGAGTGGAGGAGGAGTAGGAATTGGCTAGAATGCCGATTGACATAGCCCGGTATGACTTGCCGAACGAGTCGACCATGTCGTTCGGTAGGGATGGAGGAAAAGGATAAAATTGTTGTTATGTACGGGGTGCCGAGCTTTGCGGCTCGGCGTAAGTTCAGATCGGCATGATACACCGCATGTCGAATGATGGAGTTGATAAGTGGAAGGGTGTCGTTGTTGAGAGTAGAATGCCGAGTGATGCGGCTCGGCATGTAGATGGTTCGGCATGACTCCCTTATGCCGAACGGTGGAGAAGACAGATGGAAGTGTGGAAGGCCGAGCGATGCGGCTCGACATGATTTTGGTTCGGCATGCCTTGCCATATGCCGAACGACAATGGTGGGTGATAGAGGAGTTGTGCACAACAGCAATGCTAGTCGAACCTAACGCATAGGTGACCTAACACATCCCATGCCTGAACATATGTTAATGAACAAAGACAGACTTAAACAACAAAGCATATTGAATAATCCAGACTGATAACTTCTGTGTTTTTAAACAGCTGAAAACTTGGACATAATTCTGCTTAATAGTAACCCTTCAAATGTAGTGACGATGTCGAGTTCAAAATATAAACCGTCTTACGACAAGCCTTCGTAGACGGTCAGCGATGACGGTCTTCGAAGACGACAACTTGAAGCTCAAACTTATTTTCTCAATCCAGTGTCTTTCCATTGCTTGGCACTTACATTTGAATAATCGCACTAGTTCACACACCACACGGGGGGGATACTTATGTTGTTAAGTCTAATGTTAATTGTTTTTCAAGTATAGTTCAAACAAGTGCTTTGTTAGATTCAATCTTTAACAGAGATGTCTAGGAAATCTAGATGTGCTACGATCTCGGATAGACCCGGGCCCTCCTCCCGACAAGAAATTATAGGAACCTCAAACCCGACAACTACCCCTGCTCAAGATTTACCGAGTCATGCGACGGCGTCTGTCGACTTAGCTCCCGACGCTCTGGAGGCATCAATTTTCTTAGACGACCCAATTGATTCTCAGGCCTCAAAGGTTAATGAAAGTACACTCCATCGGTTATGCTCTGTCCATGGAATCCCCTTCGATGACGTGTTAGTTCCATCGGGGCATAATCGTCCGCACTTGCCCCTAGTCGGATATACAGCCTGCAAAAGGTTTACGTGCTGAGTTGGCAGCGTACCACCATTCAATTCCTTTCTTCGCGACGTGCTACAATATATCGAGATTGCCCCCTCTCAATTACATCCAAATAGCCATGCATTCATATATGGGACTTGCATCCTCTTCTTGAGTGTCCTTTTCAGGCTTCCTACTTCTGGCGATATTCGTTACATCTATCGCTTCAAGAGACGGTCGGACAGCCCATCTTTCATATTTCTAGAGCCATATAGTAAATGCCAAATCCTGACTGGGGCGTGGAACAAATTTGCCCAGTACAAGCAAGAGTGGTTCTACGTGCGTTGTCCTTCTGGCTTTGCCAGGAGATGGGTAGAAGGGAGTAAGTTCGTTTTCTAGACCAACACTTGAATTTGACGAAGTCTGCATCTTTTCTGACTCCTTATCAACTTTTTCAGGTATCAATCCACATCCCGAAGGCTCTGGATACTCTGAAGCTGTTGCAACTATCCGGGCTCTCCTCGCAGAAGATCGGGACATTAGGTCTCTCATTTCAAATGAGTCACTTGCGAGATTCGAGCTACTAGCGGAAGGTCGCCGAATAAGCCTTCCCCAAGGCATCACTCTATCCAGACCTACCTTAGGCAAAGGAAAAAATAGGCTGGACCTTCAGCACGTAGCGCCCCTAACACGCCAGAAGAGGGAGAAATCAGAGAAGGCAAGACGTTCGAAGTACCGGGTGAAAATGTTAGTCCCACTCAGGACCCGACAGTCGATGTCCACGATATTGAGACGTCATCTTACCCTTCCAAGGGAAAGAAGAAACTGACCTACAAGTTGAGGAGGAAGAAAGTGGTTGGAACTTCTAAAGTTACTCTCATTCCAGAGGAGAGAGAGCCTTCCCCCCAACCCTTAGAAAGTTCACTGAAAGGTCTATCGAACCTCACCATCCCTGATGATCTGCTCAATTATGGTTTCGACGACTCAGAGGCGCTTAAGCTTCATTCGCCCGCCAGAGGCAATGCAGGCGCTCAAGCCCATGTCAAGGGAGAAAAAACTCCTATTAGTAAAGATAAAGAACCGTCGGCGGGAACACTAGGACACACGCACTTCACCCTACACTTCAATTTTAGCCATCACCCTGATCTTTTATAACTTGTCGTTATTCTCATTCTATGCAGGTGACATGGGACGCTCCTACAGATTCGATCGTCTTCACGGCTCGTCCATTTTTCATCATTCTGGCCGGGATTCGGGCACCAGCAAGCGTCGAGACAGAGATGACTCTGGAGACCGAGACAATCGCCCCCGAGAATCGACTTATCGAAAGAAAGCATATAGCCAGTCTTCATTTTCCCGTGATCTTCCATCTCAGCCAGAGCAAGGCAGAGAGAAGTCTTCGCAGAAGGGGTCTCAATCTGAAGTTCCATGCGATCAACACTTCGGTTCATCAAGTACATGGCAGTCTCAGGAACATCGTAAGAAAATGGAACTTTCAAAGCCACCTCCCCCTGTTCCCGCAACGGATCCGACGATATCGGAGAAGCTGGCCAAACTTAGAGTTAAATTCCCCAAAATATGCTTTGATGGTCTAAAGTTCCTTCCAGCGATACATAACATTCCGAGGCATGTCAAACAGAGTGCCATCGCTTGTAACAACGAGGTTTATCTTCAACATGACGCGTTTGTCCACCTAGTTGAAAAAGTCTCGGAAGTTTCCGTTGAGCATCAATAGGAAATCGACCGCCTGAAGCTTGAAGCTATTTTTGATAAAGATATTATCAAAAATCAGGATGAAGAGCTCTCTTTGTTCAAATCCCAACTCGAGGCTGCCGAACAAAGTGCTAAAGATACTACGGAGGCCGTCACTCGTCTAGAGATGACTCTTAAAAAGGAAATTGACGAAGCGGTCCAACGTTGTGGGGCCCTGGCTTTAGAAAAGGACTCTATTCAAAAAGAAAAGGATGCACTCGCCCTGCAGGTTAATGAGTTGAAAGAACTACTCTCTAAGGAGAAGGAAGAGAAAATAGCTGCTCAAGAGGATTCCCAACGACACTGCAACGAGATTGTTGCTACGCGACTCTTGAAGGCAAAGCTCGACGATGAGCTCTCTAAGGTCAGGTCGGTGAAAGATGAAGCCGGTGAAGAGGGCAAGAGAGTAGCATCTGTGGAGATCGACTCTCGCCTTGAGGCGGTTGCAGAGGCTGGTAGAGAGGAGATCAAATGCCTGTTCGACTCGCTGATAGCCGAATACAACGCCCGTGTCCTCATGCATCGGGACTTGACTATCCTTGGTGAAGGCTACCTTGAATCTCTAGCCAAGGCATGGGAAACTTTGATAAAGATTAGAAAGGTGGAATCGGGTGTCGAAGAGGTTGATGAGGATTCTATAGTAAAAGAGTTTCTCAGGGGGAACGAGCCTTCAGACTTGTCTGCAGCGATGGGTACCTTTGGCAAAGGCTCTTCTCCATCAAAGGAGAAAAATGACATAGTTGGTCCGTCTAGAACCGGTCCTTCAACTCCTCCTCCTACTCAATCGGTTGATCGGCCAGCACTTGATCCATTCGAGCAACACGTTGGTTATGATCCAGAAGATCCTGGCCTCAGAATTCACTTTCTATCCCCTATTCTAGAGGGTGAGACTCCTCGGACGGCTGAAAGCTAGCAAGAAACCGGTATATAACTCTTCTTCTTAAAGTTCGAAGAACTATCGCTTTCGGCGAGAGGCTATTGTATTCTAACGTCCATCTCTTGTGATTTTGCGCAGGCCGTTCTGACCCTGATCCGTCTCCAAGGAGCGATGATGCCAAGGAGAAGATGGGTAAAGTGAGCGAGGCTACTCACGCGGGAGTAACCCCCGGTCCTGATGCTCAGGTGATTGGGGGCTTGACGAGGACAAGTCTAAAATCTCGTCTCCCGCTGAAGAGAGTTACGAAATTGAAATCACGGGTGCTTCTAAACATACTTCTAAATTGAGCATGAAGGAACAAGTTGAGGAAGAGAAAAAGAAGAAAGTTGAAATCAAGGTCGAGTCCCAGGTAGTAGAACTTAACGACCCGTTGAACAGGCCTCTAAAAGTCATTCTTCCTGGTAAATCCAAACCACTGGATGTTCCTCCTCCCACTGCTGACACCGTTTCTCTGGCGAGCAAAACGTCCAAGAGAAAGCGCGTGGGGGAGGAGTCGTCTTAGAAAACGAAGGAGGAAAAGAAGCTAAAGAAATAGAAGAAGTAGCCACTACACTCGTTCAACGAGGGTTAGCTTAGATCATGTAACTACTTTTACTTATTTATTTTCGTAGTCAATGTAGACAGACTTTTGACTCTGAGTTTTGGAGGAGTGGTTGTATAACCCCATTTTGGATTAATGAATAAAGTTTAGTTTTTATTTTTGTCTTTCAAATGACTTATGCTTTCTAGCTTTTTGCGTAGCTGTGGTCGAAACTAAAGTTCTTGTGAGTTACATGAATTCCCAATCCACTTTCACATTTCTCGGAGATTATTTTGAATTGTACATCTCTTATTTCACATTTTTGGTACTTAGAACATTTCTTAATCCGCACTCTGGGGACTTAGATTACTCCAGTCCGCGCTCAGGGACTTGGAGATTTAGGTCGTTTACACTCTAGTTCGCACTCTGGGGACTTAGAGTACTCCAGTCCGCATTCAAGGGACTTGCTGATTTAAGTCATTTAGACTCTAGTCCGCACTCTGGGAACTTAGAGTACTCTAGTCAGCGCTCAGGGGACTTGGAGATTTAAGTCGTTTATACTCTTGTCCGCACTCTGGGGACATAGAGTACTCCAGACCGCGCTCAGGGGACTTGGAGATTTAAGTCGTTTATACTCTAGTCCGCACTCTGGGGGCTTAGAGAACTCCAGTCCGCGCTCAGGGGACTTGAAGATTCAAGTCATTTATACTCTAGTCCGCACTTTGGGGACTTAGAGTACTCCAGTCCGCGCTCAGGGGACTTGGAGATTCAAGTCGTTTATACTCTAGTCCGCACTCTGGGGACTTAGAGTACTCTAGTCCGCGCTCAGGGGACTTGGAGATTTAAGTCGTTTATACTTTAGTCCGCACTCTGGGGGCTTAGAGTACTCAAGTCCGCGCTCAGGGGACTTGGAGATTCAAGTCGTTTATACTTTAGTCCGCACTCTGGGGACTTAGAGTACTCCAGTCCATGCTCAGGGGACTTGGAGATTTAAGTCGTTTATACTCTAGTCTGCACTCTGGGGGCTTAGAGTACTCCAGTCCGCGCTCAAGGGACTTGGAGATTCAAGTCGTTTATACTCTAGTCCGCACTCTGGGGACTTAGAGTACTCCATTCCGCGTTCAGAGGACTTGGAGATTCAAGTCGTTTATACTCTAGTCCACACTCTGGGGACTTAGAGTACTTCAGTCCGTGCTCAGGGGACTTGGAGATTTTGAGTCGTTTATGCGAGTTCGTACGTCAGACAGAATAATGTAACTCCAGTTGTTTGTCACCGGATTATAAGGCATGGAAACATCATTAATTCATAGAAAAGATGGCTTCAAGCCTTTATTAATGAAAACAAACTAAATCATCTGATTACATGTTAAAAAGGAAACTAAGAATCAATGGAATAAAAACATATGGGAAATAATTGCACCTAAAACATGAAAGAAACAGGCTAAATATAATAAAGTCGCAAATGTTCACTGTTCCACGCTCGGGGGAGTGTCATGCCATCAACGGTCGCTAGCTTGAAGGTTCCCTCTCCAAGCTTCTGTTCTACGACATATGGACCTTCCCAGTTGGGGTTCATATGTGATGGTACCGGGAAAACTCGTTTCAAAACGAGATCCCCCACATCAAAGAGTCTTGGGTGGACTTTTTCGTTGTAATATCGCTTAACTCGGTGCCTATATGCTGCCGTCCTTAACTCAGCTTCTTCACGTTTTTCATCAACGAAGTCCAGTGATTCAAACAAGAGATCCTGATTCGTCCTAGGATCATAATGTGTCACCCGATGTGATGGAACTACAAGCTCCACGGTTATAACAGCTTCCGAGCCGTATGCCAATGCGAATGGAGTGTGGCCAGTCGCAGACTTGTGGGTAGTTCTATAAGCCCATAGCGCTGTTGGAAGTTCATCTACTCAGTTGCTTCCAGCCTTTTCCAAACTCTTCTTCAATATGGACTTGATTATTTTTTTTCCTGGCTTCAACTTGTCCATTAGCCTTCGGATGAGCATCTGCGGCGAACTTTTTCTCAATGCCATACTTTAAACAGAAATCTTTGAATTCCCTACTTTCAAATTGAGTTCTGTTGTCTGTAATGATGGTTCATGGGAGGCCAAAGCGGCATATAATGTTTCGTACAACGAAATTAATGACCTTCTTGGAGGTGATTGTGGCTAAAGGCTCTGCCTCGGCCCATTTGGTGAAGTAGTCGACCACAACTATCGCGTATTTTGCACCATCTTTGGATATGGGCAAAGAACCGACTATGTCGATTCCCCAAATTGCAAATGGCCAGGGACTAACCATGTGCGTGAGTTCCGTTGGCGGAGCTCTTTGGATTTTCGCGTATCTTTGACACTTGTCACATTTTCTTACAAAATCTGCAGCATCCTGATTCACAGTTGGCCAATAGTATCCGTAGCGAAGGATCTTTTTTGCTAGTCTCTGCCTCCCAGTATGGTCGCCACATTCTCCTTCATGAACTTCCTCCAAGACCCGCTTTGTCTCATCATGGGCAATGCACCGTAATAAGGGGACCAAGAACCCCCTCCGATACATTACTCCTCCCTGCATCACATATCGCGCGGCTTTGTGAGTGACCTGTCATCTTTCGCTTCTTCTTTCGGGCAAAGTCCCGTTTAGCAGGTATTGTTTGAATGGGGTTATCCACGACTCCTTCTTGATTTCTGTTTCCAACACAAAATCAACTTCCATCACATCAATGCTTGGAGCATGTAAGGTTTCGACGGGAACTAATCCCATTTGATGTGCATCGCCAGTGCTTGCGAATTTGGAGAACGAGTTGGCTTCCTTGTTATGTTCACGTGGGACATGCGAAATGTCATGATGTTCGAAGTTCTCCAATAGTTCCTGAACTAAAGAAAGGTACGGAGCAAACTTGTGTCCCCTTGCTTGGTAATCTCCTTGCACTTGGTACACCACTAGCTGCGAGTCGCAAAAGATTTCAACTGATTTTACCCCAAGTTCTCCAACGAGCTTTAAACCAGCAATCAATGCTTCATATTCTGCTTCATTATTCATAGCCGGGAAATTGAGCTTCAAAGCATAACAAATCGATCGATTTTCCGAAGTCACAAGAACTACACCAGCCCCGGAGCAACGGTCGTTTGATGCCCCATCGGTGTACAATTTCCATCGAATGGGGGTAATGACACTATGACCATTTGGTTCGTCTGATACAGTAAACTCAGCGATGAAATCTGCTAATGCTTACCCTTGTATGGCTCTTTGTGGCAGGTAGGTAATATCGAACTGACTCGACTCGATATTCCATTTTAACATCCTTCTAGAAGTTTCTGGTCGTTGGAGTACCTGTCGCAAGGGCTGATCGGTATAGAAACTAACTGAGTGTGCTTGAAAGTATGGACGTAGCTTACGTGATGCAATTACCAAGCAATAGGACAATTTCTCAATTTTAGGATAATTTCTTTCTGCCCCCGTCAAACGTTTACTAACGTAATACACCGGCTTTTGAACTCGGTCCTCCTCGCGGACCAAAGCCGCACTTATAGCATGCGGGGAAATGGCCAAGTATACGTACAACATTTTGTGCTTTACTGGTTTCGACAGCACTGGAGGACTTTCCAAATTCCTTATCAGATCTCGGAATGCTTCCTCATAGTTGGATGTCCATTCGAAATTCCTCTTTCCTTTCTTTATTATATCGAAGAAGGGAATACACTTGTCTGTGGCTCTGGATATGAATCGACTTAGTGCTGCCACCTTTCCATTCAAGCTTTGTACCTGTTTTATAGTTTTGGGCACTTGTATATCTTGAATAGATTGAATCTTTTCCGGGTTAGCTTCAATTCCTCGGGCATTAACAATGAATCCCAAAAACCTCCCTGACGCAAAGCCGAAGGAACACTTCAGAGGGTTGATCTTCATCCCATAATATCTGAGGATGCCAAACATCTCTGCTAAGTCTCGAATGTGGTCATTTGACTGCCGTGACTTCACGAGCATGTCATCCACATAAACATCCATTGTTCTACCAATCTGATCTTTGAACATTCGATTCATCAAACGCTGATAGGTCGCTCCTGCGTTTTTCAATCCAAAAGGCATCACTATGTAGCAATATAGCCCAACGTCTGTGACAAAACTAGTGTGTTACGGGTCTGAAATGTGCATCGGGATCTGATTATATCCCGAGTATGCATCCATGAACGACAATAACTCATGTCCTGTAGTAGAGTCGTCCAACTGATCAATTCTAGGTAATGGGAAACTGTCCTTAGGGCACGCTTTGTTTAAATCGGAATAATCCACACAAGTCCTCCACTTCCCATTCGCCTTTTTCACTAGCATGGGGTTTGACACCCATTCAGTGTAGAGGGCGTCGCGGACGAACCCATTAGTTTTCAGCTTGTCCACCTCCTCTCTGAGAGCAGCGGACCTCTCCGGGTCCATTCCTCTCCTTTTTTGTTTGACTGGGACGTACCTCGGGTCTATGTTCAACATATGACTCGTGATAGCAGGAGAAATCCAGCACATGTCGGAATGTGTCCAAGCGAAAACATCGAGATTCGCTCGGAGGAAATCACTAAGGTCCTCGGTCATCGAGGGGATGAGCTGTGATCCAATCTTCAGTACTCGCAATGGATCGTCTCGGCTGACTAAAATGTCAATCGTCAGTTCAGCCTGTGCTGTTTTTTCTTCCCTGGGTTCCTCATCATCATCTCTCGGATCTATGTCTCTATAGATCCGAGAATTTTGCTCGAGCCAGGGCTCGGGCATTACTTGTCAATTGTAAGTATTCTGGATGCGGACGGAATTGTCCGCAACCTTTCCTTTTTCCCTCCGCTGGGCCTCTCGGAGCTCAGTCACATAACATGCACGACCAGTCGCCTGGTCTCCATTAACAATACCTACTCCTTTGTCAGTCGGAAATTTTAAAGTCAAACACCATTGGGCCAATGCTACCCTAAACTCAGCCAGGGCCGATCGACCCAGAAACACATTGTATGGAGAATCTACATCCAAAACTACGAAAGGTAGGATTCGCACCCTCCTACACACACCTTGTCCCAGTTCAACTGGTAACTCAACATACCCCACTGCATCAGTCGCTGCGCCATTAAAGCCATGTATACGAGCTTTAGATGGCTTCAAATCCTTCGTCTCCATCTTCATCTGGTCATAAGCCTTCTTGAAGATGATATTGACAGAACTTCCACAATCAATCAAAATTATTTTCACAAAAGCCGGCCCGATTGTCGCAGATATGACCATCGAGTCAATGGTAGGAGCCTCCACCTGGTCAGCATCTCTGCTCCTGAATATTATATCATCTGTCATCATGCGCTGCTGTTTAGCGAGGGTCCCATCCTCCAACAACACCCAAAATCTGCATGCCTCAAGGAATTAGCATGCCGCTCCATTTCTTGCCAGTTCTTATCTGCAGGGTGAGGTCCGCCGATGATCGTGTTTATGACCAGTCTGCCCACGGTCCGAGCAGGCTCCTCAGGGTGACGTGGAGCTGGTGCGTAACCGGGATTGGATGTTCCCTATCCACCTTCTTGCGGATTCTTTACAAACTCCTGTAACTTCTTCTGCCTAATCAACTTCTCTATAGCGTCGTGTAGGTGCATGCACTCGTCGGTATTGTGCCCATAAGTTTCATGAAAGCGGCAATACTTCCCAGTCTGCTTTTGCTCCTCGGTTGACTCCTTTGGGTGCGGCTTTCTGTATTGAAAGGTATTACAAGTTGATAGGTAAATATTCTCAAGAGATGCAATCAGCGGGGTGTATTCGTTGTAGGTTGGAATTCTCGGCTTCCATTTCCCCGCTTCTCTTTTCTTCCCCTGATTTCTTCCTCCGGATTCCTTAGATTGCCTTTGCTTGTTCTGGACATTGACCTGAACTTTTCCCGAGTTGTCTCCGGATTTCTTCACAGCAATGTTGCTTTTCATGGTCTTCTGAATAGGCCCCGGTGCCTTATCTCGCCTTATCCACCTGACTGCCTCTCTTCTTATGAATTGATGAGCCTTTGAGTAAAAACGCTCTAGCGTAGTTGGAGGTTTTCCTGCTAACCAATCTCCAAACTCTGACTCTGGATCCACACCTCGCATCACAACTATAAGAATTGCGTGATCATTAGGGTTGCTATCCTCCGTAGCCACAACATGGAATCTCTGTAAATACTCCTTCAACGACTCCCCAGGAGCTTGGATTACACTTGATAGAGACATCACGTCCTTTGGACGAGTAGTATTTATTCTGAACTGTTATATAAATTTCGTTACCAACTCCTCGAAGCTGGATACGGACCGCGGAGGAAGTCGGGTGAACCACATGGTAGCGATTCCAGATAGAGTTATTGGGAAGCATCTACACTTGGTTGCATCATTCGCTCTAGCTGAACCCATCATCCATTCATACCTCATCACATGTTGCCTGGGATTGTTCTTTCCTTCTTAGACCGGGATAGTCGGCATGCTGAACTTCCTGGGGTACTCAGCTTGTAGAACATTGTCTGTGAACGGAGTATGACTCCTAGACACTCCCCAATCATCATTTGATAAGCCTTGATTTTCTGTCATCAAATGTCTGATCATAGCTGTCAGGTCTGGGTTTTGTATGGAAGATGGAAGGTTGGAGTCTGTCCTACGCGATTGATCAAGTTGATGCCTCCTTTGCTGGCGATCTGCCAAACGTGCATCTTGAGGTTCGGCATCATTGGCGTCTTGGTGAGCCTGGCGTCCAGCTTCCACATGCGCTCTAGCTCCTAAGTTTCTCATCCCTACTTGGTTGCGGTCTCCGAGGTGTAGGCGATCTCTGGTTGTTTGATCGGCAGCACCTGCCTGCGTAGTTTCAGTCTTGTGGCATCTACGCATAGGGGGTTCATCGGATGAAGTTGAGCTATCATATGAAGAGTAAGGAGCTAGACTGCCCCCATCATTTTGATGCTGTTGTTGAGTGAGCTGTACTATAAGGTTGGCGTTGGCTTGCATCTTCTCTACAAGTTGTCTCCTGCTTTCCATGAGCTCTCTCATCGAGTCGTTGAACTATGTTTTGGTGACAACTTGTATTTGGTCCTGGGTGGCAGTCCCTGCACCCAGATTTGCTTGCTGATTGCTAGGTTCTACTTGTTGTACGCCAGCGGTCTCATAGGCGTCCGCATTATGAGAGTCTGATCTGGTACGTGGTCTTCCCATTGTAGAGTTATTGGTAAGAACTCTGAGTAGAATCAACAGACGTCCTATGAACGACTCGGATCTCCTTTGGGGGATTTATTCAATCCAGTAGCTTCAAAGCAGATCCTTGTGGCTTGAGAATTCGACTCTCGGTGAAACCACCAAAGTGTTAGCACCAAAATTTGTCACTAACCACCTTTTAGAATGATTGTGTAGAGAAATTAATGAAGAAAGTAAATTAAAACAGAGAATTATATGCTAAGTTAAATGCAAAGACAAGAACACCAGATTTATAGTGGTTCGGCATAACTACCTACGTCCACTTTGAAGTTAGTATTTATTCCTTTTCCCAACGATTGATTATAGAAATAATCCGTACATCAACTACTTGAATACAATTGCTAAGTAAAAAGAATGAGTCGTGAAAGCGGCAGAGTCTCCCCAGTGTTCTCAAAAAAAGGTCCGTTTCACTGTGCCCCTACCCTTCTATTTATAGACGAAGATGGGTTGGACTTCCCTCTTGGGCCTATGAGTGAGAAACCTCGGCCCATGGTTATTTACTTCTGCGTGCCGAGCCGTAAATGCCGAACGGAAAAAGCCGAGTCACATGTCCAAGCCGGTCAAGGCATTTATGCCGAACGAAGCAGTGTGTTGCGCTAAGTGTGTAGGCCGAACAAGGCTAGAATGCCGAACAAGGCTGTAGTGCCGAACGGGGTATGAGTGCCGAGCGAGACTCCTGCCGAGCGAGGCTTCATGCCGATCAAGACTTCTGCCAAACGATACTGTAATGCCGAGCGAGGTTCATGCCGAACGAATATAGATGCCGAACGACGCTTGGATGCCGAGCGACGCTTGGCTACCGAACGAGGCCTCTCTGCCGAACGGTACTCGATGCCGAACGAGGCCTCTCTGCCGAACGGTATTGGATGGCGAACGAGGCCTCTCTACCGAACGTCCCTGGATGCCGAATGAGGCCTCTCTGCCGAATGGCACTCGAATGCCGAACGAGGCCTCTCTGCCGAACGGTACTGGATGTCGAATGAGGCCTCTCTGCCGAACGTCTCTGGATGCCGAACAAGCTGGAATGCCGACCGACCCAGTTGTGCCTAACGTGATTGAACGCCGATCGACCCAATTGCCTGGTCAAACCTCCAGGTAACAATACATAAACCCAACAGATCGGCTTTGATATATACCTACAGACTTTATATTTTACTCTATTTCACTGTAAAATATGTATAAACTAATATAGGTAACTTACTATATATTGAAGCTAGGAAGAGAAGGAGGTGAACGACCACAGAAATGGAGGAGGCGAGTGTGGGGTCGGTTGCGGATCTGAGAAGCTCGGGTTGCTGACTTTAATAGGAGGATGAGCTTCGAGTTTTGATGGAGGATCTAGTTTCAAGGCTAATGGTGGAGATGGGTCTCGGCTATAGGTGAGATGCTAGGTGGAGATAGGAGACAGGTTGGTCGGGTTTATGGTGAGGAGCTAGAAATGGACGGTAGAGGAAGTGCGGGTTGGAGAGCAGAGTTTGGATCGGCTACGTCTATGGAAGATGAGAAATGAACAAAGAAGTGAGCCAGTTTCCCTTTTCAATGAAAATGAACGAAGAAAAGAGGAAGTGAACCAGGAAACTAAACAAACTAATTGAAAGTAAATTGAAACCAAAAAGAATACTGAAAGTCAGAGCGCACGTTCAAGAAATTATTAATAGTAACCGACTATTGAACTATACGGCTAGGCAATTGAAAAGACAAGGAAAACAAAAGGCTCAAAACAGAACTGATATAGTTAACCGTTTCACGGATATCGCCGGTATCGAAAATCCGAAACACAGAATTGAATATACTGCAGAGGTCAGCACGATGACATGATCAAAACGGTATATAGATATCAGTGGTACGATCGTCCGATCAATAGTCGATATCGGTACCGAAATGCTGCAAATTGTTAGAAATAAGATGAACGGAGCAATAGAAGTCCAAATTTGGCAAAACGAAATATGGCGTCTCACTCAGAAGATGATTTACAAATTTTCTGTAGAAAATATTCAGATTTGGAAAACATTTTATTATCATCAAGTATTAACTGATTTATTTTTAAATAAAACTACACAATAAAATAAACTTCAATATTATCAGATGAAAATTTACCAGTTGCTATGTTAAAATAGACGTATTCCAAATATTAAGTTTATATTTCAAAATTTTATCGTTTTAAAATTTCACAAAAATACAATTAAATATTAATAAAACAAATAAAATTTATTAAAATTTACGGGTCGTTACACACCATGTAATCAAACATATTGAAATTTATGACCCAATTTCTTCCTAAAATACTTGGAATAGATTTTAAACCCAACTATATCATATTTTCCTTTAAAATCTCGTAATAAATTTTCCACAGCTTGGAGAATTATGAAAATTTAAACCCATCTCTAAATTCATGTTTTGCCTAACATATAAATTTTCCATGGCATTCTAAATTCAATAACAATTAGTTCTGCTCTAAAACCGTGCAAATTCATATGTGAATGAATTAATTTAAATCCATCATAATATAGCTCAAACATTTCATCATCCATAACATCATAAAAATGCGTTTGATCTTAAATCCAAAAATATATGAATATAAAACAAAATAGAGAAGGAAGGAATTATTATTCACCTTACATATGATAAGGAATTTGAGACTTGTTGTTAATTAATCCTTCCTAGCTTTGATCCTTAGCTTTAGATTGAATTTTCCTCATTTCCTCATTGGTAATGGCCGGCTCTAATTTAGGTTTTTGATTTTTGTTTATGAAAAATGAGAAGTGAAACATGAATGGGCAATTACTAAAGTGTATAGCCGTGAGTGTGAGGAGGTGCAGCTATTTACTAATATGCCCATGTGTATGTTAAGTAGCTTACAAACCAAATTAAGCCCATTTATATTATTAATAAGCACGACACTATACGTTTTATCCAAATCTTAATCCCCTTATCACCATTATTCTATTTAATTTATCTAATTAAATTTCCTGAATAATGTTATCAAAAATTAGGGATGTTACATTTAATATGTTTATTTATTTTGATCTCGACCAGGGTTGTTACATACATTCATATAAAATATGGATACTAATGATTTTGCCAAGTTATATAGAATATAGTGAAAAATATTATAAAGGTTTTGAATCAAAGAATGTATAGTACATAGACTCAAGTATTGGACATGAAGACTCATGAGTATAAAGATCAAGATATGAAGACCTAAAGACTATGGTATAATATATAGAGTATTAGAATATTTTTAAAGTCCCTGGTAGCAATCTTTGATATCTGTTTCTTATTCATATCCTTTTTAGGTTTAAAATAAATTATACCTAGGTTTTTTTTAAAAGTTTTTCTTAAGTTTAAAATATTTAAAAATTATGTTTTAAATGATTTATGAAGTATCAAACTATTTTACAAAGTATAGAGTTTTCAAAACAATTTCCAAAAGAAAGTAGTTTTCAAAATTTTCATACATATGTCAACACGTAGGCATATATTATGTCGACATACATGCCATAATTTTGAAATTCAAATTTTGTAATGAAGTGTCTATTAGTCGTAACTCCTTGAGAATGGACATGTCTTTTCATTTATATATATAGGGGCTTTCCTAACGAATTTTTATTAACTGCATTCTTATTCCCTTCTCTCCTCTTACTCTGCTAAAATTTCTATTGAAAAGATATTCAAATCTTCTTAAATTTGAACAAGAATCAATTCAAACTTCATTATGTTGATTCTCTACTGTTCACTCTCTACTTTCAATCATCTCTCTTTTACTAAAAGATCAAAGTGATGTCCAAGAGGCTATAGGATTCACTGTAACCAAAGATCAAGAAATTATCTTTGGAAAAACCATAAAACTCTAGTTGTGTTTAATTGGTTGTTCTTGTGTTCCATTTAAATCAAGTGGGTGTTCGTGATGTCCCTAAAATCCAAGTGGATGCGCTTTTGTCCCGTCCAAATAAAGTGAGTGCTTCCAGCGTTCGACAAAATCTTGAGGGTGTGTCTTGTAGCCTTGAAATCGATATTATATTAGGTTTGTCTTCTGCCCATTCAAAAATTGGCATTTGAAAAGAAATCCATACAAGCAATTGTATGGGACTAGATGTAGAGTAATTGCGAACTAGTATAAAAATCCTTGGTGTGATCTCTCTAATTCTCTACTTTTTACTTTATTACATTTATACTTATTTATATTTGCATATGTGATTGTTTATTCTGTGTTGATTAATAATAATCTTGAATTTTTTTTAAAAAGATTCATAAAAACTGGAAAACACTATTCACCCCCTCTAGTGTTTAATTAGCTTTAAGATCTATAATTCTGCAACCTATACTTTCCATTGTTTGGTACCTAAAAAATATAAAGTATGCGCACTAGGACCCATTTTATTTAGGGTCCATGAGGTTAAGTTTTGGAGAGCCAAACCCATTAAGAGTTTGAGTGCCGTTTCAAAATATAATCATTAGATATATGAACTTTATTAATAAAATTATCAGTATGTTTTTCTTTCTCAATATAATCTAACCTTCTAGGAATACATAAATTAAGAAACTTATTTAGAGGTTTTAACTTCAATTTCCTTAGTTTTGGTTTGAACTTGGTAGCCTTAACAAATTTTGTACTTTGAGTACTATTTTTCCTTGATTTGGGCTTAGGGGTATATCCAAGTCCATCTTTATTATTAGTGAGTTTAGATGCAACCAACAAATTTTCTAGATTATTCTCATTTTCCCTTTGTTAAATTTATCAAAATCAGTTTTTATTTTATCAAAATCCTTATTACAATGAAGTATAACATTGTCTAAAAATGTTATTTTGTCGTTTAGATTAGTCATCTCTGGTGTCATTTAAAGATTTTTAGATCTTAATGATTCATTTTCCATTTATCAATTTTTTATAACTTTGTTAGAGAATGATCTTCCTATAGAACAATGCGGAATGTATCTTAAGGCCATTTAAACACTAAAGAGGGTGAAGTGTGTTCTAAATACTTACATATGAATTTAAAAATTTATCTACTCTAATTACAAATAGAAAAAAGCAATCAGAGAATAAGTAATTAATAAAGCAGTATCTAGTAAAGTAATTAACACTAGGGACTTTTATACCGGTTCAGATTAACCAATCCTACATCTAACCCACTATTGCACCATATAGAATATCACAATCACCGCTTGCTTTCCACGGGTGGCAAAAATACCTTTAAAAATTTGATTTCATGGGCTACAAGATAAACCCTCTTAATTTATGGGCTATAAGCACACCCTCTTAATTTCATAGGCTACAAGAACATCTTCTTTTTTTATAACCAATGATAGAGTAAAGCATGTAGTCGTACCTTTCATACAGATTTTTGTAGATTCAATATAATGATCCTATAGACCTCTAGTAGCAATATATCTTTGAATTATTTGAGGAATAGGATAAAATTAGAGAAAGAATGATATGAATTCAAGTTCAAACTCTCTAATGATGTGTGGTTTTAAAATCCTTGAAGAATTGGATTGAAATAGTATGGATTTGCAAAGAGAATGGAAGAATATACACTAGGTTTCTCCATAAATGTTTGGATATGAAAGAGTAAAAGAGAGAAGATGGGTCATGGAATTGTGGATCTTAAGGTTAATTAAACATTAGAGAGGAGGTGATAGTGTTTTCTAACTTTTATGAATTGTTTTTAAATTCTTTTAAGATTATTATTAATCAACATAGAATGAACAATTACATATTCAAACACAAATAAGTATAAATGTAGTAAAGTAAAAGGTAGAGAATTAGTGAAATTACACCAGGATTTTTTTCACTAGTTCAGTGTTTCCACAAAATTGAAGCGGATATTATCTACCCAACCACTAATCGAGATATTCCCCAGACTTGAGGGCACGAACAAGAAGATAAGATAATATGATTCAACCATTCATCAGTCAACTCTGGTTCTTAAAGTCTAAACTACAGTATAGACACAGCTAGGACGAGACTAGACCGTCCGCATAATGCATCCGCCAACCCGAGGCATGTCTCGGTGAACAAAAACGATGCGACATGGACCCGGAGAGATCTGTTGCACTTGAGGAGAAGGCGAATCTGCTCAAAACCAGTGGATTTATCCATGATTCCCTCCAACCAAAATGAGTATCCAATCCTTTACTTATAAGAAAAACGAACATAGAGTGGAGGACATACGTCAACTACTCAGATTTGCATGGGGTTTGACAAAACACAGCTTTCCACTTCCAATGATCAACCAACTGATGGACCTGACCATCAGACATGAATTACTCACATCCATGGATGCGAACTCCAGATACAATCGGATACTGAAGCATGTACTAGACCAGGAATACAACTGTTTCATTATTGACCTGTTCCTATAGCCCTATGCTGAAATACCCAGATTCAAACTTGAGAACGCTTATGCTACTTACCAAAAGACGATTAACAGATCATTCAAAAATCATATATGTTGATCAATGAAAGTAGATGTAGTTAATATGCTCGTAAGATCACGACTATCAAACGACCATATCGATGACTTGACAGAGGTATTCAGCGCTCTCCAAAAATGCAGGATGAAACTCGATCCTTTGAAATGCTTTTTCACCATTACATCAGAAAGATTCTTTGTTTTCATCATCAATCTCATGGAATCAAGACTAATTTCTAGAAAATTCCGACGGTTAGAGACGCCCATGTACCGAGGACAATCAAGCAGCTCCGATAGACCGCTTGAAGAGACCTTCCATTTTACCCAAACCTTTGGATCGTGAAGATTTATACATCAATTGGGCCGTGTCAACACACGCCATAAGCATCACAATGTTATGTGAAGATAAACGAATCAAAAGACTAGTATATGATGAAGGCTGGCTATTGACAAGCTCACCCCGTTAAGGTCTATATCGACCAGCCATTATGATAGGTCCAACAGCGGCCTTAGATGTCTGAAAATTACTCAGATGGGGTATCGAGCTAAGCCAACTTGATTTCGCATATTTCCCTCGGAGAGCTCTCCATGATCAAACATTAGCATACTTCATACCTGAATCCACCACATCAGACGACTATCCGAAGAACAGTGGTGAACCGTCCAACCAATGGAGAACGTATACAGATGGAACTTCCAATAATCGGCTTTTTAACGTCGAAGTCGCGTTAATGACTACTGAGGAACGATCGATCTACCACGCCTTCAAACTCAACTTCCCTGCAACAAATAACGAAGCTAAGTATGAAGCCTTGGCGCTCAAACTTGCAAGAAAACTAGGAGTTGAAACTTTGCATATATTATGTGATTATTGGTTCGTAGTATACCGAGTCAGGGAAGAATATTCAACTAGGGGGCAACATCTTGCTCCTTATCCTAGTTGGATCCAAAAGCTACTAGTCGACTTCAGCTATGTTACGCCCCACCTCAATACCCACGCTAGCCAAGGACACTACGATGTAGTGCTGTCAACTAGCATGGAGAATAAGGCTGTTGAGGAGCGACCATCCATGTAATTGCTTATCACACGGTGGCTATAAAATAATCTTCGGAAACAAACATAGAAATAAACATAACACAAATCAGTCACAGACATCCATATCACAAAGGCGGAAGAAGATATGAATATATAACTAACACAAGAAAGTGTACATCAGAGTAGTGGTCAAAAAGATCCACAATAATACAAAATAATAGCAACACGTGCTATACCAAAAGAATACAACTATGAGTCCATATCTCAAGTGTATACAACAAAAACTGCTAAACTAAATAGTTAGCCAAAAGTCAGAGTAGCAAATCCCGAGAGGAAGTCAAGCAGAAGCACCTGTAACATCTCGGTCTGACCCGAGTATTATTTAAGAAAATAATAAACGGATCAGTCTAACTATAAATATCAGATGACATGATATAAAATAAAAGATATGGCATAAACATGAAATATCCATACTGACATACTACTATAAGTATGAAAATGATGATCAACAGGAGATCAACCGATGAGAAATGATCAATATCACAAGAATCTTCTCAAAGATCCAAAGAGGGCATCATACCCTAAACTTGTACTCATAACAAGTCAATGACATAAAAATCCAGAAATCAAACCAAGAAATCCAGAAATCATAAAAAGAGAAAGAGGCCTATCACATGATGGTCCGAAGACCATGGGGAGCTACCCCATATGTGTGAGTCGGAATCACACAAATTGAGGTATAGGCTAACCAAAAAGCAAAAAGGTATGTGTGAGTGGAATCACACAAGTGGTGTCTAGCCTAACCTCGCAAACAAAAAGGTATGTGTAAATGGAATCACACAAGTGGTGTCTAGACTAACCTTGCGGACAAAGAGATATGTGTGAGTCGGAATCCCACCACTACGGTCTAGTCTAACCTTGCAAACAAAGAGACATCGCACAATTGCTAGTCTAAATCATAAAATGATCGTCATGATCAACGAGAAGTGTCAATCACACCAAGCTAGTAAATATATGAGTTTAGCTTCATGTCCCATAACCACTTGCTTAACTTAAATATTTACGAACAAGCTGTGAATCTTCACTAGGAAATGGTCACAAAAAGGGTTCAATCGAACAAGTCCAAGAGCTAACCGACGAAGTGAACGCAAGCGTTTCATACCACTCGTTTTACTAAGTCGTTTAAGTCGATTTCTCATTCGAGTGAAGTAAAGGCTTGTATATACTAGTAGATTGGAAATCGGTTTGAGAAAACGAACTTTTGATATTTAAAATAGTGTTGAAATTGCTTTGATGAAAGAGTTTTGATATTTAGTACTAGTATTGAAACCTTCATATATCTTTAAAGTGACAAGTCATAAAACGATTGTAGAAACAAATCAAATCACATCAATTCACGTTCGAAGACGTGAGTAAAGTCCAAAGAAGTCAATCCCAAAACCATCAAAGTAGAAATTCTGATAAATGTTTTTCAGACAAGATCCCCAACGCAGAGTAATACGGGGTTCGACCTAGTGAAGGCAAGCGGTCCAGCGACCTAAGGAAAAATAGGTCATACGACCTAAGGAAATCGCGACCTAGCGAATGACAGGTCATTCGACCTAAGGGTAAGGTCGGAGGCGACCTACGACTTAGTGGTGGAAGACGGAGCGACCTAAGTGGAAATGGCCACGCGACCCAACGACCTAACGAAGGAAGTGACTTAACGAAGGAACAGGGTGCGCGACCTATAGGGTTCACGACCTAAGAGGGTTCGCGACCTAAGGCCTTACGACCTAAGGGAGTTACGCGACTTAAGGTAATTCGCGACCTAAAGTTTGCCTAGGGGATTATAGGTCGGCAACGACCTACGACTTAAGGGCGAGCGACCTAACATTTTGCCTGGAGATTATAGGTTGGCAACGACCTACGACTTAACAAAATCGAGCGACTTAGTGGTTTGCCTAGGAATTTTAGGTCGGCAACGACCTATAACCTAAAGCTGTTTCGACCTACGACCTATTTCCCTGCAACCTAAGCCAGAACGACCAAAGCACGCAAGCGACCTAAGTCTTAACTCGTGAATGACCTAAGAAAGTGGTGACTTTTCAACGCGCGAGCTAGCAGCCTGGATGACCTAACCAGGGCAGAACGACCTAGGGCCAGATTTTGCAAACAACACTGAAACTTGAGTTTCTCACCAATTCAATCCAAACCAGTTGCAAACATTAATGCTAAAGTGATAGGAAGTCATTTCCAACAACCCAATGACAGTTATAGGCGAGATGTGAGATTAAAAATCTCACCTTTTCACGAATTTTAATGAAGATGGAGATTGAAAGCAAGGAGAGGCAATCCAAAGCTTGAATCCACTATCTTCTACTTGAATTTGGAGTTGAATCTCGGATTTGCAATAGAATTTGAGTTTGGAGTTTTAATTTCCACTTCCCACCACCATTTTTGATGAAGCTTGAATGTTAAAACAAATGGTGAATGAAGTGAGGAAGAGGGTTCGGCTGAACTAAGGAAGGTGCAGTCCAAACCAAAGTCACAAGCGAGAAAAGTGACGAAAATTTCACTATCTCCAAACATATCGAAGTTTACACTCAAAAAGATCGCAAACGTCATTTTGAACTCAATGGGGGTGGTCTCGAGTCCTAATTTGACCGTATGCAAAAAGTAGCTTTTCGGACTAACATCCGACTAACGATAAAATATTTAAATAAAATATTTAAATATAAAATCGATATATATATGCGGGTTGTTACAAGCTATTACACCATTACACACATCCTCGGAGAACAAAATTAAAAAGCTAAGTCACTGGCCAAGCTAGCCAGTTCTGGGGATGCAAGGCAAAAAGACTTTGTCCAAGTTGAAATGCTTATTATTCCAAGCATTGACATATGAGGATCAACTAGATCTTAGATCTAGGAGAGGAGTCATGGATGACTCCTATCGAAGATTATCCACAATCGAGGATTCATATTGAATGAACGAATAAGAAATGGCATATCCTCCATGAAGCATCAATGCATGATTATGTCTGGATCGTTTGACTCCGTCGATACAAAGCATTACTTTTGTATCCATCGATCCGAGATCCAATATTACGTATCCACCGATACGAAGCATACATTCCAACCCTTCACATCGATTCAGGAGAGGATCGTTACGAAGGAGCATTCAAAGAACAACCATCAAACGTTGTTACAACGAATTTCACGTCGGTTAAGGAGAGGATCGATACGAAATTCAATATAAGATAAACTGACAACGACTCGTGAACGTTAGCGAGAGTCAGATTAACATATATGCATGAATGTCAGACTAATATTCAATATTCCATATTTTCAGGAATCAGAAACACATCCAATAACGATTACAACAACGAACGGGTAACCACTGGCATACAGCAATCAGTTGCAATAAGTACATGGTACAACATTCAACAGTCAACAGTTTACATTATCAAGAAGAACAGTCGAAGGTCACAGCTTCCATCGAAAAGACAATAACTATCCAGAGTAGAGATGTCAGTATTACAAAGCACGTCATGTTCCCACAAGATGTACTTTGGGGGGTAAATGTTATCCCAGCTTTTGGCAAGGCCGTAATACAAAAGAATTGACTAGTAACCAGTAAACGGTCCGTCCCAGAGATCAGTTATACATGGGCTCACCACGGATATCGATGAATTTTGTCCTAGTCCGGATCGAGCCAAAGTTGGTAGGACATGGCAAGCTAAGCCAAGAGAACCAACGTTTCAAATCTCAAGTCAATCCGGGTTCATATGCTCAAGTTATGAACGATGCAAGGTGGGATGGAGATCAACTGCCAATCGACTCGCTCCTTCGACTCGCTCCTTTGACTCGCTTCCCAACGTTCAGTTTGAAGCCAACTTCGACTCGCTACACAGTGCCCAAGAGTGACGTCTTCGACTAGCTTCGCTCAGAGGCCAATCCCAAGTCGATCAGGTTCGACTCGCTCCACATCCTTCAGAGATGCCGATTTCGACTCGCTCTATTTTAAAGCCATCAAGAGTGCACACTTCGACTCGCTCCGCTCAGACAACTGGTTCGACTCTATCAACTTCGACTCCACTGCTCGAACCTCCCAAAACGTCCCATTTCGACTCGCTCGACCAGTTCTGGCTTCGACTCGCTCGACCAAGCACTCATTTTGAATCACTCGAAGCAACATCCAGGACAGAGTAAGAATCAAGTGCCACGTCATCGAATCGAATGGAAGCAAGTCGAAATGGAAGCGAGTCAAAGGAAACAGCCCACCAAAAACTCTATTTCGTATCGATCATATCTCCCAATCTACAAGTCCAAATGCTACGACATTTTCACGGAAGACTATGTGCATGCTAAAGAGTGTCCACGCCAAATTTCGACTCCGTTGGATGAGATCTTGAGTTAGTCGAAATCAGCTCGTGTCAATCACGAATCGGACTGAAACTTCGTGGGCTTAGGCGTACGGGCCTGGTCACGTGCCAGAGAGGGTCTCCCGAGATCTAAGCGAAATATCAGCCTCCTACACCTATAAATAGACCCCCAAAGCCAACAAAAAAGGGGTTCTTCTTCCTCTTTGAGATCTCCAACGCATAGACTCTGCCGGATCCAGATTTAAACTCCATTACTGCTGCCTATAACGAAATTCACTGCTGTAAATCATCATTAACTGCTGTAATTCGTTGAATTCACTTGTAATCATCAGCAAAAACATCAATAAAGCAATCAACTTCATAGTGGACGTAGGCAACACGCCGAACCACTCTAAATTCTTGTGTCTCTGTGCATTTTAATCATTCTCATTTCTGAAGTTTGGAGTTTTTGTTAGATAATCCTATTTTTCGATTTAATTTCTTCATTTTATCTCTTCAAAAACTTCCGAAGAGTGTTGTGCCCAATTTTGGTACAAACATTGGGCGATGCCCAAGGTAGGGTACTACCATTTTACGTTTCCTGACTAATGGTAACCCATAACGGCCCACCACGTCCAACACCTCCAAAAATGAAACCAAGGTGCACTGATCAAGCCAACATCAATATAGTAATATGAAAAGGTGTGTCCGATAGAGGTAGCTAGCCTCAGTGGTCATGTACAGCTCATGTTTTAGTCATTTCAAATTGACCCAAGTGCTGAGGTCATCCATCATCGTTCTCTTTCTTCAAATCCATCAAACGCCTCCAATTCAACCTCTACATTCTAGATATCATCAACCACGTACACAGTTGTTAAGGTGGTTCCACTATTGACAGAGAGTATGATAATAAGAGGCCCCGGTCTCTTTAACAACCAAACATCATTTTTAACACCGGTTGGTTCTTTTACGTTTCAAAACCGATTCATATTTGATATCAAAATATCATATTCACCTCAAAATATCACTCATTTCAAAATCATCATGTTTACTCAAGATATGTCAATTTCACTTGAAAATATCATTTCAAATTCCAACTTAGGTTATAACCTCATTTAACCACATTCGCATTTAAATCAACGATTTAAATATAAACATTCCAACTTTGCATAGTTTGAAATTCTAGAAAATAGTTTGAATAGTTATAAATAGTTTAAAATGGTTTATATAGTTTAGAGATTTAAAACAGTTTAATATAAAATGGTTTGAGTATTGAAAATGTTTTACATAATGAATAGTTTTGGAAAATCTAAATAATTTGAATATTAAAAATAATAGATTTTAAACTGTTTATATCAAAAATAATTTATTCTGAAGATAATATCAAATCAAACTATTTCTTTCCATTTCAATAAACTAGACCCTTGTCCAATTTCAAATCAACAAATTCAGTTTCAATCTTTCAATTCAATTGACTCAAGTTAGATTTAATGTCAAATCAACTCGATTCAATTTCAATTCGAATTAACTTCAATTTTCAAAACGTTCAATTTTAAATTCAAATTCAATTCAACAATCCAACTCAATTATTTAAATTTCAATCCAATTCTTATTTTAAACCATTACAATTGATATCAATTTCAAGTCCAATTTCAATTTACTAATTTAAATCGCTTAAGTCAAATTAAACCTCGTTCAATTTTAAGGTCCAAATCATGAAATAATTCAATTTCCAAAATTAAAGTCATATATCAATTACAACTTCACATTTCCAATTCAATTCTTTAGAAAAAATTCCTTTTAACCAATTGCAGTTTCAACATTTCAAAGCTTGAATAAGAAAATAATTCAATTTATATAAATCCATATTTTATTTCCTTTAAAACAATGTTGTATAACCAAACTCCAAAAATCAAGATTTTAAAACTATTGAATTTAACCAATCTAGTGTCCATATATAATTTCTACCATATGGCCAAGCGATAAGTTATTTCAAATTTTATTATAGGGATGGATATATATCATTTCAATCCAAATCAAAATGGAATTGGTATATATCATTTCAAACTATTTCTTAATTTATTTAAAATTATTTAAATCATAGTTTATATGCTTTCAATTAATATACAGGATGATAATAGGGATAATATAAATAAATGAAAATCCAATCATCCAAAATGTCAACAAATAGACATCCATCACAGTCAACATCCAAATCCATCAATAAATCACAACAATTAACAGGTTATCAATATCAGGTACTTACTAGCAAATAAATGCAATATTAATTTAAATGTCAATTTAGTTCAAATTAAATTTAATTGACAATTTAAATAACTAAACAACAATCAATAAAATTCTGATCACTTCATAAATTTTATTCAACTAACATAAGAAGGTTTAGTACTACGTGAGTGGTTTAAATCACTCACCTTTGATTTATAGCCGATTTAAAATCCAACAAAAGCCTTAAATTCCAATAGTCTCCAAATCCAGCCAAACCTATTCCTTGTTGTCTAGAATTTCGTTACGATCCCAATGGAAGAAACCGCGCGTCAATTGGAGTTCGTATGAAAAATTTATGCAATTTAGAAGATTGAAAATTTTAATTTAAATTAAATTAAAACAATGGGTAAATACATAATTAAATTACCTTCCCAATCCTATCTGTACACGATCTCGAGCAAAAACCTAACACGCGCCGCCAGCTTCTCATCCAAAACGATGCCGCCCCCTCGCCCAAACAGCCGCCACCTCCATCGTGCCCTGTGGTGCCATCACCATACACCTTCCTCTAAGAATTCTGGCGAACTCGAGCCCCCTTGAGATGAACGGAGACCATGGATTGAAGCTACACCTCCTCCTCTACATGGTAGCGCTTCCCGATCGTCGATTGTTCGATGATCCACCGTTGATCGTGAAACCCTAGGATGGACGGCCGAAACTGTTTCACTTATTTCTTGCTAAACGAACCTCCAATCGAAAAACGAATTACAGATGTAGATCACGTTTGTCTAGAGCTACGCAAAGATATATTATATGATAGGGTTTGAGCAGTTTGAATTTTTCGATTTGATTTTGAATTGTAATTAGGGTTTGAGATGTCTGCCATTGAGAAGGAATAGATAATGGAACAAAAATTGTACGTACGAAAATAGAATAAAAGACAGCTGGGGTTTATAACAGCCTATATGTAGAAATAGATGGATAATAATGGATGGAATAGATCAAATTGGGTCGAAGCAAAAACAAAGACCCGAGAAGCCCGTTTCGTTCCCAAAACGAAAATAGGTCATCCTATATATCAAAATATAGGTTTTCAATATTTTTAAACTCAATGAAACTAGTTTCAAACCCTAATTCCATTATATATAGAAGTTAGCTTTTTAAAATCAAATTATTTTAATCAAATTCCTTTAACTGATTTCTAGTTGATTCGAGCTCTCACGATCAAACGATAAGTCCGATCGCTGTGAAACTTGAAATCCCATGGTAATTCACTATTACGGATCTAATGAAACAAGTTTCGTCGGAATCCGAGACCGTGCCCAAAAACACTAATTTTACACGTTAATTAAATAAATTATTATTTAAAAATCAATTCAATCACTTTTAAATCCAAAATTAAAGTTAATAATTTTATCATTCTTGATTATACAGAAATTAATAATCTTTTAAAATTTAATTTTCCATGTTAAAGTCAAGATTTAAATATTACATTAATTTCAGCATTCAATTACAACTGTAATAAAACCCCAGTTTATTACATTTTATATTCCAATAAGTTTATTAATTTTGATTTGCATTCTTATTATGAAATCAACCAATAACTTATGGGTTTATTTAACATAAGTTTCCACTTTATTGTACTCATTTTCTACCATTAACGTCTAATCTAATGTTGACTGCACTATTACACTTACATTATATTCCATTGATTTCCAGTTTAATTTCAAACGAATTAAATAATAAGATGATAATAGATTAATTGTTACCACTTAGTAATTCAAACACATTAATAAACTTATTATTTAAAAACAAGGTTAATAGATTTATTTACTAAATAATTGATTTCATATTCTATATTAAAACCAAATTCAATTAAATATATATAATTTCTCTTTCTAACACAACATTTATTTTATTCCTCATTAACCTTTATTATTATCGTAAATTGAAATTACATTAATAGTTGTCAATTACATCTATTCAACATTATTAAATTATATTATAATAATTTTTTCCATTTATAAATCATTAATTTTAATTTCTCCCAATATTAAATTCCAAAAATATTATTAAATTTAATATTTTTAATAATAAAAAATACGGGTCGTTACAATCTCCCCCACTCAAAACATTTTGTAACAACCCATAATTTTGTAAATATTTTTAATTAAATTTTATTTGAAACCTTGATTTTTAAATCATTTAAAATTGAATTTTTAGAATTTTCCAATGTAAGTTTGGGATTAGTTTGTAATTCATTTTCCAAATACAATAAAATAAATATTTTCTAAAATTTTTATATTTTGGTCAAACTTTGACTTTTATTTGAAAATTTTAAAAACTTTATTTTTTTTGAATTCTAATCTTTTTAATTGAAGTTGGATAGGATGCTAATTTCCATTCTATTTTTCATTTCATTAAATTCTGAATTATACTTTTAAATTTGGTCAACATTCAGCATTTTATATGCGATTAAATTCTGTATTTTATTTTATATTTTCCTATGTCCATCTCTTGACTTTTATTTCTCTATTTATTTGTCTGTACTTTATTTTATTTATTAGATGTTTCTTGTGTATATCTTTTATTTAATAGCTTGAAAAAAAATCAATTAGACATATGTACCTTGTTTTAATTAAAGATACGTTACATTTGCTTTATTTCTTGCCTTTTAATTTGCCTATCCATTTAATTACCTACCATAGCCGTGTATTGCAAACCTTAACCGCCTCCTACCCTTATCAATTCACGTACAAAAACACTTTCCCACATCTCATTTTCATTTGCATTCTCCTGAGAAATTTACAGCAAGTTTCATGGCTCCTCTTCTTCCTCTTTTTCACTTTTGTTTTCTTTTGTTGCTTCAAGGCTTGCTCGACCACCATATGCTTTAGCCGACCCCATCACCATCTCCACCATCACCTATGATCGACCACACTCCTCTCCATAACCTCCTCCAAGGCCGTGACCACCAAGCCATGCCTTGAACCCTAGATCCAAAATAGATCACCATCTCCTTGTTTCAACCATAGCCGAGCCTTCCTATACATCTACTTCTCCTATTTGCCTCGGCCACAAACCACAACACCACCTCCTCCATGCCTTAGGACCACACAGTCGTGACTAGATGATGCCTTGACCAAGATCTAACATAGGGCCGAGCCCTTGAACCTATGGCCGAACCAAATTGTAGCAAGCTTTTGCCTTTTTGCCATCCACCACCTTGTAATTTCCATCTCTTCACATTCTTCCCTACCATAGCCGTGCCTACATGTCCTTAACACATCATAGCCGAACCCATTATGACCATGGCCGAGCATGTATTGTTGATGGTCTAGCCTATAAGTGATGTGACCGAGCCCACATGATGCTTAAGGAAAAAGTTATGTCATTTGATCCATATTCTTTCATTACCTAATCCATCTTTTGGTTGTGTTGAATCATGTACTTATATTGTTGTATTTGTTTATGTACAAGATTTGGATCTTGACTATTCATCTACTCAAAAATATAGTCGTGCTTTGTCGTGCCTTTTCGTGCTTTGCAGAATTTGGATGTATGTTTTGTAATTTATTCTAGCTTTAAAAGGTGAGTTCATCACTCTCGACATACGAACTTTTATAATTTTGAAATAATGGCATGTTAATTGTGGAAAATTTATATGTTATGTTGATATGTTCTTATATGCATGTGATATGATTATATGATGTTAAATTCTATTTATATATTTGTTACATCATCTGATATGATTATATGTTTTACTGTTCATTTATTTACTGATTCTCACACTACAAGTTCCTTATCACTATGGGTTGAAATGATACATACCCGAACGGACATTAGAATAAGGAAAAATCATTATGGGCTGAAATGATAGGCTTGAGTGATTTTATTGTAATTTATATGACTTGGGATTGCGGGTTTGAAATGATAGAACCCAGATTTTTCTTTTTTTAAAATTACGGATTGAAATGATACATATCCGTATCACTTGACCTAGGTTAGAAAATATTATATAGGCCCATGGTTATACTTTAAATAATATTTTCCTAAAAATTATTAAGTATTTTGAAATTTTTAAATGTATGAAATTTGAGCTTAAAGATTTGATTTAATGATTTAAAATACAAGAAGATATTGGTTTTCTATAAGTTTTTTTAAGTCTATAAGTGGCTTTATTTGAAACATAAAAATATATGGGTTTTAAATTGGATTTTTAAGACCTTATTTGATGATAAATAACTTAATAATATAATTAGAATTAATACGGAATTTTAAATCTAACCTAGTAATTGTTATGAATTTTACTTTATGAAACGGACATGTTTTGTGTAATAAATAATGTATTTTGAACTGATAAAATGGAATACAGTTTTAATTGGACATTTTGTAATTAAAATTTATTTAACTAGAAAATCATAGTTAATTGATTTCTAAATGAATAGATCTAAAAGAAAATTGATTGTTATGTTAACTATGATAAAATATTCTTTTGTGAAATGTTATGTTTTGTAAAATAAATAGTTATGATTTTTAAATGGAAAAATGTAACTTTAATTATGACCTAACTTGATAATTGGAAATTTGGTTTTTCAAATGGAAATTTTAAGTTAAGTAAATAAATAGAAATTTAGTTTTATTTATGAAATGGGTATTTTAAAATAAAGTGTTAGGTTAGTGGTTAAAAAATAAAAGTTAAGTAAAATAGTGTATTTTGACATAATAAATGAATTATGGTTTAAATGGGTTATTTATTTGTAATTTTTTTTAAAATCATAAGTTAAATAACATTCAAATGAATGTTTTGAAGCATGAGATATGATTTTTTTAGTTAAAAATGGCTAAAGTTGAAGTTTTAATGTTTCTGAAAAGTTATAATAAAATCTAGAATTTTATTGGTAGAATTTCCAAAATGCTGTAGTTTTAGATGGCAATTGTTAAGTACTACCATTTTTGAAATTTAACTAAGTTGTAAAATAACCAAATACTATTACAGCATTTTAGAAGTGCTGCTATTCTAAAATTTAACTATGTTTTGAAACAACTAAATACCTATTACATAACTTTATAAGTGCTGCTGTTTCTGAAACTAAGCTGTTTGAGAATAACTAATTATCTATTACAACACTTTATAAGTGCTGTTGTTTCTGAATTTGAACTAGTTCTGAAAATAACTAAATAACTACTACAACACTTTATAAGTGCTGCTGTTTTGAAACTGAACGGTTGCAACACTAAAATATCTTTTGTAGCACTTTATAAGTGCTACTGTTTTGAAATTGACAATGTTTTTGAAATGTTAATATATTTACCGTAACACTTTATAAGTGCTGTTGTTGCTGGAATTACAATGAACTTTCGAAATGAATTTATTTTGGAAGATTTTGACATTGAATTTAAATGGTTTAAATGAATATGTTTTGAGGTGAAATATAAACCATTTTGAAATTTATAAGTTAATACAATGTTTTCGAAATTGGTATAATTGAACGTATGAACTTAAAAATGCTATAACGTTGGTAATGAATATTATTTTTAAGGGTGTTATGATTTTTCTAAATATTATGATTTCCAAATGATAACATTTTAAATTGATATGGTTTCAAAGTATTATGGTTTCAAAGTGTTTGGTTTCAAAGGTGTTATAACTTTGAAAGTACTATGACTTTGGAAATGAATTTATTTGAAATATTATTTAATTAAGAATTTTCTTTGAATATATTGATTTGCAATTTAAGATGACTTTATAAAGTGGTTTTGGTTTAAGATGATTTAAAAAGGAATATTTCATGTTTAAATAAATTGAAGGAAATATTCACTGATTGAAAATCTGGGTTTATTCAAATGATATTTTGTTCTTGAAGTATAAACTAGTTTTGAAATGGATATGATATTTGGTTTTCAAGTATAAATTATTTTGAAATAAATATCCATGGGTTATAATAACGGTTGGTTGTTAAAGAGACCGGGATCGGATATGGGCACACTCTTTGTCGATACCAAAAACCACTTTAACAACCATGTACGTGGTGGAGATTCCAGAATGAAGTAGGATGGTGGCGACGATTCCTATTGAGGTATATACGTGGACCCGACTCCGGTGAGTTGGCATAAGGTGGCCAAAACAGGAGCGATTGACGGGCTAATAAGGTAGCTCCTCTGACCGAATGCATTCCATCGTATACCATTCTATTACTTTGTGATTGATTTGATGGTCATCCTCGATTTTGATTCGGGTGTGTGTTCCGAGGTGGGCGGTAGTGGCTGCTATGCGTTACCACCAGCCCGAATGCGTAATTGGTATATCTATCCTGGCATTGCCTAGTTGTGCCGTGTCACCTACCATATCGAGCTTTACTACTAGTTTGGTTTTGTGCCGTAGCTTGTGGAGTATTTAGGGTAGCTCCCTTCTGGGGGTACGCTGATACTGGATAGACTAGTGGGACTATTATATGTTAAGGTGGAAAATGTAAAGCCTTAACTGTAACAACCCACATATTTATTGATTTTATATTTAAATATTTTATTTAAATATAACATCGTTCGTCGGATTATAGTTCGAAAAGCTACTTTTTGCAAACAGTCGAATTAGGACTCGAGACCACCCCCATTGAGTTCAAAATGATGTTTGCGATCTTTTTGAGTATAAACATTGATATGCTTGGAGTTAGTGGAATTTTGCTACTTTTTCACTTTGGGTTTTAAGTTTGGGTTTCAGCCCTATATCCTCAAACAAGACCCAAGCTCCACCCCACTACTCTTCATCCATTTCATTTCTAATTCCTAACACTTCAAGCTTTAGCAACAATGGTGGAAGAGATTGGAAATTAGAATTCAAAACCCTAGTTCCATTTGCAGATTCTTGTTCTAGCCCTAAATTCAAAGAGAACCCATTGGTAAGCTTCATCTCCTTCTTCTCCAACACATTCTCTCTTTGATTTCATAAATTCCTAAACCTAACTTTGGGAATGTTCTTCTTTTAAGGTTTGATTCAAGCTTGTTGTGTTGGAATTGAAGAGTAATTGCTCTTGCCATTGCTCCAAAGCTTCTTCTTCATTTGTTTGGGTTCAAAGGTGAGATTTTTATCTCACATCTGAAACTATATTTATCTTCGATTGTTAGGTATGAATTCCTAACACTTATTCTTGTGCAATTGCACTTGGTTTGGATTGATTTGGTGAATATTCCAACTTTTAGTGTTTTGAGTTCAATTCTTTAAAAATCCAAACTTTGATCTTTGATCATGATTTTTGTGATGCATTGAAGAGCTTATAAGGCCGGGTTGTCGTTTGGCTTAAACCCTTAGTGCCGTTGCTCGCGAAAATGCAATTTGGTTGAGATTTGTCCAATGAACTTGATAAGTTGGGCAGTGCTGGAAACAGGTCCGGTCGACCGAGCTCTGTAGCCAGTCGACCGACCTGCTTCCAAAAGTGCTAAGCACTTCTCTGTTTTGGGTTTGGTCGACTGGCTGCAGAGCTCAGTCGATCGACCTGCTTCCAAAAGTGCTAAGCACTTCTCTGTTTTGGGTTTGGTCGACCGGCTGCCGAGCTCAGTCGACCGACCTGCTTCCCGAACTATTTTTCAGAACAGGGTCCGGTTGACCGAGCCCTGTAGCAGGCCGACCGACCTGCTGCTATTTTGCCTATTCCGCCAGTTTTGCGTGGTTTCCAAATTTAATCGATTCGTATTACTTCCCTACTTGTTGTTATCATTTATTGCCAACTTTGATGACTCCTTTTTCGGGATTTTTGAATATCCATTTCGATTAATTCTTTATCGATTTAATTGGATTTGATTCACGTCTTTGAATGTGAATTTTGATGATTGATTGTTTCTACAATCATTTTGCCCCCTGGACCCCCGCGACCTGACCGGGCAGGTCGAACCCCGTACCCCCCTTCGTTGGGGATCTTATCTGAAAAACATTCAATAGAACTTCCTACTTTGATGGTTTTAGGAATTGATTTCTTTGGATTTTTCTCACGTCTTCGAATGTGAATTTATGTGATTCGATTTGTTTCAACAATCGTTTTGTGACTTGTCACTTTAAAGATATGAAGGTTTCAATACTAGTAGTAAATATCAAAACTCTTTCATCAAAGCGATTTCAACTCTATTTTAAATATCAAAAGTTCGTTTTCTCAAACCGATTTCCAATCTACTAGTATATACAAGCCTTTACTTCACTCGGATGAGAAATCGACTTAAACGACTTAGTAAAACGAGTGGTATGGAACGCTTGCGTTCACTTCGTCGGTTAGCTCTTGGAATTGTTCGATTGAACCCTTTTTGTGACAATTTCCTAGTGGAGATCTACAGTTTGTTCGTAAATATTTAAGTTAAGCTAGTGGTTATGGGACATGAAGCTAAACTCATATATTTACTAGCTTAGTGTAATTGACACTTCCTAATGATCATGACGATCATTTTTGTGATTTAGACTAGCGATTGAGCGATGTCTCTTTGTTTACGAGGTTAGACTAGACACCATTTGTGTGATTTCGATTCACACATATCTCTTTACCTTCAAGGTTAGTCTATACCTCATTGGTGTGATTTCGATTCACACATATTGAAACTCTTGTGAAAATTTTCTAGTGCAGATCTACAATCTGTTCGTAAATATTCGAGTTAAGCTAGTGGTTATGGGACATGAAGCTAAACTCTTATATTTAGCTTAGTGTAATCGACACTTCTTGATGATCGATGATGATCATTTTATGGTTTAGACTAGCAATGCGCGATGTCTCTTTGTCCACGTGGAGGATTGTTCCTCGTTTTAATGAGCTTCGGCTCAAAGTCCGCAATGGGGGACTATACCCTGTCAGGAGGAGCTTCGGCTCATCAGGAGGAGCTTCGGCTCAAAGTCCGCAATGGGGGACTATACCCTGTCAGGAGGAGCTTCGGCTCATCAGGAGGAGCTTCGGCTCATCAGGAGGAGCTTCGGCTCAAAGTCCGTAATGGGGGACTATACCCTGTCAGGAGGAGCTTCGGCTCATTTTTATGGGATTGGCCATCCTCTTTCTTATGTTTTCTAGATATTGATTTCTGGAATTTATGCTTCACCAGCATTTACGATGGGCATTGATATATATGTCATTATTTGTGGCTTGGTGAATTAAAATAAGAATATGACGTTCTTTTCTGTGTTTTGAGATTCTTGAGATATTGTATGACTTTTGTGGGTTTTCTAATGTATACCTATCATAGTATGACATCTTTTTGTTATCATACGTTTTATTATCATATCTCATATTCTATCTCATTTTATCTGATAATTATAGCTAGACCGATCTGTTTATTATTTTCTTCTTAAATAATACTCGGGTCAAACTGAGATTTTACAGGTGCTTCCTCTTGACTTCCTATCTGGAACCATCATCTGACTTTTGGCTAACTACTTTAGTTTAGTAGTTTTTGGTTGTACACATTTGAGATGCAGACTCCATGTTGTATCCTAATCTTTTGTCTAGCACTTGTATCTATTCTTTTGTGTTATTGTGGATCTTATTTGACCACTACTCTGATATACACTTTTAGGTGTAATATTCATATCTTATTCCGCCTTTGTGATATGAATTGTTTGTGACTGATTTGTGTTATGTTTATTTCTATATTTGTTTCCGAAGATTATATATAGCCACTGTGTGATAGCTTTGAGTTTGTATCGGTATGTCGGATTTCCTCCTCATATGAAATACATGCTATACTATCTGACATATCGGTGCTCGCACAAAGAAATTACATGGTTGGTCGCTCCTCAACAGCCTTATTCTCCGGGCTAGTTGACAGCATTACACCGTAGTGTTCTTGGCTACCGTGGGTATAGAGGTGGGGCGTCACATTAACGCTATTTAAAAGTAAGTTTATTTTACTATTAGACACTATTTTAATAGCGAATATTACTACATAGTAGATAGTTTAACGGATCCTTAAAGAATGAACGATCCCAAGCATCCTATAAGTTACTTGTACTTTTCTATTACAGTTCACTTAAGTTGGTTTACATTGTATAAGTATTTATGTCCCGACTCGAGTGTTTTGTGTTTTGCTTTACGCTCGGGTCGGACTGATTTGTACCAGTATTCGAGACTCGCCTTTGGAGTTGGAGCTTTGCTTGGATCCATCCATTGATTCTGCCTTTAGTCATTCAGTTGATTCCAGTGATATATTCAAATCTTGTATTTGACTGTTGTATTGAGACGTCTTTGTATTCGTGATTTCTATTGTATCTTGTTGAACTATGTTATTATATATAGTAGCTTCATGAACTACTATTTCTTTGCTTCCGTTGTATTGTTCTATTACTTTGTGTCTGTGATTTGTGATTTATTTACTGTATATTCTGAGTTTTGCCAAATTTTATTTACAATTCGGTATTTTGAGCAATTCAAGTCCGACATATGCGGATGCAAATGGTTGAAAATATCGGGTCGTTACATTTGGTATCAGAGCTTTGGCTCTAGGCAAAACTTAGCATATATAGTAAATTGATTTACAGAATCACTTTCGTTCGAGCTTGAATCTTTTTATTTTTGACTCGATTTCTTTTGAATTTTGGAACGTTCCCTGTGGTTCCAAAATCATTTCTTGTCTTTCCCTATTTGTCTTCTTTTGATTCTAGAGTATCCCATAACTCCACTTCGAATATTCTTTATAATAAATTGGCGGTCTCGCCAATCTTCGAATATTTTGTAAAGGGGTGAAACTTGTAACGACCACGACTTTCTCTTCATAGAAAGTCGTATCGCTAATAAGAAAGAAAGGGGTGAGAAGTAGAAAAGAGAAGAAGAGAAAAGAAACAAACACAAATACTCACAGCGGAAACGAACAAAATATATTATATCACATAAATATTACATAGTATCATATACAACACTTATCAGAGTTACACAGATTACACATCACATACTAGAAAGTTATAAACATCTGTCTAGTTATTACAACTCAATACAAAACAAAGATCTAAACAAGATCAACACAGCGGAAACTACTATCTATCTACAACGCCGAAGCCTCCTGCTCCATTGCTCCTCCACAATTCGTCAAGGCTAACCTGAATCCCTTGGCTACTCGTAAAAATTTGAGTACCCAAGAGTTTATAAAACAGAAATAAACAACTTGGGTCAGACATGGGTCTGGTGTGAGTAACAGGTTAAACTTGTTTAACTTCAAAACCTTTTGAAAGAAAAGGTATCACGTAAGACTCCCCACAAATAAACATGGGTAAGTTTTTACCTTACACTAACCAAAACATTTGATAGGAAATTCGATTGTATTATAATAGGGTCTAGGGTTTTCAAGTAAAATACAGAAATAGCTGAAATGCTTACATCTCACATTTCAACATAGTTGGGCACAACTAATACGTACGGCACTTATTGGAGTTTGGATTCCATACAATGGCAGGGCTACCGGGGTACCGCCCGTCACAGTACGTGGCCTAGATCACCGTACCGAGGATCACTCCCAATCCCCTGCAACACAAGGCCGGAACATCCCTTACTGGATAATTCCCGCACAAGATACCTCACGGTTGGGATCAACAACTGCACACACTAAGCCGAAATAAGAAGGGACTTCTAGACAGAGGTAATCTTGTCCTACTTGGGTGCTACCCACTAACCTTGCTGCACCTCCCCTGTTTTAGCCATTCCCGGTTTGTGAGTCTTGAGGTCACGATTACCTTTAAAAAAAGAACACATCACTTAGAATGCTCATCGTCCACCTGACGATGTGCTGAAAGCATTCAATCCATACAAGTTCGTTCCGGGTTCGAACGAAACCGAAGGCATTATCTCGTTACACTCGTTTTGGAATCACCCTCAGAGTTAACGACAATAACCCTTGCACTCTGAATCTTCATCTTCACTTGATTCACGACCTATCGTTAATTTGGATCGATGTGGTATTCGGGTCTCTAGACCTGGAAATCCGGTATACGGAAACCCGATCCCGGTCTCATCGAAATCCAAAGCGTATCTTTTAAGGCCAAGTTGTTTTAAAGGTTAAAACAATTCAATTCATTATCTTTATACACATAGAAAGATAATTCACAATAGATAATCAACATTATCAAATAATCCATATTATCATCACAATTCAACTAACATCCATATCATACAGCATATATCTCATCAGAGATATCAATCAATACAAAGCATTCAGTATTATCATCCATCCATAAGTAATGATTTATATCATCTCTAATTAATTTAAATTGAATTAAATTAATTACCTCATTTTATAAATCCTTCTTACTTAACCATTAATTAATTACCATCAATTAATTAATTATCCTCTAATAATTCATTTCAGTTAATCATCTTGATTAATTATCTTTTAATTACATCCAAGTAATTTATCTTTAATTAATTAAATTAATTATCCTTAACCACTTATAGTAATTAATTACATTAATCCTTAATTAATTACATTGATTAATTACTTCATTTATTAATTATTACTTAATTAACCAATCTTACTTACATCATTAATTATATTAATTAATGATCCTTAATTACAACTTAATTATTAATTACTTAATTAAATTAATTACATTAAGTAATTAACCTTTAATTAAACAACATTTATTAATCACCTTGATTAATCTTCAATCAGTAATTAATTACCCTTAATTACTTTCATTAACTAAATTAATTACTCCTTAATTAATTCCTTAATTAATCTCTTGATTAATTATTCAAAGTAATTAACTCAAATTACTTCTATTAATAAAATCATTATTCAACTAATTACTTCCAGTAATTATCTTATTATTTACTTCCCTAAATAATCATACCTTAATAATTACATTAAGTAATTATTATCAATCATCTCTTGATTATTCTAAATTAATTAAACTTAATTAATTAATTTAACTAAATCAAATTAACTTCAATAAATTACAATAAGTAATTAATTCTTAATTACTTCCAATAAGTAATTACATTTAAACAAATTCATAAATGATTATCTTCAAATTAATTAATCTAATTAACTATTAAAATTAATCTTATTAATTTATTATTTAATAATCCATAGTTAATGACTTCATTAACTACTATTTAATTACTTTCCTTAAGTAATTAACTAATACTAATTTTTATTAATTCTAAATTAATAAATCTTAATAACCAATTTATTAATCTATAATTACTAAATTAATTAAGTGTTAACCATAACTTAATTAATATTTAATTACTTATTAATTAATTCCTAACCATTAATTAATACTCTAATTTATAATTCCTAACTACAAATTAATCATTCCTAATTAATTTATCTTAATCATAAATAAATTAGTTTAAACCTTTAATTACCCATTTAATTAATCCAAATGATTAATTAATCAAATTAAATTAATTATCTATTAAATCTCCAAATAAATTAAATAAACACAAGTCTTTAATTATTTTAAGATAAACTTTATTTTTATTGATAAACAAGTTATCATTTACAATTTATATTTGAAACATCCATTTCAAATCTACTTTTAAATTTCATTTTAAATTCTGTATTTAAAATGAATACCAATTCATTTTTAACTAAGTTTTTAACCAATTTAAAAACTTTTACTTATTAAAAATCTTATATTTTCTAAGAAGTTTTTAAAAGAACTTAAATCAAATTTCTTCTTAGATTTAACATTTAAACATATCTACACTTAATCATTTTAAACATTTAAATTCATAAACTAATTATCTAATATTAAAGTTTATAACTAAACTTGTCTTTATAAATCAAACTTTGATTTACTGCTTAATATTACTTCAAATTTAATTTAAATTTAAATTTCAAACAGTCAAGTATAAAACCTGACAACACTAAAACTCTCGAACCCAGCCTATTTGCTTCGAGTCCCCACCCTAATTTCCCCGAGTCTCCCTCGCAAAAACACTCAAAAGTCTCGAGTCCTTCCTGTCACTTGAGTTCAATACTCCAGCTCCACTACTTCGAGTCGCACATCAAAATTCACGAGACTCCCACGAACAAAACCCGAGACTGCATTGCCTTCTCCAGTAAAACAGACTTCACCCAGATACATCCTCGATCTCGTGCACGTGCACGGTCACCGGCGCCAACTCCGACCAACCTCGCGTATCTCCACAAGTCGACAATCCTTCCTAGACCAGAATCCAACCTCTCGATCATCAAAACTAGAACGAAAACGAAATCGAGCCTAAAACCAAACCTGGAACCATCAGTTCGAATTCGCCAAAGCCTGGCAACACTGACTCGCGACCAACCAACCACCTGTCATCGCCTCGTCTTCGCAAAGCCGTCCACCAGAACTCCTCCAACTCCGATCATCGCTTCAACTACCTCAAAGCTTCACTTTCCCAAAATCTTAGAACACTCGATCCATCCATGAAAACGAACGAAACGAATTCGTAGCCTAACTTAAAACTAGGTTTAAAAATTTCAAACCTAAATCATTTCTGCCTCAATGTCTAATTCGATTTCCAGTCATTTTTCCTAGTATCCTTGATCATTACACTACCACTACTAAAGATTTCAAACTTCCAATTTCACTGAGATGATCGAAATCACCAGAATTTCATTTCCAACATAAACCAAAACTGCTCTTATTAAACTAAACTAAAAACTATGATATTCATGCTAAAAATCATATTATCATCTATGTTTTCAATTTAAAAATTTGAATTTATAAATTACAGAGTTCAAATTTTCACTTTAATATAACATGTCTCTGTTGTTTTTGATTTCAGAGGCACTCAGACTAAATTTTGACTTAATTAAATCTTTTCAATCTTTAGTTTACTATAAAACAACTAATTTTACTTAAACTTTAGATCTACATTTAAAACTAGATCATGAGATACGATTTATCTCAAAAACAGTAGCCTGGAATTCAAGATAACAGGGTCACACTGATACAAATAACATACACATCTATATACATTCATATACATGCAGAATCAACTATAAACATCCACATCAAAACAGAATTAAACATGCATCATAATTTCCTAAGTTAATTTAAGTAAAAATGTTACTCACTTGATTAAGTGTTAACCATAACTTAATTAATATTTAATTACTTATTAATTAATTCCTAACCATTAATTAATACTCTAATTTATAATTCCTAACTACAAATTAATCATTCCTAATTAATTTATCTTAATCATAAATAAATTAGTTTAAACCTTTAATTACCCATTTAATTAATCCAAATGATTAATTAATCAAATTAAATTAATTATCTATTAAATCTCCAAATAAATTAAATAAACACAAGTCTTTAATTATTTTAAGATAAACTTTATTTTTATTGATAAACAAGTTATCATTTACAATTTATATTTGAAACATCCATTTCAAATCTACTTTTAAATTTCATTTTAAATTCTGTATTTAAAATGAATACCAATTCATTTTTAACTAAGTTTTTAACCAATTTAAAAACTTTTACTTATTAAAAATCTTATATTTTCTAAGAAGTTTTTAAAAGAACTTAAATCAAATTTCTTCTTAGATTTAACATTTAAACATATCTACACTTAACCATTTTAAACATTTAAATTCATAAACTAATTATCTAATATTAAAGTTTATAACTAAACTTGTCTTTATAAATCAAACTTTGATTTACTGCTTAATATTACTTCAAATTTAATTTAAATTTAAATTTCAAACAGTCAAGTATAAAACCTGACAACACTAAAACTCTCGAACCCAGCCTATTTGCTTCGAGTCCCCACCCTAATTTCCCCGAGTCTCCCTCGCAAAAACACTCAAAAGTCTCGAGTCCTTCCTGTCACTTGAGTTCAATACTCCAGCTCCACTACTTCGAGTCGCACATCAAAATTCACGAGACTCCCACGAACAAAACCCGAGACTGCATTGCCTTCTCCAGTAAAACAGACTTCACCCAAATACATCCTCGATCTCGTGCACGTGCACGGTCACCGGCGCCAACTCCGACCAACCTCGCGTATCTCCACAAGTCGACAATCCTTCCTAGACCAGAATCCAACCTCTCGATCATCAAAACTGGAACGAAAACGAAATCGAGCCTAAAACCAAACCTGGAACCATCAGTTCGAATTCGCCAAAGCCTGGCAACACTGACTCGCGACCAACCAACCACCTGTCATCGCCTCGTCTTCGCAAAGCCGTCCACCAGAACTCCTCCAACTCCGGTCATCGCTTCAACTACCTCAAAGCTTCACTTTCCCAAAATCTTAGAACACTCGATCCATCCATGAAAACGAACGAAACGAATTCGTAGCCTAACTTAAAACTAGGTTTAAAAATTTCAAACCTAAATCATTTATGCCTCAATGTCTAATTCGATTTCCAGTCATTTTTCCTAGTATCCTTGATCATTACACTACCACTACTAAAGATTTCAAACTTCCAATTTCACTGAGATGATCGAAATCACCAGAATTTCATTTCCAACATAAACCAAAACTGCTCTTATTAAACTAAACTAAAAACTATGATATTCATGCTAAAAATCATATTATCATCTATGTTTTCAATTTATAAATTTGAATTTATAAATTACACAGTTCAAATTTTCACTTTAATATAACATGTCTCTGTTGTTTTTGATTTCAGAGGCACTCAGACTAAATTTTGACTTAATTAAATATTTTCAATCTTTAGTTTACTATAAAACAACTAATTTTACTTAAACTTTAGATCTACATTTAAAACTAGATCATGAGATACGATTTATCTCAAAAACAGTAGCCTGGAATTCAAGATAACAGGGTCACACTGATACTAATAACATACACATCTATATACATTCATATACATGCAGAATCAACTATAAACATCCACATCAAAACAGAATTAAACATGCATCATAATTTCCTAAGTTAATTTAAGTAAAAATGTTACTCACTTGATTAAAGATGAAATAGAGGTTTGAAAGAAAAACTGGAATTTGGACTTTGAAAACTTGAAACCGAACTTGCTTCATTCCTTTAAAAACTGAAGAGCTCGTTTTGATTTCTTTTAAAAATTTGAAAAGCTTTTGAAAACTTGCTTCTGCCTCAGATTTTCTTGCATGCAAATCTTGAAATGATTCAGACTTGAAGAACATTGCAGATTTGTTTTGAAATATGGTTTCTGGTCTTAGGATAATTGATCTCAGGCTTGAGATGAAATGATTACAGGCTTTTGGTAGATTACAGGTTTTGAGGAGAATTTCAGTTTTGAGGAGATCATTTCGGGGTTGATACATTTTCTTTTGGTTTTAGTTTTTGAACTGAAAATGTGAGAATAGAAACAAGAAAATGGAAGAGAGAGGGAAAGAGATGTATATATAGATTTAATTTGGATTTATTGAAAATTAAAGAAAATAAAATAAATAAGGGACACTTGTCATTAGTATTTCTAATTACTTAACACTTGTTATTATGAGGCTTTAGTATAATTACACTTGTCTTTTTAAGTATTTTATTTATTTTAAAAGTAGATAAAACCTTTTCTTGATTTATTAAACACTTATCCTATATATAAATTACTTTTTAAAAGAAACAAAACTAACTATATTTATAAATAAAAGTTTATACAAATATTCTAAAATCCAAAACAATTTAAATATATATTCTTTTGAATTTCAAAACTTTAAATTCAAGTTTAAATAAAATTAAATCCTAAGATTCAATTTAAAAGTTAAGTTATATATATTTACATACACTATTTATTCCATTTAAAATAACAATTCCTTTTAGCATTAAAATTCATACATATTAAAAATAATACATTATGCTTGTTATTTGAAAATAACATATTTGATAATATAAATAAGAGATTATATTATCAAGAAATATTTAAAAAGAAATAAAACAAACCAATTTTTTTGTAAATCTTATTTATTTAAATTTAAGTTAAAATATATCTCAACAAATTTAAACATTTATCCAAAGTATATTTAAAACTAAAATGTTATTTATTTAAATAACTTTGAAAAGTCCAGATTAAACTAATTCTAAATTTCCAATTTGCCCAAAGCTTCTATTTAAAATATATACAAATATATATATATATATATATATATATATATATATATTCAAATAGAAATTATCTTATTAGATTTTAAAAGATAAAATCATCAATTAATACTAATTTAATCAGATTATTAAATTAAATTCAAATCTTATTATCAAAGATTATCCATATCAATTTAATTATTCAACAGATTATTAAATTGATATTGTCAAAATTTCCGGGATATTACATTCCTCCCCCCTTAAAATAATTTCGTCCCCGAAATTTAAACAAAGGTAATTTAATAATCTTATTAAAGATTTTAATTTAAAACACAAGCATATACTATCATCCATATGCTAACAACCATAGCAACCAATTCATCCAATCAAACAATTCTAACTATCTAGACTAAATTCTAGATAAAATACCTCGAGTTTCCCCAAGTATATATATACCGGGATACTCGCTCTACAAACAATCTAAACTACTAAGCTATAGATCTCCTACTCATCTAGATCTACAGAACTAAACAGAATATCAGACTACAGACGAGTCTGACTCAATAACCAAACTTCCCAAAACTGCAGATTCTAAAACCAAAGATAGATCAAATACGTACTCCCTCTCAGATACGTAAAACTCAATGAATTCCAGTTATCCAAACTGACAATTCAATTCAGAAGTCCAAATACTTATCCAAATCAGAACACAAACTAGATCCAAACATAACTCTACTTCACAACATCAGTAGATTCCAAACTTACTTCTCCTATCAGAGATACACTCCAAACTGCTTTCGCTGCTCAATTCTGATCTGAAGTAGGACACAAGCACAGACTGGACAACTCACTTCTAGAAATAAGGTTCACTGATCCATAAAAGAAAACTCAGATACTCCATCAAAACTTGAGCTGCTTCACCAAACTCTATCTCTAGGAAAACATCCTTCAACTAGACTGAACCACCGGTATTACTCATGGAATCCAGTCGATAAGAAAACTCAACCTTCAGATGCGGACAAACTTCTGACTTCCCTGAAGACATCTAGAAAAATTCTGACAACCCAAAAGAACACTCAGACAATCGCAAGTCACTTTTGCGATCAACCCATCCTAATTCCAAACAGACTGTTCTCTCTTTACCAATCAGAACAGCTTACACTTATTTATCCAATTTATCGAAGAAATGGATCCACTCTGCTGCTTCTGATCTTCACTTCCAGAAAAACTGCTCATCCAGAAAACTTCCTGCCATCACAGAATACTCCGAGCTGCACTGCAGCCACAAATGCTCCTATCCAAAGCTCTTCGAGAAACTTGGACTCCAAACCAACAGAAACACCGTGCTGAACTCAGCCACAACACCGAAGCATACACACTTCCTTAATCTTGTTCCAAAGAAAACATCTTCGGAAACATCCATCGTCACTGTATCTCATCATACAGCTACTATTACCTGAGGTATCAAGATACCATCACTCGCTTCTGCCTCATCGACAGATCCAACTCTACTCATCCACACTTCAAAGATAAACTCCGAACCATTTCAGTTTCCTTCGGAGATCGATGAAATCCTTTACCACATCAAAGCTTACTCGAGACGGTATTAGGTCTACAGTCTCGACAGATACACTTCCAACCTCAATACTCAGACTCCAACCATTGGTAGTCGTGTTACACACACCACTATCCTATCTACCTTTATATCCTATATTGGAAAACCCGAACAGGTAACCCAACAAATAGGTAGAAATATATATATATATTTAAAATGGTACTTTTTATATAGAAATTATTTCTGGGTAAAATTATTTCATTTACCTCTTTAAAACAATATTGTGTCCGTTGGCCTGGTTCAAGTGTTTAGAGATCCCTATCAATAACGTTAGCTACTCGTATTGACCAGAATCCATATACCACTCAACCGATCAATTAACACAATATAAAACCATTTTATATAACTAACAAATATGCGCTCTCGTATATATATATACTCAGACTCAAATAGGTTGCTACAGATCCTATCTCTAATGAACAATCCTTCTGAACCTAGGTATTCACTCAACCTAGTGTTCTGATATTCACTTAACCAAAAGCTTAGGCATTCGCTCAACCTATGCTCTGATACCACTGTAACGACCACGACTTTCTCTTCATAGAAAGTCGTATCGCTAATAAGAAAGAAAGGGGTGAGAAGTAGAAAAGAGAAGAAGAGAAAAGAAACAAACACAAATACTCACAGCGGAAACGAACAAAATATATTATATCACATAAATATTACATAGTATCATATACAACACTTATCAGAGTTACACAGATTACACATCACATACTAGACATTTATAAACATCTGTCTAGTTATTACAACTCAATACAAAACAAAGATCTAAACAAGATCAACACAGCGGAAACTACTATCTATCTACAACGCCGAAGCCTCCTGCTCCATTGCTCCTCCACAATTCGTCAAGGCTAACCTGAATCCCTTGGCTACTCGTAAAAATTTGAGTACCCAAGAGTTTATAAAACAGAAATAAACAACTTGGGTCAGACATGAGTCTGGTGTGAGTAACAGGTTAAACTTGTTTAACTTCAAAACCTTTTGAAAGAAAAGGTATCACGTAAGACTCCCCACAAATAAACATGGGTAAGTTTTTACCTTACGCTAACCAAAACATTTGATAGGAAATTCGATTGTATTATAATAGGGTCTAGGGTTTTCAAGTAAAATACAGAAATAGCTGAAATGCTTACATCTCACATTTCAACATAGTTGGGCACAACTAATACGTACGGCACTTATTGGAGTTTGGATTCCATACAATGGCAGGGCTACCGGGGTACCGCCCGTCACAGTACGTGGCCTAGATCACCGTACCGAGGATCACTCCCAATCCCCTGCAACACAAGGCCGGAACATCCCTTACTGGATAATTCCCGCACAAGATACCTCACGGTTGGGATCAGCAACCGCACACACTAAGCCGAAATAAGAAGGGACTTCTAGACAGAGGTAATCTTGTCCTACTTGGGTGCTACCCACTAACCTTGCTGCACCTCCCCTGTTTTAGCCATTCCCGGTTTGTGAGGCTTGAGGTCACGATTACCTTTAAAAAAAGAACACATCACTTAGAATGCTCATCGTCCACCTGACGATGTGCTGAAAGCATTCAATCCATACAAGTTCGTTCCGGGTTCGAACGAAACCGAAGGCATTATCTCGTTACACTCGTTTTGGAATCACCCTCAGAGTTAACGACAATAACCCTTGCACTCTGAATCTTCATCTTCACTTGATTCACGACCTATCGTTAATTTGGATCGATGTGGTATTCGGGTCTCCAGACCTGGAAATCCGGTATACGGAAACCCGATCCCGGTCTCATCGAAATCCAAAGCGTATCTTTTAAGGCCAAGTTGTTTTAAAGGTTAAAACAATTCAATTCATTATCTTTATACACATAGAAAGATAATTCACAATAGATAATCAACATTATCAGATAATCCATATTATCATCACAATTCAACTAACATCCATATCATACAGCATATATCTCATCAGAGATATCAATCAATACAAAGCATTCAGTATTATCATCCATCCATAAGTAATGATTTATATCATCTCTAATTAATTTAAATTGAATTAAATTAATTACCTCATTTTATAAATCCTTCTTACTTAACCATTAATTAATTACCATCAATTAATTAATTATCCTCTAATAATTCATTTCAATTAATCATCTTGATTAATTATCTTTTAATTACATCCAAGTAATTTATCTTTAATTAATTAAATTAATTATCCTTAACCACTTATAGTAATTAAATACATTAATCCTTAATTAATTACATTGATTAATTACTTCATTTATTAATTATTACTTAATTAACCAATCTTACTTACATCATTAATTATATTAATTAATGATCCTTAATTACAACTTAATTATTAATTACTTAATTAAATTAATTACATTAAGTAATTAACCTTTAATTAAACAACATTTATTAATCACCTTGATTAATCTTCAATCAGTAATTAATTACCCTTAATTACTTTCATTAACTAAATTAATTACTCCTTAATTAATTCCTTAATTAATCTCTTGATTAATTATTCAAAGTAATTAACTCAAATTACTTCTATTAATAAAATCATTATTCAACTAATTACTTCCAGTAATTATCTTATTATTTACTTCCCTAAATAATCATACCTTAATAATTACATTAAGTAATTATTATCAATCATCTCTTGATTATTCTAAATTAATTAAACTTAATTAATTAATTTAACTAAATCAAATTAACTTCAATTAATTACAATAAGTAATTAATTCTTAATTACTTCCAATAAGTAATTACATTTAAACAAATTCATAAATGATTATCTTCAAATTAATTAATCTAATTAACTATTAAAATTAATCTTATTAATTTATTATTTAATAATCCATAGTTAATGACTTCATTAACTACTATTTAATTACTTTCCTTAAGTAATTAACTAATACTATTTTTTATTAATTCTAAATTAATAAATCTTAATAACCAATTTATTAATCTCTAATTACTAAATTAATTAAGTGTTAACCATAACTTAATTAATATTTAATTACTTATTAATTAATTCCTAACCATTAATTAATACTCTAATTTATAATTCCTAACTACAAATTAATCATTCCTAATTAATTTATCTTAATCATAAATAAATTAGTTTAAACCTTTAATTACCCATTTAATTAATCCAAATGATTAATTAATCAAATTAAATTAATTATCTATTAAATCTCCAAATAAATTAAATAAACACAAGTCTTTAATTATTTTAAGATAAACTTTATTTTTATTGATAAACAAGTTATCATTTACAATTTATATTTGAAACATCCATTTCAAATCTACTTTTAAATTTCATTTTAAATTCTGTATTTAAAATGAATACCAATTCATTTTTAACTAAGTTTTTAACCAATTTAAAAACTTTTACTTATTAAAAATCTTATATTTTCTAAGAAGTTTTTAAAAGAACTTAAATCAAATTTCTTCTTAGATTTAACATTTAAACATATCTACACTTAACCATTTTAAACATTTAAATTCATAAACTAATTATCTAATATTAAAGTTTATAACTAAACTTGTCTTTATAAATCAAACTTTGATTTACTGCTTAATATTACTTCAAATTTAATTTAAATTTAAATTTCAAACAGTCAAGTATAAAACCTGACAACACTAAAACTCTCGAACCCAGCCTATTTGCTTCGAGTCCCCACCCTAATTTCCCCGAGTCTCCCTCGCAAAAACACTCAAAAGTCTCGAGTCCTTCCTGTCACTTGAGTTCAATACTCCAGCTCCACTACTTCGAGTCGCACATCAAAATTCACGAGACTCCCACGAACAAAACCCGAGACTGCATTGCCTTCTCCAGTAAAACAGACTTCACCCAAATACATCCTCGATCTCGTGCACGTGCACGGTCACCGGCGCCAACTCCGACCAACCTCGCGTATCTCCACAAGTCGACAATCCTTCCTAGACCAGAATCCAACCTCTCGATCATCAAAACTGGAACGAAAACGAAATCGAGCCTAAAACCAAACCTGGAACCATCAGTTCGAATTCGCCAAAGCCTGGCAACACTGACTCGCGACCAACCAACCACCTGTCATCGCCTCGTCTTCGCAAAGCCGTCCACCAGAACTCCTCCAACTCCGGTCATCGCTTCAACTACCTCAAAGCTTCACTTTCCCAAAATCTTAGAACACTCGATCCATCCATGAAAACGAACGAAACGAATTCGTAGCCTAACTTAAAACTAGGTTTAAAAATTTCAAACCTAAATCATTTATGCCTCAATGTCTAATTCGATTTCCAGTCATTTTTCCTAGTATCCTTGATCATTACACTACCACTACTAAAGATTTCAAACTTCCAATTTCACTGAGATGATCGAAATCACCAGAATTTCATTTCCAACATAAACCAAAACTGCTCTTATTAAACTAAACTAAAAACTATGATATTCATGCTAAAAATCATATTATCATCTATGTTTTCAATTTATAAATTTGAATTTATAAATTACACAGTTCAAATTTTCACTTTAATATAACATGTCTCTGTTGTTTTTGATTTCAGAGGCACTCAGACTAAATTTTGACTTAATTAAATATTTTCAATCTTTAGTTTACTATAAAACAACTAATTTTACTTAAACTTTAGATCTACATTTAAAACTAGATCATGAGATACGATTTATCTCAAAAACAGTAGCCTGGAATTCAAGATAACAGGGTCACACTGATACTAATAACATACACATCTATATACATTCATATACATGCAGAATCAACTATAAACATCCACATCAAAACAGAATTAAACATGCATCATAATTTCCTAAGTTAATTTAAGTAAAAATGTTACTCACTTGATTAAAGATGAAACAGAGGTTTGAAAGAAAAACTGGAATTTGGACTTTGAAAACTTGAAACTGAACTTGCTTCATTCCTTTAAAAACTGAAGAGCTCGTTTTGATTTTTTTAAAAATTTGAAAAGCTTTTGAAAACTTGCTTCTGCCTCAGATTTTCTTGCATGCAAATCTTGAAATGATTCAGACTTGAAGAACATTGCAGATTTGTTTTGAAATATGGTTTCTGGTCTTAGGATAATTGATCTCAGGCTTGAGATGAAATGATTACAGGCTTTTGGTAGATTACAGGTTTTGAGGAGAATTTCAGTTTTGAGGAGATCATTTCGGGGTTGATACATTTTCTTTTGGTTTTAGTTTTTGAACTGAAAATGTGAGAATAGAAACAAGAAAATGGAAGAGAGAGGGAAAGAGATGTATATATAGATTTAATTTGGATTTATTGAAAATTAAAGAAAATAAAATAAATAAGGGACACTTGTCATTAGTATTTCTAATTACTTAACACTTGTTATTATGAGGCTTTAGTATAATTACACTTGTCTTTTTAAGTATTTTATTTATTTTAAAAGTAGATAAAACCTTTTCTTGATTTATTAAACACTTATCCTATATATAAATTACTTTTTAAAAGAAACAAAACTAACTATATTTATAAATAAAAGTTTATACAAATATTCTAAAATCCAAAACAATTTAAATATATATTCTTTTGAATTTCAAAACTTTAAATTCAAGTTTAAATAAAATTAAATCCTAAGATTCAATTTAAAAGTTAAGTTATATATATTTACATACACTATTTATTCCATTTAAAATAACAATTCCTTTTAGCATTAAAATTCATACATATTAAAAATAATACATTATGCTTGTTATTTGAAAATAACATATTTGATAATATAAATAAGAGATTATATTATCAAGAAATATTTAAAAAGAAATAAAACAAACCAATTTTTTTGTAAATCTTATTTATTTAAATTTAAGTTAAAATATATCTCAACAAATTTAAACATTTATCCAAAGTATATTTAAAACTAAAATGTTATTTATTTAAATAACTTTGAAAAGTCTAGATTAAACTAATTCTAAATTTCCAATTTGCCCAAAGCTTCTATTTAAAATATATACAAATAAATATATATATATATATATATATATATTCAAATAGAAATTATCTTATTAGATTTTAAAAGATAAAATCATCAATTAATACTAATTTAATCAGATTATTAAATTAAATTCAAATCTTATTATCAAAGATTATCCATATCAATTTAATTATTCAACAGATTATTAAATTGATATTGTCAAAATTTCCGGGATATTACAAAACTCCTTTACAATTAGCGTTGATTAACCGAACATTTCTGCATCCTCGGTTTACAATGCTATCTATCTCTTGTTATCCCGAATTCTATCTCTTAAGATCAAATGTAGATTTGCTTCAGAGTATTGCATTGATCTTATTTTTAAAGTCACGGTTGACCCAATTAAGGTTGCCCAAGATTTATATAAGCTTATTCATTCCCTTATTCTATTATTTAATCACCTTGCCTTTTGTTTCCAACTTATCTTCAAATCATTCTTAAAGTATATTTGTAAACTAATATTTAAATTGTTTTAGTATATATTGTGTTGTTTGAGTTGTTGATGTTGATTTGGGTTTCCGATCGATTCGTCTGATCAACGATATCGATAGGATCTCCAAAACATTTGAACATAGCAAACTGACACCATATTATTTTCAAACTTGGTAAATGAGATAAATTTTGTATAATTATATTTTATATAAGTATAATTTTCTGAATTTTGATAGTTAACTGAATTGGTTGTTAAGTAATAATATTTTACTTTGTATATATCTTGTAACCATTGGCTTTTGTTTCATATATAAATAATTGAACTATAAAAATATGGTTATAAATTAATTTGGAAATTTAAATGAATTTAAAATCAAGAATTTGAGAATTTAAGTTTCCGATGATTTCAAACTTTGTTTCAAAATCTTAAAGGATATATTATTTAAAAATATTTTCGAATTTAAATTATTTCTAAAGAATTTTAAAGTTTTAAATCACTGCTCTTCTCTTTGTCGCTGGAAAATAATTTCGGTGATGACTGCAGCACCATCGACATTCTTTTTCGAGTTTCGAAGTGAAGAGACCATTCTGTAGCTTTGCTACAGTTTTGGTTTGAAGAATTAAATTGATTTGAATTTCTAAAATATGACTTGATTTTTAATATATATATATTGATATATGGTTTAAAATTTGATTTGATATACATATTGTATTTATTTATTTATCACTAGAATAGTTTAAAGTTAATCGGAAATTTAATTCTTAAATTTTATCTTAAAGGATGATTTCAATTATAAAATGAAGCCAAAATTTTGAATAAATATTTACGCTTGAAATAATTGAATTAGGAAATTTTATTTGTATAATATTCTATTGCATTCCAATATAACTTACCTAAATTAATAAGAAGTTGAATATGTTATTGGATAATATACAATATAAAGGACTTCATAAATAAAATTTGAGTGGTTATAATAAATGTTATACAATTAAATTTTAGTTATAAAGAGATTTATAGAGGTAAACAGAATAAAAAGTTAATTGGATAATTTACAATAAAAAATAGTATTAAAGGAATTATAAATAAATTTGAGTAGTTATAATAAGTGTAAATATACTTAATATATGTTATTAGATATATTAACTAGAAAAAAAATTTAATAATAATTTTGGAATAAAGAAGAATTAAAAGAATTATTGAATAAATTATGAGTATAATAAAGGACTTTCAAATTCATGATTTTGAAGATTGTTAATTTAAGATGATTGGAAGATAAGATAATGAAATTTGAAATAGTTAAGATTTATTTAGCTTAGGTGAAATCCAATGGATGGAATTAATTATTAATGTATGTTGAAATTTTCATGGTTTTTAAATTTATTATCTTATTTTGTTTTCCAATCTATTTTTCTTTTGGGTTGCAAAATATCCAATGCCTTGTATCTATGATATGTCTGATTAGCTCTATGGAGCTACTGTTTTTCTCTCAGCTTGATCCTGCCACTGATTATCACCAGCTCAGTGTTACTAAGGAAAGTACTCCCAAGACTGCTTTTCGTACTGAGAATGGTTTTTCTATGAATTGTTAGTTATGCCTTTTGGTTTGACTAATGTCTCGGCTTCCTTTGTTGATTTGATGAATCGTGTTTCCATGTTATGCTTATCAAGTTTATTCTAGTCTTTGTTGATGATAATCCTTGTCTTCTCCAAGTCAAGGAAAGAACATGAGTCGCACTTGAAATCTGTTCTGGACACTCTTAGGAATCATCAGTTGAAGGCTAAAATTTTGAAATACCATTTCTGGAAGGATGGAGTCCGATTTCTCGGACATATTATTCTAGTAATGGAATTTATGTTAATCCAGTTAAGATCGTTGCGATCAATGTAAGTCTTTCTTCTCATCTTCCTTTGTGATTTCGTATCATAACTCTATCATTTCGGTTGTCCTTATTTCTCACTATCTTGTTAGAGAATGGAAGGGTATTGCTTATACTAGTCTATTTGGAAGCTCTTCAAGAATCTTTGGTACTCATCTGAATCTGAGCACTACTTACCATCCATAGACCGACGGTCAAACAGAAAAAGTGAATTAGATTCTAGAGGATCTTCTTCGTGCTTGTATTCTTGATATTGGAGGATCTTGGGAAGATCATCTCTATCTTATTGAATTCACCTATAACAACAGTTATCAGGTGTAATTTCAATTTTCTTTTCATCCTGTCTTAGTCCTATCTCATTTTATCTTGTTTGCCTAGTTTTCTCTGCCTCATTCCTTTTAGAGGACGAAAAGTTTTGAGTAGGGGAGAGTGTAACAATCCATAATTTTGTCAATATTTTTAATTAAATTTTATTTTAAACCTTGATTTTTAAATCATTTAAAATTGAATTTTTAAAATTTTCCAATGTAAGTTTGGGATTTGTTTGTAATTCATTTTCCAAATACAATAAAATAAATATTTTCTGAAAATTTTATATTTTGGTCAAACATTGACTTTTATTTGAAAATTTTAAAAAATTTAATTTTTTTTGAATTCTAATCTTTTTAATTGAAGTTGGATAGGATGCTGATATCCATTCTATTTTTCGTTTCATTAAATTCTGAGTTATACTTTTAAATTTGCTCAAAATTCAGCGTTTTATACGCGATTAAATTCTGTATTTTATTTTATATTTTCCTGTGTCCATCTCTTGACTTTTATTTCTCTATTTATTTGTCTAGACTTTATTTTATATATTAGATGTTTCTTGTGTATATCTTTTATTTAATAGCTTCAAAAAAATCAATTAGACATACGTTACCTTGTTTTAATTAGAGATACGTTACATTTGCTTTATTTCTTGCCTTTTTATTTGCCTATCTATTTAATTACCTACCATAGCCGTATATTGCAAACCCTAGCCGCCTCCTACCCTTATCAATTCACGTAAAAAAACACTTTCCCATAACTCATTTTCATTTGCATTCTCCTGAGAAATTTACAGCAAGTTTCATGGCTCCTCTTCTTCCTCTTTTTCACTTTTGTTTTCTTTTGTTGCTTCAAGGCTTGCTCGTCCACCACATGCTTTAGCCGACCCCATCACCATCTCCACCATCACCTATGACCGACCACACTCCTCTCCATCAACTCCTCCAAGGCCGTGACCACCAAGCCATGAATTGAACCCTAGATCCAAAATAGATCACCATCTCCTTGTTACAAACATAGCCGAGCCTTCCTACGCATCGACTTCTCCTATTGGCCTCGGCCACAAACCACAACACCACCTCCTCCATATCTTGGGACCACATAGCCGTGACTAGATGATGCCTTGACCAAGATCCAACATGTAACGACCCCCTATTTTGGATCATTCAAATCGACAATAATCCACACTTGTCGGACTTGAATAATTCAAAATAACAGATTGGGATAAAATTTGAAGCAAATAAAATCAAATACAGAATCACAGATATAAAATATCAGAATAACTCGTAGTTGAAATAAAATACCATAGTAGTTCATTATGCTACTATATATAAAGTCTCAAAACATATACAAAATATCATAGTTTAAAAATGGATACAATAGAAGTCAGGATACATAAATCACTAATGCAGAAGCAATACCGAATAGTAAATAACTGGATTAGAAGATAAGAAATAACAGATGGAAAGATAAGCTCCAGCAAATCTCTAACTCCAGAAGATAAATTCCAAAGCTGTGATTCTCAAGTTGACCCTAGCGTAAAGTAAAACACAAAACACTCAAGTCAGGACATATATACTTATACAATGTAAATCAACTCAAGTGAACTGTAATAGCAATGCATAATAACTTAGAGGATGCTTGGGATCGCCCATCCTATAAGGATCCATAAAACCATCAATTAAACAGTAGTGACAATATAACAGAAATGTCCATATCGAAGTAAACCATGCAACTAACAGTGTTATGTGCATCAAACCATCACCAGGAAATCAAATGACATACAGAGAAGTATACCCGTGGTTATAAAATTCCAAAATAATATTTTATACTTCAAAACAAAATATCATTTCAAATTCAAATCTTTATCAAATTAAAGGTTAAATCATTTCTAAACCATTTCAATATTTCAAAATATCATATCTTTCAAAAAGTTCATTATCCAATCATCATTTGAATTCAAAGCCTATATCTAACTTTAAATACCTTTTAAATTCCAAGATATCATTCATTTATTTTCATTTCAAATCACCTTTTTAATAGTTTATATTCCAATCAAATTAATTCATCTAAACCATCTAAAAGTGAAGTTATTATACTTTCAACTCAAGTATTCAATTTCCAAAGTTTTGACCATTCTGAGTTCATTTACTTAGTTAAAAACCATAAACATTAAAAATTTCAGCCTTTCACAACATTTAGAAAAAGTTGTTATAAGTTATACTTGAAAACATTTTTATTCAGCAAAGAAAACATTTAAAACTGTTGTAAAATCTCAATTTTAGTTGAAAATTAGTTCAATTCAGCAAAGACAGCATTTCCAGAAATGCTGTAATAGCTCAGGTTTCATAATAAAGTTTTTCATTAAATTCAGCAAAGACAGCAGGCAACTACAGCATTTACAGAACTGCTGTAATAGCCCTTTATTAAGTTTTAGTTCATTTCAGAAACGATAGCATTTTTGAAGTGCTATTAAAAGTATTTCCAGATTTTAGTGTATTTCCAGCAAACAATAAATCCCAATTTAAACCATTAAACATTATAAAAACCATAATTTAACATTCAAAATGTTCATTTAAAATACTTTTAACTTATGATTTTTATAATAAATTTTCTCATAAATAAAACCAATTTTCAAGAATTCACTTAATAAAATTTAAGTGTAAAATTTCTATTCTCTTCATTTTAACAATTAAACTTAACACTTAAATTTTTATTTCCATTTTTCCAATATATTTAAATTTTCATTTTTATTTATATAACTCAAATTTTCTTTTAAACCCAAAAATCCAAATTTCCAGACTTTAATTATATTTTAATAATTAAAATTTAACCATTCATTTAATTACATTTTTAACTTATAGAATAATCAAAATTTCTTTATTTAAACATTAAAAATCCAATTTAAATCAAATTTTCATAAATTTACACTCTTAAACATATTTAAATTATTCAAAATACTTTATAAAATAACCACGGGCCTATATATAGTTTTCTAACCTAGGGCAAGTTATACGGATATATATCATTTCAATCCGTAGTTTACAAAGAAAAATTCGGGTTTTATCATTTCAAACCCGCAATCCCAAGTAAAATAAAATAAATAAAATCGTTCAGGCCTATCATTTCAGCCCATAATGATTTTTTCCTATTCTAAAGTCCGTTCGGGTATGTATCATTTCAACCCATAGTGATCTAATTTACAGGGAACTTGCAGTGTGATAAAGAGATAGAACTGAACAGTTTAACAACATATATTAGTAACAGATGAGATGACAGGTAAATAAACAGGTTTAACATCATATAATTAATAATCATAGACAGGGATAACATAACATAATAGTACTACACATTCAATTGTTGTCAATTCACATTTGCATAAGTATAAATGTCAAGTGAGATTTACTCACCTCTTTGTGCTGGAGATATCAATTCAAATGACACAAACAGATTCCAGAAAGCACGATGACATAACAATAGATTCAAGAGGATGAGAAACAAGCTAATGATCTTGTCACAACCCATAAACAAACAAAGTAAAATTATAAATCAATACAACATCAATTTGAAACAACTTTTGAAATAAAAAGCAAAAATGGAATGAATGTTTTTGCATTGCTTTCTACCATTGTTTGCTCGGCCTAGGGGATGTTTTGGCTCAGGTTTGTCATGACTTTGGCTCAGGTTTGGATTCAAAGAGGCACGGCTACAAGGCATTGAAGTGGTGGAGGGGTTACTACACATGAATATGAAGAGGCTTATGCAAATAGTGGAGTTTTGGTTCAACTGTTGGCTCGGTCTATGTCCCATCTAGGTTCGGCCATTTCATGTACAGGTGTGGACAGAGGTAGGAGGTGATGGTTAGGGTGTGTCAAGGTGGTGGTGGAGCAATAGGAGGTGGCCAAGGTCATCTAAGGTGATGGTGATGAAGACTAGGTGGCTAGGCATGCTTTTTAAGGAGTTTTAGTGATGTTTTTGTGGTGTAGGCTCAACTAGATGGTCATGGCCTGATCTGGTCAGTGGGGATTGAGATGTAGCCGTGGATGATGAGGGGAAGGAAGTGGTGGAGGAGATGGTGGGGTTTAGGCCGAGCAACATGGGTAAAGAGACAAGGCAATTCAAGCAAAATTCAATGGAAAAAGAGGAAGAAAAGTAGAAAAGAATGGAGGAAGCCATTACCATTATTGTTCTAGCCATGAAAAATAATGAGATGGGATGTTTCTCACGTGAAAATGAATAAAATTCACGGCCAAGAACTGAAATGTACGGCCAAAATAGAAGAAAAAATGAAAAGAGAAAGAAAATGAAAAGACTAGCAGTCGAAAAGTCACACGTTATAAAGCTTTTTAGTCCCTTCAAATTTCCATTTCTATTAAATCAAATAAAACAAATAAACTTTTAGTAAATGAATTAGAAAAAGAAAACAAAATAAAATGAACTGAAATAAATAAATTAGTTTAAGAGAAATAAAAAAAGAATTAATGAACTTGTTTAAAAATTCAAAGAGGGCTTAAAAATTACAAATAATATATCACTAGCCTTAGAAAGATTTCTAATCCACTTTTAAAAATATTTTAAAACAAATAAAATTAGTAAATAAAATAAAAAAACTAAAATAAAGTGAAAAAGAAAATAAATAATTTATTTTTAGTAAAATAGAAAGATAAATAAAGAAAATAGCTTAATATATTGAAACTGGCTTAAGAAAATTGCAAACACAATCCACTTAACTTTGGAAAATTATAACAACACTTCTAAACAAATAAAAAGTCAAGTAAAATAAATAAATGCTGAACAAAATGAAGTGTAAATGAAAATAAAATAAAGTCTTAAGGAAATAGAAAATAACCAAAGAATTTCTTTAATTAAATGAAACTGGAAATTAGAAATTATAAACAGAATACAACTAACATTGGAAAATGTCAATTACACTTTGAAAAATGTTTTAAAACCAAAATATATACATAACATGTTATTTTACCCATATAAATATAAATTATAACATTACGTAACCAAATAAAATATTATTTATATAATTTAAAATAAACAATTTTGTTAAATACATCAAATTACACTCAATAGTTAAAAAGGCATAACTTCCACAATATTAATCAGATTTTAACGAAACGAAAAGCATTATTCTTAAAATTTTATTTACCTTCATAATAAAAGATAAAATTAAAATTTTAAAACTTTCAAATTTTTTTAAATTAAAAGTCAAAGTTTGACCATATTGACCAAAAATTCACATTTCTGGAAAATATTCTATTTAGTCATGTTTGGAATTCTAATTCATATCAAAAATCAAAATTTATATTTAAAATAACAAAATTTATTCATTTTAATAAATAAAATAAAGTTTTTAGATCAGGAAATCAATTAAAATAACCAAAATATACAATTAAAATAATCACAAAATACAGGGTTGCTACACTCTCCCCCACTCAAATCTTTTCGTCCTCGAAAAGGAATGAGCGGAAAACACAGAAAAGATAGAATGGAATAGGATTAAGACAAGATGACAAGAAGATTAAAATTATACCTGATAACTGTTGTTATAGGTAAGTTTAACAAGGTGGAGAATAGGAATAGCTAGAAGGGAAAATAGGACGAAAGACAAGGATGAGCCATTAATTTAAAACCATATAAATTTCAATTGGAATTCTTTAATACTTAATAATTTGGTTAAATCCATTTTATTATATCCATAAAAGTGATTTAATTCAAATTATTAGTTAAAGAGGTAAACAATATTTAAAACACTTTAAAATCCTTTAGGAAGGAAAATAACTGATCAAAATATCCTTTATATAATATTTTATCAAATACTTTTATAACTCGATGTCTTAACAAGTTTATCCTCATTCCTTTAGACTCTGGCAGTGCGCTGATCAAGCGCAAAGCTAGAATTCTCCAGGTACTTAGTAGACTTGTTTCAACACCCAGTGAAAATACTGGAAAAACTTTTAAAAACAGATATGGAAAGTACAATCCAAACAAAATAACCAAAACCTTTGTCTAACCATGGTTCGTAGATACACAATGGTTACGCCTGGATCCCCCAGGAAACAATCCATATCCGTAAGCTTTCTCAGCCCTGCGAGTTATGCCATGATGACTAGTAGAATGCAGGATACACAATGGTTGCGCCTGGATCCCCCAGGAAACAATCCGTACCCCTAGGCCATCTCAGCCAGGCGGTTTCGCTACTAATGCGACCTACATAAATGTAGGATACACAATGGTTACGCTTGGATCCCCCAGGAAACAATCCGTACCCCTAGGCAATCTGAGCCAGGCAGTTGCGCTATGCAGTCGCGCTTGTAAGACCAAGGTAACGCCATGGAATTCGATGGAAACTCGATTATCATATCCGGAAAACCAAAAATCAGAGAAATATCGATAGAATGAATCCACAATGTGGCCACAAAGCGGATATCAAGTATAAGGCACTTTCCATATCTTTACTTCGAAAATATGTATCATATAGTACCTTTTCAAATCACTTTCAAATATCGTACTTATATAAAGTCCATTATATATAAGATTTTATTTTCAAATCAAATACCTTTCCAAAATCAATAGTATATCAAATCACACTTATATAGACTTCAATTATATAAGATTTCACTTTTCAAACTGAGTACCTTTTCAAATCCATAGTTTTTGAATCAACATCATACTTATACAAACCAATTTTTATATAAGTTCGATAACTCCCAAATCAAGTATTTAGTAACACAAGGTTCTAAAATTTCAATTTGTTTAAATATCAATACAATTTTCAAAATCATATACGCTTCACCAAACTATTCTTCCCAATCAAAAATCTTCAGTTTCAAAGTTTCCAAAATAATAGGTTTGGAGAATAATCCAAGTTTCTAAATCAATATAATTTAAGTCAACCAATTAATTTCCAAAATCAATGGTTTTCAAAATCATCTTATATTTACATAAGGTCCATCTTATATCAAAATCAAAATTTTAAAAATAAACTTTGCTGCATGAAGTGCCATATGGGATTGAACATCTTTGCTTACTAATTTTTTTTTTGAATAGTTTTGTATATAAAATAGTTTGTAAAATAGTTTGTATGTAAAGTAGAATAAAACAGTTTGTTTGAGAAGAATAAAAGAAAAATATTTTTGAAAAAATGGTTTTAAATTGATAGTAGTTTTTCATAAAAGAAAGAATTCCAATTAAATTACAAATATATCCAACCCAACAACTTCCAATTTCAGCGGCAAGTATATCAATGATATTAGAATATAAGATGTACATATGTCATTATTTTGCAAAGACACATTCGATCGCTCGCTCGATCACACAAGTTCGCTTTCGAACTAGTATTGTCCATTCGACTTTCCTAATGCTGATTTCGATATGGTTTCTCGACTAGAAACCATCAGTCTCCTTGCATAGCCATATACTATGATAGAGAATTCTAGAATCAAGCCCAAAATCCACATCAAATATTCGCCATCAAGAATCAAATGAAAAATCCTAACACGAAATGGTGTAATTCACCTCGAACTTGTGTACTCAAACTTGGATCAATTTAATTATGCGAATAAAACAGCATACGTACAACTTATGTATCTATTCCAACTTGTTCAATATATAGTTTTATAAAGATGTTACCCAGTTAAAACATTTAAACTAAATTTTATTCAAAATATTTTGAAGACCAAATTCTTTTCAAAACATTTCAAATCTAAATTACATATTAGAAAATTCAAAATAGCCTTATTCGTTTACTTAACAAAACAGTTTCAACTTATTTAGATCATATTACTACATACTTTAACATACATACCAAACTTATATACTTTATACTTTTCAAAATTTCTTAGCTTTGAAAAGTTAACCTTGATTTGGATGTGCTCGAACCTTCAAAATAGTCGAAGAAACCATATTTCAATCCAAGAGTTGGAAATCACAATTAAATCAGTAAATCAATTCCAAAAATAGGGTTATATCAAATCAGATCCAAAACTCAAGGACTGAACACCGGCTCATTTCAAATTGTTTCAAATATATATACATATATCTTTCGGATATCAAATCATACTTCGGAATTTGAAATCAAAATTGGTTTCACAAATCAATCGCATAGCAAAGCTACCGAAGTGGCCTCTCCCCCACTCTAAAACTCGAAAATCAATGTCGATGATGCATGCATTCATCACCGAAATTATTTTCCAGCGACATAAGTGGGTTCTGCACTTCTATTTTCTCAAACTTCATTTGAAATTTCTTCGAAATCATTTGAAACTCATTAAAATCATTTGAAACATTTCATATTCGGGAAAATACTTTCAAATCATATTATTCATTATTGCAAAATCTTAAAACCAGTTCCAAAATGCCGGAGTTCAATCACTCAAATTCAGATTCTAGACCTTCAGTTATAAATAATTTTATATGAAAACATTTCTCATAAAATTTTCAAAATTTCAAATCCTTTTGAAACTTCAAATTCTCATTTTACAAGGGTGTATAATCCTTATCGAAATCATTTCACTTTTATATAAAAATGTGGTCATCCTTATCAAAATAACAACTACGATGAATACACAAGTTTCAAAAGATAATCAACCACCAATTTTTCCAAGGGATGATTCAAAGATGGATTTCAAAACAAAATAGAGATTCAAATTTAGAGGAACCCTAATCAAATAGAATTCCGATTCGAAGATAAGCTCGAACGAAGATGAGATAATTAAATTACCAAATAGAAGATGGATAGCCTTGTATAAATCGCGGGTGACCTTAACAGGGTCAACCGTGACTTTAGGAATATAATCGATGCGAAAATCCAAGGCAAATTGGCCTTCGATCGCCAGAGATAGAATCTAACTATAGCAGAAGATAGAAAACATCGTAAACCGAGGATACAGAAATCTCCGGTGAATCAATGCCAATTGTAAAGGAGTTTCACCCCTTTACAAATCATTCAAAGATTGGCAGAATCTCCACCCTATAAAGGTCATTCAAAGTGGAGTTATGGAATGCGCCAAAAATCAAAAGAATACAATTAGGGGAGACATGAATGGATTTCAGAACAAGTGGGAGCATTCCAAAGTTCAAAGGAATCCTAATCGATAAGAATCCAAACCAAGATTAGAGATACATAACCTATATTAATACAAAAGAATTCCCATTCAAAATTTGGAAAGACCCAAATTCATAACATACGAAAACAGAAGCATAAATATCTTTAGTTGGACAACTACAACTAAGCAAAAGATACAACATAGTTTACTCAAAGCAACCTAACAAACTATTGATTTTGCCATACCCAAAATAGATTCCTATCAACAATGGGTCTAGATCAATCAAGAGAGAAGTTCAAAATTTAAGAGAATCCTAATCAAAGAATTTACTAACAGGGTGGATACCAAAGGAATGAAGTTTAGAAAATTTTTACTTTCAAAGCAAGAAAATTTATATCAAAATAATCTTTAAAAATTCTTTAAAAATCATTTGAAAACCATTTTATACTTCGAAAATACGTTCTCTCTCAAAGAAATGATTTTGAGATTGATTTCACTCATTCTATGGTATTTCTACCCTATCTCTAATGAGTTTTTGCTCCGCATGCTAAGGTTTGCCTAAAACCAAAGCTTTGATACCAAATGTAATGACCCACTATTTTGGACCATTCAAATCGACAATAATCCACACATGTCGGACTTGAATAATTCAAATAACAGATTGTAATAAAATTTTAAGCAAATAAAACCAAATACAGAATCACAGACACAAAATATCAGAATAACTTGCAGCGGAAATAAAATACCATAGTAGTTCATGAAGCTACTATATACAAAGTCTCAAAACATATACAAAATATCATAGTTTAAAAATGGATACAATAGAAGTCAGGATACATAAATCATTAATGTAGAAGCAATACCGAATATTAAATAACCGGATTAGAAGATAAGAAATAACAGATGGACAGATAAGCTCCAGCAAATCTCTAGCTCCAGAAGATAAATTCCAAAGCTGTGATTCCCAGGTTGACCCGAGCGTAAAGTAAAACACTCGAGTCAGGACATATATACTTATACAATGTAAATCAACTCAAGTGAACTGTAATAGCAATGCATAATAACTTAGAGGATGCTTGGGATCGCCCATCCTTTAAGGATCCATAAAACCATCAATTAAACAGTAGTGATAATATCACAGAAATCTCCATATCGAAGTAAACCATGCAACTAACAGTGTTAATGTGCATCAATCCATCGCTAGGAAATCAAATGACATACAGAGAAGTATACCCGTGGTTATAAAATTCCAAAATAATATTTTATACTTCAAAAAAAATATCATTTCAAATTCAAATCTTTATCAAATTAAAGGTTAAATCATTTCTAAACCATTTCAATATTTCAAAATATCATATCTTTCAAAAACTTCATTATCCCATCATCATTTGAATTCAAAGCTCATATCTAACTTTAAATACCTTTTAAATTCCAAGATATCATTCATTTATTCTCATTTTAAATCACCATTTTAATAGTTTATATTCCAATCAAATTAATTCATCTAAACTATCTAAAAGTGAAGTTATTATACTTTCAACTCAAGTATTCAATTTCCAAAGTTTAGACCATTCTGAGTTCATTTACTTAGTTAAAAACCATAAACATTGAAAATTTCAGCCTTTCACAACATTTAGAAAAAGTTGTTATAAGTTATACTTGAAATCATTTTTATTCAGCAAAGACAACATTTAAAACTATTGTAAAATCTCAATTTTAGTTGAAAAATAGTTCAATTCAGCAAAGACAGCATTTCCAGAAATGCTGTAATAGCTTAGGTTTCATAATAAAGGTTTTCATTAAATTCAGCAAAGGCAGCAGGCAACTACATCATTTACAGAACTGCAGCAATAGCCCTTTATTATGTTTTAGTTCATTTCAGAAACGATAGCATTTCTAAAGTGGTATTAAAAGTATTTCCAGATTTTAGTGTTATTCCAACAAACAATAAATCCCAGTTTAAACCATTAAACATTATAAAAACAATAATTTAACATTCAAAATGTTCATTTAAAATACTTTTAACTTATGATTTTTATAATAAATTTTCTCATAAATAAAACCAATTTTCAAGAATTCACTTAATAAAATTTAAGTGTAAAATTTCTATTCTCTTCATTTTAACAATTAAACTTAACACTTAAATTTTTATTTCCATTTTTCAAATATAATTAAATTTACATTTTTATTTATATAACTCAAATTTTCTTTTAAACCCAAAAATCCAAATTTCCAGAATTAAGTTATATTTTAATAATTAAAATTTAACCATTCATTTAATTACATTTTTAACTTATAGAAGAATCAAAATTTATTTATTTAAACATTAAAAATCCAATTTAAATCAAAATTTCATAAATTTACACTTTTTAACATATTTAAAATATTCAAAATACTTTATAAAATAACCACGGGCCTGTATATATAGTTTTCTAACCTAGGTCAGTGGATATATATCATTTCAATCCGTAGTTTACAAAGAAAAATCCGGGTTCTATCATTTCAAACCCGCAATCCCAAGTAAAATAAAGTAAATAAAATCATTCAGGCCTATCATTTCAGTCCATAACGATTTTTTTCCTATTCTAAAGTCCGTTCGGGTATGTATCATTTCAACCCACAGTGATCTAATTTACAAGGAACATCATATAATTAGGTTTAACATCATATAATTAATAATCACAAACAGGGATAACATAACATAATAGTACTACACATTCAATTGTTGTCAATTCACATTTGCATAAGTATAAATGTCAGGTGAGATTTACTCCCCTCTTTGTGCTGGAGATATCAATTCAAATGACACAAACAGATTCCAGAAAGCATGATGACACAACAATAGATTCAAGAGGATGAGAACCAAGCTAATGATCTTGTCACAACCCATAAACAAACAAAGTAAAATTATAAATCAATACAACATCAATTTGAAACAACTTTTGAAATAAAAAGCAAAAATGGAATGAATGTTTTTGCCTTGCTTTCTACCATAGCTTGCTTGGCCTAGGGGATGTTTTGGCTTAGGTTTGGCATGACTTTGGCTCAGGTTTGGATTCAAAGAGGCATGGCTACAAGGCATTGAAGTGGTGGAGGGGTTACTACACATGAATATGAAGAGGCTTATGCAAATAGTGTAGTTTTGGTTCAACTTTTGGCTCAGTCTATATCCCATATAGGTTCGGCCATTTCATGTATAGGTCTAGACAGAGGTAGGAGGTGATAGTTAGGGGTGTGTCAAGGTGGTGGTGGAGCAATAGGAGGTGTTCAAGGTCATCTAAGGTGATGGTGATGAAGACTAGGTGGCTAGGCATGCTTTTTAAGGAGTTTTTGTGATGTTTTTGTGGTGTAGGCTCAACTAGATGGTCATGGCCTGATCTGGTCAGAGGGGATGGAGATGTAGCCGTGGATGATGAGGGGAAGGAAGTGGTGGAGGAGATGGTGGGGTTTAGGCCGAGCAACATGTGTAAAGAGACAAGGCAATTCAAGCAAAATTCAATGGAAAAAGAGGAAGAAAAGTAGAAAAGAATGGAGGAAGCCATTACCATTTTTGTTCTAGCCATGAAAAATAATGAGATGGGATGTTTCTCACGAGAAAATGAATAAAATTCATGGCCAAGAACTGAAATGTACGGCCAAAACACAAGAAAAATGAAAAGACAAAGAAAATGAAAAGACTAGCAGCCGAAAAGTCACACGTTATAAAGCTTTTTAGTCCCTTCAAATTTCCATTTCTATTAAATCAAATAAAACAAATAAAATTTTAGTAAATGCATTAGAAAAAGAAAACAAAATAAAATGAACTGAAATAAATAAATAAGTTTAAGAGAGATAAAAAAATAATTAATGAACTTGTTTAAAAATTCAAAGAGGGCTTAAAAATTACAAATAATATATCACTAGCCTTAGAAAGATTTCTAATCCACTTTTAAAAATATTTTAAAACAAATAAAATTAGTGTATAAAATAAAACAAACTAAAATAAAGTGAAAAAGAAAATAAATAATTTATTTTTAGTAAAATAGAAAGATAAATAAAGAAAATAGCTTAATATATTGAAACTGGCTTAAGAAAATTGCAAACACAATCCACTTAACTTTGGAAAATTATAACAACACTTCTAAACAAATAAAAAGTCAAGTAAAATAAATAAATGCTGAACAAAATGAAGTTTAAATGAAAATAAAATAAAGTCTTAAGGAAATAGAAAATAACCAAAGAATTTCTTTAATTAAATGAAACTGGAAATTAGAAATTATAAACAGAATACAACTAACATTGGAAAATGTCAATTACACTTTGAAAAATGTTTTAAAACCAAAATATATACATAACATGTTATTTTACCCATATAAATATAAATTATAACATTACGTAACCAAATAAAATATTATTTATATAATTTAAAATAAACAATTTTGTTAAATACATCAAATTACACTCAATAGTTAAAAAGGCATAACTTCCACAATATTAATCAGATTTTAACGAAACGAAAAGCATTATTCTTAAAATTTTATTTACCTTCATAATAAAAGATAAAATTAAAATTTTAAAACTTTCAAATTTTTTTAAATTAAAAGTCAAAGTTTGACCATATTGACCAAAAATTCACATTTCTGGAAAATATTTTATTTAGTCATGTTTGGAATTCTAATTCATATCAAAAATCAAAATTTAAATTTAAAATAACAAAATTTATTCATTTTAATAAGTAAATTAAAGTTTTTAAATCAGGAAATCAATTTAAATAACCAAAATATACAATTAAAATAATCACAAAATACAGGGCTATTACACAACATAGGGCCGAACAAAATTGTAGCAAGCTTTTGCCTTTTTGCCATCCACCACCTTGTAATTTCCATCTCTTCACATTCTTGCCTACCATAGCCATGCCTACATGTCCTTAACACATCATAGTCGAACCCATTGTGACCATGGCCGAGCATGTATTGTTGATGGTCTAGCCTATAAGTGATGTGACCGAGCCCACATGATGCTTAAGGCAAAGGTTACGTCATTTGGTCCATATTCTTTTCATTATCTGATCCATCTTTTGGTTGTGTTGAATCATGTACTTATATTGTTGTATTTGTTTATGTACAAGATTTGTATCTTGACTATTCATCTACTCAAAAATATAATCATGCTTTGTCGTGCCTTTTCGTGCTTTGCAGAATTTGGATGTGTGTTATGAATTTGATTCTAGCTTTAAAAGGTGAGTTCATCACTCTCGACATACGTACTTTTATAATTGTGAAACAATGGCATGTGAATTGTAGAAAATTTATCTGTTATGTTGATATGTTCATATATGCATGTGATATGATTATATAATGTTAAATTCTGTTTATATATTTATTACATCATCTGATATGATTATATGTTTTACTGTTCATTTATTTACTGATTCTCACACTACAAGTTCCTTATCACTATGGGTTGAAATGATACATACCCGAATGGACATTAGAATAAGGAAAAATCATTATGGGCCGAAATGCTAGGCTTGAGTGATTTTATTGTAATTTATTTGACTTGGGATTACGGGTTTGAAATGATAGAACTCGGATTTTTCTTTTTTTAAAATTACGGATAGAAATGATACATATCTGTATCACTTGACCTAGGTTAGAAAATATTATATAGGCCCATGGTTATATTTTAAATAATATTTTCCTAAAAATTATTAAGTATTTTGAAATTTTTAAATGTATGAAATTTGAGCTTAAAGATTTGATTTAATGATTTAAAATATAAGAAGATATTGGTTTTCTATAAGTTAAAATTTTTAAGTCTATATGTGGCTTTATTTGAAACATAAAAATATATGGGTTTTAAATTGGATTTTTCAGACCTTATTTGATGATAAATAACTTAATAATATAATTGGATTTAATATGGAATTTTAAATCTAACCTAGTAATTGTTATGAATTTTACTTTATGAAACGGACATGTTTTGTGTAATAAATAATGTATTTTGAACTGATAAAATGGAATACAGTTTTAATTGGACATTTTGTAATAAAAATTTATTTAACTAGAAAATCATAGTTAATTTATGTCTAAATGAATAGATCTAAAAGAAAATTGATTGTTATATTAACTATGATAAAATATTCTTTTGTGAAATGTTATGTTTTGTAAAATAAATAGTTTTGATTTTTAAATGGAAAAATGTAACTTTAATTATGACCTAACTTGATAATTGGAAATTTGGCTTTTCAAATGGAAATTTTAAGTTAAGTAAATAAATAGAAATTTAGTTTTATTTATGAAATGGGTATTTTAAAATAAAGTGTTAGGTTAGTGGTTAAAAAATAAAAGTTAAGTAAAATAGTGTATTTTGACTTAATAAATGAATTATGGTTTAAATTGGATATTTATTTATAATTTTTTTAATCATAAGTTAAATTATATCCAAATGAATGTTTTGAAGCATTAGATATGATTTTTTAAGTTAAAAATGGCTAAAATTGAAGTTTTAATGTTTCGGAAAAGTTATAATAAAATCTGGAATTTTATTGGTAGCATTTCCAAATTGTTGTGGTTTTAGATGGCAATTGTTAAATACTACCATTTCTGAAATTTAACTAAGTTCTGAAATAACCAAATACTATTACAACATTTTAGAAGTGCTGCTATTCTAAAATTTAACTATGTTTTGAAACAACTAAATACCTTTTACAGAACTTTATAAGTGCTGTTGTTTTTGAAACTAAGCTGTTTGAGAATAACTAAATATCTGTTACAGCACTTTATAAGTGCTGCTGTTTCTGAATTTGAACTAGTTCTGAAAATAATTAAATAACTACTACAAAACTGTATAAGTGCTGCTGTTTTGAAACTGAACTGTTGCAACACTAAAATATCTACTATAGCACTTTATAAGTGATGTTTTGAAATTGACAATGTTTTTGAAATGTTAATATATTTACCGTAACACTTTATAAGTGTTGTTGTTGCTGGAATTACAATGAACTTTGGAAATGAATTTATTTTGGAAGATTTTGACCTTGAATTTAAATAATTTAAATGAATATGTTTTGAGGTGAAATATAAAAAATTTTGAAATTTATAAGTTAATACAATGTTTTCGAAATTGGTATAATGGAACGAATGAACTTAAAAATTCTATAACGTTGGTAATGAATATTATTTTTAATGGTGTTATGATTTTTCTAAATATTATGATTTCCAAATGATAACATTTTAAATTGATATGGTTTCAAAGTATTATGGTTTCAAAGTGTTTGGTTTCAAAGGTGTTATAACTTTGAAAGTACTATGACTTTGGAAATGAATTTATTTGAAATAGTATTTAATCAAGAATTTTCTTTGAATATATTGATTTGCAATTTAAGATCACTTTATAAAGTGGTTTTGGTTTAAGATGATTTAAAAAGGAATATTTCAAGTTTAAATAAATTGAAGGAAATATTCAATGATTGGAAATCTGGTTTATTCAAATGATATTTTGGTCTTGAAGCATAAACTAGTTTTGAAATGGATATGATATTTGGTTTTGAAGTATAAATTATTTTGAAATAAATATCCATGGGTTATAACGGTTGGTTGTTAAAGAGACCGGGATCAGATATGGGCAAACTCTCTATCGATACCGAAAACCACTTTAACAACCGTGTACGCGGTGGAGATTCCAGAATGAAGTAGGATGGTGGCGACGATTCATATTGAGGTATATATGTGGACTCGACTCCCGTGAGTTGGCATAAGGTGGCTAAAACAGGAGAGATTGGTGGGCCAATGAGGTAGCTCCTCTGATCGGACGCATTCCATCGTATACCATTCTATTACTTTGTGATTGATTTGATGGCCATCCTCGATTTTGATTCGGGAGTGTGTTCCGAGGTGGGCGGCAGTGGCTGCTATGCGTTACCACCAGCCCAGATGCGTAATTGGTACATCTACCCTGGCATTGCCTAGTTGTGCTGTGTCACCTACCATATCGAGCTTTACTACGAGTTTGGTTTTGTGCCGTAGCCTGTGGAGTATTTAGGGTAGCTCTCGATCTAGGGGTATGCTGATACTGGATAGACTACTGCGAGTATTATGTGTGAAGGTTGGTCGCTCCTCAACAGCCTTATTCTCCGGGCTAGTTGACAGCATTACACCATAGTGTTCTTGGCTAGCGTGGGTATAGAGGTGGGGCGTCACATTAATGCTATTTAAAAGTAAGTTTATTTTACTATTAGACACTATTTTAATAGCGAATATTACTACATAGTAGATAGTTTAACGGATCCTTAAAGAATGAACGATCCCAAGCTTCCTATAAGTTACTTGTACTTTTCTATTATAGTTCACTTGAGTTGGTTTACATTGTATAAGTATGTATGTCCTGACTCGAGTGTTTTGTGTTTTGCTTTACGCTCGGGTCAGACTGAGTTGTACCAATATTCGAGACTCACCTTTGGAGTTGGAGCTTCGCTTGGATCCATCCATTGATTCTGCCTTCAGTCATTTAGTTGATTCCAGTGATGTATTAAGATCTTGTATTCGACTATTGTATTGAGATATCTTTGTATTCGTGATTTCTGTTGTATCTTGTTGAACTCTGTTATTATATATAGTAGCTTCTTAAACTACTATTTCTTTGCTTCCTCTTCATTGTTATATTACTCTGTGTCTGTGATTTGTGATTTATTAACTGTATATTCTGAGTTTTGCCAAATTTTATTTACAATTCGGTATTTTGAACAATTCAATTTCGACATGTGCGGATGCGAATGGTTAAAAATATCGGGTCGTTACACTTTTCATCCCCGAAAAGGAACAAGAAATGATCTAGACATTTGGTATTTTTTGTTCAGAATAGTCAATTTATAAATACTCTAAACTTATATAATTAAGTTTAATAAAACATGAAAATAACTCAGCTTTCACAAAAAATTTCGAAGTCTTAAATTTACAGAAAATTTTAGCAGAGTTTCCTATGCGGGGTTAGGTCCACAAAAATAATAATATCAATAATTACAATATATATATATATATATATCATATCATATTTCAATTTAAAAAGCATCCCAACCTTTGGAAAATAATAAAACATCGTTCCAAAAACCGTAGCCGAAAACATATCTTTTTGTCGGGCAAACAGACTTTATTTATGAAACCGAAAGCAACAACTATTGCTTACAAAACCTGTATTTCACTTACATAATCCAAAGAGTTAAAATTATGTAAAAGTGTAATATTTAGTTGTTTCAATTAATAGCACAAGCAACACAATAGTATATAATAACCATATGCAACAAAAGTAGCACGACTATTATAGGTAACCAAAGAATCCATCATACATTCATAGCAATCAAAACTAATGGTTTGTTCTGGTTCAGAAACTTTTCATCGTACAAAGGTAATAAATAAACTATCAAGTGTACCTTACGCTCAACAACCTTAGATAATTACTTAATAGATTATTCATACAACCTCAAACAAGTAGAAGTATCCTTTCCCAAACTCCCATAAGCCAAACAACATAGAATTTTAAATATTATTTAAATTTATTCTATTGGTTACTTTTCACATCATTTACTATCCATTTATTTTCATTCATTCATACAAGTTCATTTTTTATTAATTTACATTCATTCCCATTTATTATTTACTTATATACTTGATTTCCATTTAATATTAACATTCACTAATGAATCAATACATACTTAAGTTTTTCTACTTTTTAATTCACATTTATCCTTTCTTATATAGTATCATTTAATATTAAACTATTTATGAATCATTTCAATGACTTATTAAGTTTATAGTCATTTACGTAGATAATATTCATCTTTAACTATTAAATTTATTTTATTAAGTATTTCAAAACATTAACTTATGTTTATAACATTCCTTATAATTCTTAATTCTTCATTGATAAACATATGTTTATTTTGAAGCATTTTTGTTACTTATGCTTTTACTTGTGTAATATTATATTACACATTCATATTTAACATTACAACTTTTTAAACATTTTTGGTAAGTTTTATGTATGTTTTTAGAATGTAATTGAGTGTTATACAAATTTATCTTATTCATTTTAGTTAATAATAATGTTCAATAGTTTACATCTTCTTAATTTTCATTATCTTTTAATTCACAAGTTAAAAAACTTCAATTTCTTATATTTTCAGTAAACAGTTGCCTTTTAATTCAGATTCAATTTGAATGTTTCCAACTTATTAAAATATTCAAGGTTTCATTCATTACAATAATTGAAACCCCAAATTTATAGAAGACTTATGAACTAAATACTAGGTTTCGTTTCAAATCACATTGAAATAATAAATAAATACACACATACATACATATATATATATATATATGTATGTATATTTTATATCAAACCATACTTAATCGATTTAATCAAAATTAGTTTATCAAAAGAGATGTGTAGCAAAGATACTAAGTGGTCTTCCCACTTTGAAACACGAAAATGAAAGTCGATGATGTTGTGATCATCACCGAAATTATTTTCCATCACAGAAAGAGGGGAGTACAAAACTTATTTTCTTTGAAATTCTTTTAAAACATTTCTTCCAAATCTTATTGAAAATATTTCTATCCGAAAATACTTCCAATTAGTACTAATATTACTTTTTTCCAAAATCTTTGGAAATCAAATTCAAACACCAGGGCTTAAGTTCGCAAATTTTCATTTAAATTCATTTATTTGTAAATCATATTTTACCAACCATATTTATAAATTACACTTCTTATAACATATAATAGTCAATAGTTTTAAGAACCTTGACTAACCAAACAATAATTGACAATAATTAACTATTATCATTTACTAACATCCAACACAACAAATATAACAAATTCAATTAATGAAAAAATATATATATTTATTTTTATATATGCAAAATATAATACTAGGTAAAATTATATCATTTACCTATTTAAAAAATAATATTGCGTCCATCAACCCAGTTCAAGTGTTTAGAAATCTCTATCGATGCCAAAGCCTCCTATTTACCGACCAGAATTTATAAATACTCAACAGAACAAATTAACACAATAGAAAACATTTTTATTGCACTAACAAATACGCTCTCTCGTATATATACATGCAGACTCATTCTAGGGTATTACTAACCCATTTCTAATGAGTTAACCCCAAAAAGGATAAGGTATCTCTAAACCAAAGCTCCGATAACAACTGCAACGACCCACCTTTTTGGACTGTTTAAATTGAAAATAAACCACACATGTTTAATTCAAACCATCCAAAAGGAAGGATTATCAATGGGATTTAATAAGAAAATAAGAGAACGAAGGAAAACAGAAAATAGAATCTCGTAGCGGAATGCCAAAATATATTAATCAAATAAATGGTTTATGAAGCTGTTTTACAATATACATTTGATTACATAATTTTTACAACATAATCAAAGTCCAAACAACAACATACCAATAATGATGCAGCAGAATAATACTAATAATATAATATACCAAATCCATCTTCGTCCCCTAGAAATAATGTCTTCAACAATGAAAAGCACAGACTGACCCGAGGGTAATGAAAAGACAAAACACTCGAGTCAGAACTAAAAGTTATTATGTATGTTAAATCAACAACAAGTAAATATGTGTGTAATAGCTTCAAAGATATTTACGAGATTTTACATCTCCTATCCAGCGTATAACGTGCATGCAATAACTTAAGAGATGTTACGGCATTTTCCATCTCCTAAGGATCCGTTAAACTATCTATATATAGTAGAATACACTATATATGTAATGTCTATCAGTAAAGTAAAGTATTAAAATAGCATGAAGGCTTTACATTGATCCCCCTTAAAACATTTTTAAGCATTGTCCTACGTTTGCCTTAGTAGCATCACTAGTAACGTCGGTAGCTAGGGAGGCGCCATGATAAGACAACACTAAAACAAAATCATAGTGGTCGCGAGTAAGGATAAAGAGTATGACAAGGCACGTGAGGCGATGCCCAAGGTAGGATACTACCATTTTGCGTTTCTTGACTGATGGTAACCCCTAACGGCCCACCATGTCCAATACCCCCAAAAATGAAATCAAGGTGCACCGACCAAGCCAATATCAATACAGTAATACAAAGAGGTGTGTCCGCTAGAGGTAGCTAGCATCAATGGTCGGGGACGAATCCTATTTTAGTCATTTCAAATTGACATAAGTGTCGTGGTCATCCATCATCGTTCTCTTTCTTCAGATCCAGCAAACACCTCCAATTTAACCTCTACATTTTGGATATCATGCACCGCGTACACAGTTGTTAAAGTGGTTCCAATATTTACAGTGAGTATGCGAATAAGAGGCCCTGATCTCTTTAACAATCAAACATCATTTTTCACACCGGTTGGTTCTTTTACATTTCAAAACCGATCCAATATTTGATATCAAAATATCATATTCACTTCAAAATATCCTTCATTTCAAAATCATCATATTTACTCAATATGTCATTTTCACTTGAAAATATCATTTCAAATTCCAACTTAGGTTATAACTCATTTAACCACATTCGCATTTAAATCAACGATTTAAATATAAACATTCCAACTTTGCACGGTTTGAAATTCTAGAAAATAGTTTGAATAGTTATAAATAGTTTAAAATGGTTTATATAGTTTAGAGATTTAAAATAGTTTAATATAAAATGGTTGGAGTATTGAAAATGTTTTATATGGTGAATAGTTTTGGAAAATCTAAATAATTATATTAAAAAATAATTGATTTTAAACAGTTTATATAAAAAATAATTTATTTTGAAAATAATATTTAATCAAACTGTTTCTTTCCATTTCAACAATCTTGACCCATGTTCAATTTCAAATTAATATATTTAATTTTCAATCTTTCAATTCAATTGACTCAATTTAGATTTAATGTCAAATCAACTTGATTCAATTTCAATTTGAATTAACTTCAATTTTTGAAATGTTCATTTTTAACTTCAAATTTGATTTAACAATTCAATTCAATGATTTAAATTTCAATCCAATTCTTATTTTAAACCATTTCAATTGATATCAATTTCAAGTCCAATATTAATTTACCGATTTAAATCGCTAAAATCAAATTAAACCTCATTGTTCAATTTTAAGGTCAAAATCTTTAAATAATTCAATTTCCAAAATTAAAGTCATATATCAATTGCAACTTCACATTTTCAATTCAATTCTTTAAAACAATTTCTTTTTAACAAATTTCATTTTCAACAGTTCAAAGCTTGAATTAGAAAATAATTCAGTTCATATAAATCCATAGTTTATTTCCTTTAAAACAATGTCATTTAACCAAACTCCAAAAATCAAGATTTTAAAACTATTGAATATAACCAATTCGGTGTCCGTATATAATTTTCTACCCTATGGCCAAGTGATCGGTCGTTTCAATTTTTATTATAGATATATCACTTCAATCCAAATCAAAATGTCATAAGTATATATCTTTTCAACCTATTTCTTAATTTATTCGAAATAATTTAAATCATAGTTTATATGCTTTTAATTAATATATACAGGGTGATAACGGGGATATATATTTACATAAATGAACATCCAATCATCCAAAATGTCAACAAATAGACATCCATCACAGTCAACATCCAAATCCGCCAATAAACCACAACAATTAACTGGTTATCAATATCAGATACTTACTAGCAATTAAATTCAATATTAATTTAAAAGTAAGTTTAAGTCGATTTAAATTCAAATTAAATTTAATTGACAATTTGAATAACCGAACAACAATCAATAAAATTATTATCGCTTCATAAGTTGAATTTATCTATCATAAGAAGGTTTAGTATTGCGTGAGTGGGTAAAATCACTCACCTTTGATTTATAGCCGATTTAAAATCCAATAAATACTCAAAATTCCAACAGTCTCCAAACTCAACCAAACCCATTCCATTGTCCAGAATTTCTATACGATCCCAACGAAAGGAACCGTGCGTCAATGATGTGCACGTAAATGTGCATATTTTTACCACCATATTTAATCTATTTAAATTAAATAAATGATCATATCGGGTATTTTAACTTGTTTAAACCAAAATTCAAATTATTTTCAAATTGTCACATATTCATCTTCATATAGCGGTAAAATGATCATTTTTGTGCATTTATTAAATTGTGAAAATTTACTTGGAATTTTCTATGGTGTTTTGTAGGAAATTTGGTGAATTTTACAAGTGGCTTCATGATAATATATGCATGCACAAGAGTGAAGAAAACAAATGAAGATGGAAATAATTCAAAGTGAAGATAATAGAGGACCCCACCTACCCACCTTCCTTCATGTACAAATTAGAAGCTAATCCACATGCTAATGGTCATCAAATCTTCATGCACACTTAAATGGATGATTATGGGAGGCTAATGATTACTTGGCCACCACACTACCTCAAGGGCAATTTGGGCATTCCCCAAAAATATGAATTAGGGTTTAACAATTGTATAAATACCCCATATCTTCATGTAACCTCTCTCTCTCTTAGTCTCTCTTAGTTTAGTTTAGGCTCAAAATAAAAAGACAAGCTCTCTTCTCTTTCTCTTTTCATGGCTACTTAGCCACTTTTATTTTCATGTAATTTCCTTTCTTTTTCTTATGCAATTTAATTACTTATTCATTTTCTTTCCTTGTTCATTTACTTTAATGTTGGTAGTGTAGATTTACATTCATGAAAAGTAGATTAGTTTAATTCTTGTTAATTAGCTTCTATTTTCCATTAGCTTTCATTTTCCTTTCTTTCATGTTGCTAGCTACATTTGTTAATCAAATGACAAATATGAGAGGCTAAACCCCTTCAATTTAGGGGTAATGAAGCTCTCTAATTATGTAGCTTCAACTATTTGTTAATTCATGCTCTCTTTTTGTGCTTAATGAAGAATGATTGAAGTGGTTTCATTGTTGTTTTTGCCTTGAATTTGATAGTCTATATTGTTGACACCAAATAGGCTATACTTAAACAATCGCTAACACAAATGCCTCTTCATAAAAATATGATTATGCATAAGAAAGTGATTTGAAATTAAAATTTGATGGTCTATATTTCTAATCAATAGTTAATAGGCCATACTTAAAATAGATTTCATTTTTACTTTCATTGTCAAGTTTCATGAAAGTTAGTAAGTGGTTTAAGGGGTGTGTTATAGTTTGATGGCTTATGTTGGCTAATTAATAGCACAAATATACCATACTTATGATAAGCACATCAACTAATTACACTAATGACAAGAAAAGAGAGATCATAACTTCATTTTGTTGATTTATGTGATCTAGAGGGTGGATTTATCTCTAAATTGCCTTCACACTCTCACATTTTTATCAATTTTCTTTTGCTAGTTTTCTACATTTTTAGCTAATCACATTTTCAACTTTGGTTAATTTGATTGAATAGAATTTTAAAATCATCAATTCCCTACGGATCGACCTGTACTCGCCACGTACTTCAATAGTACGCCGTGCGCTTGCGGTTATTTTTAATTTAAATTCGTTCGACGGTTTTCTAAACCGATAGAATTTCCGTCGACGAACAGTCAATCGGAGTTCATATGAAAACGTTATGCACATTAGAAGATTGAAAATTTTAATTTCAATTAAATTAAAAGAAAAGTTAGATACATAATTAGATTACCTTCCCTACCCTACCGTACACGATCTTGAGCAGAACCCAACCACACGCCACCACCTTCTAATCCAAAATGACGCACCATAGCCTTCTTTGCTCAGATTAATGATCGCCGGCGCCTCCGCCATGCCGAGCCACTCCCTCGCCCAAGTAACTGCTGCCTTTGATCATGGCTTGTGGCACCGCCGCCTTATGCCTACCTCCATGAATTCTGGCAAACTCGAGCCCCTTAAGTTGAACGGAGACCATGGATCGAATCGACACCTCCTCCTCTACATGGTAGCGCTTCCTGATCGTCGATTGTTTGGCGATCCACCGTTGATCGCGAAACCATAGGATGGACGACCAAAACTATTTCACTGATTTTTGGCCAAACCGAACCTCCAATCGAAAAACATATTGTAGATGTTGATTATGTAAGAACCTAAAATTTAAGCTATAATAATTAATTAACGAATTAATTAAATAATAAAATAACTTTGTGAAATTATGAGAATAGAGCCACGGGAGTTGTTCCATTGTGTCCGTGGTAATTTTCTGGTCAATTTGCATATATAGATTGTCGAAATCCAAGCCAGAAAGAAGAAGTTACGAAATAAACAAGAAAATGAACAAAAGAAAAAAAATATAGGGCTAGGTCGACCCTCCCATCAGCTAGGTCGACCTATCTCAAATGGGGGTCGACACCCAGGTTGACCCGCATGCATTCTTAGATGATGTTTCGTCCACGTAAACGAATGACATGTTTTTCCAATTCTGATCGATCTTGTGCATTCGCACTCCCATCTGACGGTTCCCATCGAGCCTATTACATGGTTGCACCAGATTTAATCTCCAAATCTAACGGTCTGAGATTCACAAGTGACATTATAAATAATACCCTAGGCGTAGCTATTTTTCTCATTCAGTTTTTCTACGACTGGGTTCATTGCCTGAGGCTGGACCCTAAAAGGAATATTTTTCCGAGCAGAAGATCTTTTTAATTAATATATTTTATACCCTACAAGTGGATCCGAGAAGGCCAAAGAAAAGATCTAAGGACCATAGGTGAGTGTTTAGTAATTATTTTAGATTTTTAAGTAATTTAAAATAATAAAGTGTCCAATAGTTGTAGTTTTTCTACAATTTTGGGATAACCTTTATGCATGTTTATTTATAGTTTATTTTTAAGTTAATTTAAGACTTGCTTTCCAGTCTATTTTCTTTTAGCTATTCTATTTCAGTTATTTGAAATTATTTACTGTTAATTATAATTTTCCCAATTATTTATAGTTATTTACAGTATTTACAGTTACTTTTTGTTATTTATATTTTATTTACATATATTCTACATTGGGATTTATTCTGTGAATGTTAGTTCTTTTAATTTCCTTTTTACGCGAATGGAATAATTAAAAGAGAATAATTCGCTAATATGGACTAAAATATAAGAACGCTGAAATTATAGAAAATTAGATGTAAAATAAGAAGAACTATACTAAATTGGATATAGACTGAAATAGATAAATTTAAGATATTTGCAAGCATAGTTATAACATGTAATTATAACTAAAAAGGGAAAATAGAAGAAATAGCAAAAGGAGCTTATTTTTAAACTTATACCTTGGGTTAAGTTAATAAGAAAAATTATAACACGCAGGTTATAATCAGAGATAACAGAAGAGGCTTATTTTAAGACCAAGGTTAAGTTAATAAGAAAACAGAGAAGAAATAATTAAGAAGTAGGAACTGTACCGGTAGCATTCCCCTTATGCTGTTTGGGGTAGATAAGTGGTCAATAATTAAGTTGGACCCGTACCGACAGCTTTCCCCTTATGCTGTTTAGGGTAGCTAAGTGGTCAATAATTAAAAAATAGGACCCGTACCGGCAGCATTCCCCTTATGTTGTTTAGGGTAGATAAGTGGTCAATAGTTAAGAAGTAGGACCAGTACCGGCATCATTCCCCTTATGCTATTTAGGGTAGATAAGTGGTCAATAATTGAGAAGTAGGACCCATACCGGTGGCATTCCCCTTATGCTGTTTAGGGTAGATAAGTGGTCAATAATTAGAAGCTCAAATCGAGGGATATGAGCAAGGGGCGTAGCTAGATTTTGTTTTTTAGGACCCGTGTCGTCAGCATTCCCTTCCAGTCAGGAACTGGTGGTCTCACAACACACTCAGGTGAGGCTGGGCACGCTTTTATTGAGTTCCAAATGGTAAACATGTATCGTTTTGTTGTAGGACCCACAAGATGAGACTAGCTCGTAGTGGCACAACAGAGATAGAAGGCCGATCAAAGTGTAGAATTAGGACTTCAGCCTAATTAAACTTGGATTGGGATTTCAACCTAATCAAAGCAGCTATCTAAGACAAGTGCAAACAATCGAAATAATCAAAGCAAAGCAGTATTTTATTACAGCTTTACCTTTTCTTTTATTTCCTTTTATACTAGAACTGTTGCTAAGTCTATTACCTTTATCTTGCTTAAAAATACTAGTAATTACTTCCACTCACCAGACTTTTAGTCCGACTCACTCCTCTATTTCCCCCTTCTTTCCCATATGCCAGCAAAGGCAGGGACAATAGATTTTGGACTTTCTTGGAGATTCAACAGCTGATTCTTCTTCATGTATTCTTCTTCTTTTCATTTTTCACTTGGATTTTTATGTACTGGTACTATTTGAGAGGGATGATTTTGTACTCTGATATTGTGACTGAGATGGTATTTTTCATGAGACATATGTATTTGGTATTTTGAGACATATTTTTATTATGACTTATTTTATGAAGTTTAACTTTTAAATGAGTTATTGTTTAAATGTTTCCGTTGTTTTTATTTAATTGTCTTGTGAATCTCAGTCTTTGTAAAGTTTTAGTTATAACAAAATGCACCTTATATTTTAGTGTGTCCATTTTGGGTATACTAAGTGGTGTGGGGTGTTCCAGATTACGTTTGTTGAGAGCTACGCAACGATATATTATTTGATAAGGTTTGAGTAGTTTGGATTTTTCGATTTGATTTGGAATTATAATTAGGGTTTGAGATGTCCGCTATTGAGAAGGAATGGATAATGGAACAGAAATTGTATGAACAAAAACAAAATAAAAGACTATTAGGGTTTGTAATAGCTTATATACAGATAGAGATGGATAAGAATGGATGGAACAGATCGAATTAGGTCGAAGCGAAAACAAAGACCCGAAAGTCCGTTTCGTTCCCGAAACGAAAATACGTCATCCGTTATATCAAGATATAGGTTTTAATATTTTTAAACTCAATGAAACTAGTTTCAAACCCTAATTCCATTATATATAGAAATTAGCCTTTTAAAATCAAGTTATTTTAATTAAATTTCTTTAATTGATTTCTACGCGTTACGAGCTCGCACGATCAGACGATAAGTCTGGTCGCTACGAAACTTGAAATCCTATAATAATTCACTATTACGGATCCGATGAAACTTGTTTCGTCGAGATCCGACATAGTGCCCAAAAACACTAATTTTACACGTTAATTAAATAAATTATTATTTAAAAATCAATTCAATCACTTTTAAATTCAAAATTAAAGTTAATAATTTTATCATTCTTGTTTAAACAGTAATGTCCATGTTAAAATCAAGATTTAAATATTACATTAATTTCAACGTTCAATTACAACTGTAATAAAACCCTAGTTTATTACATTTTATATTCCAATAAATTCATTTATTTTGATTTACATTCTTATTATTAAATCAACCAATACCTTATGAGTTTATTCAACATAAGTTTCCACTTTATTATACTCATTTTCTATAGTTAACACCTTTCCTAATGTTAACTGCACTATTGCACTAACATTAAATTTCATTGATTTCCAATTTAATTTCACACGGATTAAATAATTAGATGATAATAGATCAATTGTTACCACTTAGTAATTCAAACCCATTAATAAAATTATTGTCTACAAACAAGGTTAATAGATTTATTTACTAACTATTTGGTTTCATATTCTATATTAAAACCTAATTCAATTAAATACATATTATTTCTCTTTCTAATGCAACATCTATTTTATTCCTCATTAACCTTTATTATTACCATTAATTGAAATTACATTAATAGTTTTCAATTACATCCAATAAATATTATTAAATTATTTTTTGTACCAAAATTAGGCACAACACACTTCAGACGTATTTGAAGAGATTAGAGTGAAGAATTAAATGTAAAATGAGGCTAATCTAACAAACACGCCAATTAAAGCAAGTAGAAATAGAAAAAGACAGATTTATAGTGGTTCAGCGTTGTAGCCTACGTCCACTTTGAATGATTTGCCGTTTATTGCAGATTGACAACTGATTACAATAGTAAAATACTCTAACACTCAAGTTATAATGGAGTTGGAGCAGAGTAACGGCGTAGCAGAGTGAGAAGTCCTCTTTGTGTAGGCATAGGGTTGCTATTTATAGGTGCAGTCTAGAAATATCTGCCTTTGAACTCGGAATACTCCTTCTCACATGCGGGTGGGCCCACCAAATCGATCACGGGTCATTTAGGATCGATTGGGATTGATACCCATTCCATTTGTATCGATCAAAATGGTGTCCATTTGGGCTGAGATCGATTAGAGACATTCTTGAGGAGGTAGGTAAGCTCCTACGAAAATTTGGTAATATTTGGACTTGTAGATTTTGAGTTATGATCGATCCAATATTGATATTGTTGGTTGGTTGAGGCGTACGTATTGATACCTTCGTATCGATCTTTATTCGTATCGATGCTACGCGTATCGATCAGATGACGTGGAGCGATAGTTCAGGAGATATCAATGTTTCATGCTAGAAGAACGCTTCCTTTGGTTTACCATGCTTTTTCGTATCGATCGAGTGTGACTCCTTTTGTTTCGATGCTTTGGATGCCGCTTTATATCGATGTCTGCTGTTGGCTTCGTATCGATGATTGTGGGCTGCTTCGTATCGATGGAAAGCGTTGGTTTCATATCGATATGTTGGCTGATCGATACGAAATGCATGAAGGCCGCAGATCGATACAAAGTGAATGTAAGCGGTTGATGGTACGAAATAGATGGATACGAAATGAAGTGATGGATGTGGACCAGATGGATACGAAACCGATGGATACGAAACGCGATTTCCATGCAACTTGATTGATCCATAACTTGAGCGTACAAACTCTGATTGACTTGAAATTTGAAACGTTGGCTTTCATAGCTTTGCTTGTGGTATCATGTTAATCATAGCTCGATCCGAACTCGGACCAAATTTTCCTGTATCCATAGTGGACCTATGTATAATTGATCTTCAAGACGGATTGTCCTTGGTGTCACGGCCTTGTCAAAAGGCAAGATAAAATTTGCGCCCCCTTAAAGTATGTCCTGTGTGAACATGACGTGCTTTGAAAAGCTACATTATTTATTCTGCACAAGTATTATCCGATTCGTCGAATAGTTATTGTCTTTTTGTCAAAAGATATAACCTTTGATTGATTTCCAGTAATATAAATGTTGAATTGCAGACTGACAATGATCATGCAGTGTTTTGTTGTAGTTGAAGGTCGAGTGCTAGCAATTTGCTATTCACTATTTCGATTATCATCAGATGAGCATTCAGTTCTTGTCAATTTTGAAAATCGAATGTTAGTTCGTTACACATGCACGTATGTTAACCTATCTCCTGTTCACGTTTGCACGTGCATGGGTCGTTGTCAAGTTCTTTGGTTTTTTTGTTTGGATCGAGTTTCTTATTGATCCTCTCCTGGATCAATGTGAAATTTGAGTTGTAACAACGTTTGATGGCTGTTTTAAGGCATCCCTTCGTATCGATCCTCTCCTGGTTCGATCTAAGAAGTTGGAATGCATGCTTCATATCAATGGCTATCAATACGAAGTAGGTAGTTCTTGGAGGCACTTCATATCGATGGGCATGAAGCTTAGGGTCTACAAATGGGTGGATATGAAATTGACACTTCGTACCGATGGAGTTGAGTAGTTCACATGAGATTTTGTTGCATTTTTCATTTTGATGAGATTTGAATTGATGGATACGAAGCAGATGGTAACTCGTTGATGTATACGGAACATTAATCCTTGGACTGCCCTAGGTTGATGGATACGAAGTTGCATCTTCGTATCGATAAGGGTGACCATCCCAGGTTGGTTTGCACAGCAACTTTCGTATAGATGGGTCCTTGACTGCTTCAACCGGTGCTTGTTACTGGAATACGAAGAGTTTCTTGCCTGGATACGAATCCATATAAATACCATTTATACTTTGAAAATTTTTACTTGCTCTTTGCTTTCATACTTGCCTTCGAATCGATAGAGAACCCGAGAAAGAGGAACTATCTTCGTCCCCAAATCAAATTAACTCCTTAATCTCTCAAACCGATCCCTTAAACTAGGTAGTTGACCAATTAAATCAACTTCAAAACGATGAGACTAGAGTTTTAAACAATTCATTTAAAGTCGCTACCGATTCTGGCGTTGTTGATCCTGGAGTTGGGTCGAAGCGAGGTCAAGCGAGGAGCAATGGCGTTTAAGCAGCTTTGGGAAGAAGACTTAGTGATGGATATGAAATGGCTATGGGAAGAATCCTTGGCTTCAATCTCGTATCGATGAAGGATGGAAGGAGCACGTTTTGCTTCAATTCGGACTGGAGAATTCGTATCGATCTAGAACTGATGGATGGAGTAAGGAGCTTTGTATTGGTCTGGAATGGTGGAAGTTCGTATCGATCCGGAGCGATCGATACGAAGCCTTAGCCGTGTGATTTATACGAAGTCGAGGATCTGTTTATCGATACAAAGCTTTTGGATGTTGATCGATACGAACACTGGCTTTTGGAGGAGCGATCCATGTTGAACCTGATGGATACGAAATTCTTGTATACTTGAACATTTGACTCCGACGAGCTTCAGCCTCGTATATCTGGACTTAACCGTTAAACTGCATATTTGACTATCCCTCGAAGCTCATCGATGGAACTATAACTTAATAAACTTAACGAACTCTAACATGGATCATTCTCCGTAGTTAGGTTGGCACGGTTGTGACGGTCAGTGATGACGGTCAGTGATGACGGTCATCCCGATTGAATCTCGGAGTCTCATCGCTTTAACATCTTTCGAACTTTGTAGAAGTTTTAATATTATGTAGCACTATACTGCACAACACGATCACTCACTTCACACCGGGGGAAACTCGAGTTTATTGCCATCTAATGATGATTTTAACTGAGTTTAATAGCTATGGATCCCAGAAGCTCTAAGCCGCAGGATATCCAAAGTCCTCCACTTCCAGTTATAGAAAAGCCAGAGATCGCACCTGAAGTAATAATTACCGCTCCAAATGAGATGTCGGGTCCAGCTTTTATTACGAACCCATAGGATTCTGTCCGTTCCAAAGTTTCCGAATATATGCTCGGTAGAATATGTCTCAGGCACGGGCTATCACTTGAAGTTGTTTTGGTACCGGGCATGGAAGACAGAGCCCATAATCCCCTAGAAGGGTATAATGCTTGCAATAGATTCATGTGCGTTGCTGGAATGCTGCACCCTTTCAATCAATTTATCTGGGAAGTGTAGGTCTTCTTGAGAATTGCGTCATCTCAATTGCATCCGAACAGATACGCTCTTGTCAACAGTTTATGCATTATCTTTATGGAGTGAAACACCTCACACCCCTCAATATACCCAAAGAGGGCACATCAAAGAATGTGGTGTGTTATAGGTATAGCTAAAGCATCGCATAGACTAAGATTCACGAGACAAATAAATAAAAACAGCGGGAACATTCAAATAATAACTTATCATTAATCTTCAAAAATAAGTCATAAAAACATAACATGTCTCAAAAACTCAAAATACCCAAAATTCATGTCTCATGAAAATACATCTTAGTCTCATAAAATTAGAGTACAAAAGTATGAACAATAATCATAATCCCTCTCATAAGTGCCAATCCGTCATAAGCCAAATGGAAAGGATGAAAAGTAGAAGAATACATCTGAAACGAGAAAACTCCGGGAATGAATCTCCAAGCAACGTGAATCAACTCAATTATGCTCGCCAATTGGGGGAAAAGGGCGAAATATATGAGTTGGTTAGACTATAAGTCCGGTAAGTGAAAGTAATTACTAGCATTTCTAAGCAAGGTAAAGTTAATGGACTAAGAAATAGTTCTATCTTGGAAGGAAAATACAGAAAAGACAAAGTTGGGATAAAATACTGTTTCTGATTCTGTTTGATTGTTTGCTTTTATTGTTTGATTGTGATTGTTTGCACTTTCCTTAAACTGCCATGATTAGGCTGATATCCTAATTCTACCCTTTGATCCGCCTATTCTATCTCTGTTGTGCCACTGTGAGATGACCCAATCCTGTTGGTCCCACAGCAAAAGACACCTCTTTAGCGTGTAGGGCGCAGTAGCGAATTATTTACCCTAATCGATGCCGCACGCTCGGCCATCGCCGGTACACACTAACTGTCGCACCCTAGATCTGAAAGGGAATGCTGCCGACATAGGCCTTACTTCTATGTTTGCTTATTAACGTAATCCAAGATCTAAGTTTTAAAATAAGCCTCTTCTGTTATCTCTGCTATATTTTCTTATTAACAAGATCTAAGTTTTTGAATAAGCATCTTCTGTTATTTCTGCTATATTTGCTTATTAACAAGATCTAAGTTTTAAAATAAGTCTCTTCTATTATTTCTGCTATATTTGCTTATTAAAAAGATTGTTTTAAAATAAGTCTCATGTTATTTCTTTCTTTCTAATTATAACATGTATTATTATTGTTCTTGTAGCTGTTATTCTTCTATTTTCTTTTTTTAGTTATAACCACTTCTTATAATTATGCTTGCAAATATCTTAAATTTGCATATTTCAATCCATCTCTATTTTTATTTCAGTTCTTCTCATTTTACATCTGATTTATGTAAATTTAGTGTTTTTCTATCTTAATACATACTAGCGAATTCTTATCTTTTTAATTTATTCGCGTAAAAAGGGATTAAATCTCTATAAAAAGAAACTAACATTTACAGGCTAAATTCCAACTTAAAGCAGATGTAAATTATTGTAAATGACTGAATAAAATATCTAAATAAAATAGACTGAAAAAACTTTTGAAATTTACTTAAAAACTGACTGTAAATAACTTTATATAAAAACTATCTCAAAATTGTAGAAAAACTGCAACTATTGAGAACCCTAATATTTTACATTGCTTACAAATCTAAAATAATTACAAAACACACACATGTGGTTCTTAGCTCTAGTCCTGGGCCTTCTTAGATCCACTTCTAGGGAATAGAATATTTTTATCAAAAAGATTTCCTCCCTAGAAATTTTTCCTATTTAGGGTTCAGCCTCAAGCAATGAACCCAATTGGGAAAAAATCTAAATGAGAAAAATAGCTAGTTCTAGGGTCTTATTTATAGTGTGGGTTAAGGATCACAGGCTATTGGATTTGAAAATTAAATCTGGTGCAACCATGTCATAGACTCACTAGAAACCATCAGATGCAGCTACAGACTTACAAGATCTCATGAAAATCAAATTATAACGTGTTTGCTTGTACCTAGACGATTCACCATCCGTTAAAAAAGGTGGGTCGACCCTTCTTTATTGAGGGTCGACCTATAGGTCAACCTAAGAGGTTTATGGGTCCACTTTTGGGTCGACCTGACCTTGGTGAGGGTAGAACCCGAGGGTTGTTTCTCTGTTTTTTTTCATTTTAGCTTATTAAATTCTGAATTCTTGTTTCACTCGCAACTGCTCCATACTAGCTCGAATTTCGACAAGTTATATATGGAATTTGATAAGAAAATCGCCACGGACCCAATGGTGCAACACCCGTAGCTCGATTCTAAAAATTTCACAAACTTATTTTATTTTTTAATTAATCCATTAATTAATTATTATAGCTCAATTTTTGCGTTGTTACATTCTCCCCTCCTTAAAGGAATTCGTCCACGGAATCTCCAAGGATGGAAGAATGAAATAAATATTTTCATCCAAATTCTATAACCACATATTCAACCATCATCCATTACATCCATTGTCCTTAAGTTTTCTAATCCAACTTATGTTATATGTAATAGTGTAGTGTCAATGTCCCTAACTATTGGAAAAGATTAGGCGGAATAATGATTCAGTCGACCTCCTTTCTAAGCGCTCGTGTCCATGCCATGTATCCAAATGAATGCAAATTCCTTAATGAAAACTGATAGTTCTATATGCATGCTACAATCATCATCCAAATGCAACAATGATATGATAATCACTCATTATAACAACCATGGAAATAAAATAAAAATGCAAGTGCACACACATCCATAGGCATATGCTTTAGTGACCTAGTTAGGCCGATCCCTAAGAGATAATAGTGCCTAGTGTGTGTATATGCATCCATTATCATCCACTAGCAAACACTTGCAACCAATAGTGTCCATCATACATAACATGTTCTAGTAACATGTTTACATTTAGTCCCACCATCCATAGGTTAAATCCTAAGATTTACCCTCCCAAAGGATACTAAATGAAAGAACCTATTCAAAAATAAAGATGGAAATAGGGAATTAAAGACGTACTATCGAAAAGATGCGGATAAGAGGTACGTATTTTCTCTTCAGCCTCCCACGCAGGGTCCTCAATACTATCTCCCCACTACACCTTAACCAAAGGGACTTCCTTATTCCTAAGCTTCTTGATATCACTTCCAACGATCTTGGTAGGAATGCGACGAACCGACATGTAACGACCCTGAATTTCCGACCCAATTTAAAATTTTAAATCCATTATTTAATATAAATTTTGGAATTTATATACGACCTCGATTAACGTCCAAACTTTGTTTATAAAATGAGTCTAGTTAGTTATAGATATGGGTAAAGTTTCGTCGTAAACTATCGCAGTAAATTTCATTCGCGTTTTATTGTATATCAGTTCATTTTAAAGTGTGTAAAATTTTATCTTTCGAACCTGGATATTTTTACATAGAAAAATTCTAAATCATCTTCTGGCAAAGACGTCATTTTTCGTTTTCCAAATTCGAACTTCTTTAGCTCTGTCGATCTTATTTTTCTACGTTTTTCCTCCATTTTCTCGCTGGCATAAAATTCGAATTTTTATAATTCAATTGTACCACAATTATCTGTGTACCGTTCGAAGCGTCTCGTCGCGCTGATCAAAACGGTATATTCTTTTGCACGAATCGGAGTCCGACGTAAAACGTCGCGTTTATTTAATCGTCCGGGACGGACCGGTTAAACAATTCCAGCCCAAATTCTTTAGCCCGTATCCACTATAAATCTGAAAATATAATCTCAGCTGGTAATAAATTGGGTGGTTGGCAGCTAAGTTAATCGTATGGGAAATTGTGAGAAAAATTGGGAAAAGATGAACACGTTTCATATTTCAAGTAGCAATTACTATTCGTTCCGGTTTGCTAAAATATAAGAAAAAAATAGGAAAACATTTTCAGATACCACTGCAATTCATTACACTGTTCCTCCTCACATCGTTTCAAAATCTCTTCAGATATTCACCCCCTCCTCCTTTCTTCTTCTCATTTCTTCCTTACTGTAAAAAAAAGTATGGCCGAAATGAAATAAGCACGCACAAACTCCACCACTACACGCGCACTCCGCAACCATCGGCTGGTCGTCCACTTTGCCCACCACCGATGTCCCTTCGGCCAAGTCTACCCAACAGCCCTCAACCCTGCTACCAAGCCCAAACCCCTAAGTTCCTCGCCCCAACTTCATCTCCGAGCACGCCAAGCTTTGACCGAGCCTCCACCTAAGCATCACGTCTTTCCCAATCTCTACCGTCCATGCACCATCCTGTCCGACCATGTGCATGCATAAGTGGGAGCGATACGTGCGTGCATATGTGTGCTGTGTGTGTTCGGTGGTGCGTGCATGGGTCGTGTGCATCTGTGTTGGTGGGTGTGTGCTGCATGAGTGAAAATAGTGTTCATACAGTAATCATGCAATATGTTCGTGGTTGTGAAAGGGAGAGAAGGTGATGAAACAACCTTCGTTTGTTTTAAAAAAAAGAGAAATAAAGGAAGTGTGTGCGTATGAGTAACTGTGTTGAACAGTTGTTAATGAAGTGAAACACTATTGCTTTTAGATATTGCAGAAGGATTGTGCGCAAATATCTATTCTGGTCGCTGAACAAATAGTAACCATCTTTTCTTTTCTTGTTGTGTGCAGAAGCAAACGGTTAATTTTTTTGCAGCAGCATCGATCTTCAGCTTCCGTTCTTTTCTCCGTCATTGTGTCCGTTTGTTCGTATTGTACCGACTCCATTCGTGCTTCTTCGTGCTTCGCCGTCAATTTCTTTAGCCACAGAAGGTGAATTAATTTTCACGACTTATATTCTTATACAAGTTTGGTTGATAACTGATTGTTATGTGATGTTGAATTTGGTTGTTAATATAAGTGATAATTAATATGAAATTGAATTTGATATAGGATAGTTAACAATTTAAAATGGATTATATATGTTGAACTTGACCCCTTCATATGTTGAATATTGATTTGTTAAACTTGACCCCTTTAAATGTTAAATAAATTGACATGTAGAAATAGTGTTAACTACACTTTGAACCATTGAATGTATGACTGATGTAGTAATTTGATAATAGACACCAAGTGAAAAACCATAATGTAATAATCTTTAATCTGCATGAAATGATAGTGTGGATTCTAGGAATAATTATATTAATTTGCATAAATAACAAATGTAAATTAATACGATTATTTCGGGATTATTTAAATAAATTGTTGAATTGTTATGTATGGTTGCTATTGCTTGTTTATTTACTTTGACACCATCCAAGTTATCACACTGCAAGTTCCCTTTGCTATGCTTTGATTTTTGAATTGAAATGGAATCGGGTTGAAATGATAAACATCCAAATATTCTTGACTTTGAATAGAAATTGATAAAACCCGATTGGTCAATAATTTGATTTGAAATAAAATAAGGATTTTATTTGAATGAAAATAAAGTTTTGAAATAAAACTGGAATTTAAATTTTGATGAAAGAACGTTGTGTAAAATTTATGGATTAATAATTAAAGTTGGAATTGTTAATAATTAAGTTTTGAAATTACTTGATAATTGAATAAGATTGAATTGTTTAAAATTTAAACTAAATTGAGTTCTTTAATAAGTGAATTTGAACTTCTTGAATAAGTGAAATTAAGCTGCTTTATTTATTGAGTTTGGTAATTTGTAATTAAGTAAATGAATAAGTGGAATTGAATTTCTTTAACAAGAAATAAAATGCGTTTTATTGAAACAAATGTAAGTCTTGTAACTTAAAAACTTAATTTGACAAATTTAACTTAATTAAATTTGTAAGCTTCGATATAATAAGTTGAACGTAAGTAATTGATTTAATGAATTAGAGGTTAAATGGAAATATCTTTAGAAGATAAATTAACTTAACGAGCATTGAACGTAAATGATAAATGAGTTTAAATTTATTTTAAATGATTATGGAATGAAACTTGTATTCGAATTCAAATGGATATTTGAATTGTTTAAAACAAATCTTGAAATTGAATTATAGAGTTTGAAATGGATTTGTAAGTTATGAAAAATAAAATTTTGGAAATTGTTTAGAAAGGCAAATGAAATGTTGATTTACAAATTTTTATCGAATTTGAATTTGATTTGGTTTTGAAATTTATTAAACGACCAATCGGTAAAATAATTACGAAGGTTATTAAAGAGACCGGAATCGGTTAGGGACATAATCACTGTCTAAACTGAATACCACTTTAATAACTATACGTAGAGAGTGATCCAGAATGAAGTGGTTAGAATGACGTACGTCGATGATCGAAGAAAGGGAACGATAATGGATGACCATGACACTTGTGTCAAATTGGAAATGACTAAAACAGGAGCCGTGCCGGGCCAAATGGGATTAGCTACCTCGAGCGAACACACTTCTTCGTAAACTACTCATTACTTGTGATTGATCGGTGCGCACCCTTGATTTGGGAGTGTTGTTTCGCGGTGTTGCGATCGTTGCGACGATGCGTTATCACCAGTCCGGATCAGGCAAACGGTAGTGTCACTACCTTGGGTATTGCCTCATGTGCCTTGTCATACTTGTAGCCCTATACGTGACCACTACGAATTTGTCTTGTATTATACCTATGGAGTACTCCCTGATAGCCCACTAGTTTACGGTGGAGTTTGCAGTGCTGTATAGACTATGATGCTTATATAAATGTGTTAAGGGGAATAATGGTGACACCTTTACACTATCTTGATATTTTACTTTACTGTTAGACATTTTCTATATATCGTACAATATTATGTATAAATAATTTAACGGATCCTGAAAGATGGTTATTCCATTCATCTTTGAGTTATTGTTATTTCCAATTCTGAATCATATTATCTGTATAAGAATATATGTCCTGATTCGAGTGGTTGTTTGTGCTTATGCTCGGATCAGACTAAGGATTGCTGTTGCTGTTCTATTTGGAGCTGAAGACTGAAGACTATCATCATATTTATCTTATCAGTATTGTTTTTTCTATTTGGACACTATTGGACATCTATGTTGTTCTATTTCATTTTATTTGAGACATTGTTGTATTTATGGGTAGCTTCATGAACTACTCTTATGACTATGTTGTAATTCCACTGCACTATTCTGTTATGTTATATTTTCTGTGATTCTGTGATGCTTCTCATTTATATACATATACTCCATTAATGATTCGTGTTTTGTACTATTTAAGTTGACATGTGTGGATTATTGTCAATTTAAATGGTCTAAATATACGAGTTGTTACAGTTGGTATCAGAGCATTGGTTCCCGAAAACCTTAGCCTGTGGAGTTTTAAGCTCATTAGAGATAGGGTAACCATACCCTAGAATGAGGAGAATCATTTCAGAATCTATCTCCTTTGATTCCATCCTCCTTATCGAATTCGTTTGATTAGAATTTCCTTAAGTTCTATAAAATTTCTATGTTTGATTCTAAATCACTTTTGGTATTCCAGGATGAGTACCAGAAGGAATGCTAAAGGTGGGGGTAGAGGAAAAGCTCCCGTACCACATGTCCCAGCTCCTGCAGTCAAGTTCTCTACTCTAAGCAAGGAATACACCCAGCTTGGCGGCATCAAATTCTCTGGTTCCGAGAGCATCATAGGAGCGCAACAGTGGCTGAAGAGCCTGGAAAGGATCTTCACTGGTCTTGAGATTACTGACGCGCAAAAGTGTCAATTGGCCGCTTGGCAGCTTTAGGATGCGGCACAGGATTGGTGGGAGTCAGTCACCACCCGTACTAACAAGGAAACTATCACCTGGGCTCAGTTTAGGGAGAAATCTATCTGAATTACATCCAAATTTATTCCTTCTATCTCATCAAATTTTAACTCATCTTATATCGCTTGTAAGTAGGGATTCCTTTATGGCTCAGTGGATGCCAGCTGCCGGAAAGGCCCAGCTTTATCGATCATTTATGGACCTCAAGCAGGGCAACATGACTTTCTCCGAGTATGAAATAAAGTTTAACGAACTCTCCAAGTTCGGACCTGGCTTGATTGATACATCACTACTGAAGAATGAGAAATTCATCCATGGAGCACGTCCAGAGTATTACGATCTCCTCACAGCTCATGTCCATGGCACTTTCACCGAGTTGATGGATTTTGCACTTAGGTATGAAGGAAAGCCGAAGGGAACATCAACCACTAAGGCTCCAGTTACTCAACCATCTTCTAGTCTGGCTGGGAAGAGGAAGTTAAACTTTGAGCAACAGAAGAAGAACTGGCAGAAGACAACCGGGCTTGGGTATTCTCAGAAAAAGCCCATTCACTTATCCTCCATCACTTGTTTCAAGTTCAACCAGAAGGGTCACTATGCCAACAGTTGTCCAACACCTACCAGTGGCGCCATTCCTCCACCTCGAGATACCAGGAACAACCTCTGCCATGTCTGTTTGCAGCCTGGCCATTTCAAGAAGGATTGTTCCTTGTATCAAAAGGGCAAGACAACTGGAGTATTTGCTATGACTTCTTCCACCCGTGATCCACCTACCTCACCTGCTCCTAGTGATACCCAAGGTACATTACAGAGTACTTTTATGTTGCATACCTTACCTGTTAGAGTTCTATTTGACACCGGAGCAACACATAGTTTCATATCTATTGATTTGTGTAATAAACTTGGATTGGAACCCATTCTTACATCTACTTTCTTATGTGTATCAAACTCGATTGGGGGACCCGCTAACCTATAAAGGGTATGCAAATATGTCACGCTTATGTATGGCATGCACCGTTTCACTTGGAATTTCTATGTCCTTGGATTCGAGGCATTTGATATTTTATTAGGTGTTGATTGGCTACAAAAGTTCGAAGCCATTATCTCTTGCAAAGCTCGAACCGTCTCTCTTATAGACGACAAGTGTATACCTTTAGTTATTAAAGGTAAATAATCACCTCAAGAATGTGCAGGGAGTTTTATATTCTCTCTTGACTCTCATCCGAATGATCTAAGCTCTACTTCAGTCGTTAAATTCTTTTCTGATGTGTTTGGAGAAGTCAATTCTCTACCACCTCCGTGGGAAATCAAATTCCGCATTGATCTTATCCCCGGTGTCGACCAGTAGTTCTCCCTCCAAGGAGAATGGCTCCTAAAGAGAAGGCTGAACTGAATGCTCAAATTGAAGATTTATTTGCCAAAGGCTTGATTCGGCGAAGTCATTCAGAATGGGGTGATGCAGTTGTATTCGTCACAAATCTGATGGCTCTCTCAGAATGTGTGTGGACTATAAAGAGGTAAACAAGCTCACACACAAGAACAGATATCCGATTGTTATCCCACCTTTTGGCAAGGCCGTGACACCAAGAACTTGACTAGGTTCACTATGGATAGCGACGAATTTTGTCCGAGTCCGGATCGAGCCAAAATTAATATGACACGACCAGCTAAGCTATGAGAGTCAACGTTCAAAATCTCAAGTCAATCCAAGTTCGTATGCTCAAGTTACAATCGATGCAAAACTGAATAAAAATAGCCTTCTTCGAGTCGCTCAGTTCGCATCCCTCATGAAAGTCTATTTCGACTCGCTCAGTTCAAATCCATATGGGAAGTGCCTACTTCGACTCGCTCCGCTTCGAGCCACACTTCGACTCGCTCTGCATAAGCCAACTTCGACTCGCTTAGATCGACTCGCTCCGCATAAGCCAACTTTGACTCGCTCAGATCGACTCGCTCCGCATAAGCCAACTTCGACTCGCTCAGATCGACTCAATTCGCATCCATCAGAAGTGCTCCACTTTGACTCGCTCCACATCCTTCAGAAGACAACTGTTCAACTCCATCTGGTTCGACTCCATCAAAGAGCTTCATTTCGACTCGCTCCACTTCGTATCTATCCGAAGTCTTCCACCTCCTATCGATTCGAACAAGACAACACAAATGTCTCGACACGAATGGGACTGCTGCTGAACCGATTCGAAGTGATCGAGTCGAAGAGCGAGTCGAATAGAGCGAGTCGAACCAAATAGCCTACCGAGAATTCCAATTCGTATCGATCATATCTCCTAATCTGCAAGTCCAAATGTTATGAAATTTTCAAAGAAGACTACGTGCATGCTAAAGAATGTCTACGCCAAATTTCCACTCCATTGGATGAAATCTTGATCGATACGAAATCTGTTCGTATCGATCATGGATCAGATCGAAACTTCATGGGCTTGGGCGTGCGGGCCTAGTTACGTGCCAGAGAGGGTCTCCCAAGATCTGAGCGAAATACCAGCCTTCTACACATATAAATAGACCCCTAATGCCAACATAAAAGGGGTTCTTCTTCTCTTTTGAGATCTCCAACGCCCAGAATCTGCCAGATCCAGATCTGAACTCCATTGCTACTGCTACCAACGAATTTCACTGCTGTAAATTGTAACGACCCAGCTTTTTGGACGGTTTAAATCGACATTAAACCACACGTGTCTAATTCAAACCATTCAAAAGGGCGGATTGTTAATGTGGTAAATAAGAAAATAAAAGAAAGAAAACAAAATATAGAATCTCGCAGCGGAACGATAAAATATAATAATCAAATAAACAGTTCATGAAGCTGTTTACAAATATCATTTGATTACACTTTTACAATTCAAAACAGAGTTATACATACATCAGAAATAAACAAATAATGCAGCGGAACACATGATGTAGTGGAATAATTATAATAAATAGTAGAATCATCTCTGTCTTCATCCTCCAAAATAAAATGGTCTTCAATACACTGAAAATACTCAGGCTGACCCGAGCGTAAAGGAAAACACAAAACACTCGAGTCAGAACTAAAATTCTTATGCAAATTAAATCAAAATTAGATGTAATAAGGAATGCAAATAACTACATTTTTGAAGGTTCAAATTTTTGGAAATGTTATTGTTTCCATATTCGAAATACAATAGATTTCACAATAGATCCATTCTAGTAACTTACAAATTTACAGAACAATTCCCAATTAAATTTCATAGTTCAAGAGATTTGATTTATACAAATGTTTCAAAGTTTCAACATTCAATTTTATGGAAACTTCCCAATGTTTCAAAATTTAATTTTGAAAACTTTCAAATAAGGTAACGACGGTTTATTTCTCAAAATCATTTTTTTTGGTTCAAATAGTAAATCTAAACATACTAGTTTTTTTCCTCTCATATAAATACATGAAATTCATGGGTTTTATATCTTTATTCAGTGTTCAAATAATCAATATGAAAATTTATAAGATTACAATAAACTATAAGTTGATAACAAGGATATATCAAAATAAATAAACAAATACACATTCAATCACAATAGCATCCATCACAACATACAGTCAACATTCAAATCAATCAATTCAACAAATCAACCAATTCAATAACATGTCACAGTAATTATTAGTCATCACATATTGGAATTTAGCTATTCAAATTAAACATCAATAAAAATTCCAAACCAACAATCAAAAATTTATCACTATATGACCTGGTTTAACTTGCAAAAAAATTTTAGTATTTCGTGAGTGGGTTTAAACACTGACCTTATGGATTTCCCTTTCTTAGTCGGGTTTGGATCCGCTACTACTTCCTCCTATTGATTTATTTCCTTTCTATCTTAATTTTCTTCTTTTTTTTATAGAAATTTTTGGAAGAGAAGAGAAGTTTGTATAGGTCTGAATTTGAAGAAAAGGATTTGGAAAATGAAGAATGTTTGGAAAAGAAGAAAAAAATTCAAGGAAGATGAAGAATTGAAAAAGAAAACGAAGCTTTAAAAAAGAAGCTTTTAAAAAAGAAGAAGAAGATTTGAAGAATAAGAATAAGAAAAAGCTTTGAAAGAAAAAAAAAGAGAAGAAGGAGATTTGAAGAAGAAGAAAAAATGAAGAAGGAAGAAAATGAAGAGAGGGAAAAAATGAGATGGAAGTTTGTTTGGAGAAATGAAGCTACAGAAGATGAGATTTGTAAAATGAAATGAGGCTACAGAAATGATGATGGAAACAAATGAAAAGCTAATAGAGTATATATAAACAAACTAGGAATTGAAATAAAGTAAAAATATGAACAGCCTTAAAATGGTAGTATTGAAAGAGGTGAAGTAAAGGAATAAATATATCAATAAAGATAAAAATAAATCTTCCGTTTTAAATATGAAATTTCAGGAGAAAGAATTGCCAATGAAAGGAAGCTACAAGAACTAATGATGCATAAGCAAAATAAACTTCAGAAATGGAGAATAGTAAATGCTAATTAGATGGCATGAATATTAATTTGGATGTTCACATTAAAAACGGAAAAACGGAAAAGAAAAGAAAAACTTCAGGTAAAGCATTTGAAAAGAGCAAACGAATAAAGGAGAAACAAATGAAAAGAATGAGGCAATTATTAATTAGAAATAAATCAAATGAGGTTATTACTAATTAATAAGAAACGAATGAGTAGACTAATAATTAAATGGATGCACAAGTGGAGACTACGTTGAGAACTTGAAAACGGAAGAGAGAGAATGCGAGGTGATAATAATGTAAAGCAAATGAAGGGACCGCCTATAACATATAAACAAACCTTTGTGGTCCAAATTCCAAAACTTACTCCAATTAATTCATATCAATAAACCCAAATATACACATATTTACATTATTTAATTCCATATTAAAACATTCGTTTTATGTCAATATATCTGCATACTACATTAACACAATCTATCAATTAACAATCAATCAATCAATTAATCAACCAATCAATCTATATATTTATTTACGTTACTCAAACCAATTTCATTAATTAATGAATATATATCTATCTGTGCACTATAAAAATGATTTACTTTACTTTTCTAATTACTATAACGGTCACATTAATGCAACCAATTTACAAGTTTTAACCATATATAAAATGGAAAAATAAATATATATGAACTTATGTAATTAATGTACAACTGTTAATAAAAGGTAATTTCTAATTGATTCCACAATATTTACAAAACCATGAATCCTCTTATATATTTAAAAGTTTGAATATTAATGTGTGTGTGTGTATATTATTCTAAAATTCAATTTTTTTTATCCACAATCATTCTTGCTTAAAATGAAAGTTTTATTTTTATACGTCTCAAAACATGCAATAATTAATAACAAAAGAAATGAAGGGACCATGTACATTGCACAACCTTTTTGAAATTCAATTTGTGAAACGTAACCAAATTAACTTCATTAACTCAAATAATATTCAAATTTGTATGCATTTAGGTTTTTTTATCTATGCATAATAAATAAAATTACTTACTATAAAAATGAAAACGTTAAATTTGGTTTTCCCAAAATGATCTTTTATTTCCATTTAAAAGATCAATTCTGTTTAACACAAAAGGTGCGTTTCTTTTATTAAATCTATTAATTGCAATCAACGTTTTCTTCTCTTCTAATTGAAATATTTCAATTACATTAATTACAATTACTTATAAAGTTTAATTTCAAAACAGACAACTAAAATGGATGAAAACTAGAATAATTGTTTCCTTTAGTCATTTAAACACGTTTATAAATTTGTTGTTTATACAGCAGAGCTATAAATAACTTACTTAAATAAATTATTTTTCTACTCTTGTAATCCATCTATATGCTAAAACACAGTTCAAATACACATATTTATTTCCTTTAAATCAATCATCCTATTCTTTATTTTAATGAAATTAAACCTACATTCACAAATGAAACATCCATTTTATTTGATATAAATGTTCTTTTCATTAAACCAAATTTCCTTATATTTTCACAAAACATAAGCTACAATTAATTACACCTATTAATTTACAATTTGGTGTCCTCTCTATCATTAATTGAAATTATTCAATTACATTATTTTCAATTGTTTACAAGGGTGAATATCAAAATGGACAAAATAAATGTAATGAGAAATAAAACAATTATTTCCTATCAAATGGTGATTTAAACATATTTATGCACTATTGGATACGAACAGGAATTATACTTTTCTTACCAAATAATAGTTTCTCATCTCTGCAATCAATCTTTCAGCTACCAAACATTTCAAATAAATAAACATATGATTCTTTTTTTAATAAAGAAACATTTATTATTTCTTATTAACATTTATTATTCCAATCAATTGGAAATTTACATTCAAACAATGACAAATATCATTCAAACCTATATTATTAAAATACACACTAACATTTGTTATCATCCTTATATTATTGCAAACATATGTCATTAATAGAAATTTTAATTAAGCTCATAATTTGTATTATAATCTAATTTGTATAAATAAAATCTTAATTTTTTTCTCTAACAATTTTATTCAAAAATCTTATTTAATTTAATGCTTTTAAATGTTTAAAAATACGGGTCGTTATAATCTCCCCCACTCAAAACTTTTCGTCCCCGAAAAGAAACAAGACGGAATCCAAAATATGTTATATTTTATTTAAACAGTCAATTTATAAACAATTAAACCTACATATTTAAGTTTAATAAAAATAAAAAAATAACTCAAATTTTACAAAAAAAAAAGATCTAAGTCTTAAATTGTCGAAAAATTTCGGCAGAGTCTCCTTTGTACAGAGAGGTCCGGAAAAACAATAATATCAATAATTACAATATATGTATCGTATTTCAAAAATAAAACACCCCATAAGCCAAAACAATCAATAATTTCAACATATTATTTATGTTTATTCAATTGATTTCTTTTCACATCATTATTTACCTTTTTATTTATTTTCATTCATTCATACAATGTCTTTTTCTTTCATGTACTTACATAAATTATTTCACAATATTAACTTACGTTTATAACATTTCTTGTACATCAAAATTTTTATTTTGAAATAATTCCATTGAACACTTCCGTTACTTAAGTTTTACTTGTATAATTCCACTACATATTCCTTTGTAACATTTTCAACTTTTAACATTTTGGTAAGTTATATATTTGTTTTATAGAATGAATTTGAACGTTACACAAGTTTATCTTATTCACTTCAGTTAACAAAATGTTCAATAATTATATCTTCTAAATTTTTCATATTTACAAGTTATTTTCAATTTCTTATATATTTCATTAATTACTTAGCATCCAATTCCTTAATTTCGATTTAGAAGTATCCAATTATTAATATAGTCAAGGTTTCCTTCATTACAATAATTGAAATCTCTAATTTATAGAAACTTAAAGAACTAAATGTCGGGTTCATTTCGAATCATATGAAATAATACACACACACACACACACTCATAGCTTTTATATATCAAATCATATTTGGAAATACAAAATTAGGATTTTTTTTATCAAAACTAATATGCAGTAAAACTACTACAGCAGTCTTCCCACTTTAAACTCGAAAATGAACGTCGATGATGCGTGCACTCATCACCAAAATTATTTTCTAGCGACAAAAGAGGGGAGTACATAACTTATTTTCCTTTTAAAAATTCTTTTAAAACATTTCTTTCAAATCACATTTGAGAATATTTATCCAAAATATTTCCAAACAATACTAGTATTATATTTCAAAATCACTTGAAAAACAATTTCAAAATCCCGGAACTTGAGTTCTCAAATTTCCAATTAAATTCATTTTATTTATAAATACTATTTTGCAATCAATATTTATAAAAGTCCACTTCCTATGAAACAAATATATCACATACAACTATTAGTACTTCGAAATCAAGTAAATATTCCAGAACATGACTTCCAAATAGCAATTCCAATTTATTTTTCAAGCATATTACTAAAATAAATTTCCCAAATCATTTAATATCTTTAAAATTATACATTCAAAGAAACACATATAACTTTACTCGAAATATTTATTTGAATCTTCATTTGCAAATCAATCATCTTTAATACTTTAACACTTTACAAAGATTCATCAATGAAATTTCTTACTTCCTTTATAAATACCATTTAAAAGTCTTTGAAATCCTTAAATCCTTTATTTATAAGTTTATTAGTTTTAAATCTCAAAATACTTTTCAAACATCTTTAATAAATCAATAATCATTAACTTTAAAATATATTTATAATATACTTTATCAAATATTTTTATAACTCAATGTTTTAACAAGTTTATCCTCGTTCTTGCAGACTCTAGTCATGCGTTGATCAGGCGCGGGGCTAGACTTCTCCAAGTACTTAGTAGACCTGTCTCAACACCCAGTGAAAATACTTTAAAACATTAAAAATAGATATGGAAAGTACAATCCAAACAAAACAACCAAAACCTTTGTCTAACCATGGATCGCAGATACATAATGGTTACGCCTGGGTCCCCCAGGAAACATCTGTATCCGTAAGCTTTCTCAGCCCTACGAATTTCGCCATGATGACTAGTAGACCGCAGATACACAATGGTTACGCCTAAATCCCCCAGGAAACATCTGTATCCGTAAGCTTTCTCAGCCCTGTGGATTTCGCTACTAATACGACCTATATGGATCACATGATACACAATGGTTACGCCTGAATCCCCCAGGAAACATCCGTACCCCTGGGCCATCCAGCCAGGTGAATTACGCTATGTAGTCGCGCTCGTAAGACCATGGGTAACGCCATGGAATTCGATGGAAACTCAAGTATCATATCCGAAAAACCAAAAATCAGAGAATATCGATAGAATGAATCCACAATGTGGCCACAAAGCGGATATCAAGCAGAAGGCACTTTCCATATCTTTACTTCGAAAATATGTATCATATAGTACCTTTTCAAATCACTTTCAAATATCATACTTATATAAAGTCCATTATATATAAGATTTCATTTTCAAATCAAATACTTTCCAAAATCAATAGTATATCAAATCATACTTATATAGACTTCAATTATATAAGATTTCACTTTTCAAACTGAGTACCTTTTCAAATCCATAGTTTTCGAATCAATTTCATACTTATACAAACCAATTTTTTTATATAAGTTCGATAACTCCCAGATCAAGTATTTAGTAACACAAGGTTCTCAAATTTCAATTTGTTTCAATATCAGTTCAGTTTCAAAATCATATACAATTCCACCAAATTATTTCTTCTCAAATTAAATATCTTCACTTCTAAAGTTTCCAAAATAATAAATTTAGAAAATAAATCCAAATTTCTAAATCCATATAATTTAAGTCAAACAATTCATTTCCAAAATCAAATGTTTTCAAAATCATCTTATATTTATATAAAGTCCATCTTATATAAGGATCAAAATTTTCAAAAATAACTTTCGCTGTACGAAGAGCTATGTAACGTCCCACCTTTTTGTATGCTTAAGCAGACAAACGTGCCAACTTAAACCATACAGAAGGGTGGATTGTTATGGGGTAAATAAGAAAAAGTGGAGAAATAAAAGAAACAAAATAGAATCTTGCAGCGGAACGATAAAATATAATAATCAAATAACAGTTCATGAAGCTGTTTTACAAAACATTTGATTATACTTATACAATACATATCAGAGTTACACATACCAGAGAATGATAATTATGCAGCGGAATACAATGGTGTAGTAGAATATATAACAAATAGTTATAATAAAATATTCGTCTTCGTCCTTCAGGAATAGTGCCTTCAAATCCTGAAATGCTCAGGCTGACCCGAGCGAATTGAAAAGACAAAACACTCGAGTCAGAACTAAAAGATCTTATGTAAGTTAAATCAATGAAATAAATATGAGTGTAAACGGCGTCAGAGATGTTTACGGGGTTTGACATCTCCTATCCAGTGTCTAACGTGAGTGCAGTAACTTAAGAAATGTTCGGGATTCACATCTCTTAAGGATCCGTTAAACTATCTACTATGTAGTAATATTCGCTATATACAGTAGTGTCTAATCAGTAAAGTATAATCATATAGAAAATAGCGTTAAGGGGATGGAGAACCTTAACGCGGTCGGATCTTAAAATCATAATCGTAGTAAAGCTCGATATGGTAGGTGACACGGCACAACTAGGCAATGCCAAGGTAGATATACCAATTACGCACACGGACTGATGGATACGCATAGCAGCCACTACCGTTCCACCTCGAACAACATTCCCAAATCGGAGGTTGGCCATCTAGTCAAATCACAAGTAAGAGTATAATATCGAAGAAATGTGTCCGAGAAGAGGTGCTACCTCACTGGTCCGAGATCGCTCCTGTTTTAGCCACCTTATGCCAACTCACGGGAGTTGGGTCCACGTATATACCTTAGGATCGTCGCCACCATCCTACTTCATTCTGGAAACTCCACCGCGTACACAGTTGTCAAAGTGGTTTTCGGTATCGACAGAGAGTATGTCCATATCCGATCCCGGTCTCTTTAACAACCAATCGTTATTATAACACCGTGGTCATTTACAAATATATATACTTTTAAAACACAATCATTGCCCTTTCAAAACATATTCTTTATTTCAAAATAGTATATATTTTAAAACCAAAATATTTTTACCATTTCAAACCCAAATTATCAATGTATTATTTCCATTTCAAAACCCAATTCAATAATATATCATTTCCATTTCCAAAACAATTCAATAATATCTTATTTAAATAAAACCAAATTTCCAATCACTAATCTTTCTTAAATTTAGATAACTTGAAATATTCTTTTAAATCATCTTAAACCCAAACCACATTTTGAAGTTGTATTTCTAAATTTTCAATTTCAATAGGTTTCAAATCCATATATTCACAGATAATTCTTAAATAAGTTCTATTTCAAATAAATTCATTTTTCAAACCATATTACTTTCAAAGTTATAACAATTTCAAAAACCAATACTTTGAAAACAAATATACCTTAATTTCAATAAAACATTTCAATTTGATATATTTCAAGACTTTAAATATTTCCAAAATTCCCAACCAAATATGATAATCTTATATATACCTTAATTCAATTTACTATTATTTAGTTTAGAAATATTTATTTAATAAATTCAATATCACTTAAATAAAGCTCAAACTTGAAATATTTGTAAATCAAACTTAAAACATCATCAAGTTATACATAGCTTAAATTTTTAAAATTTAACCATATATAAAATAATATTTATATAATATCAAAATTAGTATATATATAAACCCTTATTTCCCAAAACCCATAGAAAATCACTTTAAAATATTTTATATATAGACCACGGTGCCTGTATATAATTTTCTATCCTATGGTCAAGTGATACAGATATTTATCATTTCAATCCGTAATTTTAAGAATAAAGGTCTACGGTTATATATCATTTCAAACCGCAATCCCGAATGGAATGAAAAATGCATAATAACTTGCAGTTTATATCAAATATAGCATCCATTCATCCAAATATCAATGAACAACCATTTATTACAATCATCATCCAATTTAAACAAAACATCAATATAAAGCATATAAAATATAACAGGCATCAACAAATAGTTTATATTCAATAAAAAATTAATAACTTTCAACTGGCAGTTTATATGCAACGAATAAATTAATTAACAATTAATTGGCAGTTTTAAATGCAATGAATAAATAAATTAACACTTAATTACGATGAATGCAATTAACTGAGATAATGATGAAATATATGCCAAACAGCTATAAATAAATTTCTAAACACATCATACATGAATTTAACAAACATAGGAAATCTTAGAAGTTGTGAGTGGGTTAAAACACTCACCTTTTGAATTTAAATCGAATTTAAATTCAATTTAAACCCAAAAATTTGACCGTCTCAGAATTCGTCCAAACCATTGTCATCAGGTCCGAAATTTCAATACGATCCTAACAAAAAAAACCGCGCGTGAAACGGAGTTCGTATGTGAAAGATATAGCGATTATTGTGATTGAATTTAAATTTTAAAAAAAAAAAAGAGAACACATTCACATACTTGCCACGTCATCATCTTCAGAAACCCAAGCACGCTCCAGTAACGCACGCGCCTCTCTTCGCAGTTAGCACCCACGCTCCGCTCCCTTTGACCATCAAATACAAACGTCTCCAACCACCTGGCCGCCTCCAACCACCACCATCTCGAAGCCCATGCCGAGCCGCCTCCATTCCCCCTTATGCGCGCCACTCACTTGGCCTACGGAGGCCGCCGCCGCCGTTGAACTATAGGGTTTCGAAACCCTAAATCAAAAAATCACGACGATCTGGCCGTCGAATCGACGAACGAACCATATAGATCGACTTCCCTCGGCTCTCTCTTCAAAACCCAGAAACAGTTTGACGATCCGACAAAGTTCATCGTCGAGCGATGAACGGCCGAAACTTCTTCGATTTTTTTACTGGTCAGAGGAAGAACCAAAATGAAAAACGAATTTCACCAGAAAACTAAGCTGTTTGAGAGCTTCAATATATATTATTTTGAGATTTTTTTGAGGACTTTGAATTTTTTTGACTCTGATTTTGAAATGGATCTGAATCTGAAATTTTATCTGTCATTGAGAAGGAGAAGGAGCTGAAGAAATTTTACGCACAGACAAATGAGAATAGGCGGAGGCTAGGGTTTAGCGGGGATACTTAGACAGAATTTAAAATAGAAGAGATGGATCGGGTTGAATACGCGCTAACGACAAAGTGGCCCAAAAAGACCGTTTTGTCTCCGGAACGAAATTGGGTAAACCCATATATCAAAATAGGTGTTTTAAAATATTTTAAACGCAATGGAAAAGGTTTCAAGTCCAAATTCCATCGTATATAGAAGTTATGCTAAAACAATATTTTTCCAAATTTCTTTCAATTGATTTCAATTGCATAAATTTCAAGGCGTTTCGATTCCGTACGATCAAACGACAAGTCCGATTGCTACGAAACTTGAAACATTATTATAATTCTCCGTTACGGATCCGATGAAACTGGTTTCGTCGAAATCCGAGTCAATGGCCAAAATTGCTATTTTTATATTAATTAAATAAATTAAAATTTATTATTAAATCAACTTCCAAATTTTAAATTTTAAACTCACAAATTTTATCACCTTATATTTCTCAATTATTTACAATGATTTAAACAAATCTTTATGTCCATTTTAGAGTTGATAAATCTATAAATTGTAGTGTCAAATCTTCTATTTCATTATATTCAAAATTATTAATTAAGTTCCCAAAATTTCTATTAAATTAAATATCAATGATTATTCCATCTATAAATTTTTAAGTAGATGGATTCAATGTTGGGTTCAAAACTATTATTTTAATATTCTTGAATTTCAGTTTAAATCTCTATTAACGTAAAATTTAACACTTAATTCCAATTAAATTTCAATGACCAAATTTCCTAATTTAACTTCAATTAAATAAACAAATCTTAATTCCCATTCTTATTATTCAAACAAATTATTATCCTATAAACATATTTAACCTTTGGTTATGTTTTGTTACATAAATCTTCCAATTTCACCTTTATTCGTATTAACTCTTTTATTTCCACTTTTTGTGAAATAACTACCCTATCCAATATATGACGCTAAATTTATTTCCTTGCATTAATTTACACCTATTTACATTAATTAGAATAAATATTATATTCCTAAATGTACTTCTATCAATTAAATGCATTAATTAAGGTTTTAAAATACTTTACGTTCTAAAAAAATTTACAACATTAAATTTACATTCAATTAATTACTTTACATACTTTACGTGTTAATTTCTCAATTAACTTAATTTGAACTTATTTCCCAATTTATCAATTACTACTTAAAGTAAATTTACGCTTCTAAAAATTTACATTCCCACTTCCGTTACTATACTATTAATTATTAGAGTAACATTTATTATAAATAATAACATCATAATTGCTTAACATTTAAATGAACTTTAATTCCAAATAAATTCATTGACCAAATTAATTAGGTAATTTATAATAGTTGTTATTACCCTTAAATTTATTTCCAAATAACGTACTACCTTATTACCTAAATTTACGAACAAATACCGTTACAATGTTCAATTGCATAAATCAATTTAATCCTTTCCTTTATCCCTTATATGCCATTACAATTAAATGTTGGCATTTATTCCCATACTACCGATGCATTCACTTACGTTCTATCCAAACATTCATTTAGATTTTATATCCATTAATTTATTCAATATTGACATCCACTTACTCAAATTTACTTCCATTTGTATAGTTGCAATTAAATTCAGTTATTATTTCATTAATACTATTTCCAATTTATTTCTTCCAGCATTAATTACACAATCAAGTTTAATTAACCAATTATAATGGTTTCCACTATTTCTTCAATTGGATTTCATTCCAATTGTCAAGAATTTATTTTATTTACCAATGCAACCTTTAATTTCTAACATTCGCTCCAATATAAATTATAATATTTTCATTTCTTTCTACATTAAATTACAAAAATCAATTTAAATTAACAAATTAAATGGTCGAAATTTACGGGTCGTTACACTCTCCCCCACTCAAAACTTTTCGTCCCCGAAAAGAAAAAGAAGGGAAAAGAAGAATTAAATAAACCATACATCCTATTCAAAATATTAACTTTATTATTACTTTAAATAAAATATACCCATTTTATAATCATTAAATCTTTTTATACTTAAATAAATAAAGTTTGGAAAAACATTTTCAAAATATTTTCTAAGCCAAAATTTTACGGAAAATTTCGGCAGAGTCTCCTTTGTACGGAGAGACTCGGGAGAAAATGTAATATCAAATATAACAAAATATCATATATAGTATATCCCAATACGGAAGAATATATAAAATGGCGCTATAAAACCGTAATCCGAGAACGTACCTATTTGTCGGGCAAACAACGCTTAATTATGAAACCAAAAGCAGTAGCAATTGCTTCCATAACCTGCATTTCACTTATTAAATCCAAAGGGTTAACAATTTATATAAAGTGAAATATTTAAGTGGTTTCAATCACTAACAACAAATCAATACAACAACCATCAATTTCACAAACAGCATACACACACAAATACGAACAACCATTCAATCAACAAACAAATAGTTGTTCGGTTTCAGAACTTTTAAATTGTACGGAATGAAGAATAAACCATCGAGTGTGTCATTTACTCAACAGTCTCAGATTAAACACAATGGATTTTTCATCCATCCCAACAAAATTAAAGTTTCCTTACCCAACAACCACAACCACGACAAACAACAATTTCAGCAATAGTTTTAGTCTATTCTTATTCATTCCATTCATACGTTTGTTGTTTGATTCTTTTTATTCATATAACGGTTTATCTTTTTATTTTCATTGTATTTCTTCCAACTTCTATTTAGAAATTACTTTAACCCTTTCAGTTTACAATTTCTCTTATTTATATTACATTCATTTATAATTGTATGACCTCATCTATTTACACTTTAATTACTTAAGTTTATAATCATCTATTTGTCATACTTACCTTTAACTATATTTACTTGGTAAAATTTCAATTATACTTAAGCTTATAACATTAAATTCCCATTTAACAGCAATTTCATTGAATACTTTCATTATTTCAAATTTTTACTTGTATAATATTCTATTACAATTTAAACACTTCAACTTTTAATATTTGGTAAGTTACATATGCTTTTAAGGATGTAATTAAAAGTTATACAAATTTATCTCATTTCTTTCAATTAATTCATTGTTCAATACTTTTTCTTTAGTTTTTAAGTTACACATTTCAACTTTCTTTTAAACTCATTTATAACTTAGCATTAAATTTCATATTTCATTAAAGGTTCCAATTATTAATTACTTATATTTCATTTCACTAACATAATTGAAACTATTAATTAACGGAAACTAAAGAACTAAATACCGGATTTTATTTAAAAATCATTTTAAATTAATAGATAGATGTATATACTTGCAACATATGTCTCTAATTATATTTAAAACAATTTAAAATTTATATTTGTTTATCAAAATAAATCTGCAGAAAAACTACTACAGTGGCCTTCCCTCTTCGAAACTCAAAAATGAATGTCGATGATGCGTGCACTCATCACCGAAATTATTTTCCAGCGACAGAGAGGGGAGTACAGAACTTATCTCTTTCCAAAATTTTCTTTAAAACAATTCTTTCAAATTATGTTGAAATATTTATATCAGAAGATACTTCTAACAATATTATTATTATATTCCAAAATCAATTGAAAGAAGTCTTCAAAAACCCCAGAACTTAAGCTCTAAATTTCCAGTTTTTATTTATTTTATTTTCAACTTAGTTTCAACGATTATTTATATTTTCATTACCTAACACCCAATCTATAGCAACCAAATATATATCTATATAAAATATTTTACTTTATATATAGAAAATATAATAGGCAAAATTATTTCATTCACCTATATTAAAACAAATATTATGTCGGTCTGTCCTATTAAGTGTTTAGCAATCCCTATTGATGTCATAGCGTCCCATGCACCAACCAGAATTTATAAATACAAAACGGAACAGATTAACACAATATTAAAACCTTTTTATAACACTAACAAATACGCTCTCTCATATATATACACTCAGCGACTCCCATAGGGTATTACTACCCTATTAATAAAGAGTCAGACCCCACAAAGCTAAGGTTTATCGCTAAACCAAAGCTCTGATACCAACTGTAACGTCCCACCTTTTTGTATGCTTAAGCAGACAAACGTGCCAACTTAAACCATACAGAAGGGTGGATTGTTATGGGGTAAATAAGAAAAAGTGGAGAAATAAAAGAAACAAAATAGAATCTTGCAGCGGAACGATAAAATATAATAATCAAATAACAGTTCATGAAGCTGTTCTACAAAACATTTGATTATACTTATACAATACATATCAGAGTTACACATACCAGAGAATGATAATTATGCAGCGGAATACAATGGTGTAGTAGAATATATAACAAATAGTTATAATAAAATCTTCGTCTTCGTCCTTCAGGAATAGTGCCTTCAAATCCTGAAATGCTCAGGCTGACCCGAGCGAATTGAAAAGACAAAACACTCGAGTCAGAACTAAAAGATCTTATGTAAGTTAAATCAATGAAATAAATATGAGTGTAAACGGCGTCAGAGATGTTTACGGGGTTTGACATCTCCTATCCAGTGTCTAACGTGAGTGCAGTAACTTAAGAAATGTTCGGGATTCACATCTCTTAAGGATCGGTTAAACTATCTACTATGTAGTAATATTCGCTATATACAGTAGTGTCTAATCAGTAAAGTATAATCATATAGAAAATAGCGTTAAGGGGATGGAGAACCTTAACGCGGTCGGATCTTAAAATCATAATCGTAGTAAAGCTCGATATGGTAGGTGACACGGCACAACTAGGCAATGCCAGGGTAGATATACCAATTACGCACACGGACTGATGGATACGCATAGCAGCCACTACCGTTCCACCTCGAACAACATTCCCAAATCGGAGGATGGCCATCTAGTCAAATCACAAGTAAGAGTATAATATCGAAGAAATGTGTCCGAGAAGAGGTGCTACCTCACTGGTCCGAGATCGCTCCTGTTTTAGCCACCTTATGCCAACTCACGGGAGTTGGGTCCACGTATATACCTTAGGATCGTCGCCACCATCCTACTTCATTCTGGAAACTCCACCGCGTACACAGTTGTCAAAGTGGTTTTCGGTATCGACAGAGAGTATGTCCATATCCGATCCCGGTCTCTTTAACAACCAATCGTTATTATAACACCGTGGTCATTTACAAATATATATACTTTTAAAACACAATCATTGCCCTTTCAAAACATATTCTTTATTTCAAAATAGTATATATTTTAAAACCAAAATATTTTTACCATTTCAAACCCAAATTATCAATGTATTATTTCCATTTCAAAACCCAATTCAATAATATATCATTTCCATTTCCAAAACAATTCAATAATATCTTATTTAAATAAAACCAAATTTCCAATCACTAATCTTTCTTAAATTTAGATAACTTGAAATATTCTTTTAAATCATCTTAAACCCAAACCACATTTTGAAGTTGTATTTCTAAATTTTCAATTTCAATAGGTTTCAAATCCATATATTCACAGATAATTCTTAAATAAGTTCTATTTCAAATAAATTCATTTTTCAAACCATATTACTTTCAAAGTTATAACAATTTCAAAAACCAATACTTTGAAAACAAATATACCTTAATTTCAATAAAACATTTCAATTTGATATATTTCAAGACTTTAAATATTTCCAAAATTCCCAACCAAATATGATAATCTTATATATACCTTAATTCAATTTACTATTATTTAGTTTAGAAATATTTATTTAATAAATTCAATATCACTTAAATAAAGCTCAAACTTGAAATATTTGTAAATCAAACTTAAAACATCATCAAGTTATACATAGCTTAAATTTTTAAAATTTAACCATATATAAAATAATATTTATATAATATCAAAATTAGTATATATATAAACCCTTATTTCCCAAAACCCATAGAAAATCACTTTAAAATATTTTATATATAAACCACGGTGCCTGTATATAATTTTCTATCCTATGGTCAAGTGATACAGATATTTATCATTTCAATCCGTAATTTTAAAAATAAAGGTCTAAGGTTATATATCATTTCAAACCGCAATCCCGAATGGAATGAAAAATGCATAATAACTTGCAGTTTATATCAAATATAGCATCCATTCATCCAAATATCAATGAACAACCATTTATTACAATCATCATCCAATTTAAACAAAACATCAATATAAAGCATATAAAATATAACAGGCATCAACAAATAGTTTATATTCAATAAAAAATTAATAACTTTCAACTGGCAGTTTATATGCAACGAATAAATTAATTAACAATTAATTGGCAGTTTTAAATGCAATGAATAAATAAATTAACACTTAATTACGATGAATGCAATTAACTGAGATAATGATGAAATATATGCCAAACAGCTATAAATAAATTTCTAAACACATCATACATGAATTTAACAAACATAGGAAATCTTAGAAGTTGTGAGTGGGTTAAAACACTCACCTTTTGAATTTAAATCGAATTTAAATTCAATTTAAACCCAAAAATTTGACCGTCTCAGAATTCGTCCAAACCAGTGTCATCAGGTCCGAAATTTCAATACGATCCTAACAAAAAAAACCGCGCGTGAAACGGAGTTCGTATGTGAAAGATATAGCGATTATTGTGATTGAATTTAAATTTTAAAATAAAAAAAAAAGAGAACACATTCACATACTTGCCACGTCATCATCTTCAGAAACCCAAGCACGCTCCAGTAACGCACGCGCCTCTCTTCGCAGTTAGCACCCACGCTCCGCTCCCTTTGACCATCAAATACAAACGTCTCCAACCACCTGGCCGCCTCCAACCACCACCATCTCGAAGCCCATGCCGAGCCGCCTCCATTCCCCCTTATGCGCGCCACTCACTTGGCCTACGGAGGCCGCCGCCGCCGTTGAACTATAGGGTTTCGAAACCCTAAATCGAAAAATCACGACGATCTGGCCGTCGAATCGACGAACGAACCATATAGATCGACTTCCCTCGGCTCTCTCTTCAAAACCCAGAAACAGTTTGACGATCCGACAAAGTTCATCGTCGAGCGATGAACGGCCGAAACTTCTTCGATTTTTTTACTGGTCAGAGGAAGAACCAAAATGAAAAACGAATTTCACCAGAAAACTAAGCTGTTTGAGAGCTTCAATATATATTATTTTGAGATTTTTTTGAGGACTTTGAATTTTTTTGACTCTGATTTTGAAATGGATCTGAATCTGAAATTTTGTCTGTCATTGAGAAGGAGAAGGAGCTGAAGAAATTTTACGCACAGACAAATGAGAATAGGCGGAGGCTAGGGTTTAGCGGGGATACTTAGACAGAATTGAAAATAGAATAGATGGATCGGGTTGAATACGCGCTAACGACAAAGTGGCCCAAAAAGACCGTTTTGTCTCCGGAACGAAATTGGGTAAACCCATATATCAAAATAGGTGTTTTAAAATATTTTAAACGCAATGGAAAAGGTTTCAAGTCCAAATTCCATCGTATATAGAAGTTATGCTAAAACAATATTTTTCCAAATTTCTTTCAATTGATTTCAATTGCATAAATTTCAAGGCGTTTCGATTCCGTACGATCAAACGACAAGTCCGATTGCTACGAAACTTGAAACATTATTATAATTCACCGTTACGGATCCGATGAAACTGGTTTCGTCGAAATCCGAGTCAATGGCCAAAATTGCTATTTTTATATTAATTAAATAAATTAAAATTTATTATTAAATCAACTTCCAAATTTTAAATTTTAAACTCACAAATTTTATCACCTTATATTTCTCAATTATTTACAATGATTTAAACAAATCTTTATGTCCATTTTAGAGTTGATAAATCTATAAATTGTAGTGTCAAATCTTCTATTTCATTATATTCAAAATTATAAATTAAGTTCCCAAAATTTCTATTAAATTAAATATCAATGATTATTCCATCTATAAATTTTTAAGTAGATGGATTCAATGTTGGGTTCAAAACTATTATTTTAATATTCTTGAATTTCAGTTTAAATCTCTATTAACGTAAAATTTAACACTTAATTCCAATTAAATTTCAATGACCAAATTTCCTAATTTAACTTCAATTAAATAAACAAATCTTAATTCCCATTCTTATTATTCAAACAAATTATTATCCTATAAACATATTTAACCTTTGGTTATGTTTTGTTACATAAATCTTCCAATTTCACCTTTATTCGTATTAACTCTTTTATTTCCACTTTTTGTGAAATAACTACCCTATCCAATATATGACGCTAAATTTATTTCCTTGCATTAATTTACACCTATTTACATTAATTAGAATAAATATTATATTCCTAAATGTACTTCTATCAATTAAATGCATTAATTAAGGTTTTAAAATACTTTACGTTCTAAAAAAATTTACAACATTAAATTTACATTCAATTAATTACTTTACATACTTTACGTGTTAATTTCTCAATTAACTTAATTTGAACTTATTTCCCAATTTATCAATTACTACTTAAAGTAAATTTACGCTTCTAAAAATTTACATTCCCACTTCCGTTACTATACTATTAATTATTAGAGTAACATTTATTATAAATAATAACATCATAATTGCTTAACATCAATTGCTATATGGGATTGAACATCTTTGCTTACTAAAAGGTTTTGAATTTAGAATAGTTTTGTATATAAAATAGTTTGAAAAAAAGTTTTGTGAAATAGTTTTGTAAATAAAATAGTTTAAAATAGTTTGTTTTAAGAAGAATAAAAGAAAAATAGTTTGAAAATGGTTTTAAATTGATAGTAGTTTTGCATAAAAGAAAAATTCCAATTAAATTATAAAGATATCCAACCCAACAACTTCCAATTTCAGCGTCAAGTATAGAATATAAGATGTACATACGTCATCATTTCGCAAAATCACATTCGATCGCTCGCTCAATCACACAAGTTCGCTTTCGAACTAGTATTGTCCATTCGACTTCCCTAATGCGGACTTCGATATGGTTTGTTGACTAGAAGTCATCAGTCTCCTTGCATAGCCATATACTATGATAGAGAATTCTAGAATCAAGCCAAAAATCCATATTGAATATTCGCCATCAAGAATTGAATGAAAAATCCGAACATGAAATGGTGTAATCCACCTCGAACTTGTGTACTCAAATCTAGATCAAATTAATTATGCGAATAAAACAGTATACGTACAACTTATGTATCTATTCCAACTTGTTTCATCACAATTACATTTAAATTTAAATTCATTATTAATGTCATTAATTAACACAAATATCACTTCTTACTTTATTCACAAAATTTCTCTATTTAATATAAAACATTAATATATTCATTCTCATAACATTGCTCATATTTCTCTTCAATTTTAAATTCAAACATTTCCACATGTAATATTTCTCATTTAATACTACATTTATTGCAACATCCATTTATTTCATAAACAATTTACAGGTTGTGACTTTATTTATAATCATTTCACTTTTAGTTCATATTTGTTTATTCAATTAGTTTTTAATTTTATTTATGACACATTTCATAAATTTTAATTAAGTTTATAAACAAATTTTTGTTCAATTTAATCTCATTTACAACATTTCCTTAATCACAATTTTAATTTAAACATTTCAAGGCTTAAAGTTCACACTTGTATATTATTACATTACATGCCAATAATGTATACAACAATTATATTCATTTACTAAACATTGATTTAACAATTTAACCTTATTTCACTTGCTTTCACATTAAGGTTACCAAATTCAACTACATAGTTTAACACAGTAACTAAGTTTGAACATATATATTAATACAGTAGTTTCGACAATTCAAAATATCCAGTTATTCTATTTTATTTCAATAGTTGAAACTACCAAATCAACGAAACAACAAGATTCATACAACAAAACATTTCAATTTCAATTTCATAACAAATATCCTAATTATTCACTTTATGTCCTTTAATACACTATTATAAACTAGTGTTTAGTTCATAAATTCAATCAACAATAATAACCAATGTTTATAAACCAACTAAATACAAAAAAATCAACCATAAATGATAATAACTAAATATTACCATTTCATATATCAAACACATTACAAATAACTATATAAGTTATAAAAATTTATTCCTTTACATATATATCATATAATATTAGGAAAAATAATTTCATTTCAAAACTTATATAAAACATTTTTATAACACTAACAAATACGCGCTCTTGTATATACACTCAGACAACTCATTCTAGGGTATTACTACCCTATCTCTAATGAGTTAACCCTAACAGGCTAAGGTATGTCTAAACCAAAGCTCTGATACCAACTGTAACGACCCACCTTTTTGGACGGTTTAAATCGACATTAAACCACACGTGTCTAATTCAAACCATTCAAAAGGGTGGATTGTTAATGGGGTAAATAAGAAAATAAAAGAAAGAAAACAAAATATAGAATCTCGCAGCGGAACGATAAAATATAATAATCAAATAAACAGTTCATGAAGCTGTTTACAAATATCATTTGATTACACTTTTACAATTCAAAACAGAGTTATACATACATCAGAAATAAACAAATAATGCAGCGGAACACATGATGTAGTGGAATAATTATAATAAATAGTAGAATCATCTCTGTCTTCATCCTCCAAAATAAAATGGTCTTCAATACACTGAAAATACTCAGGCTGACCCGAGCGTAAAGGAAAACACAAAACACTCGAGTCAGAACTAAAATTCTTATGCAAATTAAATCAAAATTAGATGTAATAAGGAATGCAAATAACTACATTTTTGAAGGTTCAAATTTCTGGAAATGTTATTGTTTCCATATTCAAAATACAATAGATTTCACAATAGATCCATTCTAGTAACTTACAAATTTACAGAACAATTCCCAATTAAATTTCATAGTTCAAGAGATTTGATTTATAAAAATGTTTCAAAGTTTCAACATTCAATTTTATGGAAACTTCCCAATGTTTCAAAATTTAATTTTGAAAACTTTCAAATAAGGTAACGACGGTTTATTTCTCAAAATCATTTTTTTGGGTTCAAATAGTAAATCTAACCATACTAGTTTTTTTCCTCTCATGTAAATACATGAAATTCATGGGTTTTATATCTTTATTCAGTGTTCAAATAATCAATATGAAAATTTATAAGATTACAATAAACTATAAGTTGATAACAAGGATATATCAAAATAAATAAACAAATACACATTCAATCACAATAGCATCCATCACAACATACAGTCAACATTCAAATCAATCAATTCAACAAATCAACCAATTCAATAACATGTCATAGTAATTATTAGTCATCACATATTGGAATTTAGCTATTCAAATTAAACATCAATAAAAATTCCAAACCAACAATCAAAAATTTATCACTATATGACCTGGTTTAACTTGCAATAAAATTTTAGTATTTCGTGAGTGGGTTTAAACACTGACCTTATGGATTTCCCTTTCTTAGTCGGGTTTGGATCCGCTACTACTTCCTCCTATTGATTTATTTCCTTTCTATCTTAATCTTCTTCTTTTTTTTACAGAAATTTTTGGAAGAGAAAGAGAAGTTTGTATAGGTCTGAATTTGAAGAAAAGGATTTGGAAAATGAAGAATGTTTGGAAAAGAAGAAAAAAATTCAAGGAAGATGAAGAATTGAAAAAGAAAACGAAGCTTTAAAAAAAGAAGCTTTTAAAAAAGAAGAAGAAGATTTGAAGAATAAGAATAAGAAAAAGCTTTGAAAGAAAAAAAAGAGAGAAGAAGGAGATTTGAAGAAGAAGAAAAAATGAAGAAGGAAGAAAATGAAGAGAGGGAAAAAAATGAGATGGAAGTTTGTTTGGAGAAATGAAGCTACAGAAGATGAGATTTGTAAAATGAAATGAGGCTACAGAAATGATGATGTAACAACCCGCATATCTATCGATTCTATATTTAAATATTTTATTTAAATATTTTATCGTTAGTCGGATGTTAGTCCGAAAAGCTACTTTTTGCATACGGTCAAATTAGGACTCGAGACCACCCCCATTGAGTTCAAAATGACGTTTGCGATCTTTTTGAGTGTAAACATCGATATGTTTGGAGATAGTGAAATTTTCGACACTTTTTCCCGCCTTTGACTTTGGTTTGGACTGCACCCCTTTAGTTCAGCCCAACCCTCTTCCTCATTTGTTCAAACACTTCAAGCTTTGTCAAAAATGGTGGTGGGAAAGAGAAATTAAAACTCCCAACTCAAATTCTATTGCAAATCCGAGATTCAACATCAAATTCAAGTAGAAGATTGTGGATTCAAGCTTTGGATTGCTTCTCCTTGCTTTCAATCTTCATCTTCATCAATTTCGTGGAAAAGGTGAGATTTTTGATCTCACATCTTGCCTATATCTATCTTGGACTGTTGGGAATGATCCCCTATTGCATTTGCATCAACATTTGCATTTGGTTTGGATTGGATTGACGAAAAACTTCAATTTTCAGCGTTTTGGTGATTTTTCTGGCCTTAAGTCGTTTCTGGCCATCCCTAGGTCGTCCACGAGTTAACTCCTTAGGTCGTCCAGGCTGCTAGCTCGCGTGTTGAAAAGTCTCTAACTTCTTAGGTCGTTGCCGACCTATAACCCCCAGGCGAAATGTTAGGTCTTCGCTCTTAAGTCTTAGGTCGTTGCCGACCTATAATCTCCAGGCAAAACCTTAGGTCGTTGCCGACCTATAGTCCCCAGGCAAAGTTAAGTCGTTCGCGAGTTAAACCTTAAGTCTTAGGTCGTTGCCGACCTATAAATCCCAGGCAAAAACTTAGGTCGTTGCCGACCTATAAATCCCAGGCAAAATGCTAAGTCGTTCGCGAGTTAAACTTTAAACCTTAGGTCGTTGCCGACCTAAAATTCCAAGGCAAACCACTAAGTCGCTCGAAATTTTGTTAAGTCTTAGGTCGTTGCCGACCTATAATCTCCAGGCAAAACCTTAGGTCGTTGCCGACCTATAATCCCCCAGGCAAACTTTAGGTCGCTCGCACTGGCTTATCTCGTAGGTCGTCTCCGACCTAAGCTTCTTTTCCATAAGTCGTTCGCGAGTCATGTGTTAGGTCGTCTCCGACATAACGTCCTCGTCCCCTTAGGTCGTAGCTCGTAAGTCGCTCGACTCTGCTAAGTCTTTAAGTCGCTCGAGTTAGGTCGGCCAGTATAAGTCGTAGGTCGTCTCCGACCTATGCCCCACTAAGTCGCATCCCACTTAGGTCGTAAGTCGTAGGTCGTCGCCGACCTTACACTTGGTCTTTTGAGTTCGCGATTTCCTTAGGTCGTATGACCTATTTTTCCTTAGGTCGAACCCCGAATTACTCTGCGTAGGCAATCTTATCTGACAAAGCATTTATCAGAATTTCTACTTTGATGGTTTTGGGATTGACTTCTTTGGACTTTACTCACGTCTTCGAACGTGAATTGATTTGTTTCTACAATCGTTTTATGACTTGTCACTTTAAAGATATATAAAGGTTTCAATACTAATAGTAAATATCAAAACTCTTTCATCAAAGCGATTTCAACACTATTTTAAATATCAAAAGTTCATTTTCTCAAACCGATTTTCAATCTACTAGTATATACAAGCCTTTACTTCACTCGAATGAGAAATCGACTTAAACGACTTAGTAAAACGAGTGGTATGAAACGCTTGCGTTCACTTCGTCGGTTAGCTCTTGGACTTGTTCGATTGAACCCTTTTTGTGACAATTTCCTAGTGAAGATTTACAGCTTGTTCGTAAATATTTAAGTTAAGCAAGTGGTTATGGGACATGAAGCTAAACTCATATATTTACTGGCTTGGTGTGATTGACACTTCCTTATGATCATGACGATCATTTTTGTGATTTAGACTAGCGATTGAGCGATGTCTCTTTGTCTACGTGGGAGACTATACCCCGATTATGTGATGTTTCGCCATCACATTTCCTATGGTCTTCGGGCCATTCATGTGTGAAAATTTAATGGATAGCTTCCATGAGATAACTTCTCGTCATGTGTTTACGCGTAGGTGAGTTTTCATGCTCCCATTCATGTGTTAGGCCTCCCCCCTTTATGTGTTTTCTGGATTTCTGATGATGATTTCTGGAATTTTGTGCTTCACCAATTTTCATGATTTTCATTGATATGATATCAGTTTTTGTGCATTGGTGAATTCATGTGTTATTGACTTGTTATGAATACAAGTTTAGGGTATGATACCCTATTTTATCTTTGAGAAGATTCTTGTGATATTGATTAATCTTTTGTTGATTATCATTTACATACTTATAGTAGTATGTCGCTATGGTTATTACATGTTCATGTCATGCCTTTTACTGTATACCATATCATCTGATATTTATAGTTAGACTGATCCGTTTATTATTTTCTTATAAATAATACTCGGGTCAGACCGAGATGTTACAGGTGCTTCTGCTTGACTTCTCTTCAGGATTATTCTGACTTTTGGCTAACTACTTAGATTAGTAGTTTTTGGATGTACACCTTTGAGATATAGACTCTATGTTGTGTACTTATTCTTTTGTATAGCACGTGATGCTATTCTTTTGTATTATCGTGGATCTTTCTGACCACTACTCTGATGTACACTTTCATGTGTTATATATTTATTCATATCTTCTTCCGCCTTTGTGATATGGATGTCTGTGACTGATTTATGTTATGATTATTTCTATGTTTGTTTTCCGAAGATTATATATAGCCACCGTGTGATAGCTTTGTGTTTGTACCGGTATGTCGGATTTCCTCCTTAAAAGATATGCATTCTATTCTATCTGACGTATCGGTGCTCGCACAAAGAAGTTACATGGATGGTCGCTCCTCCACAGCCTTATTCTCCGCGCTAATTGACAGCACTACATCGTAGTGTTCTTGGTTAGCTTGGGTATAGAGGTGGGGCGTCACAGATGATGGAAACAAATGAAAAGCTAATAGAGTATATATAAACAAACTAGGAATTGAAATAAAGTAAAAATATGAACAGCCTTAAAATGGTAGTATTGAAAGAGGTGAAGTAAAGGAATAAATATATCAATAAAGATAAAAATAAATCTTCCGTTTTAAACATGAAGTTTCAGGAGAAAGAATTGCCAATGAAAGGAAGCTACAAGAACTAATGATGCATAAGCAAAATAAACTTCAGAAATGGAGAATAGTAAATGCTAATTAGATGGCATGAATATTAATTTGGATGTTCACATTAAAAACGGAAAAACAGAAAAGAAAAGAAAAACTTCAGGTAAAGCATTTGAAAAGAGCAAACGAATAAAGGAGAAACAAATGAAAAGAATGAGGCAATTATTAATTAGAAATAAATCAAATGAGGTTATTACTAATTAATAAGAAACGAATGAGTAGACTAATAATTAAATGGATGCACAAGTGGAGACTACGTTGAGAACTTGAAAACGGAAGAGAGAGAATGCGAGGTGATAATAATGTAAAGCAAATGAATGGACCACCTATAACATATAAACAAACCTTTGGGGTCCAAATTCCAAAACTTACTCCAATTAATTCATATCAATAAACCCAAATATACACATATTTACATTATTTAATTCCATATTAAAACATTCGTTTTATGTCAATATATCTGCATACTACATTAACACAATCTATCAATTAACAATCAATCAATCAATTAATCAACCAATCAATCTATATATTTATTTACGTTACTCAAACCAATTTCATTAATTAATGAATATATATCTATCTATGCACTATAAAAATGATTTACTTTACTTTTCTAATTACTATAACGGTCACATTAATGCAACCAATTTACAAGTTTTAACCATATATAAAATGGAAAAATAAATATATATGAACTTATGTAATTAATGTACAACTGTTAATAAAAGGTAATTTCTAATTGATTCCACAATATTTACAAAACCATGAATCCTCTGATATATTTAAAAGTTTGAATATTAATGTGTGTGTGTATATTATTCTAAAATTCAATTTTTTTAATCCACAATCATTCTTGCTTAAAATGAAAGTTTTATTTTTATACGTCTCAAAACATGCAATAATTAATAACAAAAGAAATGAAGGGACCATGTACATTGCACAACCTTTTATAAATTCAATTTGTGAAACGTAACCAAATTAACTTCATTAACTCAAATAATATTCAAATTTGTATGCATTTAGGTTTTTTTATCTATGCATAATAAATAAAATTACTTTCTATAAAAATGAAAACGTTAAATTTGGTTTTCCCAAAATGATCTTTTATTTCCATTTAAAACATCAATTCTGTTTAACACAAAAGGTGCGTTTCTTTTATTAAATCTATTAATTGCAATCAACGTTTTCTTCTCTTCTAATTGAAATATTTCAATTACATTAATTACAATTACTTATAAAGTTTAATTTCAAAACAGACAACTAAAATGGATGAAAACTAGAATAATTGTTTCCTTTAGTCATTTAAACACGTTTATAAATTTGTTGTTTATATAGCAGAGCTATAAATAACTTACTTAAATAAATTATTTTTCTACTCTTGTAATCCATCTATATGCTAAAACACAGTTCAAATACACATATTTATTTCCTTTAAATCAATCATCCTATTCTTTATTTTAATGAAATTAAACCTACATTCACAAATGAAACATCCATTTTATTTGATATAAATGTTCTTTTCATTAAACCAAATTTCCTTATATTTTCACAAAACATAAGCTATAATTAATTACACCTATTAATTTACAATTTGGTGTCCTCTCTATCATTAATTGAAATTATTCAATTACATTATTTTCAATTGTTTACAAGGGTGAATATCAAAATGGACAAAATAAATGTAATGAGAAATAAAACAATTATTTCCTATCAAATGGTGATTTAAACATATTTATGCACTATTGGATACAAACAGGAATTATACATTTCTTACCAAATAATAGTTTCTCATCTCTGCAATCAATCTTTCAGCTACCAAACATTTCAAATAAATAAACATATGATTCTTTTTTTAATAAAGAAACATTTATTATTTCTTATTAACATTTATTATTCCAATCAATTGGAAATTTACATTCAGACAATTACAAATATCATTCAAACCTATATTATTAAAATACACACTAACATTTGTTATCATCCTTATATTATTGCAAACATATGTCATTAATATAAATTTTAATTAAGCTCATAATTTGTATTATAATCTAATTTGTATAAATAAAATCTTAATTTTTCTCTCTAACAATTTTATTCAAAAATCTTATTTAATTTAATACTTTTAAATGTTTAAAAATACGGGTCGTTACATAAATCATCATTATCGACTGTAATCTTCTATAATCAATCGAAATCATCAAGTGAACATCAATAAAGTCATCAACTTCAAAGTGGATGTCGGCAAGATCGCCGAACCACTATAAATTCTATGTCTCTGTCTATTTCTTTCCATTTTAAGTTTATTATTCTTCACTTTTATCCTCTACATTACTTAGATCTGAGATCTGTGATTACATATTGCTAATTTGTGTTCATACACTGTTTCTTTCACGAAATTTATGGTTTGTGGCCATTTTTGGCGCAAACACCGATGCCCCGCATCAATGATCTATTCGACCAGCTCCATGGGGCTAAAGTTTTCTCTCAACTCGATCTAGCTACCGGCTTTCACCAACTCAAAATTGCTGAGGAGAGTATTCCTAAAACAACATTCCGCACTAAAATGGTTTCTTTGAATGGCTGGTTATGCCGTTCGTTCTTACTAATGCTCCAGCTTATTTCGTCGACTTAATGAATAGAGTTTTCCGGGATGTTCTTAACAAGTTCGTTCTTGTTTTCATCGATGATATTCTCGTCTTCTCTAAGAATGAGAAAGAGCATATGTCACATTTGGCTTTTGTTCTTGAAACTCTTCGCAGTCATCAGCAAAAAGCCAAGTTTTCGAAATGCCACTTTTGGAAAGATGAAGTTCGGTTCCTTGGCCATATTGTCTCGGAGAATGGGATTTCGGTCGATCCAGCTAAGATCGCCGTAATCAATGTAAGTCTACCCTTACTTGCCAATTCTATCTAAACATCTCATCACTATCTAAACTCGAATTCCTTGAATTTGCAGGATTGGGAGACTCCCAAAACTCCTACAGATATTCGCAGTTTCTTGGGCTTGGCCGGCTATTATCGCAGATTTATAGAAAATTTTGCCCGAATTGCCGCACCACTTACTGCACTGACCAGAAAGAATGTAAAATTTACTTGGAGTGAAAAGTGCGAAGCAGCTTTCAATACGATGAAGCGAAAGTTGACCTCTGCCCCAGTTCTCACGGTTATTGATGGCGAAGGATTGACCGTCTATACTGATGTCTGTCGTGATGGATTAGGAGCAGTTTTAATGCAGAAAGGAAAGGTTATTGCCTATGATGGTCGTCAGTTAAAGACCCATGAAGCAAATTACGCAACACACGATTTAGAGCTTCTTGCGGTTGTATTTGCTCTTAAGCTATGGAGGCACTATCTATTGGGAATCAAATTTGAGTTATTCACTGACCATAAGTCATTGAGATATATTTTCTCACAAAAGGATTTGAACCAGAGACAAGTCCGATGGCTTGAATTCTTAGCCGCATATGATCTTGATATTATCTACACCCTGGGGAAAGCAAACGCCGTAGCCGATGCTTTGAGCAGAAACCAAGCTATGGTGTGTTGTAATCTTGTCGAGGGAATGTTATTCCAGCTCGTCGTCTCCCCAGCTCTTATGGATCGCATTATCGCCAAGCAATATGAGGACACGTTGCTCTATCGCATTAATGAAATAGTTCTCGTAAGAGTTGGAAATGCTGATAATAAATTGGGTGCATAAGTTGATAGTAATGGAGTCTTGAGAATTGACAATCGTATTTGTGTTCCTAATGTTGATGGTCTAAGACAGGAAGTGCTGAGAGAAAACCATCAATCATCGCTTTCATTTCATCCAGGAAACACCAAGATGTATCAAAATATGAAGAAGCTACATCGGTGGAGTGGGATGAAGCGCGATATTTCTACCTATGTTAGCAGATGCACAACTTGCCAACAAGTTAAAGCTGATCACAGAAAGACGGCATGTTTGCTTCAACCTCTAGAGATTCCAGGTTGGAAATTGGAGCAGATTTTTATGGACTTTATTGATGGGCTACCAAGGACTAGGAAAGGTAACGAAAGCATTTGGGTGATTGTCGATAGACTGACGAAATCCGCCCACTTTATTCCAGTCAAGACCACTCGTACTGCTTCGAGTTTGGCCGAGATATACATGAGAGAAGTAGTTAAACTTCATGGTGTACCATCCAGTATTGTATGCGATAGAGATCCTATTTTCATTAGTAAATTATGGAAAGCATTTCAGGATACTTTAGGCACCAAACTGAATCTGAGCACAACTTATCATCCTTAGACAGATGGCCAAACTGAGAGGGTGAATCAAATTTTGGAAGACCTTCTCCGAGCTTGTATTATAGACTTTGGTGGATCTTGGGAAGACCATCTTCATTTGGTTGAATTCATGTATAATAATAGTTACCAAGTAAGAAAATTGAATTTCAAATTTGAATAAGTATATTTGAATTTGAATTGATCATCTTTAATAAATCAGGCAAGCATTGGGATGGTACCGTTCGAAGCCTTATATGGACGGCCGTGCAAATCGCTAGCTTGTTGGATTGAGTCTGGAGACCGATTGGTGCTTCTTCCAGAAATGATTATGGAAGCTTCCGAGAAAGTTGAAGAAATCAGGAAGAAGTTAAAGATGGCACGGGATAGACAAAAGAGCTACGCTGGCAAAAGGAGAAGAGAGCTCGAATTCAGTGTAGGGGACAAAGTATTTCTGAAAGTGTCGCCTCTGAAGAATATTTTTCGTTTTGGAAGGAAGGGGAAGCTAGCTCCCAGATTTGTTGGTCCGTTTGAGATTACGGAAAGAGTTGGAACCTTGGCCTATAGAACTGCATTACCAGAAAAGTTCGCGGGTGTACACAATTTGTTCCACGTCTCACATCTTCGCAAATTTGCACACGATCCATCTATGACCATTCCCACTACTCAGTTGGAAGAGTTAGTTATTGAGCCTAACTTGACTATTGAGCGAAAGCCACTTCGGATAGTCGATCGTGAGACAAAGCAACTTAGAAGGAAGTCGGTAAATCTCGTCAAAGTCTAGTGGAGTGCAGATGACCGAGATTGTACCTGGGAAATGGAGGATAGTATTAGGGATTCAAACCCTGAATTACTAATTTCAAGTATAAATCCAATTTTCTTAAAATCTACCTTGACTTTTCTACTTGGCACTTTCCTACTTCTCCCGTCTCGTTCCTTTTCGAGGACGAAAAGTTTTGAGTGGGGGAGATTGTAACGACCCTGAATTTTTGACCCAATTTAAATTTTTAAATCCATTATTTAATATAAATTTTGGAATTTATATACGACCTCGATTAACGTCCAAACTTTGTTTATAAAATGCTTCCAGTTAGTTATAGATATGGGTAAAGTTTCGTCGTAAAATATCGCAGTAAATTTCATTCGCGTTTTATTTTATATCAGTTCATTTTAAAGTGTGTAAAATTTTATCTTCCGAACCTGAATATTTTTACATAGAAAAATTCTAAATCATATTCTAGCAGAGGCGTCATTTTTCGTTTTCCAAATTCGGACTGCTTTAGCTCCGTCGATCTTATTTTTTTCGTTTTTCCTGCATTTTCTCGCTAGCATAAAATTCGAATTTTTATAATTCAATCATACCACAATTATCTGTGTACCGTTGGAAGCGTCTCGTCGCGCTGATCAAAATGGTATATTCTTTTACGCGAATCGGAGTCCGACGTAAAACGTTGCGTTAATTTAATCGTTCCGGACGGACCAGTTAAACAATTCCAGCCCAAATTCTTTAGACCGTATTACTAGAAATCTGAAAATATAATCTCAGCTAGTAATAAATTGGGTGGTTGGCAGCTAATTTAATCGCGTGGGAAATTGTGAGAAAAATTGGGAAAAGATGAACACGTTTCATATTTCAAGTAGCAATTACTATTCGTTCCGGTTTGCTAAAATATAAGAAAAAAATAGGACAAACATTTTCAGATACCACTGCAATTCATTGCACTGTTCCTCCTTAAATCGTTTCGAAATCTCTTCAGGTATTCACCCTCTCCTCCTTTCTTCTTCTCATTTCTTCCTTACTGTAAAAAAAAATATGGCCGAAATGAAATAAGCACGCACAAACTCCACCACTCCACGAACACTCCGCAACCATCGGCTGGTCGTCCACTTCGCCCACCACCGATGTCCCTTCGGCCAAGTCTACTCCACAGGCCTCAACCCCGCTGCCAAGCCCAAACCCCTCCGTTCCTCGCCCCGACTTCATCTCCGAGCACGCCAAGCTTTGACCGAGCCTCCACCTAAGCATCACGTCTTTCCCAAACTCTACCGTCCAGGCACCAACCAGTCCGACCGTGTGCATGTATAAGTGGGAGCGATACATGCATGCATATGTGTGTTGTGTGTGTTCGGTGGTGCGTGCATGGGTCGTGTGCGTCTATGTTGGTGGGTGTGTGCTGCGTGAGTGAAAATAGAGTTTATACAGTAATCATGCAATTTTTTCGTGGGTGTGAAAGGGAGAGAAGGTGATGAAACAACCTTCGTTTGTTTAAAATAAAAATAAAAATAAAGGAAGTGCGTGCGTATGAGTAACTGTGTTGAACAGTTGTTTATGAAGTGAAACACTGTTGCTTTTAGATATTGCAGAAGGATTGTGCGCAAATATCTATTCTGGTCGCTGAACAAATAGTAACCATCTTTTCTTTTCTTGTTGTGTGCAGAAGCAAACAGTTAAACTTTTTGCAGCAGCATCGATCTTCATCTTCCGTTCTTTTCTCCGTCATTGTGTCCGTTTGTTCGTATTGTACCGACTCCATTCGTGCTTCTTCGTGCTTCGCCATCAATTTCTCTAGCCACGGAAGGTGAATTAATTTTCACGACTTATATTCTTATACAAGCTTGGTTGATAACTGATTGTTATGTGATGTTGAATTTGGTTGTTAATATAAGCGATAATTAATATGAAATTTAATTTTATATAGGATAGTTAACAATTTAAAATGGATTATATATGTTGAACGTGACCCCTTCATATGTTGAATATTGATTTGTTAAACTTGACCCCTTTAATTGTTAAATAAATCGACATGTAGAAATAGTGTTAACTACACTTTGAACCATTGAATGTATGATTGATGTAGTAATTTGATAATAGACACCAAGTGAAAAACCATAATGTAATAAGCTTTAATCTGCATGAAATGATTGTGTGGATTCTATGAATAATTATATTAATTTGCATAAATAACAAATGTAAATTAATACGATTATTTCGGGATTATTTAAATAAATTGTTGAATTGTTATGTATGGTTGCTATTGCTTGTTTATTTACTTTGACACCATCCCAATTATCACACTACAAGTTCCCATTGCTATGATTTGATTTTTTAATTGAAATGGAATCGGGTTGAAATGATAAATACCCAAATAAACTTTACTTTGAATAGAAATTGATAAAACCCGATTGGTCAATAATTTGATTTGAAATAAAATAAGGATTTTATTTGAATGAAAATAAAGTTTTGAAATAAAACTGGAATTTAAATTTTGATGAAAGAACGTTGTGTAAAATTTATGGATTAATAATTAAAGTTGGAATTGTTAATAATTAAGTTTTGAAATTACTTGATAATTGAATAAGATTGAATTGTTTAAAAATTAAACTAAACCGAGTTCTTTAATAAGTGAAATTGAACTTCTTGAATCAGTGAAATTAAGCTCCTTTATTTATTGAGTTTTGTAATTTGTAATAAGTAAATGAATAAGTGGAATAAATTTCTTTAACAAGAAATAAAATGCGTTTTATTGAAACAAATGTAAGTCTTGTAACTTAAAAACTTGATTTGACAGATTTAACTTAATTAAATTTGTAAGCTTCGATATAATAAGTTGAACGTAAGTAATTGATTTAATGAATTAGAGGTTAAATGGAAATTGTTTTAGAAGACAAATTAACTTAACGAACATTGAACGTAAATGATAAATGAGTTTAAATTTATTTTAAATGATTATGGAATGAAACTTGTATTCGAATTCAAATGGATATTTGAATTGTTTAAAACAAATCTTGAAATTGAATTATAGAGTTTGAAATGGATTTGTAAGTTATGAAACGTAAAATTTTGGAAATTGTTTGGAAAGGAAAATGAAATGTTGATTTACAAATTTTTATCAAAATTGAATTTGTTTTGGTTTTGAAATTTATTAACCGACCAATCGGTAAAATAATTACGAAGGTTATTAAAGAGACCGGAATCGGTTAGGGACATACTCACTGTCTAAACCGAATACCACTTTAATAACTGTACACGGAGAGTGATCCAGAATGAAGTGGTTGGAATGACGTACGACGATGATGGAAGAAAGGGAACAATAATGGATAACCTTGACACTTGTGTCAAATTGGAAATGACTAAAACAGGAGCCATGCCGGGCCAAATGGGGTTAGCTACCTCGAGCGAACACACTTCTTCGTAAACTACTCATTACTTGTGATTGATCGGTACGCACCCTTGATTTGGGAGTGTTGTTTCGCGGTGTTGCGATCGTTGCGACGATGCGTTCTCACCAGTCCGGATCAGGCAAACGGTAGTGTCACTACCTTGGGTATTGCCTCATGTTCCTTGTCATACTTGTAGCCCTATACGTGACCACTACGAATTTGTCTTGTATTATACCTACGAAGTACTCCCTGATAGCCCACTAGTTTACGGTGGAGTTTACAGTGCTGTATAGACTATGATGCTTATATAAATGTTTTAAGGGTAATAATGGTGACGCCTTAACAATATCTTTATATTTTACTTTACTGTTAGGCATTATCTATTTATCGTACAATATTATGTATAAATAATTTAACGGATCCTGAAAGATGGTTATTCCATTCATCTTTGAGTTATTGTTATTTCCAATTCTGAATCATATTATCTGTAATAAGAATATATGTCCTGATTCGAGTGTTTGTTTGTGCTTATGCTCGGATCAGAATGAGGATTACTGTTGTTGTTCTATTTGGAGCTGAAGACCGAAGACTATCATCATATTTATCTTATCAGTATTATTCTTTCTATTTGGACACTATTGGACATCTATGTTGTTCTGTTTCATTTTATTTGAGACATTGTTGTATTTAAGGTTAGCTTCATGAACTACTCTTATGACTATGTTGTAATTCTGCTGCACTATTCTGTTATGTTATATTTTCTGTGATTCTGTGATGCTTCTCATTTATATACATATACTCCATTAATGATTCGTGTTTTGTACTATTTAAGTTGACATGTGTGGATTATTGTTAATTTAAATGGTCCAAATATACGGGTTGTTACAGTTGGTATCAAAGCATTGGTTCCCGAAAACCTTAGCCTGTGGAGTTTTAAGCTCATTAGAGATAGGGTAACTATACCCTAGAATGAGGAGAATCATTTCAGAATCTATCTCCTTTGAATCCATCCTCCTTATCGAATTCGTTTGATTAGAATTTCCTTAAGTTCTATAAAATTTCTATTTTTGATTCTAAATCACTTTTGGTATTGCAGGATGAGTACCAGAAGGGTTGCTAGAGGTGGGGGTAGAGGAAAAGATCCCGTACCACGTATCCCAGCTCCTACAGTCAAGTTCTCTACTCTAAGAAAGGAATACACCCAGCTTGGCGGCATCAAATTCTCTGGTTCCGAGAGCATCATAGGAGCGCAACAGTGGCTGAAGAGCCTGGAAAGGATCTTCACTGGTCTTGAGATTACTAACGCGCAGAAGCGTCAATTGGCCGATTGGCAGCTTCAGGATGCGGCACAGGATTGGTAGGAGTCAGTCACCACCCGTACTAACGAGGAAACTATCACCTGGGCTCAGTTTAGGGAGAAATCTATCTGAATTACATCCAAATTTATTCCTTCGATCTCGTCAAATTTTAACTCATCTTATATCGCTTGTAAATAGGGATTCCTTTATGGCTCAGTGGATGCCAGCTGCCGGAAAGGCCCAGCTTTATCGATTATTGATGGACCTCAAGCAGGGCAACATGACTTTCTCCAAGTATGAAAGAAAGTTTAACGAACTCTCCAAGTTCGGACCTGGCTTGATTGATACACCACTACTGAAGAATGAGAAATTCATCCATGGAGCACGTCTAGAGTATTACGATCTCCTCACAGCTCATGTCCATGGCACTTTCACTGAGTTGATGGATTTTGCTCTTAGGTATGAAGGAAAGCCGAAGGGAACATCAACCACCAAGGCTCCAGTTACTCAACCATCTTCTAGTCTGGTTGGGAAGAGGAAGCCAAACTTTGAGCAACAGAAGAAGAACAGGCAGAAGACAACCGGGCTCGGGTATTCTCAGAAAAAGCCCATTGACTTATCCTCCATCACTTGTTTCAAGTGCGACCAGAAGGGTCACTATGCCAACAGTTGTCCAACACCTGCCAATGCCGCCATTCCTCCACCTCAGGATACCAGGAACAACCTCTGCCATGTCTGTTTGCAGCCTGGCCATTTCAAGAAGGATTGTTCCTTGTATCAAATGGGCAAGACAACTGGAGTATTTGCTATGACTTCTTCCACCCGTGATCCACCTACCTCACCTGCTCCTAGTGATACCCAAGGTACATTACAGAGTACTTTTATGTTGCATACCTTACCTGTTAGAGTTCTATTTGACACCGGAGCAACACATAGTTTCATATCTATTGATTTGTGTACTAAACTTGGATTGGAACCCATTCTTGCATTTACTTTCTTATGTGTATCAAACCTGATTGGGGGACCCGCTAACCACTAAAGGGTATGCAAATATGTCACACTTATGTATGGCATGCACCGTTTCACTTGGGATTTCTATGTCCTTGGATTCGAGGCATTTGATATTTTATTAGGTGTTGATTGGCTATGAAAGTTCGAAGCCATTATCTCTTGCAAAGCTCGAACCGTCTCTCTTATAGACGACAAGTGTATACCTTTAGTTATTAAAGGTAAATCACCTCAAGAATGTGCAGGGAGTTTTATATTCTCTTTTGACTCTCATCCGAATGATCTAAGCTCTACTCCAATCGTTCAATTCTTTTTTGATGTGTTTGGAGAAGTCAATTCTCTACCACCTCCGCGGGAAATCGAATTCCGCATTGATCTTATCCCCGATGCTCGACCAGTAGTTCTCCCTCCAAGGAGAGTGGCTCCTAAAGAGAAGGCTGAACTGAATGCTCAAATTGAAGATTTATTTGCCAAAGGCTTGATTCGGCGAAGTCATTCAGAATGGGGTAATGCAGTTGTATTCGTCACAAATGTGATGGTTCTCTCAGAATATGTGTGGACTATAGAGAGCTAAACAAGCTCACACACAAGAACATATATCTGATTGTTATCCCGCCTTTTGGCAAGGCCGTGACACCAAGAACTTGACTAGAGACCGAAGACAGTTCGTGTAGAAAATCGGTTACACGCAGGTTCACTATGGATATCGACGAATTTTGTCCGAGTCCGGATCAAGCCAAAATTAATATGACATGACCAGCTAAGCTATGAGAGTCAACGTTCAAAATCTCAAGTCAATCCGAGTTCGTATGCTCAAGTTACAATCGATGCAAAACTGAATAAAAACGGCCTTCTTCGAGCCGCTCAGTTCGCATCCCTCAGGAAAGTCTATTTCGACTCGCTCAGTTCAAATCCATCTGGGAAGTGCCTACTTCGACTCGCTCCACTTTGAGCCACACTTCGACTCGCTCCGCATAAGCCAACTTCGACTCGCTCAGATCGACTCGCTCCGCATAAGCCAACTTCGACTCGCTCAGATCGACTCGCTCCGCATAAGCCAACTTCGACTCGCTCAGATCGACTCGCTTCGCATCCATCATAAGTGCTCCACTTCGACTCACTCCACATCCTTCAGAAGACAACTGTTCAACTCCATCTGGTTCGACTCCATGAATAAGCTGCATTTCGACTCGCTCCACTTCGTATCTATCCGAAGTCTTCCACCTCCTATCGATTAGAACAAGACAACACAAATGTCTTGACACAAATGGGACTGCTGCTGAACCGATTCGAAGTGATCGAGTCAAAGAGCGAGTCGAACAGAGCGAGTCGAACCAAATAGCCTACCGAGAATCCCAATTCGTATCGATCATATCTCCTAATCTACAAGTCCATATGTTATGAAATTTTTACAGAAGACTACGTGCATGCTAAATAATGTCTACGCCAAATTTCGACTCCATTGGATGAAATCTTGATTGATACGAAATCTGTTCGTATCGATCACGGATCGGACCGAAACTTCACGGGCTTGGGCGTGCGGGCCTGGTCACATGCCAGAGAGGGTCTCCCAAGATCTGAGCGAAATACCAGCCTCCTACACATATAAATAGACCCCCAAAGCCAACAGAAAAGGGGTTCTTCTTCTCTTTTGAGATCTCCAACGCCCAGACTCTGCCAGATCCAGATCTGAACTCCATTGCTGCTGCTACCAACGAATTTCGCTGCTGTAAATCATCATTATCGACTGTAATCTGCTGTAATCAATCGAAATCATCAAGTGAACATCAATAAAGTCATCAACTTCAAAGTGGATGTAGGCAAGATCGCTGAACCACTATAAATTATGTGTCTCTGTCTATTTCTTTCTGTTTTAAGTTTATTATTCTTCACTTTTTATCCTCTACATTACTCAGATCTCAGATCTGTGATTACATATTGCTAATTTGTGTTCATACACTGGTGCTTTCACGAAATTTGGGGTTTGTGGCCATTTTTGGCTCAAACACCGATGCCCCGCATCAATGATCTATTCGACCAGCTCCATGGGGCTAAAGTTTTCTCTCAACTCGATTTGGCTACCGGCTTTCACCAACTCAGAATTGCTGAGGAGAGTATTCCTAAAACAGCATACCGCACTAAAATGGTTTCTTTGAATGGTTGGTTATGCCGTTCGGTCTTACTAATGCTCCAGCTTATTTCGTCGACTTAATGAATAGAGTTTTCCGGGATGTTCTTAACAAGTTCGTTCTTGTTTTCATCGATGATATTCTCGTCTTCTTTAAGGATGAGAAAGAGCATAGGTCACATTTGGATTTTGTTCTTGAAACTCTTCGCAGTCATCAGCTAAAAGCCATGTTTTCGAAATGCCACTTTTGGAAAGATGAAGTTCGGTTCCTTGGCCATATTGTCTCGGAGAATGGGATTTCGGTCGATCCAGCTAAGATCGCCGTAATCAATGTAAGTCTACCCTTACTTGCCAATTCTATCTAAACATCTCATCACTATCTAAACTCGAATTCCTTGAATTTCCAGGATTGGGAGACTCCTAAAACTCCTACAGATATTCGCAGTTTCTTGGGCTTGGCCGGCTATTATCGCAGATTTATAGAAAATTTTTCCCGAATTGTCGCACCACTTACCACACTGACCAGAAAGAATGTAAAATTTACTTGGAGTGAAAAGTGCAAAGCAGCTTTCAATGAGATGAAGCGAAAGTTGACCTCTGCCACAGTTCTCACGGTTATTGATGGTAGCGAAGGATTGACCGTCTATACTGATGCATGTCATGATGAAATAGGAGCAGTTTTAATGCAGAAAGGAAAGGTTATTGCCTATGATGGTCGTCAGTTAAAGACCCATGAAGAAAATTACGCAACACACGATTTAGAGCTTCTTGCGGTTGTATTTGCTCTTAAGCTATGGAGGCACTATCTATTGTGAATCAAATTCGAGTTATTCATTGACCATAAGTCATTGAGATATATTTTCTCACAAAAGGATTTGAACCAGAGACAAGTTCGATGGCTCGAATTCTTAGCCGCATATGATCTTGATATTAACTACACCACGGGGAAAGCAAACGCCGTAGCCGATGCTTTGAGCAGAAACCAAGCTATGGTGTGTTGTAATCTTGTCGAGGGAATGTTATTCCATCTCATCGTCTCCCCAGCTCTTATGGATCGCATTATCGCCAAGAAATATAAGGACACATTGCTCTATCACATTAAAGAAATAGTTCTCGGAAGAGTTGGAAATGCTGATAATAAATTGGGTGCACAAGTTAATAGTAATGGAGTATTGAGAATTGACAATCGTATTTGTGTTCCTAATGTTGATGGTCTAAGATTGGAAGTGCTAAGAGAAAACCATCAATCATCGCTTTCATTTCATCCAGGAGTCACCAAGATGTATCAAAATATGAAGAAGCTATATCGGTGGAGTGGGATGAAGCGCGATATTTCTACCTATGTTGGCAGATGCACAACTTGCCAACAAATTAAAGCTGATCACAGAAAGACGGCAGGTTTGCTTCAACCCTTAGAGATTCCAGGTTGGAAGTGGGAGCAGATTTATATGGACTTTATTGATGGGCTACCAAGGACTAGGAAAGGTAACGAAAGCATTTGGTTGATTGTCCATAGACTGACAAAATCCGTCCACTTTATTCCAGTCAAGACCACTCGTACTACTTCGAGTTTGGCCGAGATATACATGAGAGAAGTAGTTAAACTTCATGGTGTACCATCCAGTATTGTATGCGATAGAGATCTTATTTTCACTAGTAAATTCTGGAAAGCATTTCAGGATACTTTGGGCACCAAACTGAATCTGAACACAACTTATCATCCTAAGACAGATGGCCAAACTGAGAGGGTGAATCAGATTTTGGAAGACCTTCTCCGAGTTTGTATTATAGACTTTGGTGGATCTTGGGAAGACCATCTTCATTTGGTTGAATTCATGTATAATAATAGTTACCAGGTAAGGAAATTGAATTTCAAATTTGAATAAGTATATTTGAATTTGAATTGATCATCTTTAAGAAATCAGGCAAGCATTGGTATTGTTATCCCGCCTTTTGGCAAGGCCAGGACACCAAGGAACCAACTAGAGAACAGGGATAGCCCACCATGGATATCGCTGGATTTTGTCTGAGTCCAGATTGAGCTACAATTGATAGGACATCACAAGGAAGATCATAGAAGTCAACATCTCAAATTTCGGGTCAATCCGGGTTCACATGCTCAAGTTATGATCGATTCAAATTGAAGGGAAAAGCCCAGATTTCGTGTCCACCACTATGTGTAATTTCGTATCCATCTCCAGGCTCTAGGTCGAATCGATCATCTCCGTATCGATCAACTTCGAATCCACCAAAGTACCCAGGTTCAACTCGATTTCATTCGAATCCATTGAGCTCGTATCGATGGACTTCGTACACATCAGCAGTTGAAGCGCTTCGTATCCATCAGCCAACGTCTGTTTCGCATCCATCAGATCTCCTTCATTCTAACCCATCGAGTTTGCATCGACATAAGTTCGAACCCATCAACAGGTGACATGTATCGTATCCATCGAGGCTACTATTCTTCGTATCCATGGGAGAAAGAGTTGTTCGTATCCATTGACCATCGCTTTATTCGAATCCATCAGGCCATCAAACCAAGATGACGTGTCATCCTTCGATGCGAACGTGCCGAGATATATGGAGTCGACGCGGTCGACTCGGAGTAAAGAACGGATCGAGGCAAAGCGTGCGTGCCACCTCATCTTGAGAGCACGTGCAGTCTTCGATACGAAGGGATGGAGTCGAAGTCATGGAGACGAACCAGACAGACTTCGAGAAATCTCAGTTCATATCGACCATATCTCGTGATCCACTAATCCAAATCCAGTGAAATTTTAAGGGAAGCTTTAATACGCACTAAAGAAGGTCTCCACCAAATTTCAGCTTAATTGGGTGTCGTCTTGATCGATACGAAATGGATTCGAATCGATTGCAGATCGAGGCCAAACTTTCTGGAAACGTTCGAGTGGGACCCCTCACGTGTCAGACCAAGTCTCCCGGAGTTTGGGCGAAATCTGAGCCTCCTACGCCTATAAATAGAGCCCCAGAGCCAACAGAAAAGGGATCTTTTTTCCTCTGAAGCGTCCAGACTCTGTCGGATTGAGACTTGCACCATATCCTTGCTGCTGATTTTGAATTCCAAACTGTAATTCACTGTCGTTCGCTGTAGTTGCTTGTAATCATCGAAGGAGAATCAATAAAATTATCAAAACTTCATAGTGGACGTAGGCATTACGCCGAACCACTCTAAATTGCTTGTCATTGCATTTTATATTTCTATTTGCTGGAGTTTTTGTTAGATAATCTCTGTTTTACATTTACATTCTTCATTTTATCTCTTCAAATAACTCCCAAAGAGTGTTGTGCCCATTTTTGGTACAAACACTTTGGTGCTTTCACTGAGAAAACCAGTATTTTCTCCTGCCCTTTGGATCTGCTGTCGATACCGGATTGCATAAATCCAAGAGGAAGATCCAGATATCTGATCCGGACTCCTTCCATTCTACTCAGATTTACATAAAATCTTGGAGAGGACTCCACTACTGAAGATGGTTAGCACAAGAACCGGCGCTACCGCTACAGAGCAAGAAGGCCGAGATAGGCAGAATTCCACACAGCAGCCTTCTTCTAATCAAGACAATACCGCTCACTCGGATTCGACAGGGCTAGTCACCCGACAGGAGTTTCAAGTATTGCTCCAGGAACTGACCCAAAGCCGTCAGCAGTTGGCGGAACAGTTGCGCGCCAATATCGAGCTGACCAACCAGCTAAACCGCCGGGGCCACAGAAGGTACAGGAGAGATGATGCCTCCAGAGCATCTACCGAAAGCTCAGCTTCATCTGACTATCACTACAGGACTACCCGTCCTTGGTTAGAGGGGAGTCGCACTCAAACTACGGGATATCAACCCGCCTTGACCGTCGGCCAATTGAGAGCAGGACCGTCGACCAGCTTTCAAACAGGCCCATCGACACGAGGAGGCACTGCTCCACAGTACACCACGGACAACCGCGCTACAACCGCCGCGGTGGAGACAATGGTTGATACCCGGAATCAATCAGAGCTGAATAATCAGCAGCGCGGACATACTCCTGAACCATATGTCCCAGAAGACGCTGAGCCAAGGAGGCGAGACACGGACCGTCGACAGCGCCCGATCCAGACTCGCACTGTGGAACCCGACCACACCTTAGCTCAGCAGCCTCAGAATTTGCCAGTATCGGATATATCGACGATGATACGACAGATGATACGCGAGAGCCAGGGGCTCACTAATGATGATTGGGGAATCTCTCGTAGTCATACTCCTTTCACGGACGAAGTGTTACATGCTGAACCCCCTCGGCGATTCAGAATGCCGACTCTCCCGATGTATGAGGGAAATAGTGACCCCAACCAGCATATTCTGAAATATGAATGGTCAATGAGCGCAGCAAAGGCTGACGATGCAGTGAAGTGTCGAAGCTTCCCCATCTCTCTGGGGGGAATCGCGACGATGTGGTTTACACGCCTACCACCTAGATCAATTTCTTCGTTTGATCAATTGGCCAAGAGGTTCGTGGAACAGTTTCGTATGCATGTTGCTAGGCCAAAAGACGTTAATACCCTGTCCAGCGTCACTCAAGCTCATGGAGAAACGCTCAGGCATTACCTGGAGAGGTTCCACACAGCATGTGTTGAGATCACCAATCCTAACGATAACTCAATCTTGATGGCTCTGACCAAGGGGATTGATCCTGATTCTGAATTTGGGAACTGGCTAGCTGGAAAACCGCCCACATCGTTGGACCGTTTTTACTCCAAAGCCGCTCAATTCTTGCGGCAAGAGGATGCAAAACAGTCTAGGAAGCAGGACGATGCAAGGCCCAGCATTGAGGGAATACAGAGCAATGTAGCAGTTAAACAGTCCGGTGAAAGCTCCGGGAAAGTTCAACTAAACATACAGAACAAGCAAGCCCAGCCGAGAGGAAACAATGGCCAGGATAAGAAAAGGGATCAGAACCGAGGTCCACGGCGTAGAGCTCAAATGTTTGACAATTACACACCGTTAAATACGTCACTGGAAAACGTGTACCTACAGACTTGCAACACTGTACAGTATAAGAAACCAGCTCCAAAGCCCTCATCGGAGAGGCAGGTTCAGACAAGGAAGTTCTGCAGATTCCATGACAGCCACAATACCAATGAGTGTCGGCATTTGCAAGACTTCATCGAAAAGTTGATCAGTGAAAGGAAGTTGGATCAGTTTGTACGGGCGCCGCCGCCTGGTGGAGCGGGCCCTTCGAATCAGAATCATTCACAAAACCAGGAGAGACAGGAGCAACCCACCCGTGAGGGCGGGAGGTTAGTTATTAACACAATAAGTGGTGGTCCCCACCCGACAGACAGGAGCTGGGGGGAAATGGAGTCGTATGCTTGTTCTATCAAGCATGCGAACTTCGAGTGTTGCAGTAATTGCAAGGACGGAACCCCGGTTAAACAACAAAAGATAATGTCTGATGATATCGTGTTCAGAAGCCGAGACGCTGATAAGGTCGAAGCCCTTACAATAGACCCACTAGTCATATCTGCCCAGGTAGGTCCTGCTTGAATGAAGAGGATCCTGGTTGATAGTGGAAGCTCTGTGAATATCTTGCTTAAACGGGCTTACGACTTAATGAAAATGGAGGCAAAGGACTTGAAACCTTGCCTGTCCCGAATCCACGGTTTTAACGGGAGCGCCACGATACCCATTGGAGTGACTGAACTACCAGTTGAGTTGGGGGTTGGAGAACGCCGGAGAGTTCAGATTTTACAGTTTGTCGTCTTAGAGATTGATTCACCTTACAATGCATTTTTGGGCCGACCGGCCCTAGCCGAATTCAGGGCGGCCATCGCCCCATGGTGCTGAACTCTGAAGTTCCCCACCGATCGTGGGATTGGAGTTGTTCAAGGAGATCAGGCCACGGGAAGGGCCTGTTACGTTGCTGAGTTGCACGGGGCGCAACGCAAAGAGAAGGGAAAGGGCGTAGAGGAATCTCTCTGCGTCCGTTCCATTGATAATTGACAATTGATGCCTGGGCCTCGGCCCGGGCACCATGACCAATTCCTAAAAGACCTGGATCCTAGGGAAAATGAGGATAAAGACGAATCTACGGAGAGTCAAGCTTCTCCAGCCGAACTGACTGTGGACGTCCCAATCAGTGAGGATGATGATTCAAAGATGCTGAAAGTCGGGTCTGAACTAAACAAGCAGACACAGCAGGAATTTTGGTCGAGTTTCTTCGGGCGAATCTCGACGTCTTCGCCTGGACACACTCTGACATGTGCGGAATCTCGCCGAGCATCGCAAGTCACTCCCTGAACATAGATCTGCGACATGTCCCAGTCAAGCAGAAAAGGCGCGGTATGGATCTAGAGAGATCTGCCGCCCTTAAGGAGGAAGTTGATAAAATGCAATCAAACGGGTTTATTCGAGATGCCTTGTATCCAAAATGGGTATCCAACCATGTACTGGTTCGAAAGCCAAACGGAAAATGGAGGACCTGCGTTGATTACTCTGATCTGAACAAGGCCTGTCCAAAAGATAGCTTACCACTTCCACGAATTGATCAGCTCGTAGATTCAACGGTCGGACATGAGCTACTATCTTTTATGGATGCTTATTCCGGCTACAATCAAATACCCATGCATTTACCTGATCAGGAACATACCAGCTTTGTGACCGATCTTGGACTCTACTGTTACAAAGTCATGCCATTTGGTCTAAAGAACGCTGGAGCTACATACCAACGCTTAGTCAACCGGATGTTTGCCGATCAAATCGGGAAGACCATGGAGGTTTACGTAGATGACATGCTGGTGAAGTCTCGATTCTCCACGGATCACGTCAGAGATTTGAATTCAATGTTTAGCATCCTCCGGGAGTATGGAATGAAGCTCAACCCGCTCAAGTGTCACTTCGGCGTCGCATCTGGAAAATTCCGAGGGTTCATCGTCAATGCTCGAGGGATAGAAGCAAATCCTGAGAAGATCTGGGCTATAAGAAATTTGCAAACCCCTAGGACCATAAAGCAAGTCCAGAGTCTCAACGAAAAGGTCGCAGCATTGAGCAGGTTCATTTCAAAGTCCATCGATAAATGCATTCCTTTCTTCGATCTGATCCGGAAGGGAAAACGAAACTTTGAATGGACCACAGAGTGTGAAGGCGCGTTCCGATCACTAGTTCAACATCTTTCCACACCTCCGATCTTGTCAAAACTGGTCGACCACGAACAATTGTACCTCTACCTAGCAGTATCGGAACATGCGATCAGTGCTGCTCTAGTTCGGGAGGAAGACAAGGTGCAGAATCCGGTTTACTACGTTAGTAAGCGGCTAACAGGAGCTGAAAGAAATTACCCGAGACTGGAGAAACTGGCCTATTGCCTGGTCATTGCCTCAAGAAAGCTCCGCCCTTACTTCCAAGCTCATCCTCTTACTGTGTACACCGATCAGCCGTTACGACAGGTCCTCACGCGGCCTGAGACATCCGGTAGGTTACTCAAGTGGAACATTGAGCTAAGCCAATTTGATATCACGTACGCTCCGCGAAGAGCAATTCAAGGACAAGTCCTGGCAGATTTCATAGCTGAATTCACCATTCCAGAAGACTTGCCCGAGACCAGTGAATCCCCCGAATACATCTGGAAGCTGTATACTGACGGTGCGTCAAATGACCGGTGTTTGGGCGCTGGAGTTGTACTTAAGACTCCCGAGGGCCGATCCATATGTTATGCTTTGAAGTTCGACTTTCGTGCAACTAATAATGAAGCTGAATATGAAGCCCTCCTAACCGGCCTAAAACTTCCCAGAGACTTGAGAATTATCGCCGTGGAAATTTATTGCGATTCACAGTTAGTGGTATGTCAAGTACGAGGAGAATATCAGGCAAGAGACCGAAGACTGGCTGCTTACTTGGCACGAGTTTAGGAAATACTAAACCAGTTTGGTTATTATGCCATCTATTATGTGCCTCGGGAGCACAATCAGAAAGCCGATTCACTGGCAAAGTTAGCCAGCACAGGTGAAGCGTAGCAAATGGGACTTGTCCCCGTTGAAACTTTGGCCTCCCCGAGCATCGATCGGATAGAAATGAACTTTGTGTTTGAAACCGCTCCCAGTAGAGAGTCTTGGATGACTCCGTATCGAAATTACATTGAGAATGGGACGTTGCCTGAGCCTAGAAATGAGAAGAGACAAATTCAGCGGAAAGCTTCGCGGTTCGTCATCCAAAACGGAGTCATGTACAGGAGAGGTTATTCCATTGCTCTCCTCAGGTGTATCGCCCACGAGGAAATCAAACGAGTGTTACATGACGTACACGAAGGAGAGTGTGGCGATCATACCGGAGGACAAGCTCTCGCTAAGAAGATACTCCGATATGGGTACTACTGGCCGATAGTGAACCGAGATGCGGCGAACTATGCCCGGAAGTGCGATAAATGCCAAATACATGCCCGAATTCCAAGAGCCCCGCCTACTAAAATAACCCAAATGGTCAGTCCCTGGCCATTCGCAATGTGGGGCATTGATATCATCGGTGCTTTACCTTTGGCGAAAGGCGGTGCGAAATACGCCATTGTTGCCGTTGACTACTTTACAAAGTGGGCTGAGGCCGAAGCCCTTGCGACCATTACGACAAAGAAAGTGATAAATTTCGTGGTTCGCAACATCATCTGTTGATTCGGACTCCCGCATACCATCATCACTGATAACGGAGCCCAATTCGAGAGTGCGGAATTCAAGAATTTCTATCAACGATTTGATATCCACAAAAAGTTCTCGGCTGTCGCACACCCCCAAGCGAATGGACAAGTTGAAGCTGTCAATAAAGTTATAAAATCAATCCTGAAGAAACGATTGGAAAAGGCCGGGGGCAAGTGGGTCGATGAACTTCCTATGGCGTTATGGGCCTATCGAACGACTCACAAAACCGCGATCGGACACACTCCGTTTTCCCTATCTTATAGCTCAGAGGCTGTTATTCCAGTCGAGACAGAAGTGTTCTCTCATCGCGTGACTTACTATGATCCGAAAACGAACGCTATACTCCTGGCCGAATCCTTGGATCTATTGGATGAAAAACGGGAAGAGGCTGATTTGAGAGCAGCCGCACATCGAAGTCGGGTCGCCCGACTGTACAACACCAAAGTTCAACCTCGAACCTTTGAACTCGGCGACCTCATGCTCAAGAGAATCTACCCAGTTCCTTCACACATGAAGCCAAACTGGGGAGGACCGTATGTAATTACACGAAAACTCGGAGACGGCACGTTCAAACTGTCGACCGTTGACCTCGATTTGCCGAGGGCTTGGAACATCGAAAGTCTCCGTCGCTATTACATATGACAGGCTTTGTTTATTTCATTCTATTTAGCAATTTGTTTCTGCATTTCGAAATTTGAATTTTGTAATAAGGCAACTGACTTTGCCGCATTTTCTTATTTCAGCAATAAAATGCCACTTCTTCGAGCCAGAGCTGTGATTCATTAAGTATGATATACGACATCATGATGCACGAAGAGCTAAATCCCATCACGCAATGGGACTTATTCAAATGGAGAGTGGCTGTGATACGACCGACCACTCGCTAAGTGAAACCCGAGCTTGGGGGCAAGCCATTACACCAATATTGATAGGATTGACACACGACAATCCTGCATTCAACTCCGTATTCCCAGAGTGCGAAGCGGAGTATAAACAATCAACTCCGTGTTCCCAAAGTGCGAAGCGGAGTATAAACAATCAAATCTGTATTCCCAGAGTGCGAAACGGAGTATAAACAACTAACTCCGTGTTCCCAGAGTGCGAAACGGAGTATAAACGACCAACTCCGTGTTCCCAGAGTGCGAAGCGGAGTATAAACAATCAATTCCGTATTCCCAGAGTGCGAAACGGAGTATAAACAACTAACTCCGTGTTCCCAGAGTGCGAAGCGGAGTATAAACGACCAACTCCGTGTTCCCAGAGTGCGAGACGGAGTATAAACATCAATCAACTCCATGATTCCCAGAGTGCGAAACGGAGTATAAACAACTAACTCCGTGTTCCCAGAGTGCGAAGCGGAGTTTAAACAACCAACTCCTTGTTCCCCGAGTGCGAGACGGAGTATAAACATCAGTCAACTCCGTGTTCCCAAAGTGCGAACAACTGCTTGCAAGATGACTTATATCCCCGGAGTGTGGATGAAACGATTCATAAGAAAACAAGTGTAGTTCGACCACTCGGTCCTCGCTCGATGCAATCACAAGCTGATCATCATAACTTAACCCTGGAACTGGGGGCAGATGCAAATGTTAATCATTACCCGAAACTGTATGATGTTCAGCTCCGATGCGATCCCCTATCACAGCTCAAGTCCGAGATTTCCATACTTGACAAGCAAAATGAGCTATTCTTGGAACGATAAAATAATGCAAGTACACCCAACCGAAGTTCGAACACTGCAGTAGTCAAGCATAAAAGAACATAAGCTGAAACTAGAAGACAAAATTTTATTTTCAACTAGATCAAAAGCAACGGTTCATACATGAGCCTTTCCAAAATACTCCTACTTGCAGGGGCCGAACCCACATCTAAACACGGCCTACAAAAGGGAAAAAAGAAAAGTGACAAAATCCCTGACTGCCAAAAAAGAAAAATATGCCTAAAAGGAGTGTCTAATCCTTCTGTTTTCTCAACTTCTTCTTCCTCGAGGAGCTACTGGAGCTACCAATACTCTTTCATTTGGAACCTTTCTCCTTAGGCAGGCTCCCCTCGGGTGAAGGCATAATGTCGACGTCCTCGTCCGAGCTGGACTCTATGGGAATACTTCCCACAGGAGGAGTCGGAGGAACAGAATCCACAGCCGGAGGAGGGACTGACGCACTAGTATCAACGAGCGTGCCCCCAGGAGACACAATCATAAGAGGAGTGGGGCACTGTGCTGCTGCTCCGCCCTCTACGCTGCCGCCATGCGCCGCGGCCGCCATCTCGGCATTAATCTCGGCCAACATCGTCGCTTCCCGTTGTGCTCTAGCTTCGCTATGAGCTGTGATAGTCTGAGTTGAAGTGTCAGAAGTAGACGAGAATCCACCCAGGCCAAACGGCAGGTCCGCAAAGGGATCACTCTGACGGCCGAGGAGCTCGTTTATCATCTGTTCATCGAAAGAAAGTGAGCTCCCCTGCGTTACTCCGACTGGTGCCATTGCCGCAACGGAGGTCTCCTCAGAAATGATGGCTTCTGGCACTTGGCCTGATTCTTGGGCAGTGAGAGGCGCAGCTAGTACAACTTCCGTCACTGATCAAAGATAAAGAACATGTCATTAATATACACTTCGGCATAGGCTCTTCAATCAAAATATACAAGAAGTTAGTTCGGAGTACCTTCCTCGGTTTGGCTCGAGGTCGCCTGAACGACTTCGAAAGGATGCTCCTTAATAGGAGATAAATGTGGTCGGTCTGGATCATAGGCCGGTATAGGCTGGGAGTCGGTCGTCGTAGTTGGCTCAGATTGAGATGACACGACAATCTCAGAACTTGTGATACGGTGCTCAGTAACAGAGCTTTCTCCAATTTCCTGAGATCGGGCGCCAAGCCTCTCCTCCTCGTGAGAAATCATGGAGCCATGGAGAACTTTCTTTTCGTCATCATTAAGAATGCGGTTCTCCAGCTCGAATTCATCGATGCCTTCATCGGGATGTCCAGATTTCTCCTCCTCAACCAATGTGTTCCAAGCATTATAGAGATGTGTTGGATAGTCGTCGAGCCATGTCAGATCTCGGTGCCTTAGCACATTGGCATTGTAAGTGACGAGTAGCTCTTCTACCTCGGCCTCAATCCTGGCCTCCGCTTGCCGTACCTTCTCATCAACCCCAGCTTCAGCTTCGCGAGCTTGTTGCATAGCCGCTTCCTTCTCCTTTCGGAGCGTCACTGCCTGATCATAGGCCTCCTGTGCAGAGACATTAGCTGCATCTTTCTCCTTCGCCATTTCGGAGAACTTTGATTTCAGCTTATTAATCTCCTTAAGAGCGGCATCCCTCTCGGCGGTAATGGTAGTGTTCCTATGACCCATGTCTTCGATGGCGGTATATTGCTCTTGTTTCATTCTGGTCATGGCAGCGTTTACTTCATCAACCTTTTTTAGAGCCTCCATTTCAGATTTACGAGAAGACTCAGCCTCCGCGTTGAGCGTTTTTATGATTCGGTCATTGTGACCCAACTCCTTCTCAAGCTTCTCAATGGTGACGCCCCGATCGAATGCCACTTTGGACGCTTTCCTCGCGGCCCGTGCCCACTCCCTGTACTGGAAGAAGATGTCCGCAACATAATCATGGATAGTGGTTTCAGCGGTTGGCGGAATTCTCCTCAAGTGCGGAGGGAAGACATAACCATCAAAGCAGATGTCGGGAAATTCCTTCCTCATCTGTGCCAATTTAAGCGCTCCTTCACTGGACGCATCAGTCGGGACCGGTGTGGTAGCCGAAGAGGTGGCTATTTCAGTCCTGCGCGGAGGATCGGGCCTCGAAGCTTGAGAAGGTGGCCTAGGCCGTGAAATTTCAGGAGGACGAGTAACTGCTACCGTAGGAGGTGCCGAGGTCCTGGGAGGAGGAGAGCGAGATTGGGATCGGTGAACGTATCCCCTGTCTCTGTCAGACTTCTCCTGACCAGAGTGTCCTGAGTCATAATCCCTCTCGCCCTCTCTCCTGCGTGGCTCATGATAACGGCGCTTGTTGCGCAAACTACCAAGCACAGAACTTTGCCCGGACATCGTACCTGAAAAGCAAACCACGAAAAATCAGTAGCCATTTGCAATATGTTGTTTACGGTTAGGAAAATGTGTTGTGCCGTGAAGAGTGTGTGAATGTGTAACCCCCCGGACCAACCAGAAGTGTCAATCGCACTGGCAGGAAGAGACTCGCTAACATCGACGATATGTCGCGGTCCACCCAATTCAACGTCGTGTTGCTCGAGCTCGATGTCCGGGACTGGAGGGTCAGCAGGCCCTTCGAATTGATTTTCAGCTTGCAGGGAGGGTGCCTCCGCAATTCTAACTCCTAACAGGGGGCGGTGTAAAACCACCGACTTCCGCCTCCCGGATTTAGGCTGTTTGGAGGCCATCGCTTTGCCTTTCCACTTTTCATCAGAATCCAGGATTGCATTAGCAGGTCCGACCAACGGTTCCTCGTCGGTATGAGTTCTTTCGGAATCGGGTTCCTCAATTAACACAACCCTGGGTTTCTTCCGCTTGACCTTTTCTCTGGAGACGGTCTTTAATGCGCCATCGAGCCTTATGATCTGCCTCCGCCCGATCAACCCAAGAACTCTAAGGTTCTGGTCCATCAGTAGCAATTCGATATTCCTTTCTTCGCTAGGAATTTCTTGAAGGACACGAACTATCTCTTTATAGTAGCCACCTTCAAGTCGCTGGATTATTGCTGAAAGAAAAAGAATAGAAGGGATGAGTTTAATTTCATTCGAAAATTGCCCCGTCAACTACTTGGGAAAAAGACAATGTTTACATCTAAACAGCCATCTTCTGGCAAACCCTGGCAGACATCGTACATAGAACCACTCCGACTTGAAGTAGCTCAGCCTAGTCCACGACCCCGTGACAACTTGGCAGTTTCTTACAGATTCAAAGAATGTAAAAGATGGGCTGTCAGTGCGGCTCTTGAAATTAAACAAGTATCGTATGTCGGTCATGCGGGGAGGACGATGGAGGTATTCCATGAATGCAATGAACAAGCTGTTGAGTGAAGCATATCCATTTGGATGTAACTGAGATGGAGCGATATCCAGGTAAGCCAACACTTCTCTTATGTAATCGTTGAACGGAGGAAGTGTACCAGCTGCGCATGCATGTCGATTAAAAGCCGTATACCCCTCCGGAGGATTATGTGGTCTGTCGTCCGGTCCAGGCAACATTACATCGTCCAAGGATAAGCCATGCCTTAAGCATATTCTCCCTAGCATATCTTCAGAGATATTGGACGGAACAGAATCGGGTGGACTATTGATGAAGGGCGCGTCTGGTAACTCGTCCGGAGCTGGACCGATGACTTCGGCCTCGATGTCCGGGATCTCAAGTCTAGGAGTTTCTTGCTGCTGTGAACTTGATGGTTCCATGGCTAGCTAACTCACGAGAAACCACCATTGGACGATAAAAAGTCCGTGCATTCCCCAGTGTAAAGTGTGTGAATGAGTTGTGCAGTGCATGCGTTGTACATAACTTGAACGAATAAAATTCAATGAGATAAGCTTAAGTGTGTGGGCAACAAAACTCCGAGAGTCAAGATGGAGATGACCGTCATCGCTGACCGTCACCACCGCGCCATCCAGATGCTAGCGATCGATTCAAGTTTAAAGAGTTCGTTGTACTTTTCTGTTAAATGGCAGTTCCATCAACGAGCTTCGAAAGTCAGTCAAATATGCAGTTCTGTGACCAAGTTCAATTATGCAAGGCAGAAGCTCGTCGGAATTAAATGTTCAAATATTCAGAAATTCTCTAAGTTCGTCAAAATTTAGGTCGAGAATATCGATCGCTGCACTTTGTTTTCGTATCGAGTCAGGGGGATCAAGCTGTTCAGCTTGGCCATGTTCGAATCGATGCATTCGTATCGATCATCTTGGGATAGGAATGTTTCGTATCGGTCGGGCTGGAGTGAGGATGCTTCGTAGCGATCGAGTTCGAATCGATAGATGTCATATCGATCGAAGGCGAGCCAGTTCGCATCGATCAGATTTCATTAATTTCGCATCGATCTGGAAACAATGGCTTCACGCCTATTGCCGCCTTCATCTCCATAACGACACGAACGTATGTCGTCCATATCGATTCGAACACTCCCAATCCAGGCCGATACGAAATGAGGTAGGATTGATTTCTTTCATGCCTCCTTCTTCCCAAAAAAGATCTCAACTCCATGGACACGCTCTATCCCCCAATCTCGTTTTTCCTCGTCCAGATCTGAGATCTCAAGTTTGTTGAAACTGGTCGTAGAAGCAAAAAGAATGATGGAGATCTCGAGTTTCGTCGTTATTAACAAGAATCTATCCATTAATTACCTGATTTTAGCGATTAACAACCAGAGGATCGGAGGTTTGGTTCGATTCGAAGACAGTTATATCTCTCAGTCTATCAGTACGAAGGTAAAGAAGGGAACAGAGAGCAACAGTAAAAGTGAAAGTAAAAAAGTGAAATCGAGCCAAGTCCCAGGTATTTATATGAAGCCTGGAGGCGAACTGGGTCGATTCGTCTCCCAGACAATATAACCGGTCGCAACCAGTCAAACAGCGCATCGAAACGAATGCTCATTTCGAACCAACCAGAATTCATCGTTTCGAAGCAAGTAGGGAAGCCACCTGAAGGTGACAGACTCCATCGATTCGGAATGTCCGGTTTATAAGCCTTTGACTCACCACAGGGCAGATCTGCCGATGCGAGCGTAGATTTCGTATCCATTGGGACCTATCGATACGAACAGTCACCTCATATCTATCAAATGCTCATCGATATGAAGCAGATTCCACCGTAATGTGCGACCATCGACACGAACGAACACTTCATACCCATCAAGTCAACCCGCATCGATACGAAAAAATACTTTCCAACTTTGTGTATCGATTTATGAAAGGTTCGATACAAGAGGATAGTCAAAAACAACCATCAAATGTTTCAACTCATATTTCAAACCAGTTCGGGAGAGAATCATTGCGAAATTCAACAACAACCTAAACTAAAGACGAGTTGCGAGCTTGTAGCTTTTCAAAGCACGTCATGTTTCCACAAGACGTACTTTGGGGGGAAAATGTTATCCCGCCTTTTGGCAAGGCCAGGACACCAAGGAACCAACTAGAGAACAAGGATAGCCCGCCATGGATATCGCTGGATTTTGTCTGAGTCCAGATTGAGCTACAATTGATAGGACATCACAAGGAAGATCATAGAAGTCAACATCTCAAATTTCCGGTCAATCCGGGTTCACATGCTCAAGTTATGATCGATTCAAATTGAAGGGAAAAGCCAAGATTTCGTGTCCATCACTATGTGTAATTTCGTATCCATCTCCAGGCTCTATGTCGAATCGATCATCTCTGTATCGATCAACTTTGAATCCACCAAAGTACCCAGGTTCAACTCGATTTCATTCGAATCCATTGAGCTCGTATCGATGGACTTCGTACACATCAGCAGTTGAAGCGCTTCGTATCCAACAGCCAACGTCTGTTTCGCATCCATCAGATCTCCTTCATTCGAACCCATCGAGTTCGCATCGACATAGGTTCGAACCCATCAACAGGTGACGTGTATCGTATCCATCGAGGCTACTATTCTTCGTATCCATGGGAGAAAGAGTTTTTCGTATCCATTGACCATCGCTTTATTCGAATCCATCAGGCCATCAAACCAAGATGACGTGTCATCCTTCGATGCGAACGTGCCGAGATATATGGAGTCGACGCGGTCGACTCGGAGTAAAGACCGGATCGAGGCGAAGCGTGCGTGCCACCTCATCTTGAGAGCACGTGCAGTCTTCGATACGAAGGGATGAGGTCGAAGTCATGGAGACGAACCAGACAGCCTTCGAGAAATCTTAGTTCGTATCGACCATATCTCGTGATCCACTAATCCAAATCCAGTGAAATTTTAAGGGAAGCTTTAATACACACTAAAGAAGGTCTCCACCAAATTTCAGCTTAATTGGTTGTCGTCTTGATCGATACGAAATGGATTTGAATCGATTGCAGATCGAGGCCAAACTTTCTGGAAACGGTCGAGTGGGTCCCCTCACGTGTCAGACCAAGTCTCCCGGAGTTTGGGCGAAATCTGAGCCTCCTACGCCTATAAATAGAGCCCCAGAGCCAACAGAAAAGGGATCTTTTTTCCTCTGAAGCGTCCAGACTCTACCGGATTGAGACTTGCACCATATCCTTGCGGCTGATTTCGAATTCCAAACTATAATTCACTGTCGTTCGCTGTAATTGCTTGTAATCATCGAAGGAGAATCAATAAAATTATCAAAACTTCATAGTGGACGTAGGCATTACGCCGAACCACTCTAAATTGCTTGTCATTGCATTTTATATTTCTATTTGCTGGAGTTTTTGTTAGATAATCTCTGTTTTACATTTACATTCTTCATTTTATCTCTTCAAATAACTCCCGAAGAGTGTTGTGCCCATTTTTGGTACAAACAGGTATGGCACCGTTCGAAGCCTTATATGGACGGCCGTGCAAATCGCCAGCTTGTTGGATTGAGTCTGGAGACCGATTGGTGCTTGGTCCAGAAATGATTATGGAAGCTTCTGAGAAATTTGAAGAAATCAGGAAGAAGATAAAGATGGCATAGGATAGACAAAAGAGCTACGCTGACAAAACGAGAAGAGAGCTCGAAAGCAGTGTAGGGGACAAAGTATTTCTGAAAGCGTCGCCTTTGAAGAATATTTTTCGTTTTGGAAGGAAGGGGAAGCTAGCTCCCAGATTTGTTGGTCCGTTTGAGATTGCGGAAAGAGTTGGAACCTTGGCCTATAGAATTGCATTACCAGAAAAGTTCGCCGGTGTACACAATTTGTTCCACGTCTCACATCTTCGCAAAGTTGCACACGATCCATCTATGACCATTCCCACTGCTCAGTTGGAAGAGTTAGTTATTGAGCCTGACTTGACTATTGAGCGAAAGCCACTTCGGATAGTCGATCGTGAGACAAAGCAACTTAGAAGGAAGTTGGTAAATCTCGTCAAAGTCCAGTGGAGTGCAGATGATCGAGATTGCACCTGGGAAATGGAGGATAGTATTAGGGATTCAAACCTCGAATTACTAATTTCAGGTATAAATCCAATTTTCTTAAAATCTACCTTGACTTTTCTGCTTGGCTCTTTCCTACTTCTCCCGTCTCGTTCCTTTTCGAGGACGAAAAGTTTTGAGTGGGGGAGATTGTAACGACACTGAATTTTCGACCCAATTTAAATTTTTAAATCCATTATTTAATATAAATTTTGGAATTTATATACGACCTCGATTAATGTCCAAACTTTGTTTATAAAATGCGCCTAGTTAGTTATAGATATGGGTAAAGTTTCGTCGTAAAATATCGCAGTAAATTCCGTTCGCGTTTTATTGTATATCAGTTCATTTTAAAGTGTGTAAAATTTTATCTTCAGAACCGGAATATTTTTACATAGAAAAAATCTAAATCATCTTCTGGCAGAGACGTCATTTTTCATTTTCCAAATTCGAATTTCTTTAGCTCCATCGATCTTATTTTTTTGTGTTTTCCTGCATTTTCTCGCTAGCATAAAATTCGAATTTTTATAATTTAATCGTACCACAATTATCTGTGTACCGTTGGAAGCATCTCGTCGCGCTGATCAAAACGATATATTCTTTTACGCGAATCGAAGTCCGACTTAAAACGTTGCGTTAATTTAATCGTTCTGGACGGACCGGTTAAACAATTCCAGCCCAAATTCTTTAGACCGTATCCACTAGAAATATGAAAATATAATCTGAGCTAGTAATAAATTGGGTGGTTGGCAGCTAACTTAATCGCGTGGGAAATTGTGAGAAAAATTGGGAAAAGATGAACACGTTTCATATTTCAAGTAGTAATTACTATTCGTTCCGGTTTGCTAAAATATAAGAAAAAAATAGGATAAACATTTTCAGATACCACTGCAATTCATTGCACTGTTCCTCCTTACATCGTTTCATAACCTCTTCAGGTATTCACCTCCTCCTCCTTTATTCTTCTCATTTCTTCCTTACTGTAAAAAAAAATATGGTCGAAATGAAATAAGCACGCACAAACTCCACCACTACTCGTGCACTCCGCAACCATCGGCTGGTCGTCCACTTCGCCCACCACCGATGTCCCTTCGGCCAAGTCTACTCCAAAGGCCTCAACCCCGCTGCCAAGCCCAAACCCCTCCATTCCTCGCCCCGACTTCATCTCCGAGCACGCCAGGCTTTGACCGAGCCTCCACCTGAGCATCACGTCTTTCCCAAACTCTACCGTCCAGGCACCATCCAGTCCGACCATGTGCATGCATAAGTGGGAGCGATACGTGCATGCATATGTGTGCTGTGTGTGTTCGGTGGTGCGTGCATGGGTCGTGTGCGTCTATGTTGGTGGGTGTGTGCTGCATGAGTGAAAATAGAGTTTATACAGTAATCATGCAATTTGTTCGTGGGTGTGAAAGGGAGAGAAGGTGATGAAACAGCCTTCGTTTGTTTAAAATAAAAATAAAAATAAAGGAAGTGCGTGCGTATGAGTAATTGTGTTGAACAGTTGTTTATGAAGTGAAACACTGTTGCTTTTAGATAATGCAGAAGGATTGTGCGCAAATATCTATTCTGGTCGCTGAACAAATAGTAACCATCTTTTCTTTTCTTGTTGTGTGCAGAAGCAAACAGTTAAACTTTTTGCAGCAGCATCGATCTTCATCTTCCGTTCTTTTCTCCATCATTGTGTCCGTTTGTTCGTATTGTACCGACTCCATTCGTGCTTCTTCGTGCTTCGCCATCAATTTCTTTAGCCACGGAAGGTGAATTAATTTTCACGACTTATATTCTTATACAAGTTTGGTTGATAACTGATTGTTATGTGATGTTGAATTTGGTTGTTAATATAAGTGATAATTAATATGAAATTGAATTTGATATAGGATAGTTAACAATTTAAAATGGATTATATATGTTGAACTTGACCCCTTCATATGTTGAATATTGATTTGTTAAACTTGACCCCTTTAAATGTTAAATAAATAGACATGTAGTAATAGTGTTAACTACAATTTGAACCATTGAATGTATGATTGATGTAGTAATTTGGTAATAGACACCAAGTGAAAAATCATAATTTAATAATCTTTAATCTGCATGAAATGATAGTGTGGATTCTAGGAATAACTATATTAATTTGCGTAAATAACAAATGTAAATTAATACGATTATTTCGGGATTATTTAAATAAATTGTTGAATTGTTATGTATGGTTGCTATTGCTTGTTTATTTACTTTGACACCATCCCAGTTATCACACTGCAAGTTCCCTTTGCTATGCTTTGATTTTTGAATTGAAATGGAATCAGGTTGAAATGATAAATACCCAAATAAACTTTGCTTTGAATAGAAATTGATAAAACCCGATTGGTCAATAATTTGATTTAAAATAAAATAAGGATTTTATTTGAATGAAAATAAAGTTTTGAAATAAAACTGGAATTTAAATTTTGATGAAAGAATGTTGTGTAAAATTTATGGATTAATAATTAAAGTTGGAATTGTTAATAATTAAGTTTTGAAATTACTTGATAATTGAATAAGATTGAATTGTTTAAAAATTAAACTAAACTGAGTTCTTTAATAAGTGAAATTGAACTTCTTGAATAAGTGAAATTAAGCTCCTTTATTTATTGAGTTTTGTAATTTGTAATTAAGTAAATGAATAAGTGGAATTGAATTTCTTTAACAAGAAATAAAATGCGTTTTATTGAAATAAATGTAAGTCTTGTAACTTAAAAACTTGATTTGACAGATTTAACTTAATTAAATTTGTAAGCTTCGATATAATAAGTTGAACGTAAGTAATTGATTTAATGAATTAGAGGTTAAATGGAAATTGTTTTAGAAGACAAATTAACTTAACGAACATTGAACGTAAATGATAAATGAGTTTAAATTTATTTTAAATGATTATGGAATGAAACTTGTATTCGAATTCAAATGGATATTTGAATTGTTTAAAGCAAATATTGAAATTGAATTATAGAGTTTGAAATGGATTTGTAAGTTATGAAACATAAAATTTTGGAAATTGTTTGAAAAGGCAAATGAAATGTTGATTTACAAATTTTTATCGAAATTGAATTTGATTTGGTTTTGAAATTTATTAACCGACCAATCGGTAAAATAATTACGAAGGTTATTAAAGAGATCGGAATCGGTTAGGGACAAATTCACTGTCTAAACCGAATACCACTTTAATAACTGTACGCGGAGAGTGATCCAGAATGAAGTGGTTGGAATGACGTACGTCGATGATGGAAGAAAGGGAACGATAATGGATGACCTTGACACTTGTGTCAAATTGGAAATGACTAAAACCGGAGCCGAGCCGGGCTAAATGGTGTTAGCTACCTCGAGCGAACACACTTCTTCGTAAACTACTCATTACTTGTGATTGATTGGTGCGCACCCTTGATTTGGGAGTGTTGTTTCGCGGTGTTGCGATCGTTACGCCGATGCGTTCTCACCAGTCCGGATTAGGCAAACGGTAGTGTCACTACCTTGGGTATTTCCTCATGTGCCTTGTCATACTTGTAGCCCTATACGCGACCACTATGAATTTGTCTTGTATTATACCTATGGAGTACTCCCCGATAGCCCACTAGTTTACGGTGGAGTTTACAGTGCTGTATAGACTATGATGCCTATATAAATGTGTTAAGGGGAATAATGGTGACGCCTTAACACTATCTTGATATTTTACTTTACTGTTAGACATTATCTATTTATCGTACAATATTATTTATAAATAATTTAACGAATCCTGAAAGATGGTTATTCCATTCATCTTTGAGTTATTGTTATTTCCAATTCTGAATCATATTATCTGTATAAGAATATATGTCCTGATTCTAGTGTTTGTTTGTGCTTACGCTCGGATCAGACTGAGGATTGTTGTTGCTGTTCTATTTGGAGCTGAAGACCGAAGACTATCATCATATTTATCTTATCAGTATTGTTCTTTCTATTTGGACACTATTGGACATCTATGTTGTTCTATTTCATTTTATTTGAGACATTGTTGTATTTATGGGTAGCTTCATGAACTACTCTTATGACTATGTTGTAATTCCGCTGCACTATTCTGTTATGTTGTATTTGCTATGATTCTGTGATGATTCTCATTTATATACATATACTCCATTAATGATTCGTGTTTTGTACTATTTAAGTTGACATGTGTGGATTATTGTCAATTTAAATGGTCCAAATATACGGGTTGTTACCTCTACTGAATTTATTGTCAATTTAAATGGTCCAAATAGGCTTCGCTCTCCACTTCAACTTCCTCAAGTTGACTAGGTTCCACTACCTCTACTGAATCGTGCAAGCACTTCCTCAAGTGCGAAACATGAAAAACATCATGAACTTCCATGAGCCTCTCCGGTAGCTTTATCCGATACGCCATCATCCCTACCCTTTCCACAATGGGGAACGGTCATACGAATCTAGGACCAAGTTTCCCACTTTATCCAATCCTTACTACCTTTCTTAGCGGAGACACCTTAATAGAAACCAAATCTCCTACTTCAAAATCAATATCCCTTCTGCGCTTATCTGCATAGGATTTCTATCTATCTTGGGCTGTCTTCATTCTTCTTCTAATCAAATCAATCTTTTCCAAAGTCTCTCTAACCATGTCGGGACCAAGTAGCAATCTCTCAGTTGACTCCAACTAACACGAAGGCGACTTGCAAGGTCTTCCATAAAGATCTTCAAAAGGTGCCATCCTAATGTTAGCCTGAAAACTATTGTTATATGCGAATTCCACTAAAGGAAGGTGCTCCTCCCAAGTTCCTCCAAAATCAAGAATGCACATCCTCAACAAATCCTCAAGAACTCTATTAACTCTCTCCGTTTGGCCATCCATTTGAGGGTGATAGGCCATTCTAAATCTAAGCAGTGTACCGAAAGCCTCCTCCAAGCTCCTCCAAAACCGCTAGTAAAGATAGGGTCTCTGATGCTCACTATGCTACAGGGAACTCCATGGAGTCGGACTATCTCACGAACATATATAGATGCCAAATAAGGTGTTGTCCTCTTACTCTTGACCGGAATGAAGCGGGCACTCTTAGTCAAACGATCTATAATCACCCAAATACTGGTATTTCCCTTCCTAGATCGGGGTAAACCATCTATGAAGTCCATCGAAACACTATCCCACTTCCATTCGGGTACATCCACTGGTTGAAGCAATCCGCTAGGCTTCTGCTGCTCTACCTTAACCCTTTCGCACACAAGACACATAGCTACAAACTCTGCTATATCCTTCTTCATGCCACTCCAATAAACACTCTCTTCATGTGCCTATACATTTTATCACCGCACCGAATGAATAGTTATCCGAGAATGGTGTGCTTCTACTAGAGCTGCTCTTATCAAATCACCAGTGTGGGGGACACAAAGTCTTCCATCTCTCCTTAGCCACCCTTTACTGTCGATGGAATAGTGTTGGAGATGTCTAGAGACCACTCCTCTGCTAATCCTATTCAGAATATCCACATGCTTTGAATCCACTGCCTGCCTTGAGCCAATCTGATCTATGAGGGTATGCTTAACCTAAACTGCTGAAATATTAGCAAAATCTCTGATAAACTTCCTATAATAACCAGCTAAATCTAGGAAGCTTCTACCTTTGGTATCGTTCTTGGAGGCCTTTAAATCTTATACTGCTACTATCTTAGTGGGATCCACAGCTAAACCCTCTCTTAAGACTACATGCCCAAAGAAACGCACCTCCTCACGCCAAAAGCGACACTTCGAGATTTTGCTTTCAACCGATGAACACGAAGTGTGCGAAGAACGTCCTCAAGATGAATAACATGCTCTTCTATACTCTTGGAAAACACCGTAATGTAGTCCACAAACACAACGAACTTATTTAGGACATCTCGAAAAAACACGACTCCTCAGATTTACAAAATATGTTGGGGCATTGGTCAGCCCAAATGGCATAACCAACCACTCAAATAATCCATCAGGTTTCCTAAATGCTGTCTTATCAATGCTATCGTCAATGACCCTAAGATGATGAAATCCAGTGGCTAAGTCAAGCTGAGAAAATACCAAAGAGCTAACCAACTGATCGAAAAGATCGTCTATCCTAGGAAGTGGGTAACAATTCTTCTTTGTGAGCTTATTCAACTCTCTATAGTCTATGCAAATCCGAAGGGAACCATCCTCCTTTGTAGCAAAGACGACTAGCGCTCCTTACTCAGCTATGTTTCGTCTGATGAAGCCTTTCTCCAATAGCTCACCAATCAGCTTTCTTAACTCCTTCCTTTTCCTAGGAGCCATATGTCTCAAGGGCAATGCCATTGGCTTAGCATTGTCATTCAGATAGATCCTAAAGTAAATCTCTCTTAAGGGGTAGCCCCCTAACCACCTCAAAATCGTCTGGAAATCTCCAACAACTGGAACTGAATCTAACTCTCCTAGTGATGAATCAAGGGAATAAAGGAAGCTCAACACGACTGACCCATGTGGGTCGCAAGAAACCTCAAGAGTCCGTCCGCTACATGTCTCTAGTCTAACTACTCTCCTCTTGCAGTCCAATATCGCACCATAAGTGGATAATTAGTCCATCCCCAAAATCATCACATATCTCGAAAATCGTAGTACATAGGCATCACAATCAAACTCTACGCCTAATATAAAAATTTTCAAACTCCTACAAATCATGGATAAATGTGTCGATCCTCCTACGGGATTTGAAACAACTATAGGGTCTACAACTAGAGAAATATCTAAGTGCAAACAATCAACCAAGGAACTAGAAATGAAAGAATGCGCTCCAGAGTAAAAAATAGTCCGAATAGGAAAATCCGAAATAGAGATCAAACCTTCTATAAAGACTTTCTTACCTTGATCCGGTCCACTACTAGAAGGTGTTGCAACCAAAGCCTGTACTTGCACCGTAGGTACGCCTGCTCTCTGCCTTGCCCTCTGAGGACAAGCTCTACTAAGGTGTCCAGGCTGCCCACTGTTGTAACACCTCCCCTTCATTGTGTCCTTCTTACAGTCTTTTGTGAAATGTCCAACCAATCCAAAACTATGACATTTCTCGCCTTTCTTGATCTGTCCCTTTTGAGGTCCTCCTCCTTTCTTCTTGTCCTTATCCTTCTTATTCTTCCACCACTACTTCTTAGGGTTTTTTGATTTAAGAACCTCCTTATCCTCTTCTTTCTTAGCTACATTTGACATGAGAGCCATCTCCACAAGTGATTCATACGTTGCTCCCATATGTACATGTGTCAATGCCAACCCTTGGAGGGGTTGGTTCAAACCCTTAGTAAACTTAGCGGCCTTCTTATGCAGTACGTTAACAAGCTCCATTCCGAACCACGATAACTTTTTAAACTGATTTATATACTCTTTCACTGAAAGACTCCCAAGCTTTAGGCCAATGAACTTCTCCAATTGAATGCTTTCCTCAGCTTGCGACAATAACTTTCTCTCAAACCTTTCCCGAAATCCAAACCAACCAATGTTTCTACCCTTTATTTCTACAATCTCCCACCAGTAAGAAGCTTCTCCCTTCAGCTGCCAAGATGCAAGCTGAACTCTCTACTGGTGCTCCAATCCTAATAGCCCAAATATTCGTTCCGTATTCCTCAACCAAGCTCACGTCTCTACGAAATCCTCCGTGCCAGAAAACGTTCTGCCTCCTAGATTAGAGCAGTCCTTGCAAAGCATAGAAAAATTGGCTACTGCAGATGGGTTAATTGGTTCTCCACCCACTAGTTATGTATTGGGCGCTTGCCCTTACACCTATGGTGCCGTAGCTTGGAGGTATCTACGGAACCAGGCAGTGGCTTGGACACCCTCTGGAAGATTTGGGCCGTCCTCCATTCTATGCAAAGAAAAGAAAATTTAGGCTAAAAAGAATCGAAAGAAGGTTGAACTGGACTTTGAGGGGATTTTTATAATAACTCATTTATACATGAAAACTATTTATATAATAAAAGTTTCTTTATGAAAAATACTTTTAGATTGAAGATATGTTACATTTTATAAATACTTTACTTTTAAAACAAGTTTTTAGGAATCCCGTAACCTTAGGCCCCGATACTAAGGGAAAGACCCTACACCCCTTTATATACCCCAAGAGTGCACACCAAAGAATGTGGTGCGTTATAGGTGTAGCTAAAGCATCATAGAGACTAAGATTCAAAAAACAAAAAAACAGTGGAAAAATTCAAATAATAACTTATCATTAATCTTCAAAAATAAGTCATAAAAACATAACATGTCTCAAAAACTCAAAATATCTCAAATTCATGTCTCATGAAAATACATCTCAGTCTCATAAAATTAGAGTACAAAAGTATGAATAATAATCATAATCCCTCTCATAAGTGCGAATTCGTCATAAGCCTAATGGAAAGGATGAAAAGTAGAAGAATACATCTGAAACGAGAAAACTCTGGGAATGAATCTCCAAGCAACCTGAATCGACTCAACTCTGCTAGCTTATTGGGGGAAAAAGGCGAAATATAGGAGTGGGTCAGACTATAAGTATGGGAGTGAAAGTAATTACTAGCATTTCTAAGCAAGGTAAAGATAATAGACTAAGAAATAGTTCTATCTTGAAAGGAAAATACAGAAAAGATAAAGTTGGGATAAAATACTATTTCTGATTCTGTATGACTGTTTGCTTTTATTGTTTGATTGTGATTGTTTGCACTTCTCTTAAACTACCTTGATTAGGCTGATATCCTAATTCTACCCTTTGATCCGCCTATTCTATCTCTGTTGTGCCACTGTTAGCTGACCCAATCCTGTTGGTCCCACAGCAAAAGACACCTCTTTAGCATGTAGGACGCAGTAGCGAATTATTTACCCTAATCGATGTCGCATGCTCGGTAATCGCCGGTACATACTAACTGTCGTCCCCTAATTTACCTCTTATTTATCCTAATAAGCATAAGCATGCCCAGCCTCATCTAACTATTGTGAGACCATCGGTCCTATACCTGAAAGGGAATGCTGCCCAGCCTCACCTAACTGTTGTGAGACCATCCGTCCTAGTCCTGAAAGGGAATGCTGCCGGTACTGGTCCTAACAAATAAAATCTAATTTTGAGCCCTTTTCCCAAATCCCCATATTTGAGCTTTTATCTATTGGCCACTTATTTACCCTAATCAGCATAAGCGTGTCCCAGCCTCACCTAACCGATGTGAGACCATCAGTCCTAAATTTGAAAGGGAATGCTGCCGGCATGGGCCCTACTTCTCTGTTTTCTTATTAACTTAATCGAAGATCTAAGTTTTAAAATAAGTCTCTGCTGTTATCTCTACTATATTTTCTTATTAACAAGATCTAAGTTCTAAAATAAGCCTCTTCTGTTATTTCTGCTATATTTACTCATTAACAAGATCTAAGTTTTAAAATAAGTCACTTCTGTGATTTTTGTTATATTTTCTTATTAACAAGATCTAAGTTTTAAAATAAGCCTCTTTTGTTATTTCTGCTATATTTGCTTATTAACAAGGTCTAAGTTTAAAAATAAGCCTCTTCTGTTATTTCTTTCTTTCTAATTATAATCTGTGTTATAATTGTTCTTGCAACGGTTATTCTTATATTTTCTCCTTTTAGTTATAACCACTTGTTATAATTATGCTTGCAAATATCTTAAATTTGCCTATTTCAGTCCATCTCAATTTTTATTTTATTTTTTCTCATCTTACATCTGATTTCTGTAAATTTAGTGTTTTTCTATCTTAGTCCATATTAGCGAATTCTTCTCTTTTCAATTTATTCGTGTAAAAAGGGATTAAATCACTATAAAAAGAAACTAACATTTACAGGCTAAATTCCAACTTAAAACAGATGTAAATAACTGTAAATAACTGAATAAAATAATAGAATATAATAGCTGAATAAAAAAGACTGAAAAGAACTTCTGAAATTTACTTAAAAACTGACAGTAAATAAATTTATATAAAAACTGTATCAAAATTGTAGAAAAACAACAACTATGGAGAACCCTTTTATTTTAAATTGCTTACAAACCTAAAATAATTACAAAACACTCACCTATGGTCCTTAGCTATTGTCCTGGGCCTTCCTGGATCCACTTCTAGGACGTAGAATATTTTTATCAAAAAGATTTCCTTCCTAGAAACTTATTTTATTTAGGGTTTAGCCTCAGGCAATGAATCCAAGTGGAAGAAAATCTGAATGAGAAAAATAGCCGGGTCTTGGGTATTATTGTGTAGTTTAGGGATCTCAGGCCGTTGGATTTGAAGATTAAATCGGGTGCAACCTCGTTATAGGCTCACTAGAAACCGTCGAATGCAGCTACAGACGCACAAGATCTCATGAAAATCAAATTATAACGTGTTCGCTTGTACCTGGACGTTTCACTGTTCATTAACAAAGGAGGGTCGACCCTTGTTTATTGAGGGTCGACCTATAGGTCGACCTGGGGGTTTATGGGTCGACCCGACCCTAGTGAGGGTCGACCCCTAGGGTTGTTTCTCTCTTTTTTTACTTTTTATTTTAGCTTATTAAATTCTGAATTCTGGTTTCACTCGTAACTTGTCCATATAAGCTCGGATTTCGACAAGTTATATATGGAAATTGATCAGAAAATCACCACGGACCCTATTGCGAAACTACCATAGCTTGATTCTGACAATTTCACAAACTTATTTTATTGTTTAATTAATTCTTTAATTAATTATTATAGCTCAAATTTTGTGTTGTTACATGGAGCACCTTTTCAAACCCCCGACCGTAGAGGAAATTAGATACTTAATCAATGTTAAGAGTCGCAGGGACAACCCTTCATTCACTTTTTTGGAAGCAGTCAGAATCTGCCAAGTAGTGGCAGGGGCCTGCAGTAAACTAAGCTATTTCAAGACCGAATGGTTCTTCTTTAGATGTCCACCAGGATTTGCGAGACGGTTGCTAGCGGGACGTATGTGTCCCAACCTCTTCATCGATTAACTGGATACTATAAGTTGATGTCGAGTATAACACTTCATTTCTTTTATAGCTTCGATTCCATGGCCCGAAGGAGAACAATTCAAAGAGATAGTATGGTCTCTCCAATCGGTGTCGGTTGAGCTTAGAGAGATCGATAAAGTTCTCACCGACGAAAACTTAATCGATGTTAGGCTTATAGAAAGAGGCCAAAGCATTAGATCAGTAGGTGTCTTCAGAATGGCTCCGGCGAGGCATGGAGGAAGAAGAGCCCCTATAATCGTAATCACTGAACAAGATAGTGAAGAGGGTGTGCCCGCTGGAGATGAGCCTATAGTTGTGCCTCTGTAGAGTCTTCGATCTTCAGAGTTGAAAAGAAAATGCAAGACTATTGCCTACAAATCCATGACGCATAAAACTGTTGTGATATCTTCGTCCGTAACAACTGCTATAAGTCTGAAGACTGCCCCCGCCCCCCCTCCCCCCCGTGAATGGAGAGTTCGTTGAAAGGAATAGGGATATCCCTATTCTAGACGACTTGTCTTCCTATCAAGACCTTGGATTAGTGAGGCTTTACAGTGCTTTAGATATAGGGGAGCCAACACCTACGAGCGCGGCTACCAGAACCGGTTGGTTGGGAGGTTTGCACATGCATGCACACACTTCACGGCACCACACAACTTCTAATCACATGTTTCTCAATCTCTGGATATAACTAAATCTGCTTCTCTTTTCATTTTACAGATACAATGGTGAGGCAGGATCGATGTTCGGCAGTCTGCATTCCAAGCACCATTCTTTTAGTTCTTATTTTCAGTCTCACAGACACGAAACTGAAAGAGATTATGATCGCGGCCACTCCAGCCAGGAGCGTGATCGTTATGAAAGGGAGTGGGAGAGCCAACATCAAAGTAGGCACTATTCCCAGTTGCGATCTCCACCACCTAGAGGTCCCTTGAAACCATCAGGCTCTAGCAGGCAACCTTCTGAGTCTGCGTTCCATATAGTGCATCCCCATACTTTGACATCTGGCGATCAATGTCGTAGAACAGAGGTAGAAACTCCCATTGTCACTGCACAACCGCTATGGAGCCCATGGGGGAGGGTGTCATCAGAATTGTTAAGTTAAAAACCAACTTCCCAAATATCTGCTTCGATGGCTTCCATTTTCCCCCAAATTTGAAGTGAATTCCCAATGATGTGGAAACAACGGTTCATAATTACGTGCATGATGTCTACAATCAGTACCGGTAGTGGGTGAAGACTGCAGAAAAGTGTTCAGTGGTAGCATTCGAGTGGGCAAAAGTAATTGAGAAACTGGAGAAACATCTCGCTAAGAAGGAACGTATAATACAAGTGCTTAATAATAAGGCCGAATCTTCCAGGAAATCGGAAATAGAGGCCAATAAGAAAGCCAACGATGTAAATCAGTATATGGAAAAATTGCGACAGACGCATTTTGCCTTGGTTGAGGAGATGTGCCACCGAAACACCATTGTTATGGCCAAAAGAGATGCTACGCTGAAGGAGCTTAATGAGTTAAAGGCGAAGTTCGCTGAGGTCATCAAGGAAAAGGATGACACTAATAAAGCTGCTCAAGAGGAATGTGAGTAGACGGTGTCACGTATGGAAGAAAGGGATGCAGCGAATTTGAAGGCCCAGGAGGCCGAGACCAGAATAGAAAGTGAAGTTAAAGCAACAGAGGCAAGGATGGAGGATGAATTCGAAGAACATATGGTCACATACAATGCCAATGTTCTTAGGAATCGCAATCTCAACTGGCTCGAAGATTATCCCTTCCATCTATATAAGTCTTGGAGTAGCTTGGTCGAAGATGAGAAAGTGGCCAGCAAAACTTCAACTATTGATGAATTCGAACTGGAAAATTAGATGCTAGTTGGAGGTGAGGCTAAGGTTCTTCATGATACCATTGTCACTCTCGAAAAGGAAAAACTAGCAGCTAAGTACTCGCATGTTTGAGAAGGATCCGGGGTTGAGAACACGAGGCAGGTTCTGAAGTACTCCTAGTCTCTTTATTTGTACCTGCTCCTTCTATTGATCCTCCAGCCATTACAGGATACGATCCTAACCAACCGCACCTATCTCCAATATGTGAGTGCAGCTCCGAAGGCGCATCGGCCCAACACGCTAGCCAAACCGAGTATGGTATTCTGGACACTTTTTCCATTCATCCAAATGTAGGAACACTGCCGGAAGACATTACTAATATTTTCTCCTATCTTTATTTAGCCTCAGATTCTGCACCACTTAGTCCTCCTACAACTCAAGGAATGCATCACAAGCAAGAGGCACCAATGACGGAAGATGCAATGATCGCCGCATCGGTTGGGGAGATGCACGAAAGCAGTTGTGTCTTTGATGAACAAACGATGGAAGCACTCCTCGGCCATCAAAGCGACTCGATCACCAAAATGCCATTCGTCATTGATGAAGATGTGGTTATTACAAGCTCCTTAGGCCCAACTAGTAGCATGCCAATGGGGATTCGAGCAGATCGGGCTAAGGAGATAATGGCGGAAATTGAAGCCGAGATAGAGCAAGCCAAGCAAGCTAGTAGTGTTGGCGGTGGCATGGCGGGTCCCGGCCCGATCCCTATGCTTATTATTTCTACGGGTGGCACCATAATCGATACTAGCATGCTTATTCTTCCAGCATTGAGGGTGCCACCGTTCCTACAGTTCCACACACGGAGGGTATTTCGATCCCTTTAAGTTACGAGGAGGAGACAACTGTAATTCCCCCAACTGAAGACAAACCAGCTGGTGCTGGCCGGGGTGGTAAAGGCTCGAAGAGACATCTGAGCGGCGGTGCAAGCGGGTCTACGCCAAAGAAGAGCAAGAAGGATAAAAATCAAAGGCGTAGACTCACACTTTTGCCTTTTCTTTTTGGTAGAAAGATGGAATAGGGCTTCCTTTTGCATTTTGTAGGCCATGTATAGGTGCGGGTTTGGCCCTGGCTTATAGGAATTCTTTTAATAAGTTTTTGTACTTATCTTTTTTTAAAGAAGATTGGAAATAAAACTTCATTTTTTTTCCAGCATAACTCTATGTTTGTTTACTTAAGTATTTCAGCATTCGTACTTCCATTCAATGAACTTGTGA